>JAVRXN010000013.1:28965955-30165955 GCA_033556935.1 Timema podura | reverse complement strand
TTATATATATACATGGTCATATGTATATTAGAAGTTTATCAAACATCTACCTGCATCTATCTATCTATCTATCTATCTATCTATCTATCTATCTATCTATCTATCTATCTATCTATCTATATACTATCTATCTATCTATCTATCTATCTATCTATCTATCTATCTATCTATATATGTGGATTTGATAGTATTTTTAAATATATATATGTGTTTGATAAAAATTTAAAAAAATGCAATAGTTGCTTTACCTTCCTCTCCACAATCATTTGGTCTGTTATTTTACGTTCAGCGTGAAGGCTTTGTAAACTGCCTAACTTACCCCTGTAAAATTCCTTGCTGGTTATATTACACTCTCAACATGACTGTATTGTAAACTGCCTAACTTACCCCTGTAAAATTCCTTGCTGGTTATATTACACTCTCAACATGGCTGTATTGTAAATTGCCTAACTTATCCCTGTAAAAAAGTTTGTTAGGCTTACTAAAATAATATCAAATACTATTTATTTTTTAGATCTTAATATATTTATAATTATGGTGTTTGACTTTTGTTTTATCTTGTCTACAGTTTGACCTCTAAATCAAATACTTGAGCAAACAAAGTGTCTAACTTTCTACATGGTTTAATTTGTTTGTAATAGAATACACATTTCTAAAGCCCTAAGTAAACCCAACATAATGACATATAGGAGCGTATTTTGTACTAAGCTAATAATTAACTGTTTAATTCAATTATATATTAGCTATTTACTAATTTGATCGAATATTTCCGCAATCATACTACTTGCATAATTGTGTTCCATTTTAAAATATTATAGCTACATAAAAATATAGCTGACGATAAATTATGTTTTAGTTCTAGCTAATCAAAATATTGGCAATACTTTTTAAACATTCGCATTTGTAAACTCAAAGCTTTTCACTTTGGAAGAGAAAGTCACAATTAATCTCATTGCCTGTCACAACTCGAATTATTAATCCTGCCTCCTTTTGAGTAAAAACTCCATGTATTAGTTTAAATTATTTAAAATCTTGTCCGACATATTAGCTCAGTCGATAGCGGGTCTGTCTACTTAGATAAGGGTCATGGGTTAGATTCTTGGTATAACTGAAAAGTTTATTATTGTGGAAATGTGGGTTTCCTCTTTCACAGTCATGAGTAATAATTAACGGGTAGGGGTTGAATGTTGTGTACTGTTCTAAATTTAAGTTAGTTTAAGTCGTGTGCTGATATAATCAGTCGGTTTAGAAAGTGCAAGTTACATGCCTCAAATAAAATAAAATGTCGTTAACTCCCGTTAGGTACCCATCTCACCCTCTGGATGACTCGTAAATTAGGTAATACCTTTCGAACCAGACAATGGAATTGAAACTAGCAAAACCTTTATACCATATTTTTAAAAATTAAACAAAATTTAAAAATAATTATTTTCAAATGAAAATACCTATTAAACTAAACCAAATTTCGTTGTTAACAAATGAAAAATACTGAAAACAACGCTTAGATAAATTTTCTGGTTCCAATGTAATTGTGTAGTTATCTAATACACCGGTTAATCGGACTTTTTGAGATGGGCTGTTGTAAGTTCTTACTCTCTTACCCCCATTAAACCCATGTCAGTCAGCATGACCAAACCAACAGGCTTTTCACTCGATGACAACCCTTACAAGTTGACACAGACGGTTGATAAGTGTGAGCACTTGACACGTGTCATTACCACATGTAGAACAATGGCGCAAAGGTCCAAGAGGGTGATGGACAAGAGTCTGTTTGTCTATACGTCTGTTAATTGGATGTCGCTTATTGTCCAAACATGGCGCCTACAATTGTGTCGCCCTTCAGTTTTTCATGTCACAATTTAGTGCCGTTGATTGGTTTCATGAGAATTTATCTGTCCCTGAGCAATTCATTATCTCGGGGACATTATTTGACAGTCTATTTTTTTTTTTTTAGCAAAAATGCTTTCTATTATTTGTGTAGAGATATATTGGACATTTCCGATCTGCTTTGGCATATTATTATACACATATTTTACCTATACAGGCTATTCATATGTTTAAAATAGAGATAAGTTCAGTTTTTAATTAAATTCTACTCGATGTCAAAAAGATTATTAGAAGCGTACTCCAACAAATTGGCTTCATTTTCACATTTAATTTAATTAAAAGATAATTTGAGATTTATGATGAAACTTACCACTCGTATCTACACAATATAGTAATGTTTAGTGATGTTTTACTTGTTTTATTTATTCTAACAAACAAATAATTTCAAAAAATCTTGAAAATGGGACGTTGGCGCAGAAATGGTACCTTAGTCTACCGGCATTAATACATTGAAATAATATTTATTTAATAACCTAATTACGTCATCTATGATTTTAAAAGAATAAGACACTAAGGATACATAAAATTGTCTTAGAAAATTCTATTATGCTTTATTATTTAAATTTAAATATAATGCTAGGTTTTCTTATATAGTATTTTACTTATCAAGTATTATTCAAAACTCTTCTAAATTGTCAATTTTCCTTGTTTTATTTTAAACTAGTTAAGCTGATTTAGGGAAAGGAGCTGTCTTGAGAAATATATTCTTGTTGATAAGTTTCAATAGAAAAGAAATTACTCTTATTTTCAACAAAACATACTGTCAATGAACAGTGAATGGATATCTTATTATTTATTAATATCACAAACCGATAATCACATTATTCAAGTCGTCAGGATCTTAATATATATGTAGGTAAAAGTTAAAATAAATTTAGAGTTAAACATCTTCTGTTTTCTTAAAGCGTATAAGCCAGGTTTAATTTGTCTAGATCCATTAGTTTTGTAGCTACTCAAACCAGTGGTCACGCAGTCTGAGGCACCATTCTCTCACTTATGTATATTTTATATATATATTTATATGTACTACAAGTAAAAATAAACCATCAACACTGTAAGACTTTCAACTTAATGATTTATTCTCAAAGAGTTTGATATCTATTGTAAGTTCATATATCACCGATCAGCTTGTAGATGTAGTCAAGTATCTGAAATGTGAGAAATTTCCTGTGCAATCCGCACGTAGGCCTATAACTGCTGATTCAAATGGAGGAGCATTGAATCTGTGGGAAGCGACGTTCAAGCATCGCGTGGTTTTGGGTGACGTGGATCTAGGCCCGTTGATTGGTGCTTAATGCCGTCATTGGAATCTTTTAGTTGGCAAATTCTAGTTAGTGTGTGTATTCTAGAAAAGAGCTTTGGGCAGTGGGTTCCAGGCAGTTGGTTCAAGCAGTTGGTCCTAGACAGTTGTCAAAGTGTGTATTAAAATGAGTCCGTTTAGCGATGGCGTGCCTTACGCGCCATGAGTGCAGCCATGGTTAAGACGGTGGTTAGATGGTGGTTAGACAATGGTTAGACCATGGTTAGACATTGGTTATAAAATTTTTAAGACAATGGTGAGAGAGTCTTGATCAGGCAGTTGCCAAGTGTAGTAAGAGATCTTAAGCTATGACACTGTAACATAATTGTGACCAAGGATGTATGAACGTAGGACTTGTCATTACGAGGGCTGTGTACGAATGCGTATTTAATTTAATAAATCTATAGTAGTGTTACGTGCTTGACTTTATTTTAGGCAACCTGGATAGACCTCACACATTACAGAATAATAGCCATCAGTCTCTTATATTTGGTGTAGAAGTGGAATAGTAAGCTTGGCCCCCTTACAATATGGTGTAACTGAAGGGGGATCTTTATACATAGTGATTAGCAGTCACGCCTTCACATCCTGGTCATCATAAAGACGCCCCTTTACCCCTTTAAATTTGCCTAAGCCCGGTAACCCCTTACAACATATAATTATCAAGTCTCAGATTTTTATATTCCTTGGTTTTAAAGTTGTCATTCGGTTTATTACGTCAGGCTCGCAATCTATCTAAAAGCGCAAACTATGGCAATCTTAAGTACCTAGTGTGCACCTCCCTAGACGGCACTGCCATATACCATTTTACAAACTAATACTATACAGGTAGCTGATTAAAGATCAACACTTTCACAAACACAATCTTGATTTAATAATTCAGAAACCCGACTCGGTGGCATAGTTGGCTAACGCGCTGATCGTGTTGAGCTCGACCACCGAGGACGGGGAGATCGAGGTTCGAATCTCTGTCGGGTGAACTGGGGGGGGGGGGGGTGGTGGTGGTTCCTAAACGGTTTTCCACTCTCCCTCCACGCAAATGCGGGGTCACTTCCTCTAAATTCAACCTTCCCAATTCCTAATCCTTAAGCGTATAACCCGAACGGGTAGTAATACGCGGTGCTAAATATTAATATTATATTAATAATTCAGAAGCACAGTCTTTACAAAGTCTCCAAACATAGCGAACACAACCGTACGCTGAAAGTCCCATGATTCCACGGACCCTATGATATGAATGATAAGATCGGACCCTAGCATTTTACTGACTTTCAACTTAGGTGTCGCTGATCTGCTGTTACCCTCGTTCTAGCGGCAAAAGGTTGAAATATAACTTAAACAAATACTTCCTTTTAGATTTAAATTAATTTGTGATAAACTGGACATAATTATCATAATATTACTTAATTAATACAACATTGATATAAATATTTTCTTTCAATTCCACACCACCCCATGATTACAATAAATAAACAAGATCAATTCAAATGTCGGCCTCAACCGGCACACTAAGCTAACGCTTAGTTTCAGTTCTGTATGTTTCTTGGTGTTTAAATATTCGAATTAGTGGTAAAATAGTCTAAGGCGTCAGGGATGCAATAAATGTGATTACAAAAAATAGCCTTAGGTCACATATAACCATATCTGTGCCCTAGGTGCATGTTGTAACGGTTTCTATGGGTATTTATGTATGTGAAATTTAAGCTTTCTAGTTTTAAAGACTATTTAACTGTCCACACCAGTTATCACATTGTCTAAGGAATCAATTTCACAGTGAAATGAAGGCTAACATGTTTGTGAAATAATGATATAATTATTGTATTGTTAAAATGCCTTTTATGCTTACACGTGTAATTTGACTCACACTATGTATTATGTCAAAGTAACACAATTTAAAAAGGGTTCAGATTCATAGTGTCTTCATACTAAGTTAAGGGTCCCGGAATCTATTCCCGACATGGCTGAAAATATATACGTAATTGGTGATATGTGGGTTCCCCCTTTTACAGTGATGATTCAATGGTCGGGGGTTGAATGTTGTGTCTGTCCTAGATTTAAGTTAGTTTATAGGTTGTGAGCTGATATAATCAGAAGGTTCAGAAAGTACACGTTAAATACCACAAATAAAACATTCTCGAAATCTCACGGCTATTAGAACACGAGTTCATAATTAAACCTTAACCTGTGACACCACCATGCTATCACTAGCCTCATGCCCAAACTCATTAAAATACATTTTAACGCTATCCTTCTATCGCGTATCAGCCTAACAAGGGGTTTGGTTTCTTCAGGTTTCACAACTAAAATTTTGTGTACACGCTGATCATTGCCCATACGAGCCTCATGACGACCCCACCTTAATCTGCGTGCCTTGATTGTCATTAAGGCCCTTGGCCCTGCCGAGTCCAAGTCTAAAACCTATTTTGTGGGATGGTGGGCGGGATGGTGAAAGGCGTGGCGTGGCTCCACAACCGAACAAAGTATCTTTCCACGCCAACAAAAACAGACGGATCACGGAAACTGTAGATGACACTAGCTACCGGACAGGTCTTATGGAAAAATCATACGTTTGGAAATACCAGTTTTCCCAAGAATGAGTGAAAATTTTATGCTAATATTTTCAACACCACTTCTAAGATAATGTATCAATGTTTATTAATTGTTACACTTTCTTATTTTTTGTTATGAAGCCGGCAGTTTTCTATTGAAAAATGTCAATTTTATCTATATTTGATCACTATTAGAATTATAGAGAAGGTGTGTATTTAAAAAGTATAACTTAATCAACATTCTTCTGTTCTTGTACAAACTGTTTCCGAAAAGAAAATTGCAAAACAATAAAACAAATTTTGAAGATAACCGTTTATTACCATGGATCTGCATTTTCACGGCAAATGAAAAGGGCCTTAATATGTTCAGGAATGCATACACGCCAAAGCTTTTCAATATGTATCTTACTACATTCTTCTGTATGTTCATACCTCTAGATCACAAATGTCTTTTTCGATACGGTACATTATTCTCAAAGAAACTTATTTTCTTGGTCCAGACTAAGAAATCACTCACAGTTATCAGAAATAGCTACGGATTTTGATCAGAATCTCGAAATAAGGAATTAACTAAGCAGCTTTAATACACAGGGATCTGACCTATTATTGAGTTTAGTTTGACAGTGAATATTATAATATTATTCATCATTATTATATTATAGTCATGGATTCCTTCAAAATTAGTAACAAAACACCACGTTTCTATGAAAAAAACTTATTTATGGGTGGTGAAATGATAAATTATCTTTGATTTATTTTTTACAAATTACCATAGGCTGGTTGTATGAGAAAGTAGTTACGATTCATTGCAATGGCGTGTCATTGAGTGTTAACAGGATAAGTAAATCTGCTTAGCCTGGTAACACTACACGACACGCCAATGTTAACTATTGTATCGTACCACTAATTTATTTTGTGCAGTTTGAATGGTTATTCAACCAGTCTTATACGACTATTCATTCTGTTATCTTAGGTTACAAAGCTCAAATCACGCTTTAGCCCATTCTGGCACTGTGGAACACGAACAACACAATAGGTTCTGTAACCTGATACTGGAATGTAAACTGAGAAAGCCACAGGGGAGGGGCTATCTGAGAGGATAAAAATCAATCTCGGTCTTGTGATGACGTCAGACCAGTGCCGGGATAGACCACGTGGCATGGGTAGGGGAAAAAGGGGGGCGGAAGATCTGCCATAGTCATTCTTGAGTGAAGAGGTAACGTCTCAAGTTAAAATTACGCAAGGACAAGATGTATACCTTGATTTTCCTACGAATGAGCATTTGTAGCATCTTCTAGAACGTACAAACAACCTTTTTGCGGTCGAAATCAATAATATTTTACTGTATTATTAGTATTATTTTATAGGTTCACTTGTTTTTATGAAAAGGTAATGCAGTAAATGAAAAAGAGGACAGATTGGAATGGTGTTATGATGAATGAAAAGAACAGCTGTTTGGCGGTTGCCGTCGAAATTGCGCTAATGTTTGAGATGGCCCTGGAGCTTGAGAGGAACGCCAAAAAGGTTAGGTTACACATCAATGAAGAGGAAACAAAGGTAATTGACCTTGTCAAAGAGGGGAACGAATGAGGGTATTGTAAAGGCAGGAGAGATGAAGCTGAGAATGGTGGATAAATTCAGATATCTCGGATGATGGCTCAATGATTGTAACAATATCAAGGAGGAAGTGAACAAAAAACTATGTCTGGATCCCGTAGCTACTACAATACAAACACCTTGTTTAGCTCTAGAAGTATTTTCACGAGAAGGGGGTAAAATGCAATTGTGAACCCGGTTATCTTGAAAGGCTTGGAGACATGGAGCACGACCAAGGGGAATAGGAAGAAACTGAGAGCATTTGAAAGGAAGGTCATGAGAAAAATATGTGGTCCAGTAAGAAAGGAAGATGGATATTAAAGGAGAAGAACGTGGAAACATATGAGTTGATAGAGTAACGGATATAAGACAAAAATTGGATGGATAGGACAAGATGGTCAGGGCATGTAGCCAGGATGCAGACTGAAGGAAGTCGTAGAAATGTCATCGGCGGCGTGCCTAGCACTCGAATATCTCTGAGGTGACCCAGAGTGAGATGGAGTGATGATGTGGCAGATATCTCAAATAGCTGAGTGTGAAGGGGAACTGGAAGAAGAAGCCTCAGGGCAGAACGTGGTGGAGGCGGCTTGTGCGGTCGGAACGTGTTCTTCAAGGCCTGTGATCACCGTTAATCAAACACCAAAATCAAATCAAAATGTTATAGGTATCGATAATAATATACACCAAAAGTGACAGCTTCATATTGCAGTTATGACTTGACTTAAGAACATGTAAAAGTAGAGATACATTTTTTGGCTGTCAAGATAGGCCCATTCGAAAGAAAATTGTGTTATAGCCCTAACCTGCCCGAGGTTAAACTTCTGCTCCAAAAGAGAATTTGGTTCAGTCCTAGGTGAATAGTTTTAGTGGGTATTGTTGGAGTTAATACAAGAAGGGTTCGCCACGTGTTTAGTATGACTTGATAAAGTGAGGCTCACCACAGACTAGAAGACTTATAATTAGTAGATTAATGTTCCAGTTTCTTAAATGTCCCTCTTCTCATTCAATCTACTTAGATTTAATAGCTCAAGTCCCAATGCTCTAAGGCAGGGGTTCTCATTATTTTTTAGACAGAAGGAGCCCTTGTTCCAGAAAAAAGTTGGCGCCCACATACATTTTTCTGTACTAATATTAATAACATTCAATAACGACAGGTAAATTTTACTAGTTTTTAGATCTTAATACTTGAATATATTCATAGAAAACATTTATTTAACATATTACCTGTGCAAAAATTTCCATTTTCAAAAGCAAAATTTAAATCAATATTAATTTATTGGTGGCTTGGATGGGCTTGCTATCACAAAATGCGTCACTATTTCGAGTGCGGATTATCTTTTATATTTAACATTTTTCTAAATTTAGTCTTGTTGGAGCATATAAAAATATATGTTAAAGAATTAATTAGTCAAAGCTATTATTTATGCTTTTAGTGAGGATTACTCTCTTGATATCATGTTCTGAAAATTAAAAAATTATATCTGGACACGGGAATCGAACCCGGAACCTTTGGCTTAGTACGGCAATACTCTAAAAAATTAGCTATCCAGGAATCGTCCCATGATCAATGTCATTCTTCACTCATATTTTAAGGTGGAAGACATAAATAATAGCTTTGGCTATTTAATTCTTAAATATGCAGTCCCTTGCAATTATAATAATTTAACAAGTGGCAGCAATATGCCAACTACCGAGTCAAAGGTGGCTGCGTTATCTGATAGCTCGTTATATTAATAAAATCACATATTTGTAGCCGACGATTTCCACACGTCCATCATAGACTCTGCCTTAAAATATGAGTGAAGAATGACCCTGGGTACGGGAAGATTCCTGGATAACTCAGTGGTTAGAGCATTGGCGTACTAATCCAAAGGTCCCGGCTTCGATTACCGTGTCCAGGTGTCATTTTTCAATTTTAAGAATAAAAATATATGTTGTTGAGAAACTAACAAAAAATTTCTAGGTATAAATCCTTATTTCAGGGTTTTCCATAGGTATTTCAATAAAAAAAAGTTTTTTATTTCCCCTGAAATTTTTTTAGAGTATAATTTTTTGACATTTCCATGTTGTTATTTCTATTTTAAAGAAAATTTGTTAACACTGGCAGATGTCCTTTATTCAGATTTGAAAAAAAATCAATTCTAATTACTGATGCCATTTTATAGTGTGAAAAACAAATAAAGAATAATATTCTAAAATTGCTTCATGGAACCTCAGACAACTATGGTGGAGTCCAAGGGCTCCACGGAGAGCGAAGTTTGAGAAGCGATGGTGTAAGGCACCAGAGGGGGTCTCAAAATAGGCTTTCTAAACTACCAATTCTAGGGAAGTCAAGGCTCAATAATTCTCAGCTCGGATATTCGGTGTGGTTTTACAAATGTGATTTATCTCGGTGATCTTCTTGTCCTCTCTCCGAGTCAATATATGTCCATATTCCTTAAGCTTCCATCATCATCCTTACCCCTTATTTTAAGCAACTTATAGACTTGGTTTTAAACTACCATAAAGTACGACAGAATCGTACATACAATTTTCAAAAATGGGCTATCGGTAAACTACCCTTAATTAAGTTTTCCTAAGGAAAAACAACAACATAATATTTTGTTGGCAAAAAATGAAACATTCCTGGGATATTATTTTTAAACATAATCATTACAACCAATTAAAAAAATCAATATTTAAAAATTACAATTAATATATTATATTAGAATATAGTAATATTTAAATATTATTGATTTTACAAACTATGATTAGTGTTAAAAATAAATAAAAAGCTTACTTTAGTGTAATTAGTTTTGTAGGTAAATTATAAATTATTATTAAAAGTATGGTTTTTTATTCCACTATTATTTCTTAGTGATGTAAGTTCTTTGTTAAGATTTAAATTAATCTGGTTAAATGTTACTATTAATATATAAAATTCTATGTAAACATATAAACCAGATATTTAATAAAGGTAATGAATATATTTAATTTGGTTCTACACTTACATATATAAATAATATTAACAATCTACCAATATAAATAAGGTCACGTGATGTAAGGGGTCAATCGCGTAATAGACTGGCTTATGGGTAACAGGGAGGCTTAGGTTGGATTCTTGGCGGGTGAATTAAGGATGGTTTATTGAATGTGACCTTTCATCGTATTTTTTCCCAACCTTTTCCGATGCCAATGGCGGAAAATCTTCTCCAAGCTCTCCTTTCAATCCCTACTAGGTGTTGAGTGAACTAATGAAAAGAAAGTATCCCTCCTGGCCTCTCTTTGTTTGTCTTAAATGTCCGGGTTGTGTATTTCAGTGAAACGAGCTCAGGAAGTGATCTTGTTTGGCAACCAGCAGAACAGACCTGCTGAGACCACATACTTCCACAACCCTGATAAGAGAGGTGAGCCAATTTGTACAATCTTGTTCTTCTATTACAACCATTCAACCACGCGCCGGGCACTTTCCGTCTTCACTTTGCCACTATTAGTTTGTTTGTAGAACTTAAAAGGGGGGCACCACGGTAGGTGAGAAATTGTCACGCAGACGTTCAGCCCTGACGCAATATTTAATTCTACGATGCGTTATTTCAAAATATGGCTCTAGCCAAAATAAAGCTGAAAGATTCCAACAGGGCTCTTTTCCGTTAACAACCCGACAGTTTGACTTCTATTAATGGAAAAATAAATGTGCCAAAATGCGACATAAACATATTTTCAACAACTTTTTAAGCATATTAACGGAGATATTAGACTAGGCTTGATGAAAAAGGGCTCTAGTCTTCCTCTAACAAAATACAGTAATTTTATGATAGGCTCCCAACAGAAAATGTTAGGATATTTGAGAACTAGCAGCGAGCTTTTCTCTTTATCTTGAAATAAGAAGTTTCTTAGTTTTATTTTTCCTCTTTCTTTTTGACATGAGAAAGGAGGTGATGGTTGAGCGTGAGTATGAAGCTTAGACAGAATAGAGAAGTAGTTCCAGAAAATGACACAGACCATTGTATTTTGAGCCGTGTGGCCTGACAGTGAGCGATACAGCGATACTTTCTCGCTGACCTGGGCGAGCCCATCTCATCTGCCGGATAGCACCTAACTTGGGTAGGTAATAAAGCTAAAACCAGAAGTCACATCTTAGTACGATTTCCTGTATTATAATTTAGAAAACAGTGGAATTTATACCAGTGAAACAATTTTGTCATTGTTTAAAAAAGACAACAAGATTGTAACATGAAAAAACTATTAAATTTATCCCAATTTTGCTGTTTTCAAGTGAAGAAAACACTTCGATGCAATTTCTGGTTCGAGCACAATCTTGTATATAATGTCCCGATTAATTGGCTGTGTATTTGGGTGAGTGTGTGTGTGGGGGGGGGGGGAAGGTTGATGGAGGGGGGCGATAAGGGGAAAGGATGACTTATGAAACGATTACGTGCGAGATATTTTCTTTTAGTAAAAAACCAATTTAGCTTTGATTTAATATATTTTTTAATAGAGCGAGGAGAAAATATTCGTCCAAGAGTGATGTATATTTTAACAATATAAAAGTGATCAGCACTAATGACAAAAAGAGGAAAAATGTTTAAAAAAATCATGTTGATTATTTATTAATATTTAAATAATAGCAAAAATAGCAATAATCAAAATCAAAATTGGGCTCGTAGCAATTTATTTGGTTTCAATAAATAAGCTGGATTTAATATTGTTATTATTATGTGTTCTGTCTTACGACAGCTCTATTACTTCTTTCAGTTAAATTAGAAAAGCCAATGCGCCTTGTTTACTGCCCCCTCCTTCAGTTCCCAGTTGTTACAGAAGTAAAATATATTTTAATTGATGCACAGATGTAATAAGTGTACATAGTAAAATTGTTTTGATTTAAATATACCAATATTAATATTTGTGTTATACTTTATTGTGATTTGGTTGTAATTATATTCTCAACTTTAATCTTAAATGAGGAAAGAACTGCCTCTAGATCTGCTTAGACTAAAATATATTACGATTTAAACAAATTGTTTATTTGCATCATATCGACATAATATTTGATTTTTTTAAAAAAGCCCTTAAACTAAAGTGTTTGATTTGTAATAAATGCCCATATTACGAAGAGGAAGATGAACACAATATGATTATAAAATAATGAAAATAAAGATATTGTAATTTCGGAAGATTAAAATTAATGGTTTTTAAATAAAAATAAAAATTAATAAGCAATATCTTTGGAACATATATTATTAAAACTACTATCCAAGTGAGCTAAAGCAGTGTTTCCCAATTATCTACCATTCATGAACCCCCCAAGAGGCTCTTTGAGATCGGTGGACCCCCCGTTTTTTCTAATCATTAGAATCTAATCTATTCTATGTATAGAAAATAGCACCCCCGCCACCCTCCCATATTAATAATTCATATTAGAAAATCTACAAAACTGGGGATTTGGCACACTAAATCCGAGTCAAATGTGTTTTTACATAGTTTTATCTCTACACTAATTCTAATTGTAATAATAAGGAATGTAATAGTAATAATTAACACAAAGAAGGTTAGTTAGGCTTACATGAAAATTTATTGATTATGAAAAATTTCAAATGTAGGCCTATTCATTTGGATCTAGTATTAGTGAGATAAGGGAAAGCTCTTCTTTTTTCCCATCACTTCTTGAAGATAAGGTTGAAGGATGGACACTTTGACTCGAAAATCAGAATGCATATCAAGTCTATTTCTATAAGTGTTCTTTATGTAGCACTGCGCAGGTGAGTGAGGAGGAGGGGGAAGATTTTTTATTGATTAAGATTAGGCCTACTGTTGTTTAATTATTATTTTAGCTTTATTAATTTGTTACATTTTGGCGGTTGTCGTGGACCCCATAGGAATAACTTGCGGGCACCTGGGGGTCCACGGACCACCTTTTGTGAACCATTAAGCTAAAGAATGGATACACAACTAAAATAATATACAAGCTCATCTCTTCTTACTACTTGTTAGGGATATTTACATATAATTGCACTAATGGGATAGAGATGAGGAAAGCAGATTTTAGAGGAAATGTACTCATCTTTGCGCGAAGGGAAGGTGAGAAATCATCTGGGAAAAATCCTCAGCACACCAAGTCAGGATTCTAAACTCGACCTCCTCGTCACTGGCAAACCAGACATTCTTTAGCTTGTGTGTTCATTGGTGTGAGTCAAAGAATGTATGGTTTTATACAGAGCTATGCAATTTTTTCCTTAAAGTTACATTAATAATAACACCATCATTGTTATCCTGAAATGTATACAATTTTATGAAAAAAAATATATGTCCAATACAACTTAAAAAATGCAAATGTTTTAAAGATAAATATGACTATAGTTATAAATAACAAACCAAAGAATTTTACAAACAGATTTCTCTTCCTCCCTGTTTCTTAATCAATGTGTGTTAAAGTATTATCTCTTCTTTTATCTTAATATTTTTGGTAGGTTTTAGTTATATACCAAAGTAATTATCTGAAAAAGTGACCCCGAATTTGATAAAACCATAAAAGGGACTATGTTTCTAGTCACTTTTAAAACCCACCTCGCTGGCCGCATGGTATAAGACGCTACTCTGGCAATGTACCAAACTGCTGAAGACGGGAAGATCATGGTTTGATCCCGGTTGGGTGTACTGAGGTTGGTTTTCCTCCACTCGCCCTTAACGCAAGTTCAAACTGACTAATCCCTAACACTTGAATGTAATTAGTACATAGGCGTTTAAATCGAATGGGTAGTAAGACCTGGTGCTAAGAAAATAAACTATTATTAATATTTGATAAAATATTTAAATAAGTGTATAACCCGAACGGGTAGTAAGACGCTGTGCTATTTTTTTTTATATTTAAATGTTATTTCTTTATTCAAAAATAGTTGTTAGTTTATTTAATTTAATTTTTTTAAACATTTAATAGTTACACTTTTTTTTAATTTGTCCCTAGAACCTTTGGACGCTAGACGACCGCCTGAGTATCAGTTAATAATAATAATTGGTAATAAATGGCTCAAACAATCTAACCTACTTAATAATCAGGGTGAATTTTCAAGAAACACAACAGTATTTATAGTCTAGTTTTCGTAGCATTAACCTTTTATTGCAGCTAGATGACCTCGTGGTATAGTGGTCAGAGCCCTGGATACTGACATTGAGATCTTGGGTTCGATTCCCAGCTAATACTGGTGGATTTTCCTCGAAAGGTGAATTATTCCCTTGTTCACCAGTATTTTGTTAATTAAGTTTGAGTTAGGATAAGGTCTTCATTGGCTCCACCCCGTCATATTGACTATCACCTCATCTCATCGGGAAATGGAAAGAGCCTCCACGGAAAGGATGTACAATTAGTTCATTCGGCCATCCCTTTGGAAACCGTACATTTGTACTCCCTAATCATTCTAAAAACTGAGCCACAACATGATGTAGCCGAAACACGCTATTTTTTATTATCTGGCAGATAAAAAAGTTACCGGATCTATTTTCACATACGTCCATACATGTTATATACAGCTGCCAACTTTGATAGATATTATCAATACCTAATAAATAATAATATAATACTAAAAAATTAACAATTGATAATCCCAAATATATCGTTGTATTTTCTTAAATTAACTCTACCAAAGTTCTACTACACTTGAAGCTAAGTTTTAAGAACACATTACGTAAAAATATATTCCCGGCATCACCAGCCTCGCAAATTATTACTGTGCTTAAATTCAACCATCACTTCTGTATGTTTTAAAATAAATAAATGCATGAAGATTTTTTTAAACACACACAATATATTCCTTAGGGGTGTGCTAAGCTTGAAACTTTGACTTGGCTTCGAACCAAACATTAGATTTGACTTCACTTCGAAACAAATTCTGGCTTCGAAACTTCGCCAATAAAAAAAATTGACAGCTAAAATACTCAACATATGTTCAATTATAGCCATTCTGAGCTGTTTTATACATTACAAATTAATATTCATATGGAAAAAAACTGAAGTTATTTAATTGTAAGTTGTGATTTGTCAGATTAACACGAATTATTACAAACCAAGGTGCAATAAAACATTTTACAAGTAATATTAGTTTATTAAATTATATAAATAACCACAATATAATATTTTTTCAAGCATAAAACAACTAAAAGAAAATATTCCAACCTCGATTCAGCTTCGAGAATATTTTATATATTCGATTCGAGTTAGCTTCGAATTGAAAAAATGGACTTTGCACACCCCTACACATATATATATATATATATATATATATATATATATATATTATATATATATATTAACATTGTCTTCTCATTGAGATTACTCTTTGGCAAAAATAAGTGAAACAAAGGTAGGAATTTAATTTAATGGAACACCTGATTGTTTTAGCAACTCCCTGACCACTATTACCAGTCTTTACAGGATAAAAACAGCGTATACTTGTTTCTTAAAGAATATATTGTTTAAGAGTAGTTTACTGAAAACGATTTTTTTTTAAAATTAGAAATATTCTTAGCAATTTCGCTCAAAATGGATAAATAGAGTGTCTTACATGATATATAAGAATGTTAAACGTATTTAGAAAATGTTACTACAAAATATAATACAAAGTATGAACACATAAAATTAGTTTAAGGAACAATGTAAAAAGAAGGAATTACACATCATGCTACAATCACTTTAATATTTTGTATTTTTTAAATATTTTTTCATCGAAATATTGGTAAAATGATACTTGATGTCACATATTAAATACTTGTTTCTTTAAATTTTCACATGAGGTGTTTTCATACACAAATTATCAACTAAAATAAAACTTGCATTTTCTTGAGCAAAACAATAAATTCATTTGGTTTTAGAACGAATGTGAATATAATTGAATGTTGAAAATAACTAGTTTGTTATTTTCAGCTTTGATTACAAATAGGCACTACCCAAAGAAGAAATATACAATAAAATTACATTTTTTGAAACTTATATATTACTTCTATTATGGCTGGTAAATATATTTAAAAAACCTTGAAGAAATAAAAAAAATAAAGTTTTAAGTTTACAACGTATAGATAAAAAAACAAAAACTTAATAAATGTAAGAAGCAAACATCAAAAGAGTTGCAATTTTTAGTTTCTTACCCTTATTTATTTTTTTGTCGGTGTTTTTATTTTTACATTTTTGCCTCATAGCATTTTACACTCCTCCGTAAGTAAATGTTTGTTTATTCAAATCCAACAATAATATAAATAAAACACTATGTGTATTTGTGTATATGTATATGTGTGAGTGTGGGTGTGTGTCTGTACACTAAAATGCTCCAAAACCGAGAAACCCAGAAAGCTAGAACTTAGCATACATATTTAGGGGGAACTGAAGCAATGCACCTCAAGTTTAATTTTTCTCTCGAATTTTGACATCTATTGTGAAACATACGCCTTAAACCACGTGAACGGCTAATAGCTACATTATATTGTTCATTTGTTTTCTATCCAGCATGATGAAAAATCACCTCAAATCCAAGGAGAGATTATAGCATTCATTTAAATCTTAAATCCTGATAAAATGTAGTTCGTTTTGGTTGGTTTTTTAGTATTCACATTAGTAAGTAAAATCTTATTTTAATTTTATATTAAATTTTATAACTATAAGAAGAAGTCAATAAATAATTGCCTTCTCAATTTAGCTTAGTCAACTACTAACGCACTAGCCACATGACCAGCATTGCGGGAAAGCTCAAAACCAAGAAATATAAGATATAAGAAACTTTTCATACTTATTTTAGAAAACCTAAGGAATGTAAATCATGAGGATTTTTTTTAAAAGTTTTGAGCGTCTAACATCTTAGACAGTCTGACCACCGGTTCGGGTGGGTTATATGCTAAACCAAGGAATATAAAGCCGGGAATTGACAGAGGTCTACCTACTTAAGGAAAACTTAAAAGAGTGTTATGAAAATATATAAAAATTTAAAACGTATCAGAGAGATGTGTTAAAACTGAATAAGCTAGGAAAATATACGTGAAACGTTATTATTAATATTATATTATTATTATATATGCCATAAAAAATAGTCAAAATATTTACTATAAGAGCCTTTGTAAAAATGACACAACATTAAAATTAGAACATATTTCATTTAAGATTATCAGGCTCATGAACAATGGTAAAATAGAGTATCATAAATAATAATTTTTATATCATTCACTTAATATTTAAATGAACTTAGAACTGATGATATGTATATTTATTTGTATCTTTATCTGAAAAATATAAATAGAGAACACTAGTTTAGTAATCCCCTTTCTCCTAATGTTGCGATGCTGAACGAGAAGCCACCATTTGACGACTAGTTTCGACGAAATTCTACATCATCCCCAGGTCAGAGTTTAGGGAGGGTGGAATGTTCCTATCTACATGGTCGTATATTATCTCTCCTTATAAACTTTAAAATTAGTTTCAAAAACCCGATTTACTAAAACCTAACCTAGATTATGACATGACAGACACCCTGGTCCTTTCCCCTTCCGACAGCCTGACAAACCAAGGCTGAGGAGGTCCATTAAGGGAGAAATGGTGACAGCAAAATCAATAATATTTATGTTGGCATTTGAACGATCAAACGATCCAAACATTTTGTGGGCACTAGATTCGCGACTATCCGCCCGGTTCTCAGTTTTAACAAGTGCGTTTTAAAATAAACAAACCGGTACTATCCACTAGTAATTAATAAAACAAATCTATCACAAACGCCTCACAACTGTTACATTGGAGACAAGCAAAGCATAGCGTGCAATGCATGCGGTTGGCGTATAATACAGTACTGTTGGTCGGTGTAGATAGCAGCACTGCTATGATTTGGCTGGAAACAGAAGATGTATCAAGGGAGATGTGCGCGGGGTGTTCTGGCATTTCCGTTATTCGGTCCAGAATGCTGCCACTTTAGGCCGGATGATTGAAACGCTAGAGTATTGGTAATTTTAACACATTTTACAATGGATATGTAGCATGGTGAGATTTTCATCTCACCGGTTAGTAAGTAGTCATCTGCGCATCTTTAGCTGTCCGATGATAGACAGATTAGTTATTAAAATCAACACCCTCCAGCGGAGAGTCAGAATTTTCACCTAAAAGCCACTAAAAATAAAATAATACGTGAACACGAGAAAAAGATTAGAAAAAGCTTCCAAGCAATCATATAGTTAGCTTTGTCAGACAGGCTAGGTCGGTCATGTCCACCCTTTCTTCAGCTGAGAGAAGTATGAGTTCTTGGGGAATTGTACGGGGGTCATGCATAAAATAAGTAGGACTTGATGTCCAAATATAACAAAAACATTAACGAATAATTATTTATTTTTTAACAAATACATACATAGATGACAGACACAAGCAGCATTATACATAAGGTTCTGAAAACTTCGTGGAAATTAACTAGTACTTACGTCAGAGAAAAACTGCTTAACTTTTTATTTATTCTTATATCATCCGATCACATTAGTTTTTTGCCTCTGTGATTTAAAACTTATCTATCCCCGAATTGACTATTACTTAATAAATAGAAGCACATCACCTTGGACCTCCTAATTAAAATGGATTAGAAATACTATTTTTCTGCTTGCTTGACGTATCAAAGAGGGATAAGAAATCTCTGAGCTGGAGAAGTACTGTACAGCGCGGACACTGTAGCCCCCGTATTTCCCTTGTAGTGGAAAGGGACGACGATGACGACCTGTTGACACGATGGCCCCCAGTGCTTACCAGGAGGACGAAGAGGAAGCGTTGTCTGCCGGCAAGAGTGTGGCGCAGTACGAAAAGGGCTACAAGTACGGTGTCGGCAAGGAGGCCCTCGACAAGCACGTGGAGAACGCCCTCCTCAAGTCTGAGCTGTACGGCGAGCCATGTGAGTCACATGCGCATGCGATTATAAAAGATGTCCCCCTTTTATTCCCTCCTTCCTCCCCTTTCCACCTGAGCTAGCGTTTAAACCTTTCTCAGAGTGAAACTTTTTCTGTGGTAGGGAGTATCCGGATTTTTTCAAAACAATAGATCCTCTAGAAGCTATTTGAAGGTTTATTCATTGGGGATTGAGCTGTTGGGGGTGTCTGGAAGGAGGGAGGGGAATATGAAGGGTGTAATGCTTGCAATTGTTATTATTATATATATATCACCACGTCTAAACCCATTCGAGCTATACGCATATGTTCTGATTACGCTAATGAATTAGGTATGAGGAAGGTTGAATTTAGAGGAAGTCCCACATTTGGCGTGAAGGGAGCGTGGGAAACCATTTAGGGAAAACCACCTCAGTATATCCGACTGGGATTCGAACCACGATATCCTGTCATCGGCAGTCTATTATTTTGAGAGAGTGAGCCTTAGGCCACGCGGTTTACCGAATCAGGTGCTATTGTTATGAATTTGTCAAAACTATATTACAAATCAGTTCTAAACTTTTTTTAAGATGTTAACATTTGTTTCTAATTCATTTTAAAGTCTCACAAACTCTTACATTTCCATCCCTCAATACCAGGGCTGCCAAAAGCAAGTTTCTTTGCTCAAAACGAATATTAAAGCATCTAAGCAATACATCATGAAATGGAAAAAATAACAATAAGGGTTGTTGTGAAAATACTAGAATTTTCGCATCCCAAACACTCTTTTCCTGGGGAGGGACGACCCCGAAAACACGGGAGGAAGGTAGCTCTACCCTGAGAATTAACGAAATACCACGAGCTGGTTCCACTCGGATAATATCACAATACAGTCCTGTTCTAGAAATTACAGAAAATAAATACATGTATGGCTCTTTATGAAACGTAACACATTCCGTCCTCATATCTCTGGGTGATCAGATGGTTTTAGTCAAAATCGTATTCTCAATATAAATATGCCCTCTCTAATGGGAATTGTTTCTGAGGGGATTCACCTCTAGCTTGATAATGATATAATCAATAGTGCTTTAACATCTTCTGTTTCCGATATTTGCTACAGTTTTCCACATTCTGGATGAACCACAGTACAATGCAATCTATGAAATATTTTGAGATCAGATGAGCTTGTTTGAGTGATATTGAAACATATAAATATGTGATAATCAAGAACGTATCCTTATTTGGTGTTCCATCTTTCAGAAGGTCCGATGTTTTGTCCAAATTGAGTCCTTCAGCATGTTCTATTGAAAGATTCCTCTCTTGATCCTGGAACTTCATCTTATAGCTTTGTTAGAGGTCATCCATCAGTTACAAGGACTGCGTAATATATTGACTAGGGTGTTAAACGATATTTGGGGTGTACTAGGACTGCCTGTATGCCATTTCTGTCAGATATAGTGTTTACAATGCACTATTTCTTCTGGAATGGGCTAGAGAAAGTTGTTACTTTTGTTGATCTGTTTCAGTCTGGTCAGATATAATGTCTACAATGCACTATATCTTCTGGCATGGGTTAGCGTAAGTTGTTACTTTCATTGATCTGTCTCAGTCTGGTCAGATATAGTGTCTACAATGCACTATATCTTCAGGTATGGACTAGAGAACGTTGTTACTTTCATTGATCTATCTCAGTCTCACTTATGGCTCTGACAAATATGAAAATGGCAGAAGTATGAAAGATATTAGTAATAACCCTTCAATATACAGCAAGTCCTTGTGATGAATGAAGTGAAGGTGTCGCGTATAAGGTCAGTTGGTTGATGCATTCCGGTGGGCTTGACAGACTTATGTGCAATGGTAGGCCTACCTCTTGGCTCAGTGAGTAAATCAACACGAAACTACCTCACTCATAATTTATTATCCTTATGTGTCGTTCACTTATCTATTTATAGGTTTTCGTTTATTGATTGAACTTGTAATCAAGGCCACTCAACAAATACACCTTTTTTTGGTAAAAAAGACAATACTCACGTAAAGACTTGCATGGTTCAAACTAATGCCGGTTGGTAACAGGGAGTTGGCACCCTTGATTCTGTCTCTGGACGAAGAGAAATCATCCCAATCAAGTTTAAGTGGGTACCTTCCACTCATAGAGCTTTTTACTTTCTCATGAGATAAAGTATTGCAAACGTGAACATTTTCAATCTCGTGATTATGATAGACTTTTATGAGCCCTGGAACTTAAAGAAATGTGTCTCAATATTCTTCCCGTACTTATGTTTGCGTATATGTACCTGGGGCTACCCCCGAAGAAGTTAACTGATTTTGTAAGGAGAGATAATATTGCTTATAGTAATACAAAAATTGGCATTAAATGATGGTTCTAGTCCTAAAATTAAGGTGGGCTTGCTAATGGCAGATTTTTGAAAAATTGAAATCTTTCATAAATGGATATATGAAGAGTGTTTGACATGAAAAATAACACTGTACACTTGTTTTTTGGGGAGAAGTTCATTTAAGGTGGGAATGTAGTGAACGCAAGAAAAGGACAATGTTATTGCGGGTTTTATAGCAAAACTTTTCTTTTTGGCAAAAATAAACAAAATATTGCTTCAGTACAAACATCAAACTTAATTTGCTTCACATGTTGATATCAACAGTTGTTAAATATAGCTGTCATGAGCTAAGTGACATTGGATTAAAAACTTTTTAAATTAAAAGAAAAAGTTGTCAATAAATTTCAGGACACCCTTGACAGATATTCAACAACTGTTGATATCACCATGTGAAGAAAGTTAAACTCTATGTTTCTACGGGATCAATATTTTACATTATAGCACATAGTAGGCCTATGTATGTTCAAGTTGAGTACAGCATATATAGGTTTTCTTTATATAACCTCAACTCAATCAAAAAATAAATTAACTAAACACCTTACTCTAAGCCTATATCTTTAAACGTTCACTTTTTGGTTTGACAAAATCGAGAACGGGTTTAAAATAGGCCTAGTAAGAAAGCCAAAATACAAAATATTAATTTACTGTTTGATAAGTTTTGTTTTTGAGACAAAGTTTTATAAGGCATATATTTTTTTAGTTATAAAATAGGCCTAAATATAAGTATAAGTCTACATTATAAACTGTTGAAATTATTTTTAATTAATAGAATAAAACACACTTGTTCCAGTATCGATACAAATATATGAATAAGGCATTGGGTCGTAAAGCATACATATTACAAAAAACATTGTTTATTTACTGGTCAACGTCTCATATTAATTCATTTCCCCGCGTGACATTATTATTTGAATGCATATTTCACACTATAATTTTTTGACTAAAATATGTTTTGTGTATTGAATAATGTAGACCTAGTATTTTTTCACTTCAAACCGTAGGCAAACAAAACTATGCAAGCGATTTATTAAATAGTTAAATCTTTCTTGCAAATATATACGAGCCGATTTTGGCTCTTTTTATAAACAAATTCTGAATAAATAAATAAATAAATAATAATGAGACTTGTGATCAGGTGTTTGGCAAAATAAAAACATGTAATAATGTTCAGTCATGAATACCAGCTTTCTTGAAATAAATTACCTAATTTCTAGCCTCTAACGTCTTAAAAGGTAATATTCCTCTTTCTAACTATGGTTAGTAGTTACTCGTTAGTATGTTTTATTTATTTCTAATCAAATATTAATTTTGTGATCTTATAATTGTTTTTTATATTATTTTTATTACTAAACTGCGAATTAATTTCTACCTAAGTGACATGTAAAGTATGTAAAAAATGTCATGAACTAAAATATCTGTATTGATTTTTATATATGAAGATGTAAAAAAACAAAACAGATTATGTGTGAATAAGTTTTTTACTCGAAACAGCACGCTTTCTTTTTTAAGGTGGGATGGGTGAGAACGCGAGATAAGGCCAATGTTTTTACATTGATAGTAAAAAAAACAAAAGTTTTTTGCCCAAAATAAAAAAAAAATCTTCAATAGGTTCAGCGTAATTTTCTTTACACATTAATCTAAACAGTTTGTTGTTGAATATTTGTCATGGAAATTTCAGAATTTTAACAGGAATTTTTCTCTTAATTTAAAAAAGTTTATGTTAAAGTATCACTATGCCCATGACAAATATTCAACAACTATTGAGATTAATATGTTATGTAGAAAATTACGCTGTACCTACTGAAGCAACATTTAAAAAGTATATATTTTATATAATTAATGTCATAAACAGTGTAGAAACATGAACTTCAATGATTCGCGTCTAATTCCCCAACCGGCCAACCCCACCTCCCCCCTTTTAATATAGAAAATTAGTATGAAAAACAGTCGTAAGATTAAGGAGAAAGGTTTTAATTTATATTAAATTAAATTAAAGTCCAACATCTTAGCTGTATACTGAGCTAAGGGTCCTTGTTTCAGTTCCTGGATGCCCAAAAATGTATAGTTGGTAAAATGTGCGTTTCCCTTTTCATAGTGATGAATTTAACGTCCGGGGGGCTGGAAGTTGTGTCTGTTTTAGATTTAAGTTCGTTTATAAGTCATGTGCTGATATTATATCAGTCGGTTTAGAAAGTGCACGTTAAATACCTCGAATAAATTAAAAAGAAAAAAATAATTTAAACAAGATCAAATTGGAGTGCTTTAAATAAGTGTTTGGTAATGATTAGAAATGCAACCATATAAATGTTGACGGCCATTGAACTGCTGGTGTGTGTTTTGTTTTTTCTAGCGTCAGTGAACCAGTACCGCTACTATGGCGGAGGTGACGACCAGAGAGGGAGGGAGGAGGGACTATTTGCGGCACCTAACAAACGAAGGTGAGGCTGGTTTCCGAAAAATAACGGGTTAATCTTTGGTACAGTTTCATAGTTAGATTGAGTTCACCTTAGGTGCGGCGCTATACTAAATACAGGACAACACTTTCCTAGATAAGAATTGAATGGGCCAGTTTCGCATATGAGACTGTCCCAAAGTTAAATAGACCATTTCAACCCATGGACTAGGCTAAGGCCACACGAAAGATTTTTCCCGCGTGGACCACAGCTTCAAAAGTCGCGGATACGAAAGTCGAATAGGGGGATGCTAGACAGAGCGATAAAAGCAGCATAGTCGCAGCTGCAAAATTCATGAGAGGCTACACAGAGTGACTTAAACCACTTGTCGCCCATGACTTCTCTTCAATGTTGTCTACATTTCAATCGGGAAAACATCGTTCATTTTAATTATACCATGAAAAATTATTTGCCAGTCCTAGCTACGCGGTGCGTATGGTTATAAACAAGGGTGCCCACGTGGGTTTTCCAAATGGAGAGAGTATTGGAATTCCATTTGCCCCTCCCCGAAATAAAATTTCATGAATTTAACCTTTTGGGAGGGAATTTTAGAGCATCTGAATTCAATTCTGAGCTAATTATGAAAATCAAGAGCCAATTTAAAAAAAAAAAAATCTGAAAAATTAACAAAAGATAAAATTTGGTTGTAGCTGAACCCATTGAAAGTAACATTATATTTTTCACAAGTTTATTGAACATAACAAAATGAAAAGAAAGCTGGTGAAGGGGGAATGGGAAGAAATATAAATTTTATAAATTTTCTCTTTGATAACTCGGATATTGATGATTCTAAGTTGTAGATAGCAAATTGCAGCCAAATCCCAAACATACAATTTTATTTTTTCACAAAAAAAAAAAAAAAGAAAGTAAATATTGAAGAGTGATAAGGGGGCCAGAACCCCCCTTATCACCCATTTATGGGCGCCCATGGCTGTAACATTATTGAATGTAGTCCATTGACGGGAACGTTTCAACACTTATAGCACGTGTGGCAGGTAGATAGGCGGGATATGTCGCCTGGGAAATGGGCCCTGGCTCATTCCAACGCGACATGACCTTGAAGCCAAATCTGACGTACCTCTGTCATGCGATATTTATCGCTTGTCTAGCACACCACCATTTAACCACTTGGTTTCCATTTTTCGAGCGATAAAAACAGCTTGAACGCAGCGAGAAAAATCGTTCGTGTGGCCTTAGCCTAGGTAGGTAACACAGCTTGAATTAAACACCGCATCGTTATGAGGTTTTCTGTATTTTTTTTACATCCATTACTGTTTTCAGCCTGTGTCCTGGGCCTTTTTTTTTATTCAAGCCATATATTTTCCACTACCGGCCTGCTAGACCTGTGGTAGCTTCATATACCTTATAATTTAACTTAAGACTAGGACAGGCACAACATCCAGTCCCCGGCCGTTGATTTATCAATGTGAAAGGGTCAACCAATATTTTCACCAATGATAAATTTTTCGGCCATGCCGGGAATCGCACCAGGGACCCATAGTTCAGTAGGCAGACACGCTACCGACTGAGATAAGATGTCGGGTATTTTCTGTATCCTACATTAAAAAAAAGGTTTGAATTGAGACCAATGACACAACTTTACCATATTAAAAAAAAAAAAGTCTCGCACATGGTGCTACTACTCAAAATTGACGGAATTTCAATCAGTTTCGTGCTATATAGCTGCAAGCACCTTATTCGGGCTTCTAGAATATTTATTAATATAATATCTAGTGACTCGAATGCCGGGAGTATTTGGTTCTCTATTATTATCACAAATATAAGAGACGTAACCAAAGAAGATTTTGGGTTCATTCATACAATGAAAAGAATATAAACTGCACACTAATAATATAATAATAATAATAATAATAATAATAATAATAATAATAATAATAATAATAATAATAAATAATAATAATAATCGACCATTCGTCGCGTTAAAGGAACTGCAACAAACTGATGCAAAATGTATAGCTGTGTTCATAATGTCGAAGGAAAGCTACTTTGAATAGTAAATCAAATGTCCAAGAATTGTTCATTCATGATGATTGAGTCTATAATTCACATTTACATCAATGTACGACTAGTCATTAGGTTTCCACCAGGTCCGGTACCCGACCGGTCAAACCTGACAGTGTGAAAGGGCTGTAACAGTGCCTGGTGATGAGTACAGGGTATGTAACTAATCATCATGTAACCTCCTCCACCCTCAATTATCTTCATTTCTTCTTGGAACAAACTATTTACTAGGTGCTTTGTTTTCGAACAACCTAAATTTCTTCTCTTTATGTCAGGTAGGAGAAATTTTTTACAACCATTGTTGTTTTGTATATTCTGAGTTTTACACTTCTTGACAACAGGCGAGAAGTTAGCAAACAACTTACTGACAAAGTAATAGCATGCATTTCCCAACTATTATTTTTTCTAATTTCCACTCTAATATCGCTAATGTTGCTCGAAGACCTCTCTAGAGGGCGGATAAATAAACACATGGGGGAGCCGTATATTAGTTTCGAGCGAAGGGTGGCACACACAAAACACCCCTTTCAATACGGCCCTGAATCATACTATGCTTAAAAGGTGACCTGGTGGTCTAGGGGTAAGGTGTCGGGCCTCTGTGCTGGGGGTCCGAGGTTCAATCCTAGGTATTGGCACAGATTTAACTGATTGCCAAACCCTTCCTTCACCTCTGATAAGACGTGTATTAATCACAACTTGTGAATGTGAGGAGTGCCAGGCCTCCACCGTGGTTCGGATTCCACGTTAAACTGTAGGTCCTCCATTTCATCTCACAATCACCCTACCATTACACATTAGCGTAAGTGCGTATAGCCCGAATGGGTAGTAAGACGCGGTGCTAATAATAATAATAGCAATAATACTATGCTTGATGGGTGCTTTCTTAGTTATATAGTACTTTCTTCGGTGGCCACATTGTATAACGCGCTACTTTCACAGTAAATTAGACTGCCAACGACGAGGAGATTGAGTTTTGAATCTCGGTCGGGTTTATTAAGGGTGTTTTTCCCCGAAATGGTTTTACACTCTACCTCCAAGCAAATCTTAGTTCATTTCCTCTAAATATAGCCTTCCTAATCCCTAAAACCATCAGCGTAATTAGTACATAAGCGTACAACCCAAATGGTGCTAGAATTTTTTTTATATATAGTGAAAACAATAAAATGTTTATCAAACTAAGATCGTAGAGGCTAAAAACATTTATAACAGTTATCGCTAAGATTAATGTTGTCATTGTCTTGTATCCCCCTTATTACGTAAACTTGTTTGCCTTACGTCTCTAGGCAAAGTCCTTACCCCGTTTCCATGGAAACAAACCTCCTCCCCGCAAAGCCCCTCCTTAGCTTTCAATCTTATTATCTTGATCACGTTGCAAATTGCGCAATGACCAGCAGAAGTTTATTTGTCCTCTTATTAGGTAAAATGCCCTTGAATACTTCTGATATCGTGATTAAATATATTTTTGACATAATCTAATTTGTTAGTTCAACAAGAATAGCTAGTTACAAAACAAAAGTCTGGTTTTTCAACTTATAAAATACTGTAATTAAGCTGAAAGGATCGCCTCGATGGCGTAGTTAGTTAGCCAACGCGCTACTTTCGTGTTGAGCTAGCTAGAGGACGGGGATATCGAGGTTCGAATATGGTCGGGTGAACTAGGGGTGGATTTTTCCTAAATGGTTTTCCACTCTTCCGCCAGGCAAATGCGATTTCACATCCTCTATATTCTACCTTCCCAATTCCTAACCCATTAGCGTAATTAGTACTTAAGCGTATAAACCGAACGGGTAGACGCTGGTGATAAAAAAAAATTAGAAAAAAGAAGGTAGAGTTTTAGGGAGAATGTACATTAAATCATTCAGGGAAAATCACCCTTATTACACTCAATTAGAATTCGAACCCCGATCTCCCCGTCATCGACAGTTTAATATATCGTGAGAGTGGTGTCTTATACCATTCGACCAAAGAAATGGCTATGGGTTTTGAAATAATTTAATTTGTGTGTAACATTATAATTTGTTAATGTTGTCGTAGCTACTTGTCTTTACTTTTGTTCCGAAACTTTTATTTTGAAATAAAACATTTAACGTCTAAGATTTTTTACTCAAGACCAGAGAAATATTAAAATTAAAATAAAAATGTTGTTTACATTGCATTGTAATTCACATTTGAATATTATCGTTTGTTTACAATTCGTGAAGTTTCTTATGTCTTGTTTATAGAAATACTTTCTAGTTGCGTTTTATAAACGAAACTAAAACTGTTAACTTAACTTTTTTCTAAATGTTAGTTATTTGGTGGTGTAACTCATCCCTCTTCATACATAAAAACACACTTTATTATTCTTGACTGTACCGTTATGAGAAAATAAAAACAAAACCTTATATTAACAACGTTATCGTGCCAATATAACTTTAATATCATGAGATATTACCCAATTCGGCAAGTCAACAAACCTATTCGATTTCACTAGACTAGATAAAAACAGGGTATAAGTAGGTTGGATGCTCATAGTAAGGAAAATGAAAAATAGTTCTGAAAATAAGACAATATTTTGTTTTGGAAATATCAATACTTTTTATTTTTACTTCGTGTCTAACAACCCATCCGGAATATTCACATATAGCCCATTCGCCACCGGAGTGTTGTTAACTGACAGCTAGAAAAAGCTACCAGATCTACTCTCATTGTATCCATTCACCAAGAATATTATTTTGCAAGACATATATCGATTTGTTGTCCTTTTCGGCAATCAAAACTTCCACCAAACAATTTGTCTTGATTATGATTTTCACTTCACCGTTTTTACATCTTCTGCTAACTGTCGGTTAGCACCACTCCTAAGGTGAATGAACTATATCTCTCTATAGGGTAGGAGGGGGTGTTATAGCATAAGTGGGCAGACGAACTAGACGTCAATGCCGTATAGCCTGGTTTTGCATGACGGGAAGATCGGGGCTTGAATTACATATGGGTTTCCCGTGGATGTTTCATCTCTTAATGTTTTCCCATTCTCACTCCATGCTAATGTAGATACATTCCCCTAAATTTACTCACTTCTCGCCTTACCTCATTAGCGTGATCAAGATTCGTATAACTTTATAGTAGTACATGGTGTGAAAGTAAATAAATACCTGAGAAAGTTGTAATATCAAAGGAAATGTGACTGTACTTTCATGCTGAAGAGTGGGAAACCATTTAATAATTAAAAATAAATCAGTAAACCTTATCGGGTTTTAAACTCCAATATATAGGCAAATTACATAATAGAAAACAAACACCATTGTATGTGTGTCCACCGGTGCGGGTTAGTTGGGCAATTACACTCCAATTTGAATAGGAAGAAACTTTTTTGACAAATACAAAAGTTACTAATACAACTTTAGTACAACGAAATCCCCTTAACAGGAAACCTGAGTAAGGAAAGTTTAAATTCCCCAGACAATTAATTAATCATAGTCGAGCATACAAATACTGTAAAGTGCAGCAATTAGATTGTTTTAGTTAATTGATTTGATTCTCACATTAAATAGGCTTATATAGATTAAATTGTGTTCAAACAAAATTATTTTTATAGTTTAAAATTTTTTTCAAATAGCGGACACTTCTTAATAATAGACTATTTTTAATCCCGGAAGTGTCGCTATTAAAGCTTTTAAGCTATTAAAATTTGTCAATTCATGTTCTGCAACTCTTAGTTTAGATGATATTATCAATATTGTGGAATAACACTAATAAAGTAAATTACTATTAAGTTTATCCGCTTCGATGGACGAATGGTCTTAAACGTCACTCTCACATTTTTTAGCATCATTTTTACTAGCATTCGGGTTATACTTCCCTTTACTAATCACGCTAATGCTCTAGTAATGAGAAGGGTGGTCTCGGATGAAGTGTACCCGAATTTGCGCGAAGAGAGAGAGTGGAAAACATTTAGATAAAACACCCTAATTACAACCAACTGGGATTAAAACCCTGATCTCCCTATCATCGGCAGTCCGTTTATTGCTAGAATGATGCCTTAGACCATGCGGCCACCAAAGGGGTACTCTACGATTAGACTGGACTGTCAATGACGGTGAGTTGGGGTCGTATCTCGGTTTGGTGTATCGAGGATTTTTTTTTAATAAATGGTTCCAACTTTAACGCGACGTTAATGCTGGTAAATTTCCTATAAATTGTAGTTTTAATCTTTATTACGCCATTAGCTTAGTTATCATCGATGCAAATGACCCGAACGGGTACTTAGATGCGTTAATTTTTAATTTTTATTATTTATTTTAAAAAAAATTTATCAGAATACAAATACAGGTGGGCCAAATCTGTGTTTTTATCTTTATTCAGAGATTTAAACTATCTATGTGACGTTGACGTGCTTTGTGTACAGTGGCAGCAGCAGTTTCCGTCCCATGGTGCCCCACGCGCTACCCGCAACCCAACAAGGGGTCGCCAGACTGAAGAGAGACCTCGAACTTGACCCTGAAGACGTTCTGGCCCTTCTGTCCCTGTGGGAGGCCCAACATCACAACAACTACCCTTACAGGTAGACTTTACCTCCGCATACACCAGGGGTGTCGGTCAACATGGAGATCCACAACGATGTGGCATACTGTTGGATCTATATTTTATTTTAACACCGTGTCAGGGCTTTATAATTTGTTTTATTACAATGATGGGGAAAGTATGAGTAAGTTTAAGAATTAAAGGAAATTTCCTTAATTTTCGTCAAAGGAGACCAGAAAATTATTTATGGGAGGGGAGGGGGTGGGTACCTCAGTATATTCGGTAGGGATTCGAACACTTGACGCCCTGTCACCGTCAAGCTAGATTATATAATACTGTAGTTTAGCCTACGAGGCCAAAGATGTGAGCAGTTATAGATTAATTATAAAATTTAAACAAAATAAACCTTCAAATGAAAGCTGGAGCAATATTGTGCATTTTTTTAAAAATACGGCTTCTTACTACCTATTCGGATTATACGTTTATGTACAAATTAGCTAATGATTTAGGGATTAGGAACGTTATATTTACAGGATATGTAGCCACATTTGCGTGGAGGGAGAATGTAAAAGCATTTTGGAAAAACCACCCTCAGTACACTTGATCGAGATTCGAACCTTGATCTCCCCGTCATCGACATTATAGTATACTGCGAGAGTAGCCCGTTAGACCATGCGGCTACCAAAGCTGGTTTGATAAATATTGAACCGTTTTGGAGAGTTAGTAATAGATCTAGTTTTTTACCTGGTAAAGTTTAAGGTGATACGTTTTAGGATGGGATTGAAGGGATGGAGAGAAAGGTCAGTATTTTTACAGTTTACATAACGCGAACAGTTTTTGGTCAAAGTAAATGAACATGACTTCATTAGATACGTTTTGTTGACCTTAGTGGTCTTGGGGTAAAGTATTCACCGCAGAACTCGTGAGTTCAAACCCAGCCGATGTTGACGGATTTTTCTAGACGATAAAAATCCGTAGCACAACTTCCTTGGGAGGGAAGTGAAGCTGTCGGTCCCGTGTTGATTGTGGCGTGTAAAAGAGGTACTGTACATGGAATTTCTACCAGACGGTGCAGGTGGCACTAGCCAGCCGAGGGATGAGTGCATGCATGCCAAGATGCAGGTGGATATAAATCACATCAAACCAAACTTCGGGTTGTTGACTTAAGAAGAAGACACGTTTGTTTTGATTTTATACATATAGTAATCCTGTTCAGCTGTCACCAGGAGGAACAGGATTAGGAATGAAGCTATCCGGGAAAGAGTGAAGGTACAGGGAGTACATAAGATAGTAAAGGAAACAAGAATGAGATGGTATGGACATGTAATGGGGATGGAGAAAGAGAAGATGTTAAATAAAATGATGGAAATGAAGTAGGTCTATGTAGGAAAAAGAACGCAAGGGAGACCAAGAAAGATATGGGAGGAGCAGATAACAGAAAGTGTGCAAGTGAGAGAAAAATAATTAAAGGAGGAAGAATAGTAAAAGGGTAGAGGAAGATAGAGGCATTTCCCTAAACTGCCCTGTCCCAGGCTGTAAAGAGTTGATGATGATGATGATGATGATTAGCAAACCTCTTCTTGAATAATGGGCATGGGCATAGTGTCATTTGAACAGAAACTTTTCTCTTAATTTAATTTTTTTTTTTTACAAATTAAATCATGTCCAAGACAAACACTTATGATATGTTGAGATTACTATTATGTATAAAATAAAACTAAAGGTATCTATTGAAACATTATTTAATTTATTTTGTCCAAAATAACTTTTGTTATAAAAATTGGTAAAATACTGACCTTAACACGCGTTCCCTTTTACCCCCACCTTAACACAGAGTCTATTTGGCAGATTATTCTACAGAGTGTACGTGAGGAGGGTATTTAGAGGAAATTCACCCGCATTAGCTAGGAAAGTGGAGGTGGAAATGACAAACCCTCGGTCGTAGAGTTGTTGGGCGGTCGGATACTAGATTGGTGCGACGTTGTTGTTTTTTTCCGTGCCACTGCAATACCTAAACTTATTGATTTAAAAAAAAAATCAAGTTTACTAAATATTAATGACCAAAGCTACAGTAGCCCCATGGATTATTTGGTGCTGACTGACAGCTGACGGCTTTGAAAAGCTACCGGACCAAATTATGTATCCCTACGCCGAACCATATGATCTTCAAAAAACATGTGTTTAGCAGCTGTCACTTCTGACAGTCAAAATTTAGGTATATACCTATATGTTGACTGTCAGAAGTCAGCTGTGAACTGTCAGTCAGCACCAAAGAAGCCATGGGGCTACTGTACGTTATAGGTCAATGTTCCCCAACCTTTTCCAGAGCTTTGCCCCTCTGAAGCCAATTATGATTCATCATGACCCCCTTACTCTCTCCCAGTATACGAGAGGGGGGAATATTAAAAACCTACGGCAGCCCTTTTCATATTAATCAAATAAATAACCATTATATATATTGCAATATATTGTTGTTGGGTTGTTTTAAGGAGCCTGTATAGTGACATTAACACGAATTCCACACTCACCTATTGGGGCTGTTTTTTCAGGCGTCAGCCGAAAGATACACTTTTGCTGATAACGTGGTCTCATACAGATAAGTGGTAGCAAATGGTATCACGTACACTATATTCGTGAATAACCGGCCCTTCGTACTATCCGGCCCGGTTCTCGGTGTTATCAAATGTGTTTTAAAATAAACAAACCGGTACATACCCACTAGTAATTAATAACAAAATCGATTACAAAAGCCTTAAAACTGTTACATTGTAAACAGAAAAGGATAACTAGGGCCTACTATGCATACGGTTAGCGTACAATACAGTACTATTACGGTCGCATACGCTTGTTCGGTGTAGATAGCAGCACTGTTTTGATTTGACTGGAAACAGAAGCTGTGTAAAGCTAGGTGTAGATAGCAGCACTGTTTTGATTTGGCTGGAAACAGAAGCCGTGTCAAGGAAGGTGTAGATAGCAGCACTGTTCTGATTTGGCTGGAAACAGAAGCCGTGTCAAGGTAGGTGTAGATAGCAGCACTGTTTTGATTTGGCTGGAAACAGAAGCCGTGTCAAGGGAGGTGTAGATAGCAGCACTGTTCTGATTTGGCTGGAAACAGAAGCCGTGTCAAGGGAGGTGTAGATAGCAGCACTGTTCTGATATGGCTGGAAACAGATCCGTGTCAAGGTAGGTGTAGATAGCAGCACTGTTTTGATATGGCTGGAAACAGATCCGTGTCAAGGTAGGTGTAGATAGCAGCACTGTTTTGATTTGGCTGGAAACAGAAGCCGTGTCAAGGGAGGTGTAGATAGCAGCACTGTTCTGATTTGGCTGGAAACAGAAGCCGTGTCAAGGTAGGTGTAGATAGCAGCACTGTTTATATTTGGCTGGAAACAGAAGTCGTGTCAAGGTAGGTGTAGATAGCAGCACTGTTTTTATTTGGCTGGAAACAGAAGTCGTGTCAAGGGAGGTGTAGATAGCAGCACTGTTTTGATTTGGCTGGAAACGGAAGATGTGTCAAGGGAGGTGTAGATAGCAGCACTGTTTTAATTTGGCTGGAAACGGAAGATGTGTCCAGGGAGGTGTGCGCGAAGCGTAGCTAGATGAAGTAAACCCATAATGAAAATTATTAACACTCGTATACCGTATTATCCAGCTTTCCCACTACTCAACCCGAAAAGCTGCCACTTTAGGCCGGATAATCGCAACGAAATTGTACTTCATTGCCTTTTTGAAAACGTTAGAGTACACTTAGAGTAGCATAAAACAAAAATTCTAACAAATACACTAAAGGGATTATCATCTTCAATGTAGAGTCACAAGACAATTCAATTTGTTGTTCTTTAATAGATTGTTAACAAACCCCCATAGGACTCCTCGTGGACCCCAAGTTGGGAACCTCTTCCTTAGGGTATTTATTTATTTATACATAAATATTTAGTAGGATTTTATACCCACTTCGGTGGTCACATGGTCTAACGCATTACTCTCACAGTAGACTAGACTCCCGATGACGGGGAGATCGAGATTCAAATCTCGGTCGGGTGTACAGAGGGTGGTTTAAAAAAATGGATATCCATTCTCCCTTCACACAAATTTGGGTACACTTCCCCTCAACATAATTTTCCTCATACCCTAAACTATTAGCGTAATTAGTAATAAGCGTGTAATCAAAACGTATAGTAAGACGTGGTGCTAAAAAAATGGAGTAGAATATTAAAATAGTGCAACGCAAGGAAGACACGATTAGTGAAAATATTCCTAATAGGCATAAATTAAAAGGATAAGATTAACATATAATCGTATGTGACCTTTTCTCCCAGGGCTCCTGCTACCAACTGGCCTCAGTACAATGGCTACGAGTCTCCAGATGACTTCGACACTCCTGAGGACGATGGTAACACCGAGGATGAAGAGGAGTCTCCCAACGGTAAGCCACGGCTTCATACTGACCCTCTATGGTCAGGGCCATATCGAGGGAGGGGTTTATGGTGGGGTCAAAAAACCACCCCTAAAAGTATGATTAATAGTGTACCTTACCCGCTTCGGTGGCCACGTGATCTAAACTCTAAGTTATCATTCTAGCAATAGACTCGAGTGGCGATACGGGGAGATCGGGGTTTGAATCCCGGTCAAGTGATCTGAGGGTGGTTTTCATTAAATGTTTTTCCACTCTATCCCCACGTAAATATGGGTGTTCGTCCTCTAATTCCAACTTCCTAATATTTAACAACAAATTAGCGTAGTTAGTACGTATGCATATAACCCGAACTGTCAGTAATATGCGGTGCTAAAAAAAGTATTTTCGTGCTATTCCTCAATGCCTGGGCTTATTGGAATCATCAATTTCATAAAATCTGTAGCCCCCTAATCCAACACTTTACCTCAGTCGTGTCTGTATACTGAGCTAAGGGTCCCGGGTTCAGTTCCTGGACAATTTTTGGTGAAATGTGGGTTTTTCCTTTCATAGTGATGAGTTAACTGCCGGGGGGCTGGGTGTTTTGTCTGTTCTATATTTAAGTTATTTTATAAGTCGTGTGCTAATATTATCAGTCGGTTCAGAAAGGGCACGTTAAATACCTCAAATGAATAAATAAATAAAATAAAGAATAACGACAACCAAGGCCGTAGCCAGCCAATGATTTCAGGGGGGGGTTTGGTTGGCACATCCTCCAATTGCTGGAAGTTAGAAAAAAATTATAAATGATAAAGAGTTCTAGAAGCTCTCTGAAGTGGTTTTTTTATGGTAAAATAACACACTGCCGAAGGCTTGGAAAATTTCTAAATATTAAACACATTTTGAAGCTCTGTGAAGTTTTTTAATGGTAAAATAACCCCCAAAATGCCGAAGGCTAGGAAAATTTCGAGATATTTAACACCTCTAGAAGCTCTCGGAAGTGCTTTTTATGCTAACACAGCCCCCTAATTTGTATTTGTATCTTAATTTTAATATAGTTTTAACCATAAATAAAGCCATATATATTCTGTTCATAAGATTTCGCGGGGGGTTTGAACCCCCAAAACCCCTCCCTGGCTACGACCTTGACGACAACCTCTCATCTCTGGTAAACCGGACTATATGAGCTTTCCATTTAAACCTCGTGCCCACAGGGTGGGTGATGGCACGGTTTGTATTTATATTGTATTAGCACCGCGTCTTAGGTAATATTATATTATTAATATCATATTTCTCATTATAGCACCAGGAGTAGCAGCAATTTTGTAATGGCATCTTTCAATAATACTGTAGCCGTTATATTTTAGAAATGTGAGTGGTACATTCAATAATTATTTTAGATAAAATATATATTCCTATTTAAATTTCGATTACAAACTATAGATCTTGCCCCCTCCCTATTTCTTCCTTCATTTTTTGAATATTTCTGAAACTAAACATTTTTTTAGCATATTCTCGATGCATACAATTTCATTTTAATAATTTTGTTTTATTCCAATTTTTTTTATTAGATATGAACTGTAGAAATTATTATGGAAAGGAATTTCACCATGTTTCAAATGCATAGATTTTAAATTATCTCATTTTGTATTTTTGAAATTGAACATATTTGTGACCATCCTTGCTGTAATTTTTTTTTTGGTGAAAATTTGTTGAGTAAAACAGCGGGAATCGTTGTCGAAACGAATCGTTTCATGTTTAAATATTCAGTATATTAAAAATCCCCCTCCCCTTCAATAATTTTTAAATACGTATTTATAGTTTGGTAAAGCTCCGGGAATTATTTTCGAAAGGGTTCACTTCACTTTTTAAATATATATAACTATTAGTTTATTTGTTACATAAATATATTATTGTTTATTTGATATTGTTTTATGTGATCACACATTTATTTAATAACTATTATAATTTCTAACTATTACTTTAGTAATAACTAATATCTTTAGAATGTTCTTCATATTTTTCTTTTATAATTTTAAACTATATTTCGTTTTTATAGAACAATTACTCCTCCCTCCCAACCCCCAACCCCCATCCACACCATGATAAACTTTGTAATATTCCGTTGAGATCATGGAAGGTTTTTATGTGTTCAGGAAATTGGTTAGAGGGTCCAGTGTACCCCTCCAGTGCCACGACTTACCCAGGGGGGCATTACTCCCTCGAGAAGAGGCCCTCCTACTACTACCCTTCTTATCCCGTTCAGAAAAGAGAGGGGCAGTGGGGTACTTTCCCCAAGGATAAGCGCTTCATGGTGTCCAGGAAGAGACAGGTAAGAGACCATCTCGCTCTCGATTATCCGGGAAATTAGATACATAATTACTCTCGAACCACAAAAAACATATTGAACTACAGTTTTACGCATTCTTCATTTGACACCAGTCAAATTGTGGTCACTTTATAATAGATTCTTTGTTTCAGAACAATTATTTTTCAATTTTGTTGTATTTTTAATAAATATATTAAAATAGTTTTGTTGGTCTTAATTATTATTATATATATATTTTTTAAAGTGAAATACAATAAATCCCACCAAGATACAATGCCTGGACAAGCTGTATTAGATTTTCACTTACCTAAGCTAAATCCTTATTTCCTTATAAACAACTTTATCTGGCAGTTAGGAAAATCTACCATAAATACTTTCATGCGTCCATAAGCCAAACCATGTAATATGCATTGTTTAGTAATTTATTATCAATACATAAAATCTTATATTGCTGGTATATTAGCCGCTTTATCAAACCGTATTGGTGAAGTAGGTTTATTAATAGCAATTTCATGAATATTAAACTTTAGAAGATGAAATTAAATCTATTATTCAAGTTATATAAACATTTCTGGGACTCAAAACTTTAACAACAAACTTTTTTTTAGTATTATATTTATTTTAAGCGTTTTTACTTTATTGAAATATTAGAGATGCTACGATACCCGTTTTTTTCGATTCCGATTCTCAAGTTAATCCTAGAATTTTTGATTCTTGAACATTTCCTATTTCATTAATCATCCAAGCTTACAACTTCATATAAAAATATATTTATTTGACTTAATTGCAAACAAACATATATCCATACAAACATACATGCACACAAACACACACACCAAAATCACACCGTACCCTAATGGGGTATGCAAGAAACTGCACAAATAGTAGTAAAAACCAATCATTTTTAATTTAAAAAAAGAAACATTTTCATCTTACCGAGTATTAAAGATAATTTTACATATTTAATAAAATCATTAGGAATTACAATAGTAATCATGTATTTTTATCTACAAATAAAGACTCACTGAGTCAAACATTTATAAATAAAAAAAAAAGTATAATGAATAGTGTTGAAAACAAAGGTAAAAGTATCAAAATAATAATTTTTAATTTGTTATTTAACGCACTTTCTTGTTGCCTTAACCTCGGAACTAAAACCATATCAATTTTACTAATAATTTGGCTCTTTCAATTTCCCATGAAAAGGACAATTACCATACAGTAAAAAAAAAATCTATGGCGTCAGCCTGAAGGTGAACTATACCGACCAAGCGGCCGACGCATGTTGGCGAAGATAGTGCCTACATTCACGGATAGAGAGTGTCATGTGGGCCATTAATTTCAGTTTTCTAGAACGAAACCACTTCTTCTTTATTCAAGTAGCTCCTAAATTGTCCTCAAGAGGCTAAGTTGACCCAGTTACAAACCCATTGATTCACAGAAAAATCTGGAAGCTCCGGGGTTCGAAACTGGGACTTCTGAATCTGTAACCAGGAACTCTGACCATTAGACCACAGAAGCGGTCCAATTATACAGTATTCCTTAAGTAAATTTTATTAGAAACTTTTGATAACGCTTTGGATTGACTATTTGTTTTACATAGTTTCACAAAGCAAATACATTTTTTCTACAATAGTTGACATTAGTGGCTTTCAATCAATGTATAGAGGAGATGGGGTACATTTGAACAAAAATTGAATAAACTTTTTTTTAAATCCATCTTATCATGATTTTGTGATTGCAATGCACCATATTTTGCACTGTTACTTTAAGCATAAAGCACAATGTTTAATTCAATGCCTATCAGCTTAATTTAATAAATATTAAAAAAAAACCTTTGTTCAAAACTGCCCCAACTTGTGGGGTAGATTTGAACAGGTACGGGGCACTTTTGAACAAAAATTATAAGAAATATGATTTAAGGATATTACTAATTTCTAATATAATGAAAATAATAAAAATTAAATTTAAATCTAAGTTAACAAAAGGTGTGATACCTATATACATTTTTTCAATACCTAGTTATAGTTACTCTAATAATGGATTTTGAGATAGGGCCTACTACAAATTCTAGGCCTAGGCCATCACTATTTCTTAAAATGTTTTTATATGCAGATTTGACAACCCCTCTTTTAATTTGTAGTCTTTAAAATCTACATAAAAGCCACGAAAGAAACCGCACGAGAAGTTCCTCCAATAAAACTTGGTTATGGAAGTTTTAGTACAATGTCACTAAACTCCACAACACTGATATCATCGTAGTCTGGAAAAATAATTTAGGGGGCCTACACGCATAATTTTTTTCCCGCATAGACCTCACTGTAAATTGGTCCTTTTTTTCCTATCCACCTGCCCAACAAAATGTACTTTTGTGATTTTTGTTGCAAACTTTATCAAGAAAAAGTCATTAATGTCAATATTTAGGTCTGGATTTTGATACAAATCACAGTCTGGGGTGGAAGACATTGGTGCTAATAATTCTCCCATTGTTCCGTTTCACAATCTGAACCACCGAAGAAGGGAAATATCATCAATTTCACTTTCTGATGATGAAATCGGTTGAGAAAATAGCCTAGTTTTTGTTCTTTCTTAGTAGGTTTGACTAAAATTTTAGCAATTGAGGCTCATATGAAAAGTTTGGAGGTGGTGAGTACAGTGTGGGGGAAATGTTACAATGACAATGCATTTTCTTTTGCACATACAACTGCATTAAGCGTGGAGTGGCTCTCATGATTGTCAATTAATACAAAATTGGTTTTCCTTTGTGGAATGAGTATGCTTTTGCACATGCTCTAAAACCTGAGGGATAAAGGACCTGTCATCCATCCACTACGTAGACTGTTTGCAAGTCTCAAACTTCCTACGGTGTACCTTTCAACAGTATGTCATGAAATCTTGCTTAAGGAAACACAATAACAGATGGTATGGTGTTCCCTAATGAAACTTACAATCATGCACATTGTAATTAGTACAACACGCCCACCCAGGACGTTTTGTCCAACCTGTTTTATTCCTAATTTGACCACTACATTTGGGGCTTGATTCACTGTTTGTAAGTCCTGTTTAATCAAGATTGCATACCCTGTCACCAAAATATAGTTTGATTTTAAAGCTCTTTTATAATCGTTGAAGAATTCATATACATTATTTTTTATTGAAGCTAGTAGCACGACTCATATTTGTATTCTCAGGTTTCTCGCAAGGTTAATGACTGGTGCCATTTAATAAAACTTTCATCCAGTCTACACCAGCAATTTTGTTAGTATTCCATTTAGCGGGTTATATTCAGCCTAATTCTGTAGCATTTCAAATGCAAATTTATGGATTGTTAATTAATTGCTGAACACTTCTTGATATAAGCTATAAACTTGAGTTCTTGTCACTTGTAAAACTTGATGGCTTATGTGTTTGTTTGAGTGGTCAGGATTAGGCCTAGTTGAGTATTTAGAGTTGTATGAGTCATGCCATATAGGCAGCTCCATTAACCTGTAGTGGAAGTTTTCTTTCATTACTGCCTTTACAGCCTAAGGTGGTGCTAGTGAGCTGAGTTTAGGCAGTATTTTCGAAGTTTTTATAGCATAAACTTTTTGGCCAAAATAAATCAAATATTTCTTCTATAGAAAATAGTTAATTCCGTCATGCTAATCTCACAGTTATTTAATATCTATCAAGGTGTCCTGAATTTAGTGACAACTTTTCTCTGCATTTAAAAAGTTTGTCACAAAGCACTATGCTCATGATAGATATTCAGAACTGTTAGATTAGCATTCAGAAACATAACTCTTTGTTTCTACAAAAGAATATTTGATATATTTTGGCCAAAAATGTTTGTGCTATAAAACTGCAAAATAATGCACTAATTTTCGCTCACTATACCACTTAAATACAACCTCTTCTTGAACATCAGGTTTTTTCATTTATTAATGTAGGTCCGCAACATCTTATCGGCCTATAGAATATTAACAAAAAATAATATACATATTTGTAATATAGCTTGGTCAAAACAGATTAATAGTAGGTCTCTAAATATGTTCCAAAAGCTGTAGGGCCAATACAACTTGAATAAACTGCTCTATGTAACCTAAAATATATATAAATTGTTTAAAGTGCCCCATTAGATATGTTCAAATCTACCCCTTAGTTACAAAAATGAATAAAACTATCCTAAGAGTCAATGTGTTCATCATCAATAAATTTGTTTACTGATAATGTGTTAATTTGGGAGCCCTATATTCTACTTAACTCACAAGGTTATCTTAAAAATAAATTTTTGAATAAATATACACCCTTGCAAAAATAATGGAGCTATTTGATTTTTTTACCTTAAAATCAATAAGATGAATATTCCCTTCAGTTTTCTGAAAATTGAAAGGAGACTACCAACCAGATATGCACTAGTGCTGCCTCCTATAGCGCATCAAATCAATTTAAATTATAAACCTCTCTTTGGAGGGAGATTCAAATGTTTAAATGTGGCCCTGTTCATATTGCCTCCTTCCCCTATGTTACCGTGAAAGCTAGAAACGAGAGGGTTGCCGGTAATCGACCGTGATTTTCGGGATTCATTGGTTTACACTCGTGGATGTGGAAATTAAATTTCTCTAACAGTCTTTCACTGGTGTGTAACTTATCCGCAATCAAAAGATCCAAAATGGCGAATAACAGTAATCGTGAGGGTACGCCTGTGTATTTTGGAAATAAATGAAGAATGCACACAAAACCACATGGTTTGGGGACGGCGTGCTGCTGTAATTGTGCTGTTTATTGTGCTATGTGTGTTTGTTTACTCTTGTGAATGAATTGTGTAGCAACCTAATATATCCTAACCTAATCTATCCTATCTTTGAATTACCTAGCCTAACCTAACCTAACCTAAATAACTTTAAGCTATGGATGGCCAAGCCTTTTTTGTGTTTTTTTGTAAGGGTGTCACGACGTTTGTGGTGTAATTATTTTTAATTATTTTCAACTTCTCTATAGTGGTGGTTATAGGTTTAAATTCTTGGTTTCAAGGTAACTGCAGTGAAGTAAAATTGTTGCTGTTATGTTTTTTTCCAAAATCCACATGATTTACTTAACGTCTTCCAGAAATCAGCGGTGGATGTTAGAAACTAAGGGCCAGTTTCATAGTCAGAGTGAGCCTAAAGTGCGAGTCGATACTAAATACAGGACGACACCTACCTAGACCAAAATGGAATGGGCCAGTTTCGCATATGAAACTGGCCCATTCCATTCAATTTCAGGTAGGTGACGTCTTGTATTTAGTTTTGACTCGCACTTTAGGCTCACTAAGTCTGACTATGAAACTGGCCCTAACACTCATTTCCGACACCCACCAGTGTGAACCAGTCAATCACGGAAATTGCGGTCGATTACCGGCAATCGCCACGTTTCCAAATTTCACATTAACATATATATTTCATTTTTTAGGTGCTCCAAAGGGTTATTCGTAAATAAATTGAAGTAGCCTATATATGTGCTATCCGTGAGTTGTGACGGGTTCTTGTGTAGGGAATATGGAGTGCTCAATGTTGAACTATGTTTGCTTGTGTCTTGTGTTTAGGCTGGTGGGGTACATTCCTTGGCCCAGCTACTCAACTCTGTCCCTCGTAGGGACCCTGGAGTGCCAGTGTACCGCAGGGTTGTGCTATAAACGCAGGTCTGGTACATGTAATTGACTAGCTATATTCATCATCATCATCATCATCATTACAAGTTTCCAGCCACTGGCCGGGTCTGTTTGTAACACAAGCCTCTCTTAATGGCTGTTTTTCCTCCCACCACCTCTCCATCTCCTCTATGGCCCAGTCCTCTTCCCTCGTCTCCCACAATCCTCCACACTCTCTTCAGCCCTCTGTCTCTTGGTCTTCTTCTTGACCTCTACTCTCCCCCCCCCCCACTTCAATATCCACCAACATCTTCCTTGATATTTTTTCCTACATTTTCCTCACATGGACGTACTACCTTAATTGTGATTATATTAACCATCGAAGTTTACCTCAACCAAAACCTTTTGATCTGCATCGGTGGCCGCATGGTCTAACGCACTACTCTCGCAGTAGATTATACTTCCGATGACGGGGAGATCAAGGTTCGAATCTCGGTTGGGTGTACTTAGGTGGGTTTTTTCCCCAAAGTTGTTTTCCACTTCCCCTCCACGAAATGGGAGTACACCTACTATAAATATAGCCTTCCTAATCCCTAAAACCATTAGCTTAATTAATACATAAGCGTATAACCAGAACGGGTAGTAAGACGCGATACTTAAAAAAAATACCTTTCCGTTTGATATTTATCATCAATTACTTATGTGAACTACATTTTTTTTTCAGAGCTTTTAAAAATTTGAAAATGTTAATTGTTATGATAGAAATTTTTGTATTAATGGTTACATTCATGGTCAGTAACATATTTAACATCTTTTCTTTCTTATATTAATTAATTATTAATATATTTTTTGTGATTGATTTCAGATACAAACAAGAAAACTGATCATCAACATACATGATGACAACAGATAATTATTCATACCTCCCTAATTAATAAGACCAAGTAGTTATTGTAAAAGTATAATAATGCATAGCAAATAACTTTATTTTAAAAATGTCATCCTACCCAGATTTGGAAGGCCATGGTGCAAGCTAGGCATATGACTTAAGCTGGTTTTATTTAAAAGAATAATATTTTTTGACATAGATATGGGACAAAATAATATAGTTTATTCGCATCTAAAATAATACATGAGAATAAATATTGAAGATTTTGCCATAGGCGATACATATATTCAAATAATGTGTTTAGCCTCCCTAAAGCTATAGCAAAACAGGGCGAAAAATAGAATTATCTTTAATTTAAAATAATAAATGCAAATGAACTGTAATGATACTTTTTCATTAAAAAAAATCAATATTTGTGAAAATTGTGCTGTATCAATACTGCTTGAGTATATTTATTAGCTCCTCCAATACACTAACAAATTCTAACATTGCTTTAATTTTTTTTTATATTCTTTAGCATTGCAGATTATTCATTAATGTCTATTCAACTATGTGTTTTCTTATCATAGAGATAGTAACTATACAACAAATGTTGAACTTGTTAGTTTATATTAATAAGGTGGAAATGATTGAATATATGGGGTACGACAGGGTCAAACTCACATCCATTACACTCGTTAAAAAGTGACGTAGTTAATTTGGCACTATCCATTTTGAAACACTTTTAAAGAGATTCTTTTTTGTCACGCTCTCCCAGAACATGCTAGCTTCTCTTTATTAAAACAAAATGTCTTCTCAAATGTTGCGATATTTATAACAGATATTCGAGAACAGTTCATAACACCATTATTTAGAAAATTAAATAAAACATAGCTAATAAAGCAATATTTTATTTATTATGGACAACAAAATATTTTGTTGTAAAAACTAAACTCACTCCAAGCAAGATTAAAAAAATACAATTTAATACAGATACTGACAATCATTGCCATAATCAACATAAGATTAATGGAAGAAGTGGAGAGTGAATTTCAAGGAATTTCATATTAACTTCCTTGTAAAGATGTTATAAAATAATATGCTAGTAGAAATATCCCCGATGCATTAGTTATGACTTCAAAACCTCCTTGTCTTTGCGAGTTGTCGGGTGTGCCAAAAGTCCCGTAAGCCCTATCGGATGTTTCGTTGTTATATAGCTTAGTTTTTAGTACTTCCGTGTGTTATGGCAAGGCAATATTTGAAAAAAAAGTTTAATGATACTGTGTATATCAAATTATAACCTTACCTTGCTAAATATCATTACTGTATAGTAACTCCTGTGTTAACGCCACTTGGGAAAAGATTCCGTTGGTATTTGATTACAAAAGATATTGTCAAATTCATAACTTATAAAGTATTATCTAGGGATTTGATATTTGAAATAGGTGGTTAAACCTAACAATCCAAGCTTTCAAAATAATACGAGTATATTAACACAGTAAAAATAGGTAACACATAGATTATGATAGAGGTGAAAGTAATTTTGTCATATATTGTTTTGAGCAAATATCTATAATTATAATTTTTGTTATGATATATAACGTTATGATATATATTGTTTAACCTCTACACAACATTATAATTTTGTTTGTGAAACATTCAGAATAAATAATTCAATTCATTATGAGCCGTTGTATTTGATAACTGTTTATCTGCACTCCTTCCTACATTGGTCGACCCTGTATCTTTATCGTGTGGCACAACAATGATTTGTAAATAATAGTTTGAAAAAAAAATGTAGATCAATGAAATACATATGAATCAACTTGGTAAATATTTTTATTAACTACCTTGTTTCCAATTAGTGATAATTACAAACTAAGAAATTTAATCATAATAATGTTACCAAGTAATAGCACACTACATATCATCCAACAATTAGTAATTTTAAGAGCAACATTCGTAGGATTCTCGTGGAAGAAAATTCAAATAAACTACACACATATTTGTTTACTATCAATATTAATAACTTTCAGGCGTATAGCCCGAACATGTAGTTAGAGGCGCTGAAAAAACATTTACTTTATTATTAGTATTATTTCATTGGAATGATATCGATTAAAAGTGACAGTTGTAGATCACATGACTCAACGTAAAAATATATGAAAATAGTTTTAGTAACTTTTTTTAACTGTTGACAAAGTTCCATCGCATCTAAATTTACCTGCTTCGGTGGCCGCATGGTCTAAGATGCTACTCTCGCAATGGACTAATCTATGTAAAACGGGAATAACGGAGTTCAATCCCGGTCGGATGTGCTAAGGGTGTTTTTTTCCTAAATGGCTTCCACTCTCCTTCCAATCAAATGGGATGCATTTTACCTAAATTCACCCTTACTAATCCCTAGTACATTGTAGTAAGAACTTATTATCAAATTAACATCATATATAAATTATTTTAAATAATTTATTTGTAATCTACTAAAGTTTTTGTAACTCTTGACCATTGGGACTCTTAGTAAGGGTTTAATGATTTAATACATTTTATTTAGCTTGTAAAAACTATCAAGAAATAAAAGGGAAAGCAAGACAGTAATAATGGAGGGATATTTCCAAGGCCGTAGCCAGGGAGGGGTTTTGGGGGTTCAAACACCCCGCGAAATCTTATGAACAGAATATATATGGCTTTCTTTATGGTTAAAATAATATTAAAATTAAGATACAAATACAAATTAGGGGGCTGTGTTAGCATAAAAACACTTCCGAGAGCTTCTAGAGGTGTTAAATATCTCGAAATTTTCCTAGCCTTCGGCATTTTGGGGATTATTTTACCATTAAAAAACTTCACAGAGCTTCAAAATGTGTTTAATATTTAGAAATTTTCCAAGCCTTCGTCAGTGTGTTATTTTACCATAAAAAACCACTTCATAGAGCTTCTAGAACTTTTTATCATTTATAATTTTTTTCTAGCTTCCAGCAATTGGAGGATGTGCCCACCAAACCCCCCTGAAATTATTGGCTGGCTACGGCCTTGAATATTTCCAACCAACCTAAGAGTTTAGGACCAAAGAAGAAGATATTTTATTTATTGCGTACATATTAAAATGAGTAGGTATAATCGTATTTGTCTTCACTTTCTCATTTGTACGAAAGATTATATACCCAACCTCCCCTACTCTAATGGTGTAAAAAATTATTGTTTGGCTAGCTCAAGTTTCGGCCAACATTTTTTGGAATCTTTGGGAGTGGTTTCAGATGCCCAGTCTGTATGGAGAAAGGGTTAAAACAGACTAAATATTAAACTGTAGAAAGCAAGACATTAAAAATACCACAGCCCTTTGTATTACAAAGATAAATATTACAATATAATAAAAGCTTCTTTACAAGACCAGTCAGGTTCCGGTTATACATAACAATATAATAATGCAGGCTACTTTACCAGGTCAGTTATGTTACAGTTATAAATAACAATATAATAATGCCAGCTACTCTGCCAGGTTGGTTATGTTCCAGTTACACACAACAATATAATAAGGCCAGCTACTCTACCAGGTTGGTTATGTTCCAGTTACACACAACAATATAATAATTCCAGCTACTCTACCAGGTTGATTATGTTCCAGTTACACACAACAATATAATAATTCCAGCTACTCTACCAGGTTGGTTATGTTCCAGTTACACACAACAATATAATAATTCCAGCTACTCTACCAGGTTGGTTATGTTCCACTTACACACAACAATATAATAATGCCAGCTACTCTACCAGGTTGGTTATGTTACAGTTACACACAACAATATAATAATGCCAGCTACTCTACCAGGTTGGTTATGTTACAGTTACACACAACAATATAATAATTCCAGCTACTCTACCAGGTTGGTTATGTTCCACTTACACACAACAATATAATAATTCCAGCTACTCTACCAGGTTGGTTATGTTCCAGTTACACACAACAATATAATAATGCCATCTACTCTACCAGGTTGGTTATGTTCCAGTTACACACAATATAATAATGCCAGATACTCTACCAGGTTGGTTATGTTACAGTTACACACAACAATATAATAATGCCAGCTACTCTACCAGGTTGGTTATGTTCCAGTTACACACAACAATATAATAATGCCATCTACTCTACCAGGTTGGTTATGTTCCAGTTACACACAACAATATAATAATGCCATCTACTCTACCAGGTTGGTTATGTTCCAGTTACACATAACAATATAATAATGCAGGCTACTTTACTGTGTCAGTTATGTTCCAGTTATATACAACAATAAAATAATACAAACTACTCTATTATGTCATTTATGTTATTGGTGAACGTTTCTTTCAGTTTAAGCCTTGTAAAGCCATGAGCTATTAACTTCATTGTATGGGGTATATATATAATATATATATAATACCCCATATATATATATATACACACACACACACACACACACACATACACACACACACACACCAATATATTCTTGGCTAAATGGTTTGATTTCACAACTTTCAATGGTATGACGTAAGAGTTTGCATTTCCTTAAGAAGTTAATGGAATGTGTTCCAAAGGATAATTTAAAAAAAAATTCTCTAGAATTTTGGTAATTATTTATTCACATTTTAATTATTTTTGCTAAGGTGATTTCACTTCTTTTTCATTACAATATTTTTAATCAGCAATACTTTAAATTTTTTGTAATTTTAAAAATCATTCTTTGGGAAATCTTCGCCTACTCAATTTCACAACAACATTTTTTATTTATGGTTTTTATTCTTGAATTTTGAAATATGATTTTTTTAAATAAAGAACTTAAAAATTTCAATTGTAAATATTTTTTATGTTGAGACTGTTATTTGTTTAAGATTAATACAAGATAAATGGTACAGAACACTTTGTCCCACCTTTGTCTTTAAAATACATTTACTAAAAACCCATAAGATTTGTGAAACGAAATAATAGGTCTATACATTGTTGTAGAAACACTACACCAAAGATCATAAATGAAATAATATACATTCTTACTTACTTACTCTATCGCATTAGGGACTAGGAATAACTATTACAGAAAAATTCCTTCCTTCACCTCTGACAAGACGTGTATTAATCACAACTTGTGAATGTGAGGAATGCCAGGCCTCCACCGTGGTTCGGATTCCACGTTAAACTGTAGGTCCTCCATTTCATCTCAAAATCATCCTACCATTACACATTATCGTAAGTGCGTATAACCCGAACGGGTAGTAAGACGCGGTGCTAATAATAATAATAATAATACAGAAAAATTGAGAAAAGAGTAACATTGTTGCCCACCAAAGAGCATAAGAATTGAATTAATTTTAAAAGACCTGGATTAAAAAGTATATAGTTTCTTATAGCTCAGAAATTATTGATTTTATAAAAATATATTTAAACTAAATGATTTTTCTCTTTAATATTACTACAACTTTACAATGATAAGTTATTTCGTATCTCAAATAGTTGCAGAGAAATGATCAAAATAGGAAAAAATTTCCTTATGTAAGGTACCCTCAAATTCATTTTTATGAGAAACTAAAAATTAACGGCTTATTTATAATTGTAAACAGTTCCTAGATATAAAATCTAAACAAAATTGCTAGATAGAATTTCAAGAAAATCAATTTTTATTTCTCTTTTTGCCCCTCATTAAACTATTCTTAAATTTAGGGTTAGATATTTAATTCCAAAAATCCCTTTGGAATACCTTATGAAAACCCCAGATATAAAGTTTTAGCCCACCCTATAAAATAGTTTCAGCTCTAGCCCGAGGTACAGACAGACAGACAGACGGCAGACAAACACACGGCATTGCGAAAACCAATTTTATATTTCAGGGGGTCATGAAATGTACACATTTATCAAAATCTCGAGTAAGATTTTTTTGATGATCACAATATTTTCTCTTCGAGTTGTCGAGAGAAAGTAATAAATCAAGAATATTATTTAGTAAATCTGAATTAAAACAAACAAATTTTTAGGTTACAAGACAAAATAAGAAAATTACGAGCCTCTCATGAGCTATGTGGTAAAGTTATTATTAATACTTGCAAATGTTATTTAAATGTGTATTTTTATCTCAAAAATATGTACTGTTAATTATAATTAATTTTACCCTGTAAAACTTGGTCATAAAAAAAATCAACATAAATTCCAAAAGTGGTATTATCTGTTGCAGAGAAGACATAGCAGTTTGCAAGATTTATATTTTCAAACAAAGCGAAACATTAACTATATAATAACAAAGATCTTTTGTATAGTAAAAATCAGTACTTTATAGTTAATTAAACTTTTTAGTTACCAAAATTTTTGCTGTATGGTGTTTTATATCTATTATAAAATGCCATATAATTTTGTAACATGACATTCTATAATTCACGTTAAGATATTCTATATACTATTAGTTTTATTTGAATTAAATATAGAAGATACAAAAGATTGACTCGTGATCATTGAATGCGCCTATATATATTTTTAAATATTTAAGAAAAGTGAATTATTATAATTCTAAAACAGAAAAATCTAAACCCAAATATAATGTAGCAACTGTGGCAAAGTGTTGGTGGTTGAAAAAAACTTGCTGATTCTATATTTCGTCAAACAACATTTCGTTGCAAACTCAACCATGGAAAATACCAAGTGCATATCTAGCTTAGTCACATAAAGTTAATTTGGATGCTAATGTCCAGCATTCGAAACACTTTCCAAATCATAAATATAATAATATTCGCACGCACAGAATGTTAGAGCTTTTTTTATTTATTCGTTTTTTTAGCAACACGTCTTAGTACCCATTCGGGTTATGTGCCTGTGTACTAATTATTACGCTAATGATTTTAGGGATGTTATATTAATAGAAAGTGTACCCTGCACTTGCATGTAGGAGTGTGGAAAACATTTAGGAAAAACCACCCTCAGTACACCCGACCGATATTCGAATCTAAATACTCCCGTCATCGGCAGTCTAGTCTATTGCGAGAGTAGTTCGCTAGACCACGTGGCCACGAACGAGCTTTATATTCACGTAACAATCTATGGAGGAGCATTTCTTGGTCAAACGTCTTCTCCTTTTATTTTAGTAGCCGCAAGGTGAAAATAGGGACAAGGTTAAGCATTGTTTTTGACACTAATTTGTTATACACAATTTAAAAGTGAGTTTTTAATAACTAAGAACTGTTACATGTTTTAGTTATAAAATGTGAAACCCTGTTTACCTCAACAATAATACGTACTATCCCACTGATAACATTTATTTACTAAGAAAATGAGCTCTTCTACACAATAATGACTAAAACTTCAAATGATTAAATAATACCTTTATTTAATGGCTGGTTATTGGGAGACAGCCGGAAGCGGTACGTTCTACCACTATTCAGTTAGAACGTAGTTGGACGATAAACACCAAGTAGGTGACCACTGCACCAAAGATGGAGCTCAAGGTTCCACGGTTAAGGGTGAAGAAACCTCCCACGCTGAATGTCACCGAACGGTTCAGCACCTGTTGGAGGAACAACTGTATCTCGTTGTTCGAGTCAGGATCCATGTTCAGAGCAAGGCTCATCTTCTGTAGGAGGACGACGGTGCGACGAGACTCATCCGAGGCAAGACTGGAACTTACAGCGAGGCAGGTGATTCTGAGGAGACTTAAAGTCCCGAAGAAAATATTAATTGGGATAACATTCAGATCTTTTAACATATGAGATTGTTGATACAGTTCAAGTTTTCTAATTATTTCCACACAGCGAAGTCGTAATGAACAAGAAACACGTCACGATATTTATGAAAACCTGGAAGCAAAAAGTGTCGTTGACAATCTCAATTAAATCTACAAGTTTGTCTTGGACAATTCGAAGCTCTCGAAGTTGGTGAGATAAGAGTTTCACTTTGTGTTTGGGTTCCCTGTCGATAGGAACATCGTTTGTGCTACGTGGGCCTGTGCCCTCCCAACATTTCCTGACATAAAATATTTCGTTTATTTCACCAACCACTCTGTCTATACCTTTTGATTCGATATTTGCTGTATTTAGATTTTTAGATGTGAGATTTTTTAACAAATAATTCAAACTTCCGAAACGGCTCTTTATCATTAGCAATGAATTCATAACCTGCATGTCTACTAGTGTGTTGATGAGCGTTGGAAGGTATAACCCAAATAACGTTGAGAACTGATTGAAACTATTTTTATTCCAAAGTACACAGTCATATGCGGCACAAGGGAGTATACAGGCGAACAGTAATAATATTTGAAATATCAACCAAATCTCCATTTTCCTGTAAGTGACGGTAGAAGTTTTGATCAAAGTGGAATCTAGATCAGCAACCATTTTCATCAGATCAATCAATCTGATGCACCGACTGGTAGACATTAGAATTAATGTTAGTAAGGTGTTGAGTGTGGTGATTATTGCCACGAATACAGTCATGCCAACTAGTGTGGTATCAAGTATGTTAAATCCGAAGTTTTGGTAATGGTTCAAATTATTTAATTGAAATAAAGAAACAGCCAATATCAGTATAAATGTGTACAGGATACCAACACAAGATCTCTTGTATGTCCCAATAGTCACCCCAGTTTCTGAGCTTTTAATATTCATATTAGGAGCTAATCCACATATCTTCATCAAATAATACATTGGTTTGAAGGCCGAGAAATATTAGTTGGTGAACAGAAACGACACATAGTTTTATAATGGGTTTTAAATATTTCTCACTCTAATTAAAATTTTGTTTGTATAAGATACAACATAATACTGTAGGACTTTTAATCTTAAAATAAAGTTAACTAAGTATGAACCAAGATAAAATAGCTTACTTTGGATCCCAAAAATATTCGATTTAAAAGTTTTAGCTCACAAAATGTCGTCGAGTTGGTTTCTTGTGACCAAATTGAACTAAAATAAAATTATGTTTGCTATTTATATATCTTGAGAAGTGTTACTTGAACATCAAGTTATATGTCAGAAAGCTTTTAATGTTGAAGATCAATGTGTCAATAATATCGATCCTGTCATATAGGTTTTATTATTATTTATTTAATTATCTTAGAACGTAGTCAACAAGGACTCACTTAAATTGATTAAACTAACAATTTTTCTTGCTGAATATGGTTATGTTTCTAGAGTAAATTTTTAATATATACAAACATTTAGAGTACTGAACGTGGTTTTAAAAAACTTTAGATAGTTGGCTTCCACGATATTTGAATACCCCAATTATTATAAACACTTGGCTCCTCTTTATTTTTTATCTTCATAAAAAATCCATCTTCATTATTGTTATATCAATACAAAATACATAAATATGTGTCCAATCTTAAACATAGCCTCATAAATTTTCTTACTATAAAAATCAAGGTGTGTAATTAATTAACATTTTATTAAATTTATATATATCTTTAAATAAAATATATAATTCACCCAAGATATTCCTTACTATCATATTTCTTGATAAAGACACTGATGTGGATTATGGTTAGACTAGTAAAAACAAAATAATTTCGTTGACACCCATTTAATTATTTATTTAGCACCACGTCTTATTACCCGTTTGGTTTATAGGCTTAAGTACTAATTACTTTAATTGATCAGGAATTGGGAAGGCTGAATTTAGGGAAGTGGACCCGCATTTGAGTGGGGTAGAGTGAAACAATTAGGAAAAATCATCCCTAGTTCACCCGACCGAGATTCGAACCTCGATCTCCCCGTCCTCGGTGGTCGAGCTCAACACGAAGGTTTTGTTGTTAAATATTATTCTCTTTGGTTTTAATTTTTTTTCACCACGTCTTACTATCCATCTGGGTATACACTTATGAACTTATTAAGCTAATGGTTTTAGGTATTTGGAAGGCTATATTTAAATGAAGTGTACCCGAATTTGCGTTAAGGGAGAGTTTGAAAACCATTTAAAAAACACCCTAATTACACCTAACCAAGATTCGAACCTTGATCTTCCCGTTATCGGCAATCTAGTCTACTGCGAGAGTAGCACATTAGACCGTACGGACACTAAAGCGGGTGGTTTCAAGTTAAATTAATTAATGTTCTTCAGTGGTCCAAACTTACACCTTTGTTTATCTTATCATTTTAAAAATGTTGATCTGAAATCAATAACATACGGTCTCTTAGAACGTTTCTAAGTTTTACCCAATACACATATCTCCATCGTGTAAAAACATTGGTGTGAAGACTAAGAAAATCTCAGTTGGAGGTACCAACCATTTTTCTATAGTGTTAAAATATATCTCATTCCACTTTTAGCGTTTTATTATTCAAACTAAACAGTTTAAGACTTTTAATATTCTCACAATTACACTAGTCAAACACAAACAAAGCTATGGCAGCAAATTGTGGATTCCGAGAACAATATAAGAGCGTTGTTTTACAAAATGGTTTAGAAGTTGTGCTCTAGTATCTAAATTTGTGTTTTTAACACCTCGTCTTTCTACCCGTTCGGTTTATACGCTTATGCATTAATTACGCTAATGTTTTTTAGAGCTTAGGAGTAGTGTGGCCAAATTTGCATGAAGGGAGAGTGGAAAACCATTTTGCAAAAACCACCCTCAGTATACCCGGCTGAGATTCGAATCTCGATCTCCCCTTCTTCGGGAGTCTACCCTACTGCGAGAGTAGCGCTCCTTAGACCATGCGACCACTGAAGTGGGTATGTCTAAATTCAACTATAATTAAAATATATACCAGAGCTAGTGGTGAATAGTCTTAAACTACATTTCAAAGAACACTTTTAATGTTGGGAGTTCTTTGTTGTCAATCAATTATATCGATGCTGTCAAACTAGTGCCCTGGTGTTGTTATTTTTTTTAATCCGTCAAAAATACAATACATTCGACGGGACACAATAAGTCAGTACATACACTTTTTTATTGATTGCTGAACTTTGTTATATTTCTAGGATAGATCAATATTAATAAAATATGTATTTATCCGTCTCAATAAGTCTAGACCAGTGATTCTCAACCTGGGGAGCGTGAAGAACTTTCAGGCGGGAAGAAGTGGGGTTTGGGCCGTGGAACAATTTATAAATAACGTTAAAAATCGTATACAAATTGAAGAGAATATTTTGTTTAAATATCTTTTCCAAAGTAATTAAGAAAATGATTTTTTGCGGTATTGGCAATACTGCCTACCAGCTTTAATACTGTATAATGGTAAACCTTGAATAAATGGAATATAAAATAATTAATATGACAGTTTTATATCAAAACATATTGCAGAGATGTGTTCTGGTGATTGAGTTCAACTCGAATGAAAATACGAGTATGTTTGCATTAACAAGCAACAAAATGTCAATGAAATATAATAATAGCAGAGCAGTTTGACATCATCCAATAATATTGATGTTTTCATAAAGGTGACGCTGTAGTTTTTTTCATTAAAATAATATAGCTCAACGTCAAGAACTCACTTTAAGTTTGTAAGCTTTTTTTTTCTAGGGACGTGAAAAAAGTATCTATACTTTACTAATATCAATATTTTCCTTTAGATAATGGTATTATTTTTCTCGATACTTTTTTTTACTATATCCAACGCAATAAAAATCCACTATAAGACAATATTCGATTTCATTAGCCTTTAAATTTAAGTGAACTTATCCAAAATATCGTAATGATAAGTCACGGTTGCAGAGAAATTGACCAAATAATAGTGAACTAGTCATTACGGTAAATGGAATGCTACAAAATAATTTTTATTACCTTACTTTCACGAATCATTTTGTCAAAATTTAAATTCATTTGATTAAATTTTAATATATGTTAATTTGCACCTCTAAATTGGTCCCTTATTCCTGCCTACTTCTGTGATTGAAATTATATGACCATATTTTTCAAAGTTTGTATTCATTTTCTTTAAAAAAACTTTCTTTCCTGAGACATCGTTCAACTTTTTACTTATCTATAAAAACATTAATTTGTATTAAAACTTTTCAGAACTATTCATTTCTGAGGTTTGTATGGGATTTTTTTATATTGCTATTTCCACGCTACTTTCAAAATCTGGATAATCTAATGGAATTAAATGGTACCCAAACTTGGAATAGGCTACTCCAGCTTTAAATTACTGTCATCTTAAATTTATGCTCTGAGCATATAGTGTATTAAACAGTATATAGATGGGATATAAGGCTATCTTCACTAACAGTCATGGGCGCCCAAAATAACAAGAAAAGGGGTGGGGCTTCCCCCCCCCCTTCCCAGAATATCCAAATCAATTTATTACATGAAAGCTTTTCTTTTACAATAAATCTTTGTTAACATTTATTATTATTATACAGTGTGTCTTACCATTTTTTTTCTTCAAGTATTTACAACTACCACCTTTACAATTGTGTTATATGGTTCCTACATCCACCCGACGCATTTCTGAATAAAACATATCACATTACTACATTTTAAATGAATGTTTATTGTTGCTTTTCTAGAAAGGGTTATACATCAATTTACTAATGACCAGACGCTTTCATTTTCTATTTGGGTAGGTATTATTTTTATGAAAGGGTGTGAAGAGAGTTCAAATTAAATATTTTTTATTATTTTTTATTTTAAATGTGTAATATTTATTTTTTATAAATTTACTAATTGCGTTCAGGTTGAATCGAAACCCAGCACTTTGCAATTTCTATAGTTTTAGTACCTTTACAGTGCTAGTATAATGCCAGTGCCTGCAAAAACTTTTCCATGCACGCGACTATGTGTGAGTGGCTGGGGGAATATATTCTAAACCCCCGGAAATATTTCTGCGGGAGCCACTGCTAATAGTGTCAATATATGGTTCTTCCATGGTCAATGTGTGTTGAGGTTATCGACAGTTCCCAAAATCTGAATATTAAATTTATTACAGCTTAAGAAATATCATATATTATCTTTAATTTCAATTAAATTCTCGCACACGAGATCAAATTGAAACAAAAAATGTGAGTAATTTAATACGTCGGTGAACACTTACTTTTGGATCACCCTGTTTCCCTTACTTGGTGAACTCCGCATTTGCCATTCCGTTCATATTCTCGTTGCTCTGCTGGAATCAATTAGTTGGTCCATCCAGCTTTCTGTAGTCCCGAGTTGGGATCTCCCCGCCTTAAAATCTTAATGTATAATAATTCGTTTTAGAAGTTTTGTGAAGTTTTAACCACATTCCCATTAAAAATTAAATTATAATTTAATTCAAGACATACAGTATATTAATTAACAGTGCTGGATTTAGGCACGGGTCACATTGGCCCGGGATCAGGGCGTTACAATATATATATATATTGATTAAATAAGCACAAAATCAGATGTACGATACAGGAAATTTACCAACAGTGAGGGGGAATTTTTACACCAGCAATATATTTTGTTCTTTATTTATTGTTTTTATTATTTTTTTGTATTTTATTTTATTCTATTCTTTTTATTTATTTTAATTTATTTCCTTGCAATTGAGAATGACAGTGTAAAATTAAACTATGAAGATGTTATTCTTTCATTTGCTATGAAAGGCAAGGAAAACTCTCTCGTTGTGTCTAAGAATGCATCATCTGTTTTGAGTTAAAAAGCTTTTATCAAAATAACTCACCTTGCTATTTATTAACGATTTAATAAATACTCTTTATTGTATTATTTCTTAAAATGGACTCTATATATATAGTCTCTTTCTGTCTCTCTCTCTCTCTATATATATATATATAAACTCTATATTACACATTAACATAAGTGCGTACTCCTGAACAGGTACTAAGACGAGGTGCTAACAACAACAAAACCAAAACAAACAACAACAAACAACAACAATATCATAGCCGCATCAGTGAACACGCGCTCTAAGTTTCAAACTCATTGGTTTGCCAGTGACGTGGGGGTCATAGTTTAAACTTCGGCTGGATGCACATTACACATAGATTGTTTTTTCATGAATGGTTTTCAACTTTTTTAAATCGCAAATGTGGGCACATTTCCTCTAAATATATATGGTATTCATTGCTAGCTAACCATCTCAATTAATATATGAATATGTTTCGAAGAATTAGGAAGGAACATAGCTTTTTTATAATTAAATTTAAATAAGTTTATGTTATAAAAAACCCAAAAATCTTTTAATTTTATTACAACTTCTTAATACCTGTTCATGCCGAACGGATAGTAGGACGCTATGCTAAGAAAAGGAAAAAATATATTAGTAATTATTTAAGATATAATCATATTTACAAATATCCTACTCAATGAAACCTTGAAAGTTTTGTTACATACCTTTGTTTTGATTCTTTCTGTATATTTTGTAAAGATAAACTTTGATATCTTAATCCCAATGATGCTATTGAAATGTATGACCTTAGTTTGTCGAATATCATGATTATAAAGTCACTTCGATGTTATGGTTACATTAGTTATGGATTTTGTTGTTATCACGGTTATTTACCAAGGATTTATCAAGAATTTGAAATATGGGACATTTGGCTAAACAGCATCGTCCAAGTTTATAGATTGATACAATAACATAATAAAAATACCACATAAACTAAATAAAATAAAGTAAAAAATTACTTAAATACGCTATAATTCTGCTTACAAAACTATGTTATACAAAATATGAGTCATTATAATGACTCTCCGCTATTGCTGAAAGCGTTCTCCTTATGATTGCGACGTGTGGCACAACAAAGATTTGTAAATTGTAGTTTAAAAAAAATGATAGTGAAATAAAAAATATTCATCAACTTTGTAAGCATTTTTATTATCTCCTTTTTTTTATAAATAGTGATACATTAACAATCAAGAAATACAATTACAACATAAAAACTATAAGTTGTTTTTAAACAATTGATTTTAAGTGCAACTACGAAACCCATACACATTTCTTATGTAACCCATAGATATTGCATGTGTTTTTAAATTGGTGATCCTAAAATGAAAAACAAAGACATATCTATCTAATAGATATTTTTAAAATATTTTCATTAAAATAAATGGTACGGAGCATCGCACATATGACCTCACTCCTTTACCTAAAAATGGAGACATTTACTTATAACTCGTAAGAAAAGTGAAACTAAATAATATACATTGTTATGGAAACATAATAGAAACATTGTGATATTTAAAGTTTAAAGATAAACATATAACAATAAAGATATAATTTTTTAGAATCACACATTTTTAAGAATAGTTCTACAACATTAACATTACCAAAGAGCATAGATGTAAGTGTATATACTGGTACAGAGATATGTTGAAAAAGGGGAATCACTACTATTCACCAAAGAGTATAATGGGTTCACCAGGCTTTGTCAACAGATTAATTTTCTGTTAGGTTTGCTATCAATTGTTGATTTAGCAATTACTGAAATCACCTTTTAATTGGTATTTACAGTAGTTTTGTGTTTGTTCATTTTAGAGGTTTTTCATCTCCTATCCAAAACGACAATCCTATTTCCCTCCCCCCTTCCCCCCATTTAGAAGTGTCTAATTTAAAGAGCTTTCTCACTAATTAGAACGTATTAATATATGTAAATTTTCAACCATCCATTTACCAAAACTTCATTTATAAAAATACATTTTTGTTTGTATCTCGAAAATTATTGATTTTATAAAAACACATTTCAAGTAAAATATTTTCATTTTCTTAATTCCTACAACTTTTCTACGATAAGTTTTTTCATACCGCAAGAAGGTGTGAAGAGATGCCAACTAGTTGATCAAAATTAGAAATATGCGCTAGCGTAAATTACCCTCTAAGTAATTTCCCGACCGAAACATAAGTTTCATTTTGTTTGTAATTTTAAGCTGTGCCTGGATACTAGTAATAATTATTGTAATCAAAAACGTTTGAGTCGATTTTGAGAAAATCGATTCTTTTTATCTTTTCCCCCGTAAGTAAACTACCTTTAATTATAGTGATAGATCGATAATTTCAAAAATCCCTCTTCTTAGGCACCTTATGAAAACCAAGGTACCAGTTTCAGCACAATCGGTAAAATGTGTTTAGCTCGAGATCAATCAACAAAAACACAAACACATGGACAGATATAATGCAAAGTTAAAACCAATATTACAGGTCCAGGAGGTCATAAAACGTCGACATCTTTCAAAATCTAAAATTTTTCTGTTTTGACAATACTAGGTATCACGAGAAAGTAAAAAATACACAAACCTATGAAGAAAAGTGAGGTCATAATTTAATCTTATCTACCATCTGAGCATTTATATATGAATATATTTTGCCGTGACTAACATCGCGTATTCGTGGTTTCAAACCCAGCCGGGGTCAACGGATTTTTCTTGAGTGATAAAAATCCGTAGCATAACTTCCTTCGGAGTGGAAGTAAAGTCGCCTGTCCCATGTAAATTGTCGCGTATAAAATAACCCTGGAAGATGTGTAATTCCCGGCAAAATTGGTGCATTTTTTCACACGCGCTCATAGGAATTCTCGTGTGCTGATATAATATTGTCGTTTAGAAAGTGTACGTTTATTATCAAATAAACAAAATAAACATCACGTAATTTTACCCAACACAAAAACTTGCGTGCAGAAGATTCAAAACTATCGCGCCTGTTATTATGGTATGCCAATTATGAGTCAATGTATTAGACCATTGTTCAGCGACGACCCTTAGGAAATCAAACTTTTTTTAGGTCAACATTGCTAACATTTTGCATTATTATTAGTATAATTTATTTTATATGTATATATTATCTATTAAAAGGAATCGTTTATGATTACATAACTTTACAAATTTATTTAAAAAAATTGTTTTAATAACTTTTTAAAGATTAAATAACTCCACAATGTATGGATAAGGTGATCTGGTGGTAAATTCTGTATCTTTGCTGTAGTAAAAAGATCATTTGTAAATAATAGTTTAAAACTTTATTTCAAATAAATAATTAAATATTAATCAGCCTGATGACCATTTTATTAATTCCTTAGTTAGTTTTAAGTGCAACTACAAAGTATTTTAACTATATGTGTGAGTTTTTATTTACAATTTTCAACTTCAATTTACATACAACATAATTTTAAACTAATATGCATATTATGAGTTTTTAAAATAAGTTCTAAACTGGTTTAACCCAATTAAGTTAGGATTGTAGGTAACGTGAGATAAGGAAGGTAATTTTACAGTTTTAAAATTAAAATATTTCTTTTTGGGTCAAAAGAAATAAAATAATTCTCTTATTTGATTTATTTTGGCAAAATAAATGTTTGCTATAAAAATTGCAAAAAACACGTAACTTTTCTCGCGTCCCTTACACTTCCACTTTGCAACCTCCTTTATGACCCTAAATAACTTGAAGGTGCCAAATATAAACAACAACAACAAAATCAGAGTGGGGCGAATGAGTCAAATAGGGTAAAAATAATCTGAGAACAAATAATTGCTACTCAGCGACTCGCAGCCCCCCTGGTTGCGGAAATTAAGAATGGACAACTGCTGTTCTCATTAGTTTACAGTAAAAGTGATGCATTTTTATAAATTATAATGTTCATAGATAGAAAAAGACAGGTATACCAAAATTAAAGTAGATGATAAAAGTGATGTTGCATTTTAATTTTAAGCATTAGTTATTGTTACAACCAATAATAATATTTTAGATTCTTCATCCAAGAAAGTGATATTTAAATACATAAAAAAATTCTATGTTCAAGAATAAATGTAGCTATATGAACTATGCGTTAAAAGTTTGCTTAATAAATTTGAAGTTATCTGCACACACATATATTTAAAGGCTATAAATATTATGAATACACTAAACCAATATTAAGTCCCAAATAAATAGTTGCCCAGGGCCACAACAATAACATGGACTTATAATCAAAGAATTAAATCCTACTAATTTGTGAGAAAACCCTTGTTTAACACCAACCCAAGATGCACTCCTAACATTCTGCATAAACCAAGCTATATGTGCTATATGTACCATCAAAATAAGAATATATGTTCCTCAACAAGTCTCAAACATAACGAGAACTATTTAACGTTTTTATAACTTTCGGAAACTTATTTTGACAATAAAATATTAATTAAGAGCATAAGTGGCAACTAATAAGTGCATGTAAAATTGGCATTATGGCCTAACTTAAATAAAATGACTAACATCATTATATAATTAGCATACATTAAGTTTTAATTTGATTCATCCTAAACAAGTCTTGTAACATAGTAAAGCTCGTACTGAAGTATATCCCCATATTAGATTCTTTGCTAGCTTATTTTCCTTCAAAGGAAATCGATAATGATAATGAAAGTTTAGAAGTATGTTTCCATTTTAAAGTTTTTGAAAACTTTTCTCAAACAAGAAACATGAAAGTTTTAAGAGTGTATTTCAACTTTAGAATCTTTGGCAAAATATTCTCCTTAAATATAATCAAACAACAAAGTGAAAGTTTAATTGTCTATTTCCAAATCAAAGTCTTAGACAAAACAATCTCATTAAATATAATCAAACAAGAAAATTAAAGTTTAATAGTCTATTTCCATATTAAATTATTTGGAAAAATATTATCATTAAGTATAATCAAACAAGAAAATGAAAGTTTAGAAGTCTATTTCCACATTAAAGTCTTTGAAAAAAATATTATAATATCCTATCAAGTCTTCCAACGAAGCATCTTAACAAAAAGTGTTATTTAAAATTTTGAATAATATGTCCAAAAAAATTTTGAAAGATATAAATATAAGTTAAATAATTACTTTCAAGAGAAACAGAATTTTGCTTACATTCTCTCAACGCCTCGTAGCTTGACGCTACCCACCTAGTTCAAACCGAACAAGTCCCAAGAGTGCTCTTCACTTGGCCGAACGACACTTTATATGCTATCCCCAGAGGGCGAGAGTTTACGAATCACTGGGGGGTAGCACATGCACAGGATGGATGGGGAACATTGGAGAAGCCACATAGACGATTCTTAAAGCATCTCCATCTATCTCCATATTTGTGGAACCCTTTCCCTGGTACCGCCGATGCTAGCCCCTCCTAGTGGCGGGCCTTGAATTGCAGTCGAGAAGCTTAGTTTGCAGCTCAGAGAGTTTAAGTGTGGATGTGTGGGACCAGAGGTGTTGGGCGTGTTGCGTAGTTGGTCAAATAGGGTGACTATGGTGAGTAATAACTTTGCTATGTATTCTATTCCTTTGGATCAAGGAACGATTGTACAACTTTAAACACTAAGCCATCCTAAAGCGTCTAGTGTCCACAAGGCTACTACTTGTTGTTACAAATTAGGGCTCAAAGATAAATATTCTAGGATAAATTTTCATGTTCCGGTGGTCAATTTTCATTTAAATGAATATAATTTTTAATATCATGCATATACCAGTTAATTATAACCTGAATATAGTGTTTGTTTATTTACACACTAGAACCTCAAATGAACGCATAATATACCTCATAAAACAACTTTTTTAATCGCCAGTAGGTTTTTAGAAAGGAACAGAGAAGGATTTTGCCACGACTCAGTTGGAGCGCATTTGGACGATGAACACCAAGTAGGTGACCACTGCACCAAAGATGGAGCTCAAGGCTTCCACGGTTAAAGGGTGAAGAAACCTCCCACGCTGAATGTCACCGAGGGTTCAGGACCTGTTGGAGGAACAACTGTATCTCGTTGTTCGAGTCAGGATCCATGTTCAGAGCAAGGCTCATCTTCTGTAGGAGGACGACGGTGCGACGAGACTCATCGAGGCAAGACTGGAACTTACAGCGAGGCAGGTGATTCTGAGGAGATTTAGAGCTCCTAAGCAAATAATGAGTGGGAGAACCTTCAGATTTTCTAAATTTATGGGACTGTCCATACAGTCCAATGTGTTTAACTATTTCATAGAGTGATATCGTGATGGTCAAGAAACCGGTAGTGATATTTATGAAAACCTGGAGACCAAAATTGTTGTTGACAATCTCAACCAAGTCCAAAAGTTTGTCGTGAACAATTCTAAGATCTTGGAGTTTGTGAGAGAAGATTTGCATGTTGTGATCTGGCTCTCTGAGTACTGAATTTGGGGCTGAGCCTTCATAACATTTCCTGGAACTAACTATTTGTTTGCTATACCAACTCTGGTATCTAAAATTTTGATCCGTCTTCTATTTGGTTTATATTCTTGATGAAAGGCTTTTGAGCAAATAATTCATAACTCTGAAACGGCTCCTTAACATAGCATTAAATTCATAACCTGCATGTCTACTAGTGTGTTGATCAGCGTTGGAAGGTAAACCCAAATAACGTTGAGAACTGATTGAAAATATTCTTATTCTAAAGTAACAGTCATATACGGCACAAGGGAGTATACAGGGAACAGTAATAATATTTGAAATATCAACCAAATCTCCATTTTCCTGTAATGACGGTAGGTGTTTTGATCAACGTGAAATCTAGATCAGCAACCATTTTCATCAAGCAATCAATCTGATGCACCGATTGGTAGACATTAGAACTAAAGTTATTATGGTATTTAGTGTGGGGACTATTTCCATAAGTATATTCACGCCAGTTACTGTGATATCAAGTATGTTAAATACGAAATGTTTGTAGTGACTCAAATTATTGACTTTAGGTAATGAAACAGCCAATATCAGTATAAATTGTACAGGATACCAACACAAGATCTCTTGTATGTCCAAACAGTCATCCCAGTTTCTGAGCTTTTAATATTCAGATTAGGAGCTAATCCACATATCTTCATCAAATAATACATTGGTTTGAAGGCTGAGAAGATATTATTCGGTGAGCAGAAACTATCCATATTTTTATAGTGTTCAAATTATCTTACACAAATTATAGTTGCTGTATGACGTTTGCTCGTATCAAATGCCACAGTTTATGAGTGTAATAATTTCAAAGCAAAGCTGACTAAATATATTCAAAACTAGAATTGCAAACTGTGGATTTAAATGATAAAAGCTACCTGATAGTTATTTTTTACTAATGCTGTAGATTTGTGTTCTTGTGACAAAGCTCAACCATAATGAAAATACATTTGCTACAGAAAAACAAATATTAACGAAAGCTTTTAGTAGTAGAGTGGCCTGACTACTTTCAATAATATTGATGCTTTCGTAATGAGTGACACTCTTGTTATTCTCCGGTTAGTAATATTAGAAACTAGATATCAAGTAATAACTTTAAGTCTATATACATATAAGTTTTTTACTGACGAATATTGTTATTTTTCTCATCTATTTAATAAATACGTTTTCCATTAACTAGAGAGTGTTTTTTTCCAAAATAATTAAATCGATCGACTAAAAATCCTTTTATTCTCTTTGTTTTTACGTCTCCATTAAAACAGTTTGTTTTTCTAAAACAAATTTTCAGTAACTTTCAAATTATTAAAAATACATACATATATATTATATAAGCTTACTCTAATATTATATATATAAGCTTAATCTAATCTATAAAGCGAGTTTTAATACTATATTAAGCAAGGTGGAATATTAACTAAATGTTCATCTGATTATAAACAAAAATATATTTAAATAAAACTAATAGTTTTGTTAAAGACATTTCAATACAGTTAACTGATTCAGTTTATGGTTAAACACCTTTAAAAACAAAACGTTTAGGCTCTAAGAAATTTATAAGAAAGCTGGTTAAACTGTGGTAACACTAAATTAAAATAGAATTTTGTGTTATCGGCTTAGCATGTATCTAAGCCTATACATCAGTTACTATTTTGTAATTATTAAGGGTAGGCCCCTAATATATTTTGTTTATACTTCATAAACTACACGATCTGTAAATCAAAAATTTTGAAACATAAAAAAGTTCTAGACATGCTGAATTTTTTTAAATGTGGGCTTATTTTTTTAAATGTTGTTTTCGGTTTACCGTATGCGTGCGTTTATGTATGTATATTCAAAACTCACTCTACCATCTCCAACAATCGTATCTTTGGTGAGCTCGACGCCTTAAAATGCGTTTCCACGAGTGATGCATGAACTAAATCAATAAAAACAAAGTAATTATTCAAATTCTCCTTTTAAAACTAAGTTTCACAATATAGAGCGTATACACTATAGTGTATTCTTCGACCAATTTGCTAAGTAGTGTTTAAACAGATTCAACCCTTTTATGTTTATTTTGAAATAATTTACCTTAATTATGATTGATTGTTAAATATATTTATGATTAGACACTTAGTGAGGATAGAAACCCATGTCGCAATATCGAGCAAGTAATTTACTTATGTACACTTGAATAGTTGTCATTATTTTCATAACAATTTTATAGTTAAAACACGAGTACTTAATTAACAAATAGCCCGGTTCAGTGGCCGCATGGTCTAAGGTGCTACTCTCGTAATAAACTAGACTGTCGAAGATGGAGATATCAGGGTTCGAGTACGATCAGGTGTACTGAGGTTGATGAATGGTTTTCCACTCTCCTTCCACTTGATGCGGGTACTCTTCCTCTAAATGCAGCCTTCCTAATTCCTAACACATTAGTGTAATTAGTACATAAGCGTACAAACTGAACGGGTAGTAAGATGTTGTGCTTAAAAAAACCCTAACTTGATGAAATTAATTCGTATTTGACCTCTCCGTCTATGATTATGCGCGCTCAGTAGAGGAAATTAATTTTAAATAAATAGCCCAACCATGCAAAAGAATACAGGAAATAAAGATATGAATAAATGAAAGTAACAAACAGAGTATAACTTTTAAAACTAAACAAGTAACACAGCTCATACTTTAAAATGTTACCGTTATAAAAATAGGACATGATTGCTTATTTCGATTAAATTTAGTCACTAACCCCAATTCTTTGACATAGATTAATAACTATCAGAACTCTCAGGAGAAATTATGAAACGTTTATCGCAGGCAAACTAAAAATATCAAAAAAGAGGAAAAGGTTTTTGGCAAATCTGTATAAGGACACATAAACGTGGGTATGAACTATTTATTTATTTTTAACATCACGTATTACTTACCCTTCAGTCTATACGCATATGTAACAATTACGTTAATGTGTTAGGGATGAGGAAAGTTGTGTTTTAGATTAAGTGTACCCATATTTGCGTGGATAGATCGAGTGGAAAGCCACCGGGATTCGAACCCTGATATCTCTGTCATCGGCAGTCCAGTCTATTGAGAGAGGGGCGCCTTTGACCATGTGACCGCCGAAGTGGGCAGAGGTGTATAAATGGAACGATTAGCATAAAGGACAAAAACAGGAAATGTAAGGTAGGCTGGTCTTGAAAAGCTAAATATTATTAATGATATACCCAAATTGGTGAGTGATTCTCTCAATTTTGGGTCTTGTAATGCTATGAGCATCGAAAGCTTTATACTATAAACGGAAGTTCAGTCCCTAGTTAAGGATCTAGATTTAACTTCACTTGACGGATATGATAAATTATGGTGTAATAAATTACTATATCCCTCTTAATAGAAAATAAATATTAACTCACTCAATCCTACAAATAAATACCTATGAGCTGTACCTTACTTATGATCCATCATTATTCTGCCAAAGTTGTTGAAACAAAATTTTCCATCGAAATCGGGTCAATAGCAGTACCTTTAATTAAAATATTATGCTGACCGGTGGATCTATTTTTTCATCAACATTTGTCAGATATTGGTGTTATTATTTAAACACTCCCTTGTCTTTTAGCCCACATTCTTCGAAAGTTGTATTATTAATTACATACTATATGAACTTTGTTGATTTTTTCACCTTGAAATTTGGCCTATAGCTGTCTTTTTAACGAAATATCATGTTATTTGTCAAATAAACATTTCCCCAAAAATATTGTTGGCAACAACATCACTATTGATTAAATACTATGTTGCTGTCTGAAGAAGAGCTACCTTCCCTTCTCAAAATTTTTCTGACAGCTGCGTTGGTAATTCAATATTATTTTATTTGTTGAAGATAATTTCTCACTCGAAATTTCACCACCTGCAGTGCTATTAATCACATATAGTGGTATTTACTTTTAAGGCTGCTGCGGCTCACCATTGTTATGTTGATCATATTATGTTAATGTGTATGATCGAAAAAATATAGTGATCATCATGACCATGAAGGTCTTATACCTCAATGTATTTGATGTAAAGTAAGCTACTTCTAAAAATAAACACTCACAAGTTATCAATTTTGGCAAACTTACATATTTACATATTTATTATGAAGATCGTTAGCTCAGGTGGAGCGAAGTTGGACAATAATCACCAAGTAGGTGACCACTGCACCAAAGATGGAGCTCAAGGTTCCACGGTTAAGGTTGAAGAACCCCCCTGCGCTGAATGTCACAGGACGGTTCAGCACCTGAAGTAAGAACAGCTGAATCTCGTGGCCGGCCTCGGGACCCAAGTTGTCAACAACGGACATCTTCTGCAACAGGGTGACGGAGCGCTGCGCTTCATCCGTGGCGGCACTGGAGCCTAGAGTGACGCAGGAGATTCTCGCCACACTCAAGAAGATGGAGTAAATCGTCGGGGGGAGGATCTTAATAATGACGCCCTCTTGAGTTTCGGAGTAGATCTTTAGGTTATTAATCAACCTGTACGAAGATGTGACAATGCTAAAAGATCTGACTCCCATGTTCATGAGAATCTGACAACCAAAAGCAGTGTTAATACTTTCAACTGTGTCCAACAGTTTGTCATAGATTATCCTAAGTTCCAGTAGCCGCAAACCTTTGACAGGGGGGATGGTGTTAGCGTAACCGATGACTGTCGAAACTTTATTAGAGGATAACTTCAGCAAGGGGTATCTTGTCCTAGGTTTCACGTGGTGAGAGTTTCCATTCGCGTGTTTTCGTTCGGTCCCTCTCTTTTGTATGTCGAGTTCCATCGTTATCGAGAAGATACTTTTCAAACTCATAATTCAAGTACTTGAAACGGCTTCGAACTAACAGCATCAAGTTCATAGCTAGAAGATCTACAATTGTATTTATCCCCAAAGGAAGGTGGTAGCCGATAACTATTGAAAACCTTGTATACCACTGCTGGTCCCACAACAAACAATCGTAGCAAGCATTTGGGATCGAAACTGCTAGAAACAACAGAATTTCCAGTACCACAGTACGTCTTATCCACCGATATGAGGCTCCAGATATCCTGAGTTTTCCATCAACATCAGCCACCATATTGATAACGTCAACAAGTCTGTCGCAACGGTTTTTTATCATGAGAATGAGAGAGATGGTTGAGTTCAGTACCACAGCAAACACCAAAAATATTGGAACTGACTTCATACTTGAACCCCCCTTCGATGGCTTTAATATAGTCAGAGCTAGAAACATCTCAATGAAGAAAGCAATGATCATCACTATTAAGATTGCAGTGCACACAAAGCCAAAATAAGACTTCGTCGACGTTAATTTTGATGGTTTGGGTCCCGAAACTTGAATGATCTTTGGTGCTAAGCCAAATATTTTAAACATGTAATACATTGGTCTTATGGCAGAGAGTAGGTATTTTGGTGAGAGCTCCATTATGTGTATATGTGCAGCTTGCTTTGTGCTAATATGGAGTCGTTTCAGCCCTTTTATAGAGGCTAAAATAACGTGTTCGAATACTGTGTTTAGGTTAGCTTTACACTTAAATTAATAGACTTGTAAAGGGTTTCGATCAATATTACTTTGACTCTTAGGTCATGTGATAAATGATGTCTTGTTGAATACTGTTCATTACACTTATGTAGCAGGAAAGTGTGTGTTTAGTGTGTTACATGCAACAAACATAAAATACTCTCCAATAATTACAATCGACCCCAAACATTTAACTTTACTTTAATCATATATATATATATGTAAAGGAAAGACGAGGAAAAAAGGTTAATAAGTTAGTGTTTTTTTAATAATAATAGAAATAAATATTAAATTACATGTTTGATGTAGATAAATGGTGTGATAAATTATTATTGACCGTATTATTATATCTGTAGCCTAGGTAATACGAAAATACAGACGTCTACTGAACGTTCATAAACAGGACTTTAAATGTAGTTTAAATTATATAATTTAGAAGTATTTATTCAATACATTAAATCTATACCAGTACCTAACTATTTTTTTAAAAATAAGTTTTATTATTTTATGTAATTTTAAAATAGATTAAAGATCTCTTACACAAATCTGCTAACGTATCATAATGATACTAACCTTACACAGTCATTTAATTCCTAGAGAGTTTAAATTTTGTACATGTCAATCTTGTCTCGCTTTAACTCTAAGGCTATTTATTTATTTAAGATGAGCGCCTTGTCAACTATCGGCCCCAAAAGCTAAAGTATAAATACCACTTCTTTGGTTTTGCCTGATAGCTATGAATAGTTACCAGACCAAATTATGTATCCCTACGCCAAACCATATGCTCTGCAAAAACATATGCTTAGCAGCTGTCACTTTTGAAAGTCAAAACTTAGGTCTATACAAGAATCATTTATTAGAGTTTTATTTATTTTTGATTAATTGTTGACCTTGATATGTTGATGTTAGGCCTAGTACTAATTATTAATTTTGATAAATAATCGATGTTAATCAGTCACAAATAAATAGACATAAAATAATGTTAAAATTGCTAGGGTTAAGTAATTTACTGTAGCCTACTCCTTGAATAAGGATTGAATTACAAAGTAGCCTGCTGACAACAAGGGAAGGAGTGCCAAAACTTGTATATATAAGAGATTTTTTAGATTAAATATCGAATAATGATTAGTTTTACATTATAATTCTACTCACAAGGACATGTAAAATCCTAACTTACCGACATTATAATTTGAAACTTTTTTAATTCATTCAATTTAAAAAAAAAAGGGGGGGGGGATATTGACGAGCATTTGTTTTTACCTTTGCTCCATTAATTAAAGGCAATTTGTAACTGGTGGTTAAGTAGTTTCTGCCTTGAAAGGTCTCAACCTCCCCTAGGGTTGTGTACAACTGAGAAGAGAGAGAGAGAGAAATGAGTTGGGTTGGGATGTGCAACTTTGGAAATGAGCTACAGCTTATTTGTATCAAGAATTTAATTTTTTAATCCTTAGAGGAGTTTTTGCAAGAGAGGCTTCACCTACTGGATTGTAATTTAAGGACGAGTGTGCTTTCGTCATTCTCGATAGAGACAGCGGTAAGAGTAGGCACGGGTGGCGTAGGACGGGTTGAATACTTTGACAGTTTCGGTGATTTAATACCACCGCTTGAACTTGTACAATATCTCGGGATAATACAGATCTTCTATAACCGTAAACAGTGTCAAGAGTACGTTACTGTATTCTGTGGACATCTTTGCCTAGCCTTCCTTAAATATTCGCGCTAACGATCGATCTTGACTACACTTACGCTACCAGGTTGAGTTAAATCTGTCAGAAAGTCGCTTTCCACGGGTTTTGCTGGGATAGGAGAATCGTCATGGAAAACGGTTTACAAGACTGTCAATTTATCGACGTTCAACTCCATACCGAACATTGACAAACTTAATAATAATTTCTGTTACGGAGGGAAAGAATATATCTTGCCATTGAGTACCTATTAGCGGGAAGATTTGGATAAAAACTTGAAGAGAGAAGTTTAGATTGATGTGAAACTCTCAATCATCGGTAATACCAGAGTTATATTAATTGCAATAAGTATAGAGAGTTTAGTCGGCCATGTAGGTTCGAATCTCCGATAGGTTTTGAGTCTGTTCTTCTTCCCACGGGCAAAACACACATCTCGACAGATACTGTTAATATCTTTCACGTGAATGTGATCAGTGTCGAACATAGTCTCGCTCGTGGATCTTACGTCAACGGAGAACCGAGTCATACCTTGCACGAGTTCAGCATGACTGTCCTTCCGTTCTATAAGATAATGGAAGTACTGAATAATATAATTTACCTTATGGTATCCAAACTAGTAATATATTCTTTCTCGGTACGACTAGTTGACGAACGAGAAGAGACAATCAACATTAGGAACGAAACTATATCATTACGGCTACATCTGAAATGATGCATAACTTTAAAAGAACCCTCTTCCCCTTTTTCCAAAGCTCCCAGTGGTCCTCCAGTGCAAAAACTTATATGTGGTTGTCCTCCAATACCAACACCTCTAGAAACACTACGTTAGACCAAGATACCAGTGATCGGTCTTATGTATGAATAGCGCCTGGACATTAGGCGTTTCATACCGAGGGTTCAGTAAAATATAGGGGAGGTACAGTAGCCCCATGGCTTCTTTGGTGCTGACTGACAGTTCACAGCTGACTTTTGACAGTCAACAGTTAGGTATATACCTAAATTTTGACTGTCAGAAGTGACAGCTGCTAACACATGTTTTTTGCAGATCATATGGTTCGGCGTAGGGACACATAATTTGGTCTGGTAGCTTTTCAAAGCCGTCAGCTGTCAGCTGTGAACTGTCATTCAGCCCAAAAGCCATGGGGCTACTGTACTAAGGCTGTTGTCCTGGTTAAAAGGGTCAAACAACACTTCTCTGATCCATTTGTCAGTAAGGAAGACCCATGAAACCCCATTAGTTTGGGCATTCCATCTATTTGTATAGTTGGTTTTTGGTTTATGTAAAAGAAATAGTTTAAGGTCTACATTGGTGGTCTCAGGGTAAAGTTCTCACTTCAAGACACGATGTTCGTGGGTTCAAACCCCGCTGACGTCAATGGATTTTTCTTCAGCGATTAAAATCCGTAGCACAACTTCCTTTGGAGGGGAAGTAAAGCCGTCGGTCATACTATATCGAGTGTAGCACGTAAAATAACCTTGGAAGGTATGATAGAATACATTTCCGGCAAAATTGGTAGGCCCTACCGCTCTCGCTCATAGAAATTCGGTGTGGAAGACATCAGTGAACCACCACACTTCCTGAACTCTCATAATACATGCGTGTTTTACCAGATGGTGTGGGCAGCACTAACCAGTTGAAGGGGTGAGTGCATGCCCGGCTCCTGATGGGTGGAAATCACATAAAACTAACCTTTGGGTTGTTGACATAGGAATAATAATAATTTGAGACCATCGGGGGTATTCACAATATTTCAATAATATATCAAGTAGTAGTTTTAATTCATCAGACTAGAGAACATACATTCATTCTTTAACGTACAGTGAAAGTTTTTAACAAAACACAAACACTATTTAAAATAATTGGTTTACTTAAACTGACACCTGAACACGTTTAAAAATTTGACTAAATAATGACACAAATCAATTCATTTCCTACCTGAAAACTTGCCACACTACCAAAAAAGGTAAGTTACAGTATGGTTCTGATATGAGGAAACATTTTTTGTACAGTTACAAAAGTTACCTAAGCCATTCGCATATATTCACACGTCAATCCATGTGATTTGCATCTGTCACTTTTGATAGACAACATCAATACCAATAAATTAATATTAATAACATAGTCATATGATCAATTTTGACCATAGAAAAAAATTGTATTTTCAATCTACCAAAATCTACTTTATTTTGTCCCAAACTATGGATCAGTAATAAAATAGAAACACATTAACATTTTTTATTTTTAGAATAATATTATATAAATTAGCTTACAATACAAACTGATGATTTATTCTTTCATTATCTTGAAGTTCTTTAATTTGAGTTTAAGTTGAAACTGTTTATTTATTGGTTCAATCTAGAATAAAGTTCAAGAATTAATTCTTTTAGGTATATTACTTCGAATTATGTTTTACTAACCGTAATGTGCTGTCATATTTTATATTTTTAAAAAGTTTCTAATTAAATAAAACTACGTAGCCTAATCTTTACTGAAAATAGCTTTGCGTTTATAGCTACAAGTAATGATCTGTAGGACTTGCTTATTTACACAATTTGATAAAAGCAAAATTATTTTATTAGAATCTTCGTTGAAATACATATTTTTGGCCTAGTCACTGTTATTATATTTAACAAGGTTTCATAGTTGAGAGATTACTATAATCGTATGTTAAATCCGTTTATGATAAATTTGTCCTGTTCCAAGATAGTCAAAATATAAAAACACCTCCGGATTTATATGCCTCCCAGATATTATTTTTGACAAGTTATGTAAATTGACTCAAAATTTAAAACTTACAAAATACGTTTACGAGGGGGGATGTACATAGAAAAATTTTCAATCAGTTTTTGAACTGTCAGAAAAGGCTAAAATTATCGTGAAGCGAACAGTTACTAAAGTTAAAAGAGCTACTTTAATGTATTCATACGTATATATTGCACATATACAAGTACACATTTAGGGAAGTGAGTGCTGAGAATTTGATAAACTTCATTAAGTAAGGTATTGATGAGGAATATAAACATCTAGTATTAATAATACTTTTATATAAGGAGGCATGAATACCCCCAAAACACCTTAGAGTATAGTTATGGAGTGGTTTCTTTGAAATGGTCAAGAAAAATAAATATATATTTCTAATACATATAATATATATAATATATGTGATAGGTATATTAAATTTATAATAAAAGTAAAATATTTATGATATTTATGTATAGGCCCCTACTATATTTATAATATTTATAAAATATATTAAAAGTATATATATTATAATAAATATATCTTTTATTACAAATATATTACATATATTATAAATTTAATAAACTATATGCAATATATAAATATATATTTTTATATGTTACATATTATATATACTATATAAATATATATTATATATATAGTTTACACATATTATACATAAATTAGTTTATATTATATATAATATACATAAATAAATGTATATATTATACATACATATATAGATTATATATTAGAAATATATACTAGATGTATCTATTATAAATATAACGACAAACAGACATACATATAACATGTGCTTTAGTTGTTGTCATTGAGAAATCAATCTGTGGTATCTTTTGAACGTATAAAATCCCTGAAACAGTTTTCCCTGCCACGCCTAAATGGTTACTCCAGTAAGTTCCAGTTGAGCCGCATTTCTTCAGAGAAGATGTCAACTATGAGTAGACAGTCGCCGTCGCCCAGCACAGGAACAGGAGGACTAGACAGGACGAAGAAGCCGAGGCGGAAGAACCGGGATCCTTCGCCTCGGTCCCAAATTTGATGCGACCTTGAAGGGCGGAATAAACTGGAGACTTGCGATTGAAGTAATTCGCCACGATGTCAACATCGGACGTGGCTGAAAATAAAACAGCAAAGAGATTCGTTACAGAAATTTGATTCTAATTCCGAGCTTAAGTCCGTATCATTGCAGCTTTTATTAAGGTACAAAAGAACCTTTTCAGCCAAAGAAACTTAAATATAGCTTCATTAAATACGCCCTATTTAATTTTTTTAAAAGTAATACAGCGGGGTGGGTTTAATGCTCTAGATCTGGCCATTCGACCTTTTCTTACCTCTGCTCTCCTGGTGTATGGAGGAATTAATTTCTGAGGTGGGGACACCATTAAGGCGAGTTCCATTAGCCCCAGATAGGATGGTTGATACGTGATCAAGGCCGTAGCCAGCCAATAATTTCAGGGGGGGGTTCGGTGGGCCCATCCTCCAATTGACGGAGGCTAGAAAAAATTCTAAATAAAAAACTGTTCTAGAAGCTATCTGAAGTGTTTTTATGGCAACACTACCCCTAACTATTGGAGGCTAGGACAAATTCTAATTATTAAACAGCTCTAGAAGCTTTCTAAAGTGTTTTTTTATGGTAACATAACCCATTAACTGCCAAAGCTAGGACAAATTCCAGATATTAAACAGCTCTAGAAGCTCTCTAAAGTGTTTCTTTAGGAAACCTAACCCCTAACCACCGTAAAATAGGAACAATTCTAAATATTAAACACCTCTAGAAGCTATCTGAATTTTTTTTGTGGCAACATAACTGCCGAAGGCTAGAAGAAATTCTAAATAATAAACACCTCTTGAAGCTCTCTGAAGGCTTTTTTATGGTAACACAACCCTCTAATTTGTACTTGTATCTTAATTTTGATATTGTTTGAACCATAAATAAAGCCATATATATTTTGTTCATAAAATTTCGGGGGGGGTTTGAACCCCGAAACCCCCCCCCGACTACGGCCTTGTACGTGATAATGATAGTGGTGGGAAGCAGAGGGGGCCTACAGTTTAACGTGGGTTCCGAACCACGGTGCCATTCCACACATTCACGAAGTATGAAAGCGCACACTTTTGTCAGAGGTGAAGGAAGGGTTTGGTAACCAGACAAATCTGTGCCGGGACCGGGAATTGAACCTCTCCTAACACAGAAGTGTGACACCTTACCCTCTAGACCACCAGGTCCCCATAGTAATGTAGTAACCACAACAGTTCTTGAAACTCGCGGAATTTGACTAGGATTATTTTCTTTTAGTTAAATTTTTTTTTTGTACAAATGTCGCAATGTTTATGGCAAATATTCAAGAACAGTTATAACTATTTGTAGAAAGTTAAACTAAACTTATCTACTGTAGAAATATTTTATTTATTTTGGGAAAAAAAATTGATGGATCAAATAACCAAGCTAGTATATTTGTTAATTGCGGCTATAAATGCATCTAAATATCATATTTTTAAAATTGAAAAATGACACCTTGGACTAGGGAATCACACCCAGGACCTTTGGTTTAGTGCTCTGACCACTGAGCTATCAAGGAATAATCCCCTGTCCAAGAATATTCTTCACTCTGATTTTAAGGCATAGTCAGTGTGGACGAGCGGAAGTTCTCCCGAGTCGAAAGCGGTTGCGTTATCTGATAGCTCGTGATCTTAATTGATACCTCATATGTAACTGGCAATTTCCACACGTCCATCACAGACTCTGCCTTAAAATATGAGGGAAGAATGACCCTAGGCACGGAACGATTCCTAGATAGCTCAGTGGTCATAGCATTGGCGTACTAATCCAAAGGTCCTGGGTTCGATTCCCGTGTCCAAGTGTCATTTTTCAACCTAGAAAATACAAAAAAGTTTGTATAAAGTTTAAAAATACAAATCTTAACTAGCTTTTACTTCCATCCCCCACTAAGTACTATCACCCCCAGTGTTGGTCCAGAGGTTTAAAATCTAAGGCATTTTACCTCCAATAGACAGGATTTGCTCTAATAAAGAGGTCGAGTTTCGAATTTCAGCCCGGTGAATTGGATAGTGGATTTACAAATCGGATTTCTCTTCATAGTTTTCCTATAGTATCTCCACAATAATGCTGGTGTATTTTGTGTTAACTGCACTGCTCATCCATAGTCAAATTATTAAACAGTTACTAATCTTTGTGTTAAGTGTAATAATTTTAAAAACAACTTGATAGACTTATAGGAAAGAGGGTGAGACGTTTATTAAGCCCTGGCTTAAGTGACCAACACTTTGCTCGCGTGCCCGAATGGAACGTTGCATTCTGGGTACAACTAGCCAATGGCAGCGATATGCATTCAATATTGACCTCACCCGCTTCGGTGACCGCATGGTCTAACTCATCACTCTCGTGTTAAACTAGACTGCCGATGACGGGGAGATCGAAGTTCAAATCTCGGTCGGGTGGATTGAGGGTGGTTTTTCCGAAATGGTTTTCCTCTCTCCCTCCATGCAAATGTTTGTACACTTTCTCTAGATATAGCCCCCTAATCCCCAAAACCATTAGCGTAATTAGTGCTTAGCGTGAACCCTGAACAGGTAGTAGTAAAACGCGGTGAAAAACAAAATTAATTTAACATCAAAGATATTGTTATACATGGAAAAGCTTACAGTCCAATTTTAATATTATTATTATTATTATTATTATTATTATTATTATTATTATTATTTAGCACCGCGTCTTACTACCTGTTTGGATTATACGCTTAAGTACTAATTACGCTAATGGATTAGGAATTGGGAAGGTTGAATTTAAAGGAAGTGAACCCGCATTTGTGTGGAGGGAGAGTGTAAAACTATTTAGGAAAACCACCCCAGTTCACCCGACCGAGATTCGAACCTCGATCTCCCCGTCCTCGGCAGTCAAGCTCAACACGACTAGCGCGTTAGGCAACTATGCCACCGAGATGGGTCAATTTTAATAGAAAGAGCCTTTTATTAGAAAGAGCCTTTTAGAATATACAAACATATTGATTTGCGGCCAACATTGGTAACATACTGACTATATTAATGTTGTTATTGTATAAGTACTAGTATTATCAATCAAAAATGACAGTTGTAGATAACATAAACTGAAGTGTGGATATGTTAAAGTTGATAGATTATTTCTTCCTATAAAAGTTAAACTGTATATGAAAGAGTTAAAGGTATGAATACAAGCTCAAACATAGCTATTAGAACTAAAACATTCAACATCCAAGCAAGTGTTTGTATCGTATTTGTAACGGGGTCAATTCAGCCTCGTGAGCACAAATGAGGAACTACTTGAATGAAAAAACAAAAACAGCAGCTTTGGTTCTAGAAAACCGATATTAACAACCAGAGGGTTCGTTGTGATGACTACATGACAACCTGTATCCGCTAGCAAATAGTGGCCACTCGATTTAGAGCTGACGCCATGGAGTGTTTTTTTTATCGTTAGGCAAATTTTAGAAGTTTTTACTCCAAGCGAAGAAAATATGGGGTCAACCTTTGAGATTGACTTTTTAAATATCTAAGCTCTGCACACCCCTATACAGTTACCTAGTGTGATGACTTTGATTGACTTCTCTTTGAACACCGTGAAGCCGTCACCCCCGTCAACGAGGAAGCTCGGCATCAAGATGCTGTAGGTCTGGTTGCTCTGAACGGGGCTGTAAGTCGGGACCCTGCAGTCCCCACAGCGGGCCATCGCTGACACCACCCTCTTCCCACTCTCCTTGGTCACGTCATAGGTCACATACATACCTGCGCATATGTAGAAATAATTTACCTTTGCTGTGCATCCTCACTTTCTCCGGAAAACGAGAGAGGAAATGTGCTCACATGACAAACTCTAAATCAATCACAATATTTCAGCTCTATCCGCTTGATCTACTCGACTTGAGTTGGACTAGTTTCAGCTTTGTCAGGTCTGCGAAACAACATCTGCTTGGGAGACTCAATGACATTTAAAAAACCAACCAGTGCGCATGCGTTTTGTAAGGGATTTTTTTCGCGAAGGACATAAAAAAGGAAAATAGTTGAATAGTGGATTCCACAGTAAGATATACCAAGGAAATTAGACGTTAAAAATGTGTTAGTTTGGGAGTGTTATCATAAACGACAAGACACTCAATACAATAAAGTCCAAATATACATTATGTTGTTATTTTACAGATGGGTTTCCCACCTCTACAGACCTCTACTAAATACATTTCCTCCTGTGTACATTGTCAAGATGCTGATCAAAAATGAATAAAGCTAATATTTTCGACTGTAGCGCTCTTATCGTGTAATTATTTAACCCAGACGTTCTTAGTGCTCTCCCATTTAGCACCCCTAAACAGATTATAGAAACATCCATAATTAAAACAGCTTTAATGCATCTCTCATTAAAAATTATACCTCTTAATATTTGTGACGACAAAATGACGACAAAATAAATTTGCACTAGACGTAAAGAAGGTTCTCATTATTTATGCGTGTGTGTAGAAAAAAAAAAAGTCAGTGAGAAACATCAAGGTCATCTAAACAAGCGCTCATTTCTTTTTCTTTCTTTCATGTGTCATGGAACATTTTGTTTATGTGTAATCTCTTACCTTACGTAACAAAACACTAGCTTGTGCTCATTGTCCCACTGTTTTTATAACACATATTTTTCTTTCCTTGACGAAAAGATCGTGATTGAATGTGTTCAGTTCACGAAATGGGGCCAGTTTTCGTAGAGACAAAAAAATTAGGGTGATTACATACGTATTAAAAATAAACATAAAGTGTTGTTATTACAGTAAAACTTTCCATATCCAGACCTCTAAAATCTGAAAACAGGAATATCCGAATAAGCTACTCGCATTTTTTTGTATGTATTTTTTTTCAGTAGCTAAACTGCCAAATAAAGGTTTTACGTCGGTAAAACATTTATTTGTTAAGATAAACAAATAAAAAAAAAAAAAAGGAAAAGAGCCAAAAGAAAATTTCAGACTTTTTTTTTTTAATAAGAAATGATAAATTTAGTTTTGTTGTGTATTTAACCTTGTTATATTAAATAATCATTTATTTAAATATTGCATGTAAATTCATACATATATAAAAAATACTTTTTTGTAACTATGTAAGTTATATATATATTTTTTTCCTTTTAACTCTTCGGAGAGGATTTTATATCTGACAATTTGCTTAACAGAAATGGGTTCAGCCCCCTTTATTTCGGCTGAGGTTTTACTGTATTTTTCAAAATACACTTTTGGTATTCAGAACTATGTAATTCACTTGGATTAAGATTATATTATGTTTCTATAAGAATGTATTTACACTTTACAACCGTGAGATAAGAATATTTTAAGTAATTGTTCTCATGTTAAAATATATATTTAATATAGTTTGGTTTGTAATTTTTTTTAATGGTAAAACGGTATTACATGTCTCAATTCCACTGTTTTATAAATACAGAAAACTCGTTGCATGATGTAAGTAAGATCTGTTTCGAGCTGTAATACCTACTTTAGTTGAGCGTTATCCGCGGGATAAAACGGACTATTAAGGTCATGCGTCAACAGAGTTTCACTGATACGTGTGAGTAGAAACTGATCGTTCGTTATCGAGAGCTGTGAACGAGCAGATCTTAAACGAGTTGTTCAATCCTCCATTGTACATTGCTTCATCAAGGCTCTAGACACAGTTTGTACCCACTACTTCCGCTCCCATATTACTTCTAGAAAAAAATACCATAATCATGGGATCTATTCAGTAGAGTTAAGCACTTAAATCAATGAACATAAATACTACACTTTACTACTCCTATATACTAATCATACTAATGTGTTAGGGATTAGGAAGGTTTTAATTTAGAAAAAGTGCACAGGCATTTGTGTAGAAGGAGAGTGGAAAACCATTTAGGGAAAATCACCCTCAGTGCACCCGCCCGGGATCTAACCTTGATCTCCCCAACTTCGGCAGTCTAGTCCAAACACGAGAGTAGCGCGTTATACCACGTGGCACCGAAGCGGATAATTACAAAGTTAACTGTATAAATTGCTATAACTAAAACACAAATAAAGTGAGGTCAGTATCACCACTGGTAATGCACCCAATGGGGTTGTGTGTAAAGTTTGATTCACACTACTATCGAAAACTTATAGTACAATCTGTTTGAGTGGCGCAGCAATTTCCTCGCTAGCAAGAATGCATTATGACCTATAGGCTTTTTAACGCAAATTCCAAAGGATGATCATCAATATACTTAATTTTCTAGAGGATGAACAAATCTTATAATTATTATCACGGTGAATACTTTCTAAATATAGTGTAGTTTTGTAAAACAAATCAACACAGAGCAAAAACTACACAAACACTTCATTTAGCGAGATATTTCAAATAATTTCACAGTAGTAGGTGTAGCTGTCTTTGTTTAGTATGAATATATCTACTGGGCCAGCTGTGCTCTCTTCTTTGTGTAATAAATTATATTCATCAGCTCTAGGTGTCAGCACCACATTGACCCTTCCCTCCTAATGGCTCTGGGCTCGCTAATCCCGCGCTTTTCTTGGTATAGCGGAAAAAACTGTGAGTTCAAGCGTCTTTTAGCTCTCAGGGTACGCAGCCATGAAACTCTCTCGAGTGAAATAATTAATAAGTGCTCAAGAAACAAGATTGGGGTGCCCCAGCTATCATCTCATCATTCCAGGTATTCGCAGTCACCATTCGCAAAGGTAGACTCATAGTTAATTAATTGTTTCTCTCTATATTTGATAATTTAAAGCTTGTGTGAATAATCTCACCTGCACAGTACTATTTTATCTTAATTTGTACCCACATGCGCATATTGAGTCAGTTGGCCTAGACGCATGTGCACAGATTGAGTAGGTTGGTTTTGAAGTTTAATTGGTTCTTCCACCCAGATTTTATGAAGAAGTGAAGACAAAGCCGAGATTGTTTGCAGAGTGACCTAACCGGTTCGCAATGTTTTCTTGTAATTGGTTTGGAGCTTATCACCTGAATTCATTAATTCATTTCTGCTCTTAATTTTCGGTGAATGTATGAGTCCACACTAAGCCAAACAAAATAATGTATTTAGTAGTAAGAATGGAAGATAGTGATGACTGCTCTCTTGGAATTTCGGATAACTATATTATAGCCCATTTTCTAGTGAAGAACCTTTTGGAATACTACAATGTAATATAATTCTAGTAGGAAGAAAAGGTCTTCCAGATGTTTCTTTGTAAGTTCATATGAACGTGAGGGAGTTAGCCAATGTTGGAGTCAATTCGCCATAGGAGTGGTGGTAGCTGACAGCTAGCATAAGATGTAAAAACGGTTAAAAGAAAAACCTAATTAGAAACAAATTGTTTGTTGTGAAACTTTTGACTGATAAAAATGACAACAAATCAATATATGGTCTGGACGGTCATAGGGTTTGGCGAATGGATAATGGAAGTAAATCTGATAGGTTTTGCTAGCTGTCAGTTACCTACCTTAGATGAGGGATAGCTAACTCGCGTCACATTGCTGGTTCGATCCATTACAACGCTCGAGGGTACAGTTTTGTGGCAGAGAGTGTATGTAAAACAAGGTGCGAGAGGATAGATGGAGGTTAGAAACACCTCTTCCTTCTTTGTAAACACGGTCTGAATGTAACTGAAAAGGATTATTTATTCATTTTTTAACAATAGAAGAGCAAAACAAATGCATTTGTTTCTAAGAAGGTCTACTGATAGCAAGGTCATTCGGTCCCTTCTACACTCGCTAAAGTCTAAACAAGAAATTTCATTATATAGATATATCAAATAAATATATGTAGTTATCTTATTACTGATCATTAATTAAAAAAACTAGAGTTAGATTTTTAAAATAAATTAATTTGGAATAATGACACTGGGCTCTACCATAATTACTATCTGAGATTCCAAGAGAAATTTTTAAAATACTCTTGATCTGTTTATCACTCTATAAATACCAGGTGACCTGGTGGTCTAGGGGTAAGATGTCAGACTTCTGTGTTGGGGTCCGGGCTCAATCCTCGGTCCCGGCACAGATTTACCTGATTGCCAAACCCTTCCTTCACCTCTGACAAGACGTGTATTAATCACAACTTGTGAATGTGAGGAATGCCAGGCCTCCACCGTGGTTCGGATTCCACGTTAAAAACTGTAGGTCCTCCATTTCATCTCACAATCACCCTACCATAACACATTAGCATAAGTGCGTATAACCCGAATGGGTAGTAAGACGCGGTGCTAATAATAATAATATAAATAGCATCAATAATTAGGATTTCTAATTGTTTCAACTCTGAATAAATGACGTTTGTCAAAGGCGAGGTAATAACATGTGAGGTTTTACGTTTGTTTGGATCTTAATACATGTAAACTTTAATTGACCTTATTGAATTCTCATAATGCCAGTGTAAATATTTTTATGGGGGCTCTAGCATGCATTTTTCCTGGTGTAAGGGCTCCTTTGGTCTAATAAGTTTTGGAACCTCTGACCTATAACATGACATAAAATAAAACATTCTGGTATCAAAATAAAAGTAATTATTTTGTGTTTCAGTAAAAATAATGTAATTTGATCACTATCGAGCTACTTATAAATTGAACACTATTTCTCTTTCACACATTATTATTATTATTATTTATTGTAAAGGCCACATAACATTTGATTGACTTGGAGACCAAATTACAGCACTACACATTCATTACTTTTCCTTAAACTGAGAGGGTAGGGAACACGAGAAAAGGCCGGTGTTTTTTGCAGCTTTAATAGCAAAATATTTTTTGGCCATAATAGATACAATAATTCTCCATTAGAAACATGGAGTTTAATTTTCTTCGCATAATGGCCTCAACAGTTCTTGAATTCCTGTCAAGGGTGTCCTTGGAATTTAATGATAATTTGTTCTCTTCATTTAAAAAGTTTACCATCTAATTCCGCTATGCTCATTACAGATATTCAACAACTGAATAGATTACAATGTGAAGACTATTTGAATAAATGGATCTACTGAGCCTATGTTTGAGTTATTTTGGGCAAAAAAATGTTGTTTGGTATAAAAAGTGAAAAAAGAAGACCTTAAATGTATGTTGCATAGCACATTTATAGTAGAAAATATCTTTACAGAGCAAGAAAACTAAACAAATTCTCGTCAACCTCAGCTGTCTTGAGATAAAGTGTTCGCCTCATGACCCGATGTTAGTTGTTTCAAACCCAGCTGGGGTCAACGGATTTTTCTTTGAGCGATAAAAATCCGTAGCACAACTTCCTTCGGAGGGGAAGCAAAGCCTTCAGTCCCATGTCAATTGTGGCATGTTAAAGAACTCTGGAAGGTATGTGAAAATACTTTTCCCGGCATAATTGTTAGGCCCTTTCACTCTCGCTCATAGAAATTCTTGTGTTCTGTTATAATCAGTCGGTTAAGAAAGTGCAGTTTAGATACCTCCAATAAATGAAAAAATTAAAATAAACAAATTCTGTAAAGTACCCCAGGAAAGAATAATGGTTCTGTAGAAAATCTCACACCTGAGAACTGCAGGAACCCTCCTACTGCCTCCGAAAGGTCGTAGTTTTTGACGCTATGTTCCAGCATCTCCAACACAGCATCTCCCTTCAGGTCGACCTTCTGTACGGCGTTCTCGAAGGGCAGGACCTCAAGAATATCTGCGCGCGTCACGGTACCTAAATAAAACAAAGCACCGAGGGTGTAGTGGTCAGAGTTCATAGCTGCTGACCTAGATGCTCCGGGTTCAATTGCCGGCTGATACAGGGGGGTTATTATAGAAAGGGGAATAATTTCCATAGTCATCAGCACCAGGGTTTGGTTAATTAGGCTTAGGTTAGGTCAAGATCTTCATTGGATCCCCTCCGTCATACTCAGTATCACCATCATCTTATCTCATCGGGACATGGAAAAAGCCTCCACGGAAAGGATGTGCGATTAGTATATTCGGGCGTCCCCTAGGAAAGGGCACATTATTAGTGGCAAATCTTTCCAAAAACTGGACTACAAGTGATGTAGCCCAGACGCGACTTTAGTATTAGTATTATTTTACCAGCTAGTACTTGATACTAATAGTGATAATTAAAGTTCTGAGGTGTATCTGTAGTATATATCTCAAGCAATGATGCACCAAGGTATAAGGTATATTTGGGCCAAGGAAAGATAATGTGAGTCTACCCTTTTTACCCCTTTCCTCTCCAAAACTATTCCGACCATAGAATATGGTGGCTTGCCCTTTGGCGGTAAAACTGTAACTATTATAATACAAGCAGTTAAAACCCGTTCTCTCTACGGACAAATCACGACAAATCTATATAAAACGAATTAGCCACATGATCTTGATGTGTTGAACCCCCATTGGGGCCACTCCTCTGTCAATATCTCCGCTTTAAGAATTCTGGGGGTGATTAAAGAGCTAAAATAATCAATGTGCGAAGTTTCACCTTAGATTAATAAAAACTCTAGCCAAAAAACATACATGATGGTGGTGTGATGAATTTTCCCCTGGGCCACCCCCTTACCAAAAAATGTCAGTTTTAATAGTTTTGGGGGTAGCCACAACACCAAACTAATCCGTGTGTGAAGTTTCAACTTTGTGCATTAAAGGGAAGTTTTAGAAAAACTCTGGACAGACAAACAGACAAACATACTCCCCAAGACTTTTATTATAGAGATAGTTGTTGCCCTACATTTGACCCATTTTGAGCCTAAATCTATTGACATAAAATATACTCAAGCTAGATTGTCTTACATTCGCGCTTCTGTGCTAATATCAGCTGATCAGCCTGAAATCTACATTAGTTTGGAGCCCAACCATTTAACGTTGCAGTATTAAAAGGAAGATTTAGGGGAGGCGATAAAAGGTAATTGTTTTTACAGTATTTATAGTAAAACATTTTTAAAGTTTAACTTTCTTCACATGGGAATATCAACAGTTCTTGAATATCTGTCTTGAGCATAGCGGTATTAGATGATAAACTTTTTAAATTAAGAGAATAAGCTGTCATTAAATTCCAGGACATCCTTGACAGATATTCAAGAACCGCTTTTGAAGCCACAATGTAAATAAAATTAAATTCTGTTTTTCTGAAGTCATATTTGAAAAAAATATTTGCTATAAAAACTACAAAAACACTTCCCTTAACTCGCGTTCCCTACATCCTAAACTTGATTGCGAGAGAGAAAGAATTTACTTGATTGTAGTCACATAAAATATTGGCGCACCACATCTTACTCCCCTTGCGGAATATGCGCATATTTACATTAATAGAATACATTAGGGATGAGGAAGCTCGAATTCAGAGGAAATTTACTCGCATTAAGTGAAATAATACTGGATGGAAATAAAGGTAAAGAAGAACTTCAGTTCAACTTGACGGGTTTTGAAACCGAGGCTTAACATCAACGGTAGTTCAGTATTATTGCGAGAGTGACACCTTAGACCATTAGACCACCAAAGCGGGTAATATTAATATTTTTTAAACTACAAATAAGGTAGTATTGATTAAATTTGTTGCCAAATTTCGGGAAAGTTTGAACCCTCTACTAACTCTCTCTTTTGTTTACGCCTCCCAATAATATTTCTTCTTTGTCACTTATAATAACGCTACTGGCTGCTTCCTTGTGTTCACCCCATGTAACCTTTTCTTTTTACTAACACCCCGCGACTTCCTGTCCATCCACTTGGCGACCCTAAGATGGCCCTAGAATACGTTTTGAGCTCTCTTTCCCCTTTTACACTCCCAATTTGTGTTTTTCTTAGCACCGCATCTTACTACCCGTTCGGGTTACACGCTCATGTACTAATAACGCTAATGGTTTTAGATATTAGTAAGATTATATTTAAAGGAACTGTACCCGCATTTGGGTGGTGAGAGAGTGGATAACTATTTTAGAAAAAAACTCTCTAAGTACACCCCGACGAAGATTTGAATCTCGAGCTCCCTGTCATCGGCAGTCTAGTCCAACATGAGAGTAGCGCGTTAGACCACGCGGCCACTGGAGCGTGGATGAAGGATACAGGGAAATAAATGATACGCTGCACCAAACAGACTTTCTCGCTCTTTTATCTAAACTATCGTTAAAACTCGTAAAATAAGGAAAACGAGATAATATACATTGTTATAGAAACAAAGTGAGGAAAAAAATAACATTGCATTTTACCAAAGAGCATAAATGAAATAATATTCACTGTTACAGAAAAATTTTCAACTCTACATTTCCCAAAGATCTATTTAAAATAATCTACAGGGAGTTACCGGGTAAAACGGCTAAACTTTGGAAAGTGATGGTGGATCAAATAACTAACTCAAAATGTCTTTTGAAGATTTGCTCGTCGAAAACAGTAAAAAATTAAATACAAACACGTCTTTCTGCAGTGGTCCTTGGGAATGGTTTGATATTAATTTTCCTGGAAAATGGATCGGTCGTGCTGGAACTGTGGCTTGGCCTCTGTGTGTTCACCTGATTTAACGCCATTGGATTTGTTTGTATGGGGGAGTTCTCAAGCAAAAAGTGTATTAAGTGCCTGCTATTGACCTTCAACCATTACGACAAAAGGTAACGTCAGCGTTCGAAGAAACAACATTCGCACAATGTCGGTCAGCCACTCGTTCTGTCATCGATAGGTGCAATGCTTGTGTCTGGGTTTGAGGCTGTCAATTTGAACAAAATAAATAAAATATTTTATTTAATACCTAGCTTGGTTTTTATTTAGCTTTTTGCTGTCCGCACGAAAAGAAAGCGAAAGCTAGTAAATCTCCAAAATACATTTTGAATTATTTTCTTGATTAACTACAACGTCCCAAAGTTTAGCTGTTTAACCCGGGAGCACCCTGTATATTTGACTATAATTATGAAAATATAGATTTTATAAAATATTATTTAAATTAAAAGTTGTTTAATTTTAAGTGTCCTACAGCTTTACAGCGATAAGTTATTTTGTATCTCAAAGAGTTGCAGAGATACGTCCAAAATTGTAGATACCCGGATATGTCAAGTACCCTCAAAGTCATTTTCCCGGAAACATTAGATTTGGCATTTTGTTTATAGTGCTAAGAAATACCCCCCTAAATACAAATTTTAATCAAAATTGTTAGAGCTGATTTGGATAAAATTGCTTTGGTCTCTTTTCGTCGCTTTGTAAACTACCCTTTATTTTAGGGTAGGATATAATTACTAGTATCCCTATGAGAAATCTTATGGAAATCGTAGCTACCAAGTATTAGCCCTATCGGTAAAATGGATTCGGCTCTAGTCCCAGCAAGTCAGAAGACCTTACAAAAATCTCTTCTTCGCATTTAGGGTGTCATAAAACGTCGACATACGTCAAAACCTAGAGCTATATAATTTTTGACAATCACAATACTTTCTCTCTGCGATAAGTCACGAGAAATTTAAAAAAAGGGGGAAGTCACTTAATGATTTTTTCAGGACAACTTTTATAAATATAACCATATCAAGAACCTAACAAATAAGCTATCTTTTTTAGTTAAAATATTACAGAGAATCCACGATCGAGATATACCGACCGAGCGGCCGCCACCACCATTAGCCGATGATAGTGCTAACATTTGCGGATAGAGGGTGTCATGTGGCCAGCACAACGAACCCTCCGGACGTTAGTATCAGTTTTCTAGACCAGAGCCACTATTTATTTATTCAAGTAGCTCCTCATTTATCCGAGCGATACCCCGTTCCAGACCCACTGATCCACAAAAAATATATTTCTGGAATCCCCGAGAATTTAACCTGGGACCTATCGATCTGTAGCCAGTAACTCTAACCTCTAGACCATTGAAGTGGTTGACAGAGACATCTATTAACAATAATATAAAGTGCCAGAAGTGCTCATGATTTTTTAATAAATAGCAACAGTATCTCAATTGGAGATAGTAATGGACATTCCCCCTTTTTTCCCCTGTACTCTTCAAACGTCCATTTCGTCAAGACCTGCACTTACCAGAGTTTGCGGTGTTCTCGATAGAGTTGCGGATACCCCCGCCATGTTGGATGGCTATAGGAGCGTCTGTCCAGCCAGATCCGGTGTAGTCCAGAACGTTCTGGAAATAACCAGTTTCAATGAATTTGAAAAAAAAAAAATAGTTTCTATTCGCATTCAACAGCTACAGACCAATTTTCATATGAATAATGTTTTCCGACATAAAAGTTACTAGATCGACTTTCACGCATTCTTAAGTCAAGTTATGTTATCTGCAGCTATCACTTTTAAGATATGATCGATACATTAAAAATAACACCAATAATAAAGCAAAATGTTGTCAATGTTGGCCGTAATAGGTTTGTTTTTTCTAAAAGTCCCTTCCTATAAAACCTTGAAACCTCACCTTGATATATTACTCTATAGCCCTATATTGTAAGCTAAGCCATAGTGTATTAATTTAAGGTAGATTTGGTATCTTACAAGGTATACGAGGGGCAAATAATATATAATGTTAAATAATGATAATGATGATAATAATCAAATAAATAAATAGATGATGAGTAATATAAATTATAAAATAAGAACCAAACAACTTTAACTATAAATACACATTTTTATTTGATAATTTACTATTATTATTATTATTATTATTATTATTATTATTATTATTAATACTACTAACGTGAACATAATCAACTGACTAATTGTATCAGCATAAAACAAAACAATACAACTTAATACTAGAAAAATCACAACACCCAGTCCTCCGGGTGATAAATATCCAATAACAAGTTTGTGGACGGGCCATAAATAAAACCCGGGACCCCCAACTCGGTATACAGACTCGCTACCAGCAGAGCTAAGATGTTTTACATATATAGGTCTATAATCCAAGAGAACAGTATCAAAGGATATATTTTATATCAATGGTTGCTACTCCTCCAACCCGTGGGCTGACGCGACGTGTCAGGCAGCGGCAAATAACTGTGGGGTTTCGTTTGGATCTTGTTTATTGAAATAGATTAGTTACTATAAGACTGTATAAATGTGCTGTAGGTTTTTAGAATAAGTTGAAAGAGTTTAGGGGAAAAGGTCCTCGTTCTGTCAATGTTCCTACTCAGCAGTTCTATGCCCTGACCTATCTTCATTTTTATAACTTTGACTATTATAGAAAACACGGCTGCTCGACTATGAGTGGTTGTTATATAACTCAGACTTTCAAGATAGTTTGGAGGGTTCCCTTCTCCGTAATGAACAGGAATTCAAGCTGAGTATTCTCCTCAGAATTTACTGTGACTCAGCATCTGGGTATGTAAAGCACCTTGAAGTAAGACCCTTAACACCACTGGCGTCTTTCCCAGCTCCTCTTCTTGAAAAGGTCTAAAACGCGCTGTTATATCCGACCAAAAGAAGGGTGTTTTCCCCTAAGTTTACGTCAATACACTGGTTCTTGCTAGTTGGAAAAACAATCTGTATTTAAAAACATGACTTGATGCACGTGCACAACTGCTGATGTGAAACAATTGGCAGTAACGACTGCTTAGGCTTACGTCATTCTTGCATGCTTTTGATTAATTAAGTCTGCAAGCCATGACGTTAAAAGAAAATAGAATTAGATTAAAGAGAGGGTAGGATACAAAAAAAAATACACTTCTTAGTGTACTCAGCTATGTTTTGAACCTTACATCAAGGATGAACAAATGTAATTTCCTATTAATACATTAAACAAATGAACCACTGCCAAAATTTATTTTTCGTTCATGTTTACCCTAATTTCCGAGCTAGACTGGTTCCCCCTATACTCCCCCCGTGCTACGAATTTTTATAACCACATTAGCCATCCAAATATATAACATTAATGGGTCAGAGATGTTGGAGATATAATATTATAAAGAATACACCAACATTTTCTTAGATGAAGAAGTAAAAATCCTTTAGAAAAAACTCATTACACACAGTTGGGATTTGAGCCTCGATCTTTCCATCACTAGCAAAACAGAAGATAAAATATTGACACCTTTTTCCAATTGTCCACGTATGCGTCTAACTAGACTAGCTTTTTTTAGTGCAATTAGTTGAGGAAGGGGGTGTTACAAATATTTTTTAGCACATAAATAAAATTTCAATTAAATAATTCCAAAAACAAATTAAATGATTACCTTTTTTAATACTCTTGAGGGTACTTAAAATAAATGGTAAGACACAATCCCACAAACTTTCTCATATTGTATATTATAGCTTTAAAGATGATTTTCAAAAAGAGCTTTTGAGCAAACTACCCTTAAGTACGCTTTCCTCATAAAAATGAAAATATCATCTTGTTAGTCAAAATAATCACCATTTAGATACAAATGTTAAGCAAAATTGTTCAAAAATATTTAACAAAAATCAAATTTTCAAAAATTAACAATCTGTAAATTATCAGAAAATTATTTGTTATTAGTAAAAATAAAAACTTAGTCTTATTTATCATGAAAAACTATTATCAGATTCTCATTTTGAACTCAATATTCAAGGTCATTTTCCAAATATATAAAATGTCTATAATTTGTCTTGAGTAAATTATCCTTAAATTAATTTATTTTAAATAAATAAAGATCAATTATTATTGGTAATGTAAAATAGTCACAGGATACTAATTTTTAACCAAATTGTTAGAGCAATTTCCAAACAAATCAAATTTTACAAAAATTGGTCATTTGTGAACTACCATTAAATGAGTTTAAAAAAATCCATATAACTATTTATAATACAAGAAACTCCAAATAACTATTTTGAACTAAATCGCTAAGGCCATTTTTAAGTATTCAAATTAAAAAAATAGTCATCAGTAAACTACCCTTAGCCGAATTTCCCTCTAAAAACAAGTATACAGCTTTATTTTTCATGTTCATGTCAAATACTCCCCAGATATACATTTTAAGCAAAATCGTTACAGCCATTTTCAAAATAATTTTTATTTTACAAAATCACTAATCAATAAACGACCCTTTATCGTATTTTTACCAAAAACAAAATTTACAGAGCTATTTGTAACGTCAAACTCTCCCATCAAACCCATTTAACCCAAACACAACTATACAATGTTATTTGTCATACTAATCAATCTCAAGATATACATTTTGAACCAAATTGTTAGAGCTATTTTCAAAATATTTCGAATTTTCCAAAATTTCCCATCAGTAAACAACCCTTCAATGAATTCTAGCCCAAAAACCTATTATTTAATGACATTTGTCCTGTCAAACAAATCCTAGATATGCATTTTAAACAAATCGTTTGAGCCATTTTTTAAATATTTGGAATTAATAAAAACAAAGGCTAGGGTCAAAATAAGAAAAAATCCTGAAGTATAGCCCTGAAAAATCTATATATCATGTTTGAATAAACTCCAATCAACCATTTAGGATCTGTGTTCAGGGACAGACAGACAGAATTGTTAAATCCACTTTTTTGGGTTCGAGTTCACAAAAAACGTAAAGATTCTCATAATTTATAGATAGTTTTTTCACGATCACAATACTTTCTCTTGATATGAGAAAGTAAAAATTTGCCCTCTCTAAAACTACTTCAACTATTTTAAGAATGTGTGGAGATGAGTAAATTGAAATTATTGAAAAGGCTCACTTCATCTATCATCGCGTCAGTGATGAGATTTCCCATGTTACACTCTACCATCGGCAGCTCTTCCGGTCCCCGTCCAGGAGGACCTTGGTTCGACCCACCACGGTGTTTTGGAGAGTTTCAATATCTGTCCGCCAATATTCCAGCTCGTTCAAGATATCTTGATCTGGAAGAAAACAACGTAATCTCGTTTACATACAAACATACAAACTGTAATACTAAACTACAAAAAACAACTCTATACATAATTCATCCTCACTAACTTTACTCCACACTTCCATATCCTTACATATTCCCCTCGCTTCAACAACATCCATAAACGTAGCCAGACATGTTCTTTTATTGTTAAAACTCTTAATGTTTCTCTTTTTCATACATTTGTCTACAACATTTAACCACGCCTTCCTTCTTGATCCACACAATCTACTTTAATATATTTGCTTCGTCACTCGATCCACACTCATCCTCTCAACATGCTCAAACAACTTAAGATGCTTATTTCATATTAACCTATTGCATTCCTTTTCAAATCACACTCCTTCACTACCCATTTATTACTTACACTGTCCATACGAGTTTTTCCACATACATTTTTTAGCTATCTCATTCCAACAGCATTCACCTTGCTCTTATGTTTTCCTGACAAACCCACGCTTCACATTCATGCAACAATGCTAGTGTTAACACAATTTTATATACTGCTATCTTTGCCTCTTTCAATACTACTTCATTCTTTGCATCCAACTACTCTCCGAGTTGCATTCACCCGTCTGTTCATTTCACCATATATCCTCCCATTTTCACAAAACATTCTGCCCAGATATAGAAAATCATTCACTTGTTCTAGCAGTTTTCCACTAAGACACTCCCAAAAACTTTGCGTGGAATACTCAACAAACTAATTTCATTATAGCTCTTACATTAATTCTTACCGCCTTTGCTTTTGTACAAAATAACAGTGACGGCATTCTTCCAGGCATTATGAACATCCGAAATCCCAGCACACACATTGAACAACTCACACAATCTGGCAAAAAGTACCATTCCCCACACTTGAGCATTTCACTGTATTGTGATTCCATCTACAACGAAGCTTTGCCATTATTTAATACTTTCATAGCTTTTAACACCTCAGCATCGTTAATTATTTCACTTAACATAACATGTTCTCTATTAAATGCTACTTTCTCGAAGTTTTTCCCATACAATTGCTCAAAATACTCTCTTAATCACTCTCTTATACTGGTTTCATCCCACATCATCTCACCATGTTCATTATGAATGCCATAGGTCTTTCCTTGCACTACTTTTTTCGTTCTCTTTACTCACTTCCAGAATAGCGTCTCTTATTTCTTTCAAATAATTCTGCATTCTTTCTCCTTCCCTCATTTGATCTTTACTCTCCTTTACTACTTTATTTGCATTAATCTTTTTACCCTTATATGTCCCACAATTTCTTATGTTCTTTTTCACTCTTCACAGAAATCATTCGGTTATACGCTTCTTTATTTTCTCTCACAGCTTCTTTCCCTAATTCATTCCACCATTTATCTCTTTTCAAGTGAAAAAATCATTAAAAACTAGGATTTGAACGCTTGTAGGTGATCAAGAAGTCATTATAGTCCCAGGGACCAGAATTGGGGTCAAACCGTGCGAAAGGTTGGAAACCACTGCTCTAAGATATATTTTATATTTATAATAATAGTTCTACAGTTTAAATATAATCAATGTGTAGCCTACACAGTTTCACCCCTCCACCTGTGTACAGAGATAATAAATGTAAAGATAATACATATAGTTAGCATTACCAAGCAACTTTAAACGCATTTAAAATTATTAAAAAACAAATATTGTAGTTTGTTTGTTTGTCAATAACAAGGCTATTTTATTAAGCTATTAATTATTTTCTCTTATCCCCTTATTATCTAAAACAAACAAAAAATAGTTATGTAGCTCAAAATTCTTTACAATATTTGAATTTTGCACGTGGTAGTATGCTAAGATATTAGCGCTTTTTGGCTTCAATGACTGAGAAGTGATCACGGGAACTAAATAGTAGCCAGACCTGTATGTATTAAACCATGTCTTATACTAATAACTCTTTTTCAAGTGTTTATACACAAGAGTTAGCTCAAGACAACGGTGCACCAAGTAGAGCTTATACAAATCATTATTTTCCAAGTGTTTGTACACAAGAGTTAGCTCAAGACAACGGTGCACCAAGTAGAGCTTATACAAATCATTATTTTTCAAGTGTTTATACACAAGAGTTAGCTCAAGACAACGTTGCACCAAGTAGAGCTTATACAAATCATTATTTTTCAAGTGTTTATACACAAGAGTTAGCTCAAGACAACGTTGCACCAAGTAGAGCTTATACAAATCATTATTTTCCAAGTGTTTATGCACATGAGTTATCTCAAGACAATGTTAGTGATTGGCTCAATGTTTGCACGGCGAGTGGCTTACCTTGCGTCACGGAGCTGTCGAGAAGAATGGGGTTCCCTTTGTGCGAGATGACCTCCCCATGTTCGTCGAACTCCAAGTCGAGTTGACCCAGGTATTTGGTATAAGCATAGGCCTGAACCACGTACACTTTCCTGCCTGAAGGTTGGGTGACAACGTGAGGGTACAGGCTCTCAGGTACCTCCAAGTCCGGCTGATCACCTGTGGCATAAAATAAAATGTAAGATCATCAAAACTATACCTTGACTTTATTACGAATGGAGCTGCAGATCACATAACTTGACGTATGAATACGTGAAGGTAGACCTAGTAGTCGTTTATTTTCTGTCAGATATGTCAATTCCTAAGAAAATTGGGGTGTAAATACAAGTTCTAAACCACCGTCCTTTACCTTGTGACTCAGGTACCTAAGTCAGGTCGACAGAACTTCTTCACATACCCACTGGATGAATCTAACAAGGAGGAGGAAATTCACAAAAGAATGCACTTCTAACACTTCAAAATTACACAGGGAACAGTATATTTGAAATGATACAAATTAAAAAATATGTTCAAATTACTGTCGAATATTATTAATGTCATCCATAATCCATGTAATAAAATCACCTTCGTACAAGCATAATATTCAATAAAAAATAATAACATCCACCAATTTAGATTGTAGGCGTACTCAACCAACGCCAACTGAGCCATTTGCTCCTTCAGTCCCTAACCGCCCGTTCCTAAAGATATACCTGGCGCTGGTTACATATGCCGACCGTTATACCTGTGTATAAGAAGGTGTTAGTATGCCCTCCGATGACGACATCGATATCGGGCACCTCCGTGGCGATCTGTATGTCCTTCCTGAAGCCAGAATGACCCAAGGCGATGAGGATGTTTATTCCTTGATTCTTAAGTTTGTCAGCTTCCAGCTTGATGGCGTCTACCTCGTCTATGTACTTGACCTTCTCCGATTTGGACAGTTCCTAAGAGACATTCGAGTTTACATCAGGGGTGCATCCACACATGTATGTCAGGAGGGGGGAGAACCAAATTTAAAAAAAAACACAGCTCACTCTAAGTGATAACTGAAGGTAGGGTGGAGGAGGTTTGTTATAGTTTTCAATATTTACTTTATATTTTTATGCAGGGGAGAACATTTCTAATTCGAAAAAGCTTTATAGTGTCGGCCTTAAACTTTCAAAAATAATTGCTTTAACCACCGCGTCTTACTGACCGTTCGGGCTGTACGCATATCTTATAATTAGGTACGCTAATTTGTTAGGGATAAGGATGGTTAAATTTAAAGGAAGCACACCCAAATTTGCGTGAAGGGAGAGTAGAAAACAGTTTAAGGAAAACCAACCTCCAGGATTCGAATCTTGATCTCCCTGTTATAGGTAGTTCAGTTTAATGTGGAAGTGAACCTTAGATTGTGTGTGTCAAACTCGTTTGGTTATAAGGAACCCATTGACCATTTAAAATACTGAGAGGACCGCGTTAAAAATAAATGGTACGGCGTACCGCACAGACTTTCTCTCTCTTTCTATAAACTCGTAAGATTTCTGAACGGAATAATGTACATTGTATCATCACCACTCCACATAAGAACACGCATAAAATAATATAAAATTATATAGAATCAATGAGAAAAGAGGCGCATCTTTGCCCACCTAAGAGCATTTCAAACAGTTTAATGTTTTAAAGACCTTAATAAAATGGTATTCGAACCATTTGCTGACAGCTTGGAAACTCGGATCTGCTTTACAAGTTCCAATTTATGAAAATTATATTAGAGATGAATGGAGGGAAGTAGAAATAAATCTAAGGAATCCTAAAAGTTATAAAAAAGATTAATATTGGGTCCACAAGGGTCAACACTTCGTATTAAAATTTCGATTTCTGGTTAAAATTTTAACATTTTATAAGGTGTTGCACATCTTCAAGTCATCGCATTGATATTTAATTATTCTTTTATACATTTTGACCAATAAAAAATGTAAATATTGAGTATTGAGTCTAAAATGGAGATAGATCATTGCTATGCAAACATTTCTCCTAAGAGCTTTAAGGAAAAATAACATACTTTTTTAGATATTTATATTTAATTACTCTATGGCTTTGGAGAATTATTGCGTTGAGACTTAAGTAGTATATGTTTACAACTAAAGCTCACAAAATTGTATTAATATATTTGCAAATATCTCAGAAACTGCTGCTTTTATAAAAATATATGTCAAATAAAAGTTTTTTATTTCTAATAGTCCTACAATTTTGCAATGATATGTTGTTTAGTTTCTCAAATAGTTGTGGAGATACGGAAATTAACGCTTCTGTAAAGTACCCTAAAAATCATTTTCATAGGAAAATGAAAATAGCCAGTTTATTTATAATCTTAATCAACGCCTAAATACGAATTTTAATCAAAATCGTTTGAGCAGATTTTGAGAAAACCTATTTTTTCTCTTTTCGCCCTTTATAAAACTACTCTTAATTTTAAGTTTTAATAGACACACAGACAGACGGCATTGCAAAGACTATTTTTTAGGGTTCGGGGGGTCATGAGACGTCGACATCCATCAACATTTCAGGTTAGTTTTTTTTACGGTCGCAATACTTAAACTTTAATGTCCAAAAACTTAAAAAATATATATAATTGCGTATAGATTGAAAGTTATTGATTTTATAAAAATATGTTTCGAATAAAATATTTGTATTATAAATATATATACATATTTGTAATGATAAGTAATTTCATATCTCAAATAGTTTCGGAGCTTTTTATAAAAAATGTTAATTTACGCATCAGACCGGAGCCCTTAAAGCCATTTTGCCGAAATATTGAAAGTAGCCATTTTGTTTGTAATATTGATTAATGTTTATAAATGAAATTTAATCAAAATCGACTTTTTATCTTTTTACCTTTCAGTAAACTACCCTTAATTTTAGGGGTAGATATCCAATTACAAAAACCCCTCGGGGCAACCCTATGAAAACCCTAGATATCAAGTTTTAGCTCAATCGGTAAAATAGTTTAGGCTCTAGTTGGAGGTACAGACAGACAGACAGACGGAAATTCAAAAACCACTTTTTCGGATTCAGAGAGTCATGAAACGTCAAGATTCATCAAAATCTTGAGTTCGATTTTTTTGACGATCACCATACTTTCTCTACCTGTAAGATAGAGAGAAAGTAAAAAAGAAGAAATATTGTCCCCTTCTTAAGAAAACATAGCTCTAAACTAGTATGGTAAAAAAAAATTACCAATAAAAAATCAATATACAAAATATCTAGACTTAGACTCTATTATTTCAGTGTTGATCAAGGATTCTTTATAAAAATGACCATCTAAAAAAGTTTTGAAATTGATGCAATTAAAATTGACAAGAGCCGCCTCAGTGGCGCAGTTGGCTAACGCGTTAGTTTCGTGTTAATCTAGACCGCTAAGTACGGGGACGTCTAGGTTCGAATCTCGGTCGATTGAAATGGGGTGGTTTTCCCTGAATGGTTTTCCACTCTCCCTCCACGCAAATGCGAATTCACTTCCTATAAATTCAGCCTTCCCAATTCTTAAACCATTAGCTTAATTAATACCTAAGCGTATAACCCAAACGGGCAGTAAGACGCGGTGCTAAATAATATAATAATAATAATAATAATAATGAAAAAATTTGGCAAGCTATAAAATACTATTAAATGTTAAAATTTCTACATTTGAATTACAAAAATTGGGCCACACTGCCTGGTGATTCCTCTAGGGCCACAGGCCGCACAGGATCATGGGTTCAGCTGCAGGTTTGACATATTTGCCTTAAACCAAAGGTTGTTATTCATCTGTCGCTTTTTAAAATTGTGTTTTTATTTACAGCTATGAGGAAAATGAGGGAAAACATAGTGAACTTTTGCTAATGTTGGCTATCCTACATGTGCAGTACAATCATTGTATATGTTCTAAAATATGTTTCATATAGTGATTGGAGTATTTGTTCACATAGTTTACTTCTGCCCACACAAGCACAATACGCTTGGTATTATTCAAAGTCTGCAATAACTTTGCTGGTACTCTAGTTATATTTCAATAAACTAAATGTCTTGTCAAACATTCCGTGGTAAAAATATTTTTAAAGTGACTCGACCTTTTTTCTTTCAAAAAAAAAAGCTACACAAGCGGTTTCTAACAAGTCTGAAATCACTATGGTGCTTTAGTTATAGAACTTTTTTTTTAAACACCACGAAACCTTTTAGATTGAAATCCAGTTTTGTGATTTTAAAAGAGATTGATCAAATATTGTATGGCAGTTTTAGATAAGTGATAAGGAGGTTCCAAGCCAAAAGGGCACAAGTATGTTAAGCGAATATAAAACAAAACACTGTCAACTCTTGTAGCCAATGAGCCAAGTGACCCAATCTAAAGTGTGCAGCGTACCTTAGTGTCAGGCGTGAGGTAGCCGATGACGCCTATCCTGGTGCCGTTCACCACCAGGATGGTGGAGTTGGCCAGGGGGGTTGCTGCCAGGAGAGGTTCCTCGCTGAGATCCAGGTTCGATGCTAGTACGGGGCATGTCACGTTGTTTAGGAAAGGTATAAGACCACTGACACCATCATCGAACTCGTGGTTACCTAGAGACTGGGCAAACAAATAAAATATTGTTTATGTTTCAGTGATATACTCTTTTTATTACACTGTTATTATATTCAATGAATCTTAGCTTTGTAGATACAGTAGTTCGGAATTTATTTATTAATTAATTTGACTCTCTAATTTATGAAACTGAGTTTCAATGATAAATTCTTAAATCAATTAATAGATGAATTCTGGTTGTACAAAGTTTGAGGGGGTGGGACATCTGGAGGATACCCCAAAACATTTTTGAGTATTAGCTATTCAAATGATATTTTCTAGATGATGTGCGTAAACCAAATCCGAAATATCTCTAACGATATCATAATCCTTGCTTACTTCACCCTACTCATATTAAAGGACTTTAGGATCCGGCCTCGTGGTGTAGTGGTCAGTGAACCTAGGAGTCACGGGTTCGATCCCTGGCTGGTACCTTGTTACCTTTCTCTTAATGGGAATTATCCCAATGGTCACCAGGGGTTGGTAAATTAGGCTTAAGATAGGTTTAAGTCGCTCACTGGCCCACACCTCCATATTCAAGATCATCACATCAGCTCTTTGCTGGTACGTGTGGACAGCATCCCTAGGTGTACCCTGGGTTACGCTCTGTACCACCAGAGCGACGAACTGGACGTTATGTCTCTGTCGGTCAGTAATGCCATACGTTAAAAAAAACTTGGTGAAAGGAAACGATCAGCAGGGGCATATGTTGTTTTTAATAGTAAATCTTTTTCATAGTCAGCTCAAAAAATGCAATAGGTATTTATTAATTTAATACTCTTTGTAGTAAAATAATATTTGCATATAGTACCACCCTTTTTAGTTTTTGCCGGTAAATATGAGAGAGGAACAATATTGACCATACAAAAAAAAAGGGGGGGGGGGTTGATGTCCCTCAAGGGCCCACCTCTGACTACAATACTGCCAGGCTTTACTGAACATGATATACAGTCCATTCGCCACTGGAGTGGTGGTAGCTAACAGGTAGCAAAAGATCTTTATTGCAAATATTGGTTGAAAGTCACTAATTTTAGCTAATGTGGAAATAATAATAATAATTTTCTTAGTAATATTAAATAATCAAAAGTGTTAATAAACGCTTCTAATAATTCTTCTTTAAGAATTACCGCATAATTGGCTTTTTCATAATGTATTGAAAGTTACAAATATATTTTAAGAACTTTTTTTCTCGTGGTTGTGTCAACAATATATATTGTAGTGCATCAAATAATAAATTTAAAAGTATTATATTAACACTTGTATCTTGTCATAACTGACCATCAAAATAAGTCAATGTGTTTTCATTACTTAGAGAAAGAGCCATACAAAATATTCGTTTCAAAATAAAACTTTTTTTATTATTGTAAACGTACGCGCATACACACAACCAAACCCCGTTTGTATGACGTCGACAGCGGCCTTATCTTCCTCTGGTTCGCCACCTTAATTTGTGAAGAGAACGCAGCCTGTTAGCTCTCGTTTGTAAAGCATTTTTAAGTGAACCACAGAGGCCACTTCCACACACACACACACACACACACACACACACACACACACACACACACACACACACACACACACACAAAACACATAAAAACTGTTATTTTTTTAAATTTTGTGTTTCAATATAGTAAAAACTGTTAAAATAAAAAACTTAATTAAAAACAAATAATTGTTTGTTATTAAAGTTTTGACTTCCAAAAGTGACAAAAAACCAACATAATAATGGTCATGCAGATCATTTGGTTTGGCGAATGGATACATGAGAGTAGTCCCTACATTTGGAAACTTTACTAGCTGTCTTTTAATATCACTCCAGTGGCGAATCGACTTTAGGTATAAAATTTTTAAGCATACGCTGCAACACCAATAATAGGTGAGTATTTAATCTAAGGCAGCAAAATAAGGACAGAGTAGCTCTAACTAACATTGTCAGCAGTCACCTGGAAAGAGTGTGGTTCAACACAAGGGCACAGACAAGGTGCACACCAGACACTCCAGTCTTACGAGAGTTGCACTGCACTCCTTGAGCCAGGTTGAGTCTTTGGGTCACTGGGGAGTGCTAGTTGCAATTCTCGATGATAACAACACTTCCAAGTAAAACAAACTCACTTTCAAATCGTTCGTTACAAAGGGGTGGTTCGAAAATAATAGTTTAAGTACCAGCGATCCTGCACCAACTCACCACCTTACACCATTTCAATGAACAAACCTGTTTACAACTAGACAATTTGCAAACATTCGCTTGAACAAAAAAAAAAAAGGACCATTGTATTCTAAGTTTTCTTTGTAAGTTGCAGTCTGAGTAGGCTCGTTTGGAGGATTGTTTTATGGGAAAGGGGTGGAGCTGCTACCTCCTGAACATATCTTTGTGAAAGACGGTTTATTGCACTTGAAGAAAAATGTTTTTGTCTGTTCTCTAGTAAAACCATCTTTAGAGTGAACTGTTTTTTTATAATGCCTATTTAATAACGATGTTGTCACTTGGGTATGTAAGTGGCTCTCCCCGTGTTGAAGGATTTAAGCTCTCCCAATGAGCGCAGCCATTTTAAACTGGACGCCGTGGGTCCGGTGCGTGGTGCTACACTCTTCACACCACGGTCTGGTGTTGGTGTGTCTGTGCGCAAGGGGAATAATAATTATCCTCAACTCATCTGTCAGGTACCTAACCACAGCCTTCCAGACCAGAATCAGGTGGGTTTTGGCCTACCCAAATCATGAAGGTTCAAAAGTTTGACCAATGTTTTGTTTTAGTCAAAAACAGTTTGGAAATAATAGCATTTGACAAGAACTATTGTGATTCATAAGGTGCGTCAGAAGGGAGCGCAAGTGTTTTTACAGTTTTTATAGAAATGAAATATTTCGGCCAAAATAAATCAAATATTTCTCCAGTAGCAACATAGAGTTTAGTTTTCTCCACATGCTAATATCAACAGATCTTGAATATCTGTCAAGGTTGTCCTGGAATTTTGTCAAAACTTTTTCTCTTTATTTAAAATTTTTTTAACAAAATTCCAGGACACTCTTGACAGATATTCAAGATCTGTTGATATTAGCATGTGCAGGAAACTACTGGGGTAATATTTGATTTATTTTGGCCAAAATATTTAATTTCTATAAAAACTGTAAAATTACTCGCGTTCCCTTCTGCCGCACCTTAAAATATGAAAGGTGCATGCTGTGACATAGATGTGCACAGCACACTTGCATAAAGTGTGCATAATACGGAATAACAACGGAGGGGAGGGGGAGTCCAAGGCCGTATATATTTGTCCAGGTGTTATTTTTTAACGAATGATTGAATGAATGCCACATTTCACAAACAATATAATAATTTCAACTTGGAATGAATCGCTACAATAATTTAAATTAAATAAATGGTACGGTGCACCACACAGACATTCTTTTATCTTTTATCTTAAAATACAGACATATATCGGTACTAAAAACTAGTAGTATTTGTGAAACGAAATAATATAAACTGCTGCAGACACACTCCACCAAAGAGAATACATTATATAATAAACACAAACTGCTTCGGTGACCGCATGGTTTAAGTCGTCATTCTCGTGTTAAACTTGACTGCTGATGAAAGGGAGATTGAGGTTCGAATCCCGGTTGGGCGAATTGAGGGTTTTTTCAAAAATTATTTTCCACTTCCACTCCAAGCAAATGCGGGTATACTTCCTCTCAATTTAACCCTTAATCATTCCTAAATCATTAGCATAATTAGTACATATGTGTTACAGTGTTACAGAAACATTTAGAAAAGAGGAACATTTCTGTAGACCAAAGAAAATCAATTTCACATTTTAAAGACTTTAATAAAAAAAATATATTTGTTTATAGCTTGAGAACTATTGGTTTTATATCAAATATATGTTAGATAAAAAATATTTTTAGTAGTGGTACAAATTCACAATGATAAGTTATTTCGTATCTAAAATAGTTGCGGGAATATGATCAAAATTGGAATTTTACGCCTATTTAAATTAGCATTAAAGCCATTTTTTCAGAAAAATTATAACCACCCTTTTTTTTCTTTTTGTAATGTTTAAAGATTCCTAGCTACAAAATTTAATCAAAATAGTCAGATCGGATTTGGAGAAAATTATTTTATTTCTTTTTGCCCTTCAGTAAACAACCTTTAATTTTAGGGCTTGATATCTAATTCCAAAAACCCCACGGGGGAAACCCTATGAAAACCCTTCAAGTTGTAGCCCGATTGGTAAAATAGTTTCAGCTTGAGGGCGAGATACAGACAGACAGACAGATGGATGGCATCGTGAATACAATTTTTTTCAGTTTCAGAGGGTCATGAAACGTCAACATTTATCAAAATTTCAAGTTCAATTTTTTTTTTTACGATCACAATACTTCTGCTTGCGAGTGGCCAAGAGGAATTAAAAAGTGACTTAGTTGACTTTTAGCCTCTATGAAACGATATATGGCATTCTCCCCTGAGCTAATATTTGATAACTGTAAACCTTGCATCTCGTTAGTTCCTATTGAAACTCTGTCATTGTCACGGTAATTAGACGGTATTATCTAAAATATGGGATCTCAAAGGTAATCTCTCATGAGAGAAAGGAATTAACTAAGCTTTACGTTTGGATGACACTTTGTTGAAATCCTATAGTTCATCTCAGATATATAAAGTTTAATCCTCCTACAATTAAAGATAAATATTTTACCTCTGGAAACATAAAAATAGATTTATTCTTTCAGGCTGATTTAATCCTTTTAGACAAGAAATCACACATTGTGTGTGGGCATGATATTTTATTTATTTTTACAGAAATTCCTTGTAACACAGCCTTATTAACAACCTTGCCTATTTGGTGGTTTCAAAGTATTTTGTAAAACGGGTTGAATCTTAAATTGATGCAATTTACCATTCTAAGTGCTATCACACTTATACACCAACGCACGAAATAGAAAGAGAGGGAATAAAACAAACAGTTCTCCCTACGAAGCCCCTAGAATATGATCTGATGGCACTTGCCTCTCTTCCTCTGACGAGTATACACACTCACTCCAATATTTGCACCTGGACAGCATTGACCTGAATTTCAAAATTACCTTTATCTTGTTTCCTATTCTAGATAGACATATTATTATTATTAGCACCGCGTCTTACTACCCGTTCGGGTTATACGCACTTAAGCTAATGTGTAATGGTAGGGTGATTGTGAGATGAAATGGAGGACCTACAGTTTAACGTGGAATCCGAACCACGGTGGAGGCCTGGCATTCCTCACATACACAAGTTGTAGATAGACATAGACTTCTCAGGACTTTTTTAAATCTACGTCCTGGCAGTAAGATTCCTACAGGTCATTTTCGTTAATAGACGATATAAAAAGAATACATTTTCAAGAACACTACTTCAGTATATGAAAAATATATATATATATTTTTTTTTTAATTGTAAGACTATTGTAAGAACTATTTAAAAAATTATGGTTTTTGTTTCATAGTTTAACCTAATATTTAAAACCCACCGAACAAAAAGTATACATTAGCCCTGGAAAACTTATCTTGATTTTCCACTACGTCACAGGTAGGCAACGTCCTTAAGACGTGTCTAATTTCACTCCCCAAAAGCGAACTACAAAGGCAAAGGAGATTGTGCCAAAACCTTTCGATGCATTGGAAATATTTTTTGAATAATAAATTATAAATTTTATCATTTTGTTGAATTTTCATTGATTATATAAAATTATATTTATACTTTTTTTGCTCTTGTATTCATTAATTTAAGCAATTTCTAATTGAACTAATATAATCTTATCTTAAATTTAGAAACGCTAACAGATATGCTTTCACATATTCATACGCCAAGTCATGTGGTCTGCAGATGTCACTTATCGTATATAGTATAAATACCAATCAAATATCGTTGTTGGCTACGATAAAAAAAAGTTTGTAGCTATTTTTTAAAAGAATATTCCTACAAAAATTGGACTATAGGACTTAGAGGAAGTGTATCCGCATTTGCGTGAAGAGAGATATAAAAACAATTTAGAAGAAAAACACCTTGTCACACCCGGCCGATATTCGAACACCGACCCTTTTTCACCAGCGAACCGGACAAGACAAAACTGATGCCTTTTCCCACGTCCCCACTGGTGTGGCTATTTGTTAAGTTAATGAAGTAATGTGTCTTTAATTAATTATTTAAAAAAATATCCCACAGAGAGGACTTTTTTTTTCTCCCCGAGACCATTTCATTTATCGTAGAAACACCACACGCAGTCTACAAGTTTTCGACGACGCCCCGTTGCCTATGTAGTCGTTCATCATGCGGATAGATGGCAGCACCAGTAGGAGAGGTCCCGCAGATAATGATTACACAAGTAGGAAACAATTCATATCAACTTGTGTTAATTTCCCGAGGGACGTCATAGGAGGGATAGTGAGTGGGGGGGGGGGGGGGTTGGATTAAAAACAGAATGGTGTCTAATATAATGTTGTGAGAAAGTAGTCGATAATAGTAGAAGTAGTTTTATTTTTATTTTTGCACCGCTTATTACTACCCGTTCGGGTTATACGCTTAAAATGTAATCGAGGTGGGGTGGAAGGAGACGCGAGATAAGGTCAGTAATTTTTTGCATATTTTTTTTAGATGGGAAACGTTTTAAATGAAGATAAAAGTTGTAATTAAATTCCAGGACACCCTTGACAGATATTCAAGAAATTTTGAGGTTGAGAAAATTAAATTTTATGTTTGTACTGAGCAATTTTATTTATTTTGGACAAAAATATGTTTTGCCATAAAAACTGCAAAAACACTGGCTTTCTCTCGGATACCCTTGAGTTTGAGTAGTAAAAAAAATCTGACTATATAAAGATAGCATTGGAAATTACTACACACAATTTAGGTTAAATAACCCTTGATAGTTAAAAATAAGCACAATAAAATTTAATAAGTTACGATAAAAATCACATGGTCTTACAGTATGGCTTATAATTAACAAATACTATAAAAACAAGATAGCCATTGTTGTTTACGTTTAACTGCTTGAAAAAGTATGTTTTGAAAATAATTTTTGAAATATCAATAAAATAGATTCAAGAAGTGAGGATGATTTTAATAAAAAAATTTATAGAAACTATAAAGAGAAAATCTGTATGGTGTCTACTACGCGTTGATGAAACTTAGTCGTATTATATCTGGCCTCGTGTTATAGTGAACTGCTTCCCTAGTTTTTCCGGGTTCGATCACTGGTTTGTACTGGGGATTTTTCTCGAAAGGGGGATGATTACCATGGTCACCACTGTGAGGTTATTTGGTTTAAGTGCCCACCCCATGATGCGTCCACTAATTCGGATGTTAGTAGCATAGGATTAGCTGATCCCGTAAATTAGTTTGGGGCACTATCGCTAGGAGTAGCTTGCAATGACGCCACAGAGGAATGCGCATGCGTGGACATGAACTCCATAGCGAAGGAAGTGTGAAGTATATGTAAGATTTGCCATTACCGTTTTGATAGTTTATTTGTCGTTTATTTTAAAGAAGGAGTTTAGCTACATTTTCTAGATTTTACATATTATAGCGTGGCTTATTTATGAAATAATGGATTTAATTATATTTGATTGAATTTGATATTATAATTGATTAATTAACATTCCGCAAAAGAAAATGTGTTGTGTTCCAGGTGTAACGTCCCGCTTAGAATCTTTTAGTTCGGAGCGCTAACGCCGCGAGCGCTAGCGATGTGGCTCTACTTACTAACATTAAAGTGACGTTTCTATACTTAACCCTTTTTTATGGTTAGTAAGTGAACTGTCATCGCACATTGGGAGTGACTACAAGTATATGCAGCGTAAACATTAGACCTACACTTTTATAGGGTAGGATACAACAGAAAATAAAAGAAGATATTTTTGCCTTCACCCTCCACCCTCTGAACAGTGTGTTGGTTGACTGAAGGTGCGTTTCATTAATACATCAAGAGACTATTCATCTACATTTTTCAATCACTTCAATTAATGTATAGTCCGTATATTATTCACAGCTTGCCCCAAAGGCAAATGTGAGTTGTTAGAGAGACTCAAAGATATGATCTTACAAAAAAGCGAGCATAGCTACAGTAGAATAAAGGCGATAGATAATGTCCTTGTACAAAGTTTCCCTTTCTTTGATGTCAACAGCCAAAAATGTCGAGAGACCGCAGATAAAACGTAGAGGGAGCGCGTTCGAATCAAGTCAATCGCCGTGTGAGGGGAGACTCAGTATTGAAGCAATCTATTCTCCCAAAACGCGCGGTAGATCAAACGCGCGGTTTTAAAACGGCCGTTTGAAACTGAACTTAGTGTTCCTGCAGTAATATACTAATTGTAACATTTAATATTTGCTTTTAACCCAGCAAAAATTTATTTCTATTTTTATTGACCTTGAACTTGGATTCTCAGTGGCTAAACGCAACTTAGAAACTCACAAAGTATCGCTGAATTATGAACAACTATCCATATGACGTTAACTGTTTTCTTACTACTACGAAGTGACTTTGCGATAGTTCTATGTTTAAATATATGGGATATTTCCGTTGATTCGTTAAACAATGTTATTAATTGTAGCAAGGAACTGTAACGGGGGCTTATGTTGATCACTATTTTATTTTTTATTTGAAGGTCCATCAACATCAAGTGTCAATGAAATTAATCCGTGATAAAAATCTTCTGTCAGAATAATCCGGTATTTATATTTACTAAACAACTGTTGCTTATCCATCTGGAGAAAAGTTTAGGACTATGACGCAATCGTTATTTGTTAGGATCTACGCAGCTATTATAAAATAATTTAATAATAATTTTAGCACCACGTCTTACTACCCGTTCGTGTTATACGCTTAAGTACTAATTACACTAATGGATTAGGAATTGGGAAGGTTGAATTTAGAAGAAGTGAACCCGCATTTGCGTGGAGGGAGAGTGTAAAACCATTTAGGAAAAACCACCCCCAGTTCACCCGACCAAGATTCGAACCTCGATCTTCCCGTCCTCGGTGGTCTGGCTCAACACGACTGGCGCGTTAGCCAACTACGCCACTATTATAAAATAAAGGATCAAAGGTGATGAAAGTACCTTTTTTTTAATTAGTTGTTTTTTGTAATTTCTTATGAGTATTTTAATATTAGAATTATTAATTACTTATTCTAAGGCGTAAATATTGAGATAGGGGCTTAGAGAAAATTCACCCACGTTTGCGTGTAAAGGAGATGGGAAAACCACAGGGGCAAGTCACATGGGGAAGTGATCTTCGGTTCACCTTTTCAAGATATAAATCCCGACTTTCCTTGTTAGAATAAGTCCAGTCTGTTGCGAGCTTGAAACCTTATACCATGTTGTCACTAATGGGGGTGTTATTAATTTAAACAGCAATTTTACAAATGGACAGAAAGGTTTTTGTATGGTTCATTAACTTAGACCTTAATTAGTTAATTCTCAGATATGTTCTCTTGACAAACGTAAAGTATATTTGGACGTACCAATTAGCTAAATTAGCAGTTCTTAGAGTGTGAATTATTGAGTCCTTTAAACAACCTATACTATAACTTGCTGTCCAATGCACTATTTAAAGTATTTGGCTCAAAGCTAAAGAAAAAATTGGTTAACTTATTTTAAGGCTTGGCGCTGAAATTGGGTCACAGAAAAGTATAAAAAAAATAATGTTTTTAAAGCTCATTCGTGGGTTCGCCGAATATACATCAAGCTCATATATTTTATTGGCTGGTGACGAGAAGGTGCGGGTTCGAATTCTAGTTGGGTGTAGTTAAGGTGTTTTCTTAAATGGTTACCCACTCTTACTTCATGCGAGTGCGGATGTATTTTCTCTCCAAAATTTAACTTTTTCAACACTTAACCATATTAGTGTGGTTAAAGTGGGATAGACCGGATATGTAGTAGGATGAAATTCAAAATAAAACAATATATATAAAACCCACTTCGGTGGCCGCATGGTCTAGTGCGAGACTCTCACAGTGGACTAAACTGCCTATGACCGGGAGATTGAGGTTCGAATCTCGGTCGGGTGTATTGAGGATGATTTTCCCTCAATAGTTTTCTCCTCTCTCTCCACGCAAATGAGGGTACAAATCCTTTAAATATAACCTTCCTCATCCCTATAACTATTAGCGTAATTAGTACATATGCGTAAAACCCGAACGGGTAATAAGACACGACGCAAAAAAAAATTTTTGCTAATCTTGATTTTTCATTTAATGTTTTTAAAAGGTGCATTTTAATTTTAATTAACTCTAGTTTTAGTGCACATTTCGAGGTAGATGGAGGGTTATAAACCATCAGGGCCCCATATCCCATTAGCATGTTAATTATTAAAAGTAAGTATAATATATCATGTTTGCTTTTAACACTTCGTCAGGATATCAAATACATTTGGATTTGAGCTCTATAAAAAACGTACTTTCTCTCGCTTTTATCTTAAAATAGGCATTTACTAAAACTCGTAAGATTTGTGAAACGACATAATCTTACTAATATTATAAATTCGAAAGTTTGTGTGTTTGGATGTTTGTTACTCGATCACGCCAAAACTGCCGAACGGATTCGAATGAAACTTGGTACGTTGATATAGTATGTCCTGGAATAACATATAGGACTATTCTCAACCTTTTATTTTAAATTAATTTTACAATACTAATGTTTAAACTTTTCGTATATAAGAGATAAGACATATATCGTGATTAAACTACTGAACGGATTCGAATGAAAATTGGTGCATTGTTATCATATGTCCTGGAATAACTTATATATGACTATTCCCAAACTTTGATTTTACATTAATTTTACAATTCTAATGTTTAAACTTTTCGTATATAAAATATAAAAGAGATAAGAGATATATTGTGATTTTAATTTTAAGAGTAAATATGAATGTAATTATAATAATGTTAAAGTAAAGATAGCATAATACGGAAATATCATTTACAGCTAGAGCTAAGAAAAACGCATAGATATTTGAAAAAAATAAAGTTTGATTTATGACCAAAACAATTTAGTTAAAAATTAAATTTTTTTTAACAGTTATTGCGGGCGAAGCCGGGATGGGTAAAAGCTAGTAGGTCTATATATTGTTGTAGAAACATATCAAAGATCATAAATGAAATAATATACACTGTTACTAACTCTACGGCATTAGGAACAAGGAACATTGTTAGAGAAAAATAGAGCAAAGAGAAACGTCTGTTTCTACCCAAGAGCATAAGAATCAAATTCATTTTAAAATACCTTAATTAAAAAAGTATATATATTTGCTTATAGCTCCGAAACTATTGCTTTTATAAACATATTTGAAATAAAAGGTTTTTATCTTTAATAGTCAATAGTACAATAGTACAATTTTACAATGCTAAGCTATTTTGCATCTCAAATAGTTGCGAAGAAATGATGAAAATTGGAAACTTCTCGTATTTAAAATACCCTCAAAGTAATTTTTATATAAAAATAAGAACTACCATCCTGTTTATAATAATAAATAGTGTCTAGATACAAAATGTAATCAAACTCGTTGGAGCGAATTTTGAGAAAATCTAATTTTTTCTCTTTTTGCCCTTCAGTAAACTACCCTTAATTTTAGGGTTGTATATCTAATTCCAAAAAAATCCTCAGGGGGATCTTATGAAAACCCCATATACCAAGTTTTAGCCTAATCGGTAAAATAGTTTCGGCTCTAGCCCGAAGTACAGACAGACAGACGGCATTGTGAAAACTACTTTTTTGGTCTCGAGCTCGATTTTTTTGACGATTTTTCTCTCCGAGGTGTTGAAAGAAAGTAAAAACGGCTAAATATTTCTGGAATGCTTGTGTTAGCTTGATCATTACTGGTTTGATGCCAAATGAAGTAATTATGTTCTATTTGGTTTGGTTAACCTTGACATTGCATGATGACCTACCCTCCAACGCATTCATTTACAGCAATTTCTTTGGCATCGTGGTATATTGCAATTGACCTATCTACAAAACATCTTAAGAGACTCGACTTTTAAGATTTTTAGGTAAAGTTTTGAAAATGTTAAAATATTTAAATAAATTATGCGAAACAAATCGGTTGCCAATCTTTATTTTACTGAACTGCCCATTTAAATATCCGTTTAGATATCCATTTAAATAAATTACTTTGGCAAGATTTACCAAGCATTTCTTAATAATATCTGTTAACACACCGCTTTTCAAAAGTTTTTTTTATTTAAATTAACGTGGCAGTTCAAACTTTATGTATTAAACACACTAAACTCATTTTAGAGCGTAAGTAAAATTATATCATACAATTAAAACAGTGAAAGAATCCAAAAAAGATATTATAGTGTTTAAAAAAACAGTAGATTAAGTTGAAAGCTACTTTTGAACTAGATACCGGTGGCAAAATCTTACGTACAAAGTTTAATTGAATAATTTCTAGATAAATTCCGAAAAGCGAATGGAAAATTTCATTCAACTAATTTTGCTGGCTTATTAATTTACAATACATCATAGTTATATTGATAAAATTGATAGTACCAGATAATCCGTACCACTTATTAAAGTATAATATAAACCCTACACTGATATAATTGATGGTATCATATAATCCGTACCGATGGGTAAGAGGTCAAAGTAATCAGCATGATCTTACTCACTTCGGTGGCCACATGGTCTAGGTCTCTATTATCGCAGTAGACTAGACTGCCGATGAAGGGGAGATCGAGATTCGAATCTTGGTTGGGTGTACTGAGGTTTTTTCCCCCAAAATGGTTTTCCACTTTACCTCCTTGCATATGTGGGTACAATTATTATAAATATAACTTTACTTGTCCTTAAAACCACTAGCTTAATTAATATTGTACATAAGCGTAAATCCCGATCGGGTAGTAAGAGACGGTGCTAAAAATAAAAAAATAAACCTTGTCCTGTCTACTTTGCATGTGAATGGATGGTCGGAGCTCGCATGCCAACTGGGTGTAAGGTATTAGGGTTTTACCCCTAAATGATTTTCTACCTCCTCTCCGCTTAGATGTGGATACACTTCTACTAAATTCTCTCTTCCTCACCCTTATCCCATTAGGATAGGTCTGCGGATAACCCAGACGGGTAGTAAGAGAGTGTGCACTTTATATATATATTATATATATATATATATATATAAAATTTGTAACATCTTTATATATTTGTAACGTGCTCTCTCTCTCTCTATATATATATATATAAAATTTGTAACATCTTTATATATTTGTAACGTGCTCTCTCTCTCTCTCTCTATATATATATATATATATATATATATAATTTGTAACATCTTTATATATTTGTAACGTGCTCTTTATCTCTCTCTCTCTCTATATATATATATATATATAAATTTGTAACATCTTTATATATTTGTAGCATGCTCCACGTCTTACTACACGTCAGGGCTATCAGCAAATATATGTATGTATGTATATATATATATATATATACATATACATATCTATATACATATATATATATATATATATATATATATATATATATATACACACACACACACTTAGACAGGTGTCAGACAGTGCATAGACCGCAACCAATATCTTATCTTTTTTGCCTGTGCGATAAATAACCGCACAATAAAGTAAAGAATGTAAAGCCTTTATTTACTCACCAAGTAACTTGAGCCTATCTCTCGTGATAACTGTGTGGACATAAATCAAACACTTTGTGCCCTTTCATTTTCGTAACAAGACAAGTTTCACGGGCTTGGCCCTTATTGACACAGTCTGCACCCAAAATGATAAGCTAGGAGACAGGGATGCACAGAAGCTGTACCGATTAGTGGATAAAGGGGTGACGAAACTAATTGAAACCCTCGTCGTTGGGCTGTAGAAAACATTGTTTCGATTATGATTAATAAATATTGTGATGTTCTTAGCATAACAAGTACACAATCCTAATACATAAATAATCTTAAAAAGGTGTTAAAATAATTACTGTCGAGATACACTCTAATAAAATTGGTTGAAGGGAAGAAAATACATTCCTAAAACATTAGAATATTTTATCGGAGGATAATTTTTAAAAGATAGCATAGTAGGTAACACGAGTTAAGGCCAGTGTTTTTTGCAGGTTTTTTTTTGTCAAAATAAATCAAATAATTCTCCAGTATAAGTATATAGTTTAATTTTCTTCACCTGGTGATAACAACATTTCTTGAATATCTGTCATGATCAAAGCGGCATTTGATGATAAACTTTTTGAGAGAAAAGAAAAGTTCTAGGCAAATTCCACGATTAAAAATCGCTATAAATAATCGTTGTTCATTTAGTGGCCGAAGGAAACTAGATTAAATTATATTGTGTTCGATTGTCAGTAGTTAAATATCTTAGCAATTAATTTTTTAGCATCGAGGAAATGTACCCGCTTTTGCGTGGAGACAAAGTGTAAAAACCATTTTGGAGAAACCTCCCTCAATAACCCCGACTGAGATTCTAAACCCGATCTCCCCATCATCGACAATCTAGGCTACTGCGAGAGTAACGCCTTAAACTATGTGGCCACCGAAGCGGGTATCAATTAAATTCATGTTACATTATGTGAAATCCCCGGTATTCAAATGCCACTTCTCACATCGAATAATATTACCTATTTGTTGACACTGTCGTTTTTGCTCACACAATGTTACTACTCATCCGTCACGATCCCCTGTAGGCGATTTGTGAAGATGGCTGTAGAGCAGTGTTGCTCAAAATGTCGTCCGCAGCAAGTGGTCCGCATGCTCCCAGGTATCCTTTATTAATAATAATTGAGGTGACCTGGTGGTCTAGGGTAAGGTGTCGGACTTCTGTGCTGAGGGTCCGGGGTTCAATCTCGGTCCAGGCACAGATTTATCTGATTGCCAAACCCTTCCTTCACCTCTGACAAGATATGTATTAATCACATCTTGTGAATGTGTGAGGAATGCCAGGCCTCTACCGTGGTTCGGATTCCACGTTAAACTGTAGGTCCTCCATTTCATCTCACAATCACCCTACCATTGCACATTAGCGTAAGTGCGTATAACCCGAACGGGTAGTAAGACGTGGTGCTAATAATAATAATAATTAATAATAATTAAATAAGCACGTTGAATGTTGTTGAATGTTGAACGATAAAAATTTGAAAGGCAAAAAAAAATATTGAAATATTCATACTATGCTGTATTTATTTTCTCGGTAGACACAAGCAGGGGCACACCCACGGGGAGGGGGGAGCTTTGGGGGCTGAAGGCACTCTCCCATAAAATTAAGAATATTACAAAAATATGATTAGCACTATGTTCTGTCAATTAATCAATTATATTTAATATAAAACAAATTATTTTGTGCAGTAATTAGGGTTTTTCAAAGGAATATTTTTTTCTGTTGATTTTTAATTTTACTATAAATTTGCAACTAAATGAAAACTGGACCTGTGATACTCTAATATTTTCTAGAAATGGTTAAGTTTGTACATTTTGTACATAAAGTTTTAAAGTGGGTACATTAATTGAAATTATTATTTTAGAGCAATTATGTAAACATTATTGTGAAGGAGCAGTTGATATTATCATATGCCCCACCCCCACCCCACCAAATGCAAATCCTGGGTGTGAAGAATAATGTGTGAGCACAGACCTGTTTGTTAACCAGTGGCGTACGCAGTGACAGAGGGTAGACCACGGATCCGGTTTTGGTACAAATTAGCTTAAATATTATCATTTGCGTCCTTTGAAATAAAAAAATCCCGGGAAGAAACCCCCAACCCCCCTTTTTAGGGGGCATCGCTTATTCTCTATCTTTCTTATTCCCTTACTTCGGATCAAATTTCCAAATATTACATTAATTTTAATATATAATGGTGAAATTATGAACATTATTATGTAAACCCCCCCTCCAAGCTCAATATCCTGGGTGCACCCCTGGACACAAGTCATGTAGAAAAGGAAATCTAAACCAACCTTACTCATAAAACTATTGCTTACCGATGCAATGTAATTAATTTTTTTCTTGTATTTCTAGTCAAAAGTGATGGTGATTAAATAAATGAAGAGCCGGCCGGTAAAAATCAAAATTGGAAGCCAGGATCTGGAAAACTTAAAGTAGTTCAAGTACCTGGGAAGTATGCTGACAAAGGATGCCTGTTGCATCAAAGAAATTAGGTCTAGGATCGCCCTGACCAAGGAAGCCTTCAACAAGAAGAGGTTACTGCTGACCAGCAAGTTGAATTTGGAACCGATGAAGAAATTTATGAAATGCTACATTTAGAGCATCGCGCTGTATGGAGCAAAAACTTGGACTCTTAGGAAGATGGAAAATAAATACTTGGAGAGGTTTGAAATGTGATGCTGTGAAGATAAGGTGGACAGACAAACAGACAAATGAAGAAGGTAAGAAACAATTTTGAATGTGTCTCTTCTTCTTCTTCTTCACAACGTAATATTATTATTATTATTATTATTATGAGCACCGCGTCTTACTACCCGTTCGGGTTATACGCACTTACGCTAATGTGTAATGGTAGGGTGATTGTGATATGAAATGGAGGACCTACAGTTTAACGTGGAGTCCGAACCACGGTGGAGGCCTGGCATTCCTCACATTCACAAGTTGTGATTAATACACGTCTTGTCAGATGTGAAGGAAGGGTTTGGCCATCAGATAAATATGTGCCGGGACCGAGGATTGAACCCCGGACCTTCAGCACAGAAGTCTGACACCTTACCCCTAGACCACAACGTAATAGAAGGTAAGGTTGGGAGAAATAAGAGCTTAGGAAGAAGTAGGATTCAAATATTAGATAACTTGAAGGAAAGAACATTCTGGGAGCTTAAGTAGGAAGCAGAGGACAGGGTGCATTGTCTAAGCTCACTGACAAAAGGAATAGACCAACCGGAAGACAGAACACCTAATAAATAAAAATTTATAATCTAAAATGGAAATACCTGTAAATATTGTTTTCCCTGCATAACTTTTAAACACCAAAACTCGTATTCAAAACCCCTTCCGATGGAACACATAACTACCATTTGGTGGTACTACATCACCAAAACATTTAAGAAACAGTTGCTGTAGAAGTTGTGTGAAGGAAATGGTGTGACTTTTAAGACACATTAGAATGCGTTTTTGATTTTATTTAATGAAAAGTACCAGAAGTCTACAGATATTCTACAATAAATGTGATGGTTGGTATGTTAACTAAATCTGTAGGCCTAATATTTGAGGAATGTTTTGTAAGTAGCCCTTATTCTAACTAGTCCTTGGTTCAAACCCTCGCAATACCCTCATCGGTCTTTGACACGCACCACACTTACTCGTGACTCTCGAGGATCCTCATTACCAATAATTAGCTAAAAGCCGATCCTATGAGTAGGGGTGATCTACTATTCTACTTTTAACAGAATGCTGGGTCAGCTTGAACCTTACATTCAATACAATGCGTCTGGTTAGGAATCTATGCTTTTGGTTCGTTGACAATTTAGTACATCATAACTTAATTGTTTACATTACACAACTTTAACTGGGTCAAACCTGCTTCGGTGGCCGCATGGTCTAAGGCGATACTCTCGCAATACACTAGACTACCAATGACGGGAAGATCGAGATTCAAATCTTGGTTGAGTGAACTGAGGACGGTTTTCCAAAATGGTTTTCCACCCTCCCTCCACGCAAATTTAGGTACGCTTCATATGAATATAACTTTCCTTATTCCTAAAACCATTAGCGCTTAATTAGTGAATAGGCGTATAAGCCGAACGGGTAGTAAGACGTGGTGCTAAGAAAAAAAACTCCGTCAACGATAAAATACCTACAATTTAACAAAGGGTGTAACATTAATTAATTTAGGTTTATTTAATAAATAAGGACCTAATTGATCATATTTTATTTTGTCCTACGTCTCACTATTAGTTCAGTTTATACGAAAATGTTTTTACTAATTACGCTAATTGTAATAGCTTTACATTTCAAATAAAGTGTACTCAATTTGCATAGAAGGAGAATTGAAATACATTTAGGGAAAACCACCCACATTATACCTGACTGGGATAGAACCCCTATCTCCCCGTCTTTGGCAGTCTAGAATATATTAAGAGTAACGCCTTAGGCTATGCGGAAACATTAAAAACGCACAGCAAGAAGGAAACTAAGTTAAGCAAAGCTGAAATCAAGCACTTGATATGAACTGGACTTAGTATCCAGTGACCATGAAAAAAAAATATCAGGAGAGAATACGAATACTCTTTATGATTCGCTGAAAAATTGACCACAGTATGAGTATAAGCGGCGTAATGTGTGCCTAGTGAACAAGAGAGAAGCCTGCCGAAAGGTGCCCATGCCTCTCTGAACCGGTTACACTGAACCTAATTTCTTGTTCACTGCTTCTCTTTCGGTGGTGTTCTCTCCAGTGTTACATTAAGGACCGGCTACACAGAGCCGCACCGCACCGGCGCGGACGAATCGTCGAAGAGGCATTTGCTCGCAATTTTGCGGTGCGAGTCGGCTCCGTGTAGCCCATAGCTTAAGTATTACACATTATCTTAAAGTGTGAGTACAACCAGAACAGTGCTAAATCGCTGTGGGAAAATAAAGAGAGAGAAAATTACGTTTTATTCAGCGGGTTTTAAATATATAACATTGAAACAATAAACATAATTTCTTAAATAATTCTAAAAATAGTCTTACATCATCACAAAATTATTTTTTTGGATCTTGATTTTTTTTTTTGTAACAGAGTTTTGTATAGAATAAAACTTGAGCTATTTGGTTTATTCAAGAAAATGGCAAGTAGGAAACTTCTACAAGGATGTAGATTAAAAAAGCCCGTGAACGCATGTATATATCTAGAATAGTGAAATAAAATAAAGGTAGTTTTAAATGAAGTTAATACTGTCCAGGAGAAAATAGTAGATTGGGTGTTACACTCGTCAGAGAATAGGGGAAGTGTTATCAGCACGTAGACAAGAGGCGTTTCAGGTTGAACTGCTAATTTTCTTTACCTCGCCTTCTATTTCGTGCATTGGCATCTAAGTACGATAGTACTTTGAGGGCTTTAGTGCGTCACGCTTTGATTCAAACAGTTTTAAAAAAAAAAGGAGCTCATCAAGTAGGCAAGCGTCGTTAGTACGTTATGGAAAATTAAAAGCAGTGTCGACGACGTTAGTCCCAAGTCTTGTGATAGCAGCTGCCACGTGACACGAAACTCCTGACCAGCACGCGGAGCACTTTTAGTTGTGAAATGTTGTCCACGTAATGATAAAGTAAACTCAACCTAGCAAACCGGTAATTATCCTGGTACTATTCATAAAACTGTCTAATCACTATCCAACCCACATAACCTTGTCTTGTTTGTCCATCCTAGCTTCAACCCCTCCCTCGTAACGACAAGATAATATTTGAAACAACAGAAAGCAACTCATATTGAATGTAATCATTTTAATAACTACATGTTGGGTTGATGAATAATAGAAGTGACAACTCAACGTGACACAGGTTGGTCCACCATATGTTGAAAAACAAAACATCACAAAATTCTATTCACGTTATTCCATTGTGCTCCATTTGTTCTCATTTGTGATCGAAAATGAACGTTTTGCTCTAAAATTAGGCATTATAGAGAATATTATAATTTTAATGTGACAGGCTAACTTGAGCTTTCCCTGTACGTAGCTTGTAGAAAGCCCGCTACATTTTGAAAATATTAATGTAAAAAAAAATATTGTTTGTTCTATTAGTTTGAGTTCTGTTTGTGCTCATATGTGCTCAAAAATGAACATTTGTGCTATAAAATTAGACCTTTAAGATAAAATTTTAATGTGGCGCGCCAGCTTGAGCATAAGTTATCTAAAAGGTCTAGTTTCACAGCACAAAATGTTCACTTTTGGGAACACAGGGCACAACTGGAGCACAAACGATTGAACAGGGGAAAAATTTTTTTCAGAAATGTGGCGGGCCAACTTGAGTTACGTGACCACTCAAAGTTGTCAAGGACCTTTTATTATTTTTGTGAAACGAAAGTAAATCACCTTGATTGTTGGTTCATTCATGAAAACTGCTCAGTTGATAAAACTTCCATAGAAGCTCAATTCATATTAATATTTGACAGTCATTAGTGAATTAGAACGAATATTCACATGAAAGTATGGAACAAGCATTCTCCCTCTGTGTCCATCTACAGTTCTAAATGGAATGAAAGGAACATTTTTGACAATTTATAAAAGCTACTAAAACAATTTGCATACATTCATATTAAAATCATGTGATATGCAACTACCACTTTTCGTAGATAATATCAGTACTTATTTAGTATACTAATAAAAAATGTGTCATCATGTTGAGTGTGAAAAAATATATTTGTACTGTAGTTTAATAAAAGTTTCATATTAGAAACCTAATTAATATCTTCAAACCGGGAATCAATTCCAATCTGCATTCGATTCTTGGAACTCTACATTAAAATTTTCATTTTTAGAACTTTTAAAAAAAGCTTATACACCAAGATTTGTAGAAAAGTTTCAGATTTCAAAGGGATTTAAAGGGGAAGCCAAAATTTCAGAAACTAACGATTTATTTCGACAAAAAAATGTCCAAACTAATTTTTATTTTTAAAAAAAGCAATCACTTTTGAGGACTATGATATTAAAGAGTTACACATTTTCAATAAAAATGTTTTGGTTCCAAAAAACCAGATTTGATTATTTTTATGAAAGCTTAAATATAAAGAACGATATAATGAATGATGAGCTAAATTTTTAGATGATTATTATTAGCACCGGATCTTACTACCCGTTCGGGTTGTACGCAATCACCTAATGTGTAATTGTAGGGTGATTGTGATATGAAATGGAGGACCTACAGTTTAACGTGGGATCCGAACCACGGTGGAGTCCTGGCATTCCACACATTCACAAGTTGTGATTAATACACGTCTTGTCAGAGGTGAAGGAAGACTTCGGCAATCAGATAGATCTGTGCCGGGACCGAGGATTGAACCCCGTACCCCCAGCACAGAAGTTTGACACCTTACCCCTAGACCGCCAGGTCACCTAAACTTTTTGAAATCTCGAGCCTATATTTTTCAAATCCAAAGACTACAGAAGATAATTTGTCATTTCAAAATTTACCCAAGATGCGTAAACGATCTAACTAGTTTATTTATAAAAAATCGTTCTAATAAACGCCCGCTACGCCTCTCCACGATACCACACACTTGCGTAAATCTTGTAGCGACGATGCTTTACGCTCTAGAAACGTCACCGTGGGAACATGATACCCCCATTTTCCCAGTATGAAACTATTTGTACTATAATAAACTCCTTTCATGATACAAATAAATAAATGGTATGGTTCACCACAAAAACTTTCTCTCGCTTTTATCTTAAAACATACATTTAGGCCTACTAAATGCTCGTAAGATCTGTGAAACGACATAATAGGTCTTTGTAGTAGAAACACTACACCAAAGGTTATAAATGAAATAATATACACTGTTACTTACTCTATAGCATTAAATACTGGGATAGCTGTTACAGGAAAAAAAAAAGAGAAAAGAGAAACATCTTTGTCCACCAAAGAGCATAATAATCAAATTAATTTTCAAAGACCTGAATTAAAAAGTATATATATGCTTATATCTCAGAAATTATTGGTTTTATAAAAATATATTTCAAATAAAAGATTTTTAATATTACTACAACTTTACGATGATAAGTTATTTCGTATCTCAAATAGTTGCAGAAAAATGATGAAAATTGGAAAATTTCCAATGTGTAAAGTTCCCTAAAAATAATGTTTATATAAAAATGAGAGTTTCCATTCTGTTTATAATGATAAACAGTGTCTAGATGCAAAATTTAATCAAAATATTTTGAACTAATTTTGAGAAACTATATTTTTTCTCTTTTTACATTTCAGTAAACTACCATTAATTTTAGGGTCAGCCATCTATTTCCAAAAACTCCTCATGGGGACCTTATGAAAACCCCAGATACCAAGTCTTAGACCAATCAGTAAAATAGTTTCGGCTCTAGCCCGGGGTATAGACAAACGGCATTGCGAAAACTACTTTTTTGGTTTCACGGGCTCATGAAACGTCGACATTAATTTTATCAAAATCTCGAGTTAGATTTTTTTTACTATCACAATGCTTTCTCTTGAAGGTGTCAAGAGAAAATAATACATTAAAAAACTAAATTGTAACACCCAAATGTTTCTAGGAAACAAAGAATTTCTCGAACTAGCTCAGTGCCTAAAAGAGCACCTAGATTCTAGCACACCTGGGACCACAGGGTGGTTGACAACTACGGGCAGAGCAAAAATCAGATTATCTAGTTGACTTAAATTAGTATTTAAATCAGAAAGTAAACCCAGTAATACTTGATAAGGAATAAAATTAATAAATTTATCATGAGCCTATTATTCAGATTAACTTCTCCCAAAACCCACTTTGGTGGCCGCAGAGTCTAGGCACAATAGACTCGATTGCCGAAGACTGGAAGATCGAAGTTCAATCCCGGTCGGGTGCAATAAGGGTGCTTTTTCTTACGTTGTTTTCACTCTCCCTCCTTGATTTATCCCTAACATGTTAGCATAATTAGTACATATAGGTAGAGCCCGAACAGGTAGTAAGACACGGTGCTGCTAAAAACTACTCCCAACATTCCTTAACTACCGACTTATTTTTATGTATATTGCCAATTTTATTTTAAGTGGCGGAGTTAGTTCACTTTCTCTCAGAGGTGGTGCAATTTCTCTCGGTGATGGCTTACTTTCTCCCAGTGATGATACAATTTCTCACACCGCATCTGTGTCATCAAGGTGGCTGGAAGGTTACCTGCATTTTCGTGGAGGGAGAGTGGAAAACCCTTTTAGAAAACCACCCTCAGAACACTGAACAGGTTTCTAACCGTGATCTTCCCGTCTTGGGCAATTCAGTCTATTGCGAGAGTGACGTCTTAGACCATTCGACCACCGAGGAAGGTTCATATTTATTCCATATACGACATATTTACACTAATGTTATGGTGATTAGGAAGCTATAGCTTAGAGTAAATGTACCCGCATTTGTCTGTAGAAGAAGAGTGAGATGCTATTTTAGGTAAAAAAAATCTCAATACACCCATTCAGAATTTGAACCTTGACCTCCTTTTTACCAGCAAACCAGACTATACGAGACTGAAGCCTTTGTCCTCGTACACACCAATACGGGCTTAAAACCGAGATCATAAAAGTAGTCATCGGTAAATTGGGGGGATACGGAACTGTTCTTACTTTCTCGCATAGAGAAAGTACGGTATTGTGATAGAGAAAGTTATCGACCTCGAAATTATTTTGAATATTGACGTTTTATGTGTCCCCGAACTTAAAAAATTGGATCTTACAATTCTGTATATCCCTCTGTATTTATGCTACCGGGGTTATATTAGAAAGAATTTGATGGATTTGGTTCAAGCTTGATATTTAAATGTTATAGGGTCATACCTTGATGCTTTTTTTAAAATATTGATTCTCGCCCTAAAATTAAGGGTATCTTTTAAATTACTCAGTTTTAAAATAGGAAAATTTTAAAAATAGCGTCAATTATTTTGTTTAAAGTTGATATTTGTGGAGCAATTTACATGTGAAATAATTTTTGTTCATTTTTATATATAAAAAAAATCATATTAGTGTTGCTTACTAATGATCGATGACTGATTTTTGAAAATGTAATTTAAAATTTTTTATATATAAATGTAAATGTTGTTTATAATTTTTATCTTAATGTTTCATTTACTTATTAAAAATATTTGATTTTGGGGGGAAACTTGTTTAGAGATAATTACTGAAAACCTATTTTTTGAAATCTTGCTACGAAATATATTATGCTAACATTTTATAAATTTTTCTAAAAATATGTCTTAACTAACATATATATCATTATATAGTTTATTAGATTATAATAATATAATATACCATATGAGAATGTATGTAAAATTACCTCCTACAGTTAACTTTTTTAAATTTATATTTAATTTATTAAAGGTATTTAACGTGCACTTTCTAAACCGATTGATTATATCAGCACATGATTTATTAATTAACTTGTGTATAGAACAGACACTATCCAGCCCCCAGCAGGTAATTCATCACTGAGAAAGGGTAAACCCACATTTAACCAATGAAAACTTTTTCAGCCATACAAAAAAAAACGAACCCCTAACCCTTAGCTCAATAGACCTACACGCTACCGCCTGAGCTAAAGTGCCGGACGCTTTTATTAAAGTAACTTTTATAGTGTTGGTGCCCATGTAGCCATGAACTACTATTAGGCTATTAGTAAATGGATCCTTCTCACTTAATGCCCTTTTGACGAACCACTTCCCCCCTCCTCCCCCCTTCTCACCCATCCTTTGGCAAACACACATCGCTTGAACAACAATGTAGCGGGCGAATTTGTGTGCATTGGCAGGCAAATCTAGTACTAAACGGAAGGAAACAATTTACAAGTACAGTCTGGTCAAACCTGACCTAAACTGGAAACACATCACTTCGCTCTTTAAATAAATTTTAATATGGGATGGAAGTATAATCAAGTTAAAGACCAGTATTTTTGCAGTTTTTATAAAAGAAATTTGCTAAAATAAATCAATATAAATGGTACGGTGTATCATACAACCTTTCTTTCTCTCTTTTTTATCTTAAAATGGAGACATTTACAAAAAAAAAAACTTGTAATATCTGTGAAACGAAATAATATACATTGTTGCAGAAACACTCTACCAAGGAGCATGAATGAAATAATATTCACTGTTACAGAGACATTGAAAAACGAGAAACGTGTCTGTCCACCGAAGACACAATAAATTTCCCGTTTCAAAGACCTCAATAAATATATATAGTTATTTATTTGCTTATAGCTTAGAATTTATATAAAAATATTTCAAATAAATTATGTTTATATTTAATAGTACCACAATTTCACAATGATTACCATTATTTAGTATTTAATTAGTTGAAAAGATGTTATAAAAATTGAAAGTTTCCTCTATTGTAAAGTATCATCAAAGTCATTTTTATAGGAAAATGAGAATTGCTTCTTTTTTTTTTTTTTTTTGTAATGCTAAACAGTGATCAAAATTTACAAAACTAAAACAAAATGTAATCAAATTCATTAGAGCATATTTTAATAACATCGATTTGTTCGCTTTTTGATTTCAGTAAACTACCCTTAGTTCTAGGGTTAAATATCTAATTCCTTAGGAGGAACTGTCTTCTGCACGACGTCATAGAAGGAAATGTTGAGGGAAAGAGGAGCTTAGAAAGGAGGAGGATTCAAATATTGGATGACTTTAAGGAAATAAGAACATTCTGGGAGCTGAAATAGGAGGCAGAGGACAGAGTGCATATGTGTTGTAAGTTTGCTGACAAAAAGGAATGGACCTGTCGTAAGACAGAACAAATAATAATAATAATAATAATAATAATAATAATATCATTCTAAAAACTCCTCTGGCGAACCTTATGAAAACCCTAGATGCCAAGTTTTAGCCCGATCAGTAAAATGGTTTCGGCTCTAGTCAGAGATACAGACGGCATCGCGAAAAATCACTTCTTCTGTTTAAGGGGGGTCATTAAATTTCCACATTTCTCTATATCTCGAATTTGACTTTTCTATTATTACAATACTGTCTCTCTCCGAGGATTCGAGATAAAGTAATAATTCCAGATGAAGTATTTAGTTGGATTCTCTACACACAATCTCAACAGCATTGGTCATGATCCTCCTGTAATTTGGTAACTTTTTCACTTCGTTTGGATGTTTCTCCTCAAATACCAATGAACTCATGAATAATAATCAAGGACTATTGAGATTTTACTATGTATAAAAATCAAACTAAACATTTCTACTGAAGCAATATTTTATTTATTTTGTTCAAACATTTTTTCGAACAAAACTGAAAAGATACTGACCTTATCTCACTGTCCTTTCCAATTAATTTTAAATATATTTACATTAATTGTGCGCTCAAGAGGGAGTTCCAGCTTACAACAACTTGATCCTTAACGGTGGTGACGTGGTCTAAGGCGTCAAGCTCACAGAAGACTAGAAAAACTAATAATTTAGTTCGGGGCTACAAATTTAATTACGGTAAAAAAAAATTACAAAAAATATAGGAATAGAATACAAGGAGAATATCAAATAAGTTTACTTGAACTTATTTAAATCTCACAGTTTATGTAGGACTATTTATTTATATTATGTTTTTAAAAAATGTATATTTTATTCGTCTCTGTGGTTTCGTGGTTCCTGGCTATAAATCCAGAGGTCCTGGGCTCGATCCCCAGTGCCTCCAGATTTTTCTGTGAAGCAATGGGTCTGGAACGGGGTGAGGACAATTGTGCAGCTACTTGAATGGAAAAGTAGCGGTCCCTTTTTAGAAAACTGAGATTAACGGCCAGTAGGGTTGTTGTGCCGACAACATGACAACTTATATAAGCAGAAGCTGGCACTTTCTCGCCAATAGACGGCGGCTGCTCTCTCTGTATGGCTCGATTTCGAGATGACTCCATATGTTTATCTCTTTTTTAATATTTAAAACCCTTGCAATTTGACTTTCCTCTTCACTTAAATATGAGTCCAAATACCGCGCTTTAATCGTAAAAGAATAAAGTAGGTGGAGGCATTAGGAAGGAGGCTTAAATATCGGCCAGTTGCATTTGTGTGTGTTTTTTTCCAACACCTCCCTCTACGCCAGTGTTTCCTAAATTGTGGTACGCGTACCCCATAGGGTACTAATGTACCACTGAGTTTTATCCACAGTTAAATATCCCTTGATACCTACCAGTTCGGGCTATACGCTTATATACTAATCCTAATAGTGGTTTTATGGATTAGGAAGGTTATATTTAGATGAAATGTACCTGAATTGGCATGGGGGAGAGTAGAAAACTATTTTGAAAAAAAAAAACACCTTCAATACACCCAACCGAGATTTGAAATTCCATCTCCGTGACATCAGCTGTCTAGTATACTGCAAGAGTAGCGCGTTAGACCATTCGGCCACCGAAGCGGGTTTCACAGACTTTGACGCGATGCATAGACTTTTATAAGCGTGTATTTTCCTATGCTATGGCTTTGTTTAGAGTACTACTAAAGCTTTATTAATATTTAGAACGACTATTTATACTTTACAAGATAACAATTTTTTTTATGAAGCACTGGAAGAAGTACGTTGATTCATGACCCTGAAACGGGTACACCATTGGTGGAAGTTTGGTAAACACTGTTCTACTTTAATGTAGGTAAATCTCCTCAGATTACGTTCCACATTCTCTATTGCTTGCACACATCAACTTACTCATTCAGTTGTTACTGTAAGCTGAGATTTGATCGATTTATGACTATTCTTAGAATTTCAATGCTATACCTTCAAAACCCGCCGAATAGAACGTAAAATATACATTAAAATGTGAAATCCTATCTTGACTTATCGATACGTCAGGGGTAAAACACTTAAGGCATAGCGAGTTTCACAGACAAGGGATAATTATAGAAACGCCACTCTAATGTTGGTTAAGTAGAGCCACAACGCTCGCGGCGTTAGTGCTGCGAACTAAGAGATTCTAAGCGGGACGTTAAACTGTGAGCACATCGCATTTTCTATTGCAGAATGTTAATTAATAAATTCTTATATTAATAAAATGTAACTAAATCCAATATTTTATAAATAAATCCCGCTATAAAATGTAAAATATCTAGAAAATCTAGCTAAACTCCTTCTTTAAAATAAACGACAAATTGTTAACAAAACAGTAATTTAAGAATTTTTACAGATTTCACACTTCCTTTTCTATGGACTTCACGTTTACGCATGCGCAGTTCTCTGTGACGTCATTGTAAGCTGCTCCTAGCGATAGTGCCCCAAACTAGTTAGCGGGATCAGCTGGTCCCATAAGAGTTTCCACTGCATGGCGAGTTTGCCACATCCTGGCCTAAGGGACTAGAATAAAGAAGGTGTATTTTGGGAATTAGGACAGTATTCACCTGGAAATAGAGTGTAGGATCATATTGGAAGGGGGTAAGGGGTGAATAACTTGTTATTGGAGACTGTCATATTCGAACCTTTGATGCCCTCGGGAAGAGCCAGGAGTGCTAACCTTTCATTTAACTCTGCTAGCGTGGTTCCATAGCATGTGAATTATTCTAAAAGGTAATCAATTAATTAATTTTGACTTTTGACCCACTTCGGTGGCCGCATAGTCTAAGGCGCTACTCTCACACTATACTAGGCTGCCGTAGATGAGGAGTTCGGGGTTCGATCCCGGTCAGGTGTACTGAAGGTATTTTTCTCCTTTAAATTGTTTTCCACTCTCTTTATCACTCTTTACACTCAAATTCGGGTACACTTCCCCTAAATTCGGCCTTCCTAATCACTAACACATTAGTGTAATTAGTACATATGAGTATAACCTGAAACGGTAGTAAGACGTGGTGGTAAAAAAAAATTGACTTTTATCTAACATAAGGTATGTTAATGTCTTAATTTAAGGTAATATGGATTATAAAGGTATTTGAGTGGATAAACCTCAGATTTAACCTTATTAAAGGTAGTATAGTTCACCCTTCAGTCTAGAGCACGTGCCGGAGGTAGTGAATACAAGTATTTTGTTTATTGTTTAAGAAATATATTTAAACAGATGTTTTCGCCCAAGACTGTAGAGTTCATTGTTTAGTTCCAACTTCCAATACAGCTGTGGCGTTGTTTGTGATAAGTCATTCAACACCTTTGTTTAGAGCAAACGTAACGTACACCTACCATTACAACATGAATTATACCATAACACAACACAAATCTAAATGGATTGATAAAAAAAGGTCATTCTAGACATTTAAAAAATATTTATGATTTTTTTTAAGAAGCTGCATTTAAGCTATAAGTTTGTTTATTATGTTAAGATCAAACTACATGTCAACAAACGCTTTCTCTCTCCTACCCACAAGCAGTGTCTCTAGTCTGCTTCTCTCTCTCCTACCCACAAGCAATCTCTCAGTCAATTCTCCTCTCTCTACCCACAAGCAGTGTCTCTAGTCAATTTCCTCTCTCATCTAACCACAAGCATGTCTCTAGTCTGTTTCTCTCTCTCCACCCACAAGCAATGTCTCTAGTCAATTTCTCTCTCTCATCTACCCACAAGCAGTGCCTCTAGTCTGTTTCTCTCTCTCCTACCCACAAGCAGTGTCTCTAGTCAATTTCTCTCTCTCACTATACCACAATTAGTGCCTCTAGTCTGTTTCTCTCTCTCCTACCCACAAGCAGTGCCTCTAGTCTGTTTCTCTCTCTCCTACCCACAACAGTGTCTCTAGTCATTTCTCTCTCTCTCCTACCCACAAGCAATCTCTCTAGTCATTTTCTCTCTCTCTACCCACAAGCAATCTCTCTAGTCAATTTCTCTCTCTCTCTACCCACAAGCAGTGTCTCTAGTCAATTTCTCTCTCTCTATCTAACCACAAGCAGTCTCTAGTCATTTCTCTCTCTCCTACCCACAAGCATGTCTCTATCAATTTCTCTCTCTCAATCTACCCACAGCTGCCTCTGTCTGTTTTCTCTCTCCTACCCACAAGCAGTGTCTCTAGTCAATTTCTCTCTCATCTAACCCACAGCAGTCGCTCTCTTCTACCACACTGTCTTGTCAATTTCTCTCTTCCTACCACAAGCTATTGCCTCTCCACCAAGCATGTTCTAGTCAATTTCTCTCTCTCTCCTACCCACAAGCATCACTCTCTCTTCTGTTCTCTCCCAAACATCCATCATTTTCTCCCTCACCACACTTTTCCCACCAACATTCTTCAATTCTCTCTTCTACCAAGCTCATTTTCTCTCCCACCCAATTCTATTTCTCTCCCCTCAGCACTCTATCATTCTCTCCTACCCAATGCTCTTCTGTCCTCCACCAGCATTCATCATTTCTTCTCCTACACACTCTTCTTCCCTTCCTACAAATTCTTAGTCTCTCTCTACCACACGCACACTCTCTCTTACCAGTCTAGCTCCTCCTACCACAAGCATGTCTAGCTTCTCTCCCCTCCAAGTCTCTTCTTTCCTACACAACATGCCATCTTTCTCTCTCCCACCACAGTTTCCTTTTTCCTTCCTCAAAGCAGCTCATCTTCTTCTCACCACAAGCCATCGTCTCCTCTCTCCAACTCTCTATCTCCTCTACCACAAGCATTTAGTTTTCTCTCTCCTACAAAGCGTTCTGTTGTTCTCCCACCCAAGCATGCCATTTCTCCCACCGCATGTCATTTCTCTCCACCAAGTGTCTCTAGTCTTCTCTCTCTCACCCAACATGTCTTGTTTCTCTTTCTCACACGCTATCTTTTCCTTCCTACAACATTCTCAGCTTTCTCTCTCTCTCTACCCACAAGCAGTGTCTCTAGTCTGTTTCTCTCTCTCTCTACCCACATCAGCAATTCTCTCTGTCAATTTCTCCATCATCTACCTAGCATGCTTCTCTCTAGCCAATGATTTCTCCTACTCTACTCATCTTCTCTATCACAGATGTCTCTCTATTCTATCATCATCATCCCACAGCAGTTCTCTTCACTACTCACTCTACTTCCTACTCAAGCTATTCTCTCATCATTTCTCTCTTTCTCTTCTACCTCACCCAAGCAATGTCTCTCTAGTCAATTTCTCTCTCTCTCTAACCACAAGCAGTGTCTCTAGTCATTTTCTCTTCTCCTACTCACACAATGTTCTCTAGTCATTTCTCTCTCTCTCTACCCACAAAGCAATGTCTCTAGTCTTTTCTCTCTCTCCTACCACAAGCAGTGTCTCTAGTCATTTCTCTCTCTCTCTACCCACAAGCAGTGTCTCTAGTCATTTCTCTCTCTCCTAACCACAAGCATGTCTCTAGTCATTTCTCTCTCTCTCTACACCACAAGCAATGTCTCTAGTCAATTTTCTCTCTCTCACTACCCACAAGCAATGTCTCTAGTCTGTTTCTCTCTCTCCTACCCACAAGCAGTGTCTCTAGTCAATTTCTCTCTCTCATCTAACCACAAGCAGTGTCTCTAGTCTGTTTCTCTCTCTCCTACCCACAAGCAATGTCTCTAGTCAATTTCTCTCTCTCATCTAACCACAAGCAGTGTCTCTAGTCTGTTTCTCTCTCTCCTACCCACAAGCAGTGTCTCTAGTCATTTTCTCTCTCTCCTACCACAAGCAATGTCTCTAGTCTGTTTCTCTCTCTCCTACCCACAATGCAGTGTTCTCTAGTCAAAATGTCTCTCTTCTCTCCTACCCACAAGCAGTGTCTCTAGTCAATTTCTCTCTCTCTCTACCACAAGCAGTGTCTCTAGTCTGTTTCTCTCTCTCTACTACCACAAGCAGTGTCTCTAGTCATTTCTCTCTCTCATCTACCACAAGCATGTCTCTAGTCTGTTTCTCTCTCTCTCTACCCACAAGCAATGTCTCTAGTCTAATTTCTCTCTCTCATCTACCACAAGCATGTCTCTAGTCTGTTTCTCTCTCTCCTACCCACAAGCAGTGTCTCTAGTCAATTTTCTCTCTCTCATCTAACCACAAGCAGTGTCTCTAGTCTGTTTCTCTCTCTCCTACCTCACAAGCAATGTCTCTAGTTGTTCCTCTAAAACATGTTCTCTTTCTCTCTCATCTACCCACAAGCAGTGTCTCTAGTCTGTTTCTCTCTCTCCTACCACAAGCAGTGTCTCTAGTCTGTTTCTCTCTCTCCTACCACAAGCATGTCTCTAGTCTGTTTCTCTCTCTCCTACCCACAAGCAATGTCTCTAGTCAATTTCTCTCTCTCCTACCCACAAGCATGTCTCTAGTCTGTTTCTCTCTCTCCTACCCACAAGCATGTCTCTAGTCATTTCTCCTCTCCTACCCACAAGCATGTCTCTAGTCAATTTCTCTCTCACTACCACAAGCAGTGTCTCTATTCTTTCTCTCTCTCCTACCCACAAGCATGTCTCTAGTCATTTCTCTCTCTCATCTACCCACAAGCAGTGTCTCTAGTCATGTTTCTCTCTCTCACTACCACAAGCAGTGTCTCTAGTCTGTTTCTCTCTCTCCTACCCACAAGCAGTGTCTCTAGTCATTTCTCTCTCTCACTACCCACAAGCAGTGTCTCTAGTCTTTCTCTCTCTCATCCTCTACCACAAGCATGTCTCTAGTCTTTCTCTCTCTCTCCTAACCCACAAGCAGTGTCTCTAGTCTGTTTCTCTCTCTCCTACCACAAGCAATGTCTCTAGTCTGTTTCTCTCTCTCCTACCACAAGCAATGTCTCTAGTCATTTTCTCTCTCTCTACCACAAGCAGTGTCTCTAGTCTGTTTCTCTCTCTCCTACCCACAAGCATGTCTCTAGTCATTTCTCTCTCTCATCTACCACAAGCAATGTCTCTAGTCTGTTTCTCTCTCTCCTACCCACAAGCAGTGTCTCTAGTCAATTTCTCTCTCTCATCTAACCACAAGCAGTGTCTCTAGTCTGTTTCTCTCTCTCCTACCCACAAGCAATGTCTCTAGTCTGTTTCTCTCTCTCATCTAACCACAAGCAGTGTCTCTAGTCTGTTTCTCTCTCTCCTACCCACAAGCAGTGTCTCTAGTCAATTTCTCTCTCTCATCTAACCACAAGCAGTGTCTCTAGTCTGTTTCTCTCTCTCTTACCCACAAGCAGTGTCTCTAGTCAATTTCTCTCTCTCTCCTACCCACAAGCAGTGTCTCTAGTCAATTTCTCTCTCTCATCTAACCACAAGCAGTGTCTCTAGTCTGTTTCTCTCTCTCCTACCCACAAGCAGTGTCTCTAGTCAATTTCTCTCTCTCTTCTACCCACAAGCAGTGTCTCTAGTCAATTTCTCTCTCTCATCTAACCACAAGCAGTGTCTCTAGTCTGTTTCTCTCTCTCCTACCCACAAGCAGTGTCTCTAGTCTGTTTCTCTCTCTCCTACTCACAAGCAATGTCTCTAGTCTGTTTCTCTCTCTCCTACCCACAAGCAGTGTTAACAGCAGAATTAAAAAATGTGTTTAGGAAGATTATTTTCCTGGGTGTTCGAGGGGAGTGGCGATATAAAAGTTAAAAATAATATTTAGGTGTTGTAGTGGCTAAGTTGAAACTTGAAACGGTAATGAACTTTTAAGAATGTCAATTCTTAATATATTTGTCGACTATTAAATTCTTTCAGTACACAATAAAATAAAGGAAAAAAACTATATTTTCTAAACACATCAACCTACTCGTTTAATTGCTACTGTAAGCTGAAATTTGATAGGTTGCCAACATACTATTGTATAGTGAATATACAAAGTATCATCTTGTGTATTAATGCATTTGTGCTGACATGAAATTAGTAATCTTCATTCTGGCTCAATGTGTACTTGTATTATCTATAAAAATATAGTTGGCACATACGTATATAGTTAACTACTTATCAAGGCTGGGTTTATATTCATACATAGTGCATAGCTAATGGCGAATAAAGCGTAGCACATAGTACGCAATAAGTTCAAACACATTATTTACAATAATAGCATTCATAATCTATATATAGTGAGTATTGCAGAATTAATCAAAATAATTTTACTTTTTATGGGCTATGGACAGATTAAGGATAGACCGTCCTTGAACTTAATCTTATCATCAAATTGAGAATGTTAGAATAGGCTTTAGCCGATTAAACGCCAGTATGAGAAGCAGATGGAAAATAGATTATGTTCGTGTTTGGGATTCCTTGTGGTAGGCTTACTTGTTTGATATTAACACAAGTACTTCGTTTTGGCGTCCATGACAAGGATTTTAAAATGTGATTAAAAAGGAAAGGGGAGATATTACATTTATGAATCTGTTATTGAGAAATGTGTCTACTATAATATTTATGCCAATAATGGAATAAAAACCAAATACACATTAAATTTTATTTAATATTAAATGCACCACTTAAATTTAGTTAGTTTTATTTTTCAAAAGATACAGTCGTTGATTTACGAGTGAGCCCTTAAGGCGGCCACCTAAGTCAGCAAGAATGTATCAATCGCTGTTATTCCACACTGCTTAAATACAATGGTCTGTGTCGTTTTATGGAACTACTTTTCTATTCCGTCTAAGCTGATACTCATTTTAATTCCTCGACAACAGCCGTCCTTTATCATATAAATACGAACAATCAGATATCAGAAAGTTGTATCAAGCCATAGAGTAACACCCGTCTCAGTGAAAAACTTTAATAATTTCTTAATCTCTCAAATCCAAAATTATTAAGATTAAAAAAAAGTATCTAAAAAATTTGTGCACAAGCTTATTTTTTATCTTTATTTTTGAACGAATTATTTGGAAAAAATTATGAAACTTTTCTAAAGACTTTTTACAATAAAATTATGTTGTTTTTTTTTAATCTTTTTAACTGATCGTAACGATTCTCAATAAGAGGTAGTGTAAAGGATCTAAAAGGGGGTTATTTAAATATTTTTGTCACATCCAAAATATTTTTGCTACAGATTTTTTAATAGGATAAAAAACTTCCTCAGGAATTTGCCAGGTATACATAGAACTTTTTTTAAACCTGCTATTCGGGAAAATTTTACTGTGGGGCTGTACATTAGAAGATGACATGCCATGACCAAGGGATACAACCTAAAAAAAAAAGTTGGAAAACCATTACCCTACACGATCATTTTCGAGCAAAAGTCTCTTTGCGAAACACAAATAACCCATTTTTTTGGAAACAGGAAAACGTGGTAGAGTTTTGATTAACAGGAAAACGTGGTTAAATTTTGATTAACACTAACACAGGAAAATGTGGTTGAATTTTTTCAGGAGGGACAAAAGAGCAAGGTGAATGTGGTTGGAATGAGATATAAAAAAAAAAGTATGTGTAAAAAACTCGTTTGGACAGAGTCAGTAATGAATGGGTGCTCGAGGAGTGTGGTTTGAAAGGGAATCCAACTGAACAATGTGAAATAAACGTCTTAACGTTGGTTTGGGTATTTTGGGAGGATGAGTGTGAATCGAATGACATAGCAAATATGGGAAGGTATAGTGTTTGGATCAAAAGGAAGGGGTAAGCCATGTAAGACGTCGTTAAATGTTGTAGACGTATGAGTGAAAAAGAGAAAAAAAAAGTTTTAAGAACAAAAGGGCATGTATGACTTGTCGTATGGATGTTGTTGAAGAGAAGGGAATATGCGGGAATAGGGGAGTTTGGAGAAGGTTAGTGAGGATGGATTAAGTACGGAGTTGTTTTTTGAGCTTTATGCAAGGTTTCTTGTCCACCCCGTAAGGAAAATTCGTGATTAGGTGTGTGTGTGTGTGTGCCTACTATTTATAAAAAATCACGCAGTAGATGAGTTGACAAATGAATATATTAAAATTGTTTTAGTAATATTTATAACTGTCAGATAAGGTCCACCATACTAAAATTTAATCTATAGTAGCCCCATGGCTTCTTTGGTGCTGACTGACAGCTCACAGCTCACAGCTGACAGCTCTGAAAGGCTACCAGGCCAAATTATGTATCCCTACGCCGAACCATATGTACTGCAAAAACATGTGTTTAGCAGCTGTCACTTCTGACAGTCAAAATTTAGGTATATACCTAAATGTTGACTGCCAGAAGTCAGCTGTGAGCTTTCAGCAGCACCAAAGAAGCCATGGGGCTACTTTAACGACACAGGATAAGAAGGGTTGATTTTAAATAAATGTATCAAAATACACATGAATAGAACTGGTAAAACCACTATTGGTTAACTCATCCACAGAGTACCTATTATACTAGATTTTGAGCCCCAGCCTAAAGCCACATTTAATATACGGTAAGAACTCTGTAGAATGAGACCTCAAGAAAACTCAACCCACATCAGTGAGCACGTCGACTAAATATTGTAAAGCGGGCGCGCGACGGACCTTGTGTGAACGGCGAGGTCTTATCATTATACTGGGGCGCGTTTCTGATAAAACATGATTGAAAATACACAAGGAGTATTCAAGATTTTGATTATTAAAAATAAAACAGCACATAAACTGATAGATTTAGATTAACTAAACTAAACAAGTCACCGAATTAAATAATAAGAGTAATAATTAAGTCTGCAACTTATTATTATTATTATTATATCACCGCGTCTTACTACCGTTTGGGTTATACGCACTTACGCTAATGTATAAGGTAGGGTGATTGTGAGATGAAATGGAGGACCTACAGTTTAACGTGGGATCCGAACCACGGTGGAGGCCTGGCATTCCTCACATTCACAAATTGTTACTAATACACGTCTTGTCAAGTGACGTAGGGCTTGGCAATCAGATAAATCTGTGCCGGACTGAGGATTGAACCCCGTACCCCTAGCACACAAGTTCGACACCCTACCCTTAGACCGCCAGGTCACCTTGCAAGTTAATAAATAATGAGAAAACATAATATGAAATTAAATTAAATAAGCAGATTAATAACTACAAAACATATATAATAATGTTGGTGCAATATACAATTAAGAGGTTTTTAAGTGATCATGTAGTTAGTAGCAGTTTTTCAACCTGGGCAATGAACTTCTAATCGTGTGGTAAGTAGATCCCAGCCCCTAATTTGAGAGTTTCCGAAATACACACGATAAAACATAAAAGCTCTCAAATAAAATGTTTTATTGTTCCCTCGTGTGACTATACAGACATAGCCTGGGGAAGTTTGCTAAAGATACAGAAGAACAATTATTCGGCCCATATTTTAAGGGGTGACAAATAAAAGTGTTTTCTCAAATTTTCTGATTTTCCGGAAGCTTCTTCATGTAGTGTTTTAAATGGTCTTGCAACCAGGGAGTGAGATTCACTACTTGTTTCTGTTTTTACTCAGGTCAGTTATGACACGGGTTTGGATGATTTTTATTTAAAATGTCCAAAGTTGAGGATTTGTGTTCGTTTATTATCATGTGGATAAACAAAAATTATTTAAAATATACACCTGTGTAATCTTTAAACACATAATAATTTATAACCATTGACTGTGACTCTCATATTATAAATTACAAGTCTCATATATTAATTTAAATAACGGAAGCAATTAAGCGCAGTAAAATAATCATTTAAATATATACGGTTTTTCTTAATTAACTACGTAAAGCAACACAACGCATCCACAATAAGATTTACTTTCAGAACTATTATTTGAAAATTAACCACTATCTCTGCGCCGATCTCATTTCAGTACGGCTGTATACAGGCTGGCCGCAAAAGTGTTTTCTGCAGTTTGTGACAGTTTTTGGCGCGTAGCAAAGTATTCAAATATTTAAAATAGTCACAAAAATGTTCGTTATTAATATAAACAACAAGAACAATCAATGTCTACTTCACCCGTGTAATTTACTTAAGTCGCCGCTGGTCTACGTGCACGACAAAATGAACCGACCCGCGTTACACGAACGCTGGATTCACTGATCCACTCCCGAGCACACCGACCTACTCGCTGGACACGCTAGCTCATTCGCTGCCCACTCTCGGGTACGTTATCCCACTCACTGGACACGCTAGCCCACACACACTGGACACGCCAGTCCCACTCCACTTTCCACAACTCAGACACGGTGTCTTCTGGCTATCGCCGATCGTGTATACATAGGGGCCATAGTTAACAGTATGAAATCCTCCGTTTCTATAGTACTGGGTTAGAATAAAACGAACTAGACTCTTCAGACGTGTCCCTCTTCCTCCTCCCTGTCCCCTCTAATCCACATAGCATATATAATGCTATTGCATACCTGGTAAACAAGGAGGGAGATAGAGAGAACAGAGAGCGCAGTTAGGGTAGACAAAGAGAAGAGATCCGGTCCCGCTGTCAGAGAATAACTCGCTAGAAAATTATCTATCGAAAGTGACAGCTACAAAGTACATGACTTTTCGTATGGTTATATGAAAGTAGTTTTAATAACTTTTGTGTTATATACTGTGTCCTTACTATACACTGCTTGCACAGCGGAAATAATTGGTCACGTGATTCAACCTGTTGAATTGGCACCTTTCCAGTTCTCATGGTCGAGTGCTCAGGGAGGTCAACAACAGTTCTCACAGACCCTGGTTTGAACCTTCCGAAGTATAAAATAGATGTATTCTAGATTGTGAAGGAGTCATGTTGTTCTTATGTCTATTATTTAAATTTCTCATCACGACGTCATATTATCAGTTAAGGTTATAAGCTTATGTACTAATTACGCTTATGTTTATAGGGATTAGGTAGGTTATATTTATAGGAAGTGTACCCGCATTTGCGTGGAGGGACAGTTGAAAACCAAATTAGAAGAAATCTCAGTCAAACGACCAAGATTCGAACCTTAATCTCCCCGTCATCGGCAGTCTAGTATATTGCGAGAGTAGCGATATGGACCACGCGGTCACCGAAGCGGGTAGTAGTTAAATTAACGGCGTTAAAGCCGAACGTCCAGTACTAAGTTACCCTGAGTTAAGGCCGCCGCCTCTGTGAAAGAAAATACTTTCACACTGCGATACAGTAGAATGTTAATAGGAAGAACCTTTCAGAAAGTACAAACCTATTTTTTGCGGTCAACATTGATAGCATTTTTTATATATTATTAATGTTATTTTATAGATTATTGATAATCTACACATCAAAAGCAACTGCAGAGAAATATATATATATATATATAATATTGCGTATTACTACCCGTTCAGCCTATACGCAAACCTACTAGATTTTAGAGACAGTGTGCCCACATTTACGTGAAGTCAGAGTGAAATACCATTTAGAAAAAAAAACACCTAAATACACCTGACCAGGATTCGTATCCCGACCTCCGCATCATCGAAAGGCTAGTCTAATGTGAGTAGTGCCTTAGATCATCCGACCACCGAATCAGATTAATATGAGCTAAGGTATCCTTGAAAGTAAATCTAATAACACTTCAGTCCATATGGCCTAGATTCGAACCTTGACCTACCCGTAATCGGCTGACCGGATAAGACGAGATTGGCGCCACCATCCATGTGACCACAGATGCGGATGTTTATTATATAAATAACATTTATAAAAAAAATATTGCAGTAGTTGGTCAAATATTGACTACCGGTTCTAATATGAGCGGTCGTCCTTGAATTTAAGGGGGAGACGACCACTTCGGGCGAGTAGGATTGGTGATGGTCATCAACTCTAGTATTTTCATAGAATACCCTTCCCTGTGTTTATGTGGCTATAGAAGGTTTTAGGGAAGCTTGGTGTCTTTCCAGATGGTGCTGATGAAGAGGCCTACCATTTGTAAATGGGCGGTCTTTCATCCAATTAAGGTGTGGGTGTAGGGTACATGAGAAAAGGTAATTGTGTTTGTAGTTTTTATAGAATTCTTTTTTGTTATTATGAATCAAATATTGCTTCAATACAAACGTAGAATTTAATTTTCTTCGCATGTTGATATCAACAGCTGTTGTTGAATATCTGTCAAGGATGTCCTGGAACTTAATGCCTACTTTTTCTCTTCATTTAAAAAGTTTCTCATCTAACACCTCTATGCTCATGACAGGTGAAGTAAATTAAACTCTAAGTTTGTACTGAAACAATATTTTAATTATTTTGACCAAAAATAGTTTTGATATAAAAACTACAAAACCAATACCTTTTCTCGCGTTTATTACACTTCCACCTTAATCCCGGAATGTAAAACTAAGCCGGTCTACATTTCTTTTTGAAAATGCATGAGATAATAATTAATGTGATCTGACACATAGAGAGCTAAGGTCATCTTATTATCTAGTCGTTGGAACTTTGAGACCTGACTCCTGATTTGTTTTAAAGCGGCCTAATGACCTAGCACATCAAATGAATATTTGGACAGTACAGTAGATGATGGTTCTTTATTGAGGTGGTTTTGTAGTTCCGCAGACGGTGAGGGGAAGAAGTGAGGAGAAAAAAGGAGATCTAGGCCAAGGTCAGTATTCAATACTTTTTTAAGCATCGCGACTTACTACCCGTCAAGGTTATAGGCTTATGTACTAAGTACGCTTATGGTTTTAGGGATTAGGAACTATTTCAAACCTCAAACTTTTCTAGCCAAGAATGTGTTTTTATATATATATATATATATATATTGAAATATTCTAGTTTGAAAGCCATGGGGATGTTGGGGTTTGAATCCCAGCAGTGTATATGGAAGATGGTGCTTCCCAAATGATTTTTCACTTTCCCTTAACGCAAATTTGGTTATATTCCCTCAAAATACATATTTCTCGTCCCTTTAACATTAGCGTAGCTAGTATACATGTGAACCAATTCGGTGGTCGCATGGTCTAAGGTGTCACTCTCGCAATAGACTGAACTACCGATAATGGGGTTATCGAGGTTAGATTCCCGGTAGGGTGTATTGAGAGTGGAATTAGCGTAATTAGTACATGGGCGTATAACCTGAACGGGTAGTGAGACGCGGGGGAAAATAAAATATCCCTTTTCTGTGAAAATGTTTGGAATGGAACCATCTTGGTAGAAATATAAAATAAACTCACGATGGCGTCGAAAGCCAGAAGGTTGATGAACCTCGCGACGATCCTCCACTTGTGGAAGGTGTACCAGACGGTCCCCTGGTAGGTGTCACCGGCGTTCAAGAAGAGCACGTTGGGACCCTCCCCTGAGGTCGCGCGGGCGCGGATCTTGCGCACCTCGCTTGCCACACGAGCCATCCCGCCGTAACACCTGCAACAGGAACAGTGGCACCTGCAGGCGCAGCAATACAGCTCCAGTTTCCCCTGGCTGTAATAACCGACAGTTAATTCGTCGGATGGTCATGAGCAACAGTTAGCTTATCAGGCGGCTATGAGCAACAGTTGGCTTGTCAGACGGCTATGAGCAACAGTTGGCTTTCTGAGCTCATGGCCAACAGTTAACTTGTCAGGCGGCTATGAGCAACAGTTGGCTTATCTTAGGTCATGGCCAACAGTTGACTTGTCAGGCGGCTATGAGCAACAGTTGGCTTATCTGAGGTCATGGCCAACAGTTAACTTGTCGGGCGGCTATGAGCAAAAGTTGGCTTATCTGAGGTCATGGCCAACAGTTAACTTGTCAGACGGCTATGAGCAAAAGTTGGCTTATCTGAGGTCATGGCCAACAGTTAACTTGTCGGGCGGCTATGAGCAAAAGTTGGCTTATCTGAGGTCATGGCCAACAGTTAACTTGTCAGGTGGCTATGAGCAAAAGTTGGCTTATCTGAGGTCATGGCCAACAGTTAACTTGTCAGACGGCTATGAGCAAAAGTTGGCTTATCTGAGGTCATGGCCAACAGTTAACTTGTCAGACGGCTATGAGCAAAAGTTGGCTTATCTGAGGTCATGGCCAACAGTTAACTTGTCGGGCGGCTATGAGCAAAAGTTGGCTTATCTGAGGTCATGGCCAACAGTTAACTTGTCAGACGGCTATGAGCAACAGTTGGCTTATCTGAGGTCATGACCAACAGTTATCTTATCAGAGCGTATAACCCGAATGGGTAGTAAGACGCGGTGTTAAGTATTATTATTATTATTATTATCTTATCAGGCGGCTATGAGCAACAGTTGGCTTATCTGAGGTCATAGCCAACAGTTATCTTGTCAGGAGGCTATGAGCAACAGTTGGCTTATCTGAGGTCATGGCCAACAGTTGACTTGTCAGGCGGCTATGAGCAACAGTTGGCTTATCTTAGGTCATGGCCAACAGTTGACTTGTCAGGCGGCTATGAGCAACAGTTGACTTTCTGAGCTCATGGCCAACAGTTGACTTGTCAGGAGGCTATGAGCAACAGTTGGCTTATCTGAGGTCATGGCCAACAGTTGTCTTGTCAGGCGGCTATGAGCAACAGTTGGCTTTCTGAGGTCATGGCCAACAGTTAACTTGTCAGGCGGCTATGAGCAACAGTTGGCTTATCTGAGGTCATGGCCAACAGTTATCTTATCAGGCGGCTATGAGCAACAGTTGGCTTATCTGAGGTCATGGCCAACAGCTATCTTGTTAGGAGACTATAACCGATAGTTGGGTTACTAGACGGCTATAGCCAACAGTTAACTTGTCACGTGGCCATGACCAACAGTTAGCTTATCTGAGGTCATGGTCAACAATTATCTTATCAGGAGGCTATGACCGACAGTTGGGCTACCAACCGATCATGACCAACAATTAACTTGTCGGGAGGCTATGACCAACTGTTGTCTTATCAGACGGTCACGACCACAAATGTTCTTGTCAGATGTTCATGACCAACAGTTAGCTTATCAGACGGTCACGACCAACAGCTATCTTGTCAGACGGTCACGACCAACAGTTAGCTTATCAGACGGTCACGACCAACAGTTAGCTTATCAGACGGTCACGACCAACAGCTATCTTGTCAGACGGTCACGACCAACAGCTATCTTGTCAGACGGTCACGACCAACAGCTATCTTGTCAGACGGTCACGACCAACAGCTATCTTGTCAGACGGTCACGACCAACAGCTATCTTGTCAGACCGTCACGACCAACAGCTATCTTGTCAGACGGTCACGACCAACAGCTATCTTGTCAGACGGTCACGACCAACAGTTATCTTGTCAGACCATCACGACCAACAATTGGCTTGTCTGAGGTAATAACACACAGTTGGATTATCAGATGATCATGGCCGACAGTTGGCCCATCTTATCAGACTGTCATGGCCAACAGTAATATTATCAGACGGCCTGATGGACAGTTTGCTTGACAAGCAACAATAAAATATATCCTAATAGCCGGGCGGTAATGACTACCATGGTCGGAAGGTTGCTGAAGATAAGTTTTCTCTAATTACCGCCACATATTATATTGTGCGCCATCCACTTTAGTCCTCGTATCTGTTAGATAGCCTCGTTCAGGCCTGTTATTATTATTGTTGTTATTTTTATTATTATTATTATTATTATTATTATTATTATTATTATTATTAGCACTGCCTCTTACTACCCGCTCGGGTTGTACGCACTTACGCTAAAGTGTAATGGTAGGGTGATTGTGAGATGAAATGGAGGACCTACAGTTTAACGTGGAATTCGAACCACGGTGGAGTCTTGGCATTCCTCACATTCACAAGATGTGATTAATACACGTCTTGTCAGAGGTGAATGAAGGGTTTGGCAATCAGATAAATCTGTGCCGGGACCGAGGATTGAACCCCGGATCTCCCAGCACAGAAGTCAGACACCTTACCCTAGACCACCAGGTCACCATTCAGGCCTGTTGAAACGGAACCAGAAATGGTGTATCTATAGGCACAAGGTGAGAGCTAGATAACTACAGTTAATTCATGTTTATTTAGTAAATTTTAAAGTGTACTTTTTGAATTGACTGATAATAACTTATAAGATCACACAGTACAAAAACTAGCTTAATCCTAAAAGGTTAATCACTAATCTCACATCACCGACGCGACATGATGGTTTTGTTGATCTCACTTATTTTAGAACTCCAGTTCTCACCATATTCAGGTACAATTTTAACTAGTAATAACAACATTGGAGCGGAAGTTAGGAAAATAAGTCAAGAAAAGCCTGTTATTACTTTGTCAGTAAGTTGTTAATATCTCTCCATTGTCAAGAAAATACAAAACAACAGTTTCACCAATTTTTATTAGGGTTGTGAAACGTGGTCTCTTACATTAAATGACGAGAAGAAATGTAGGGTGTTCGAAAACAAAGTTCTTAGGGGGATTAACCGGGCTAGATATTAAATTAACCAGATATCGTATCAAATTGCGGTTTTCTACATTATTCACTTGACAATAACGATATTGGGATCAGTTTAAAAGTGTTTTAATCTAAAAATAAAATTTCAATTTTGTATTTTTTTTATAGTATTATAAAACTATCTCACTAGTCTCTTCTTAGCACCGCGTCTTACTATACGTTAGAGTTGTACTCTTATGTACTAATTACGCTAATGTATCAGGAATGAAGGGAGGTTGGGCTAAGAGGAATTATACCCGCATTTGCATGAAGGTGGAGGGAGAAGGAGAAAACCACATAAGAAAAACCACCCTCGGTAGACCCACAGGGATTTAAACCCCGATCTCCCCGTCATAGTCAGCTAATTTAATTCGATAGTGATGCCTTTATTCATTTGATCACCGAAGAAGATTCCCCTTGTCTCAATATCACTGTTTTCTAATGAAGATTCAGGGTTATCACATCACGATGTGATGTCTGGTTCGAGATGTCTTACCTACCTAAATTATAAGGCATCCCCAGTAGGAGAGGTGGTTCCTGACATATAGGTAAAGTTACCATGTAACCCATTCACTAAACCATATGATCTGCAGGACCATAATTGGTTTGTAACTTTTGGCATTCAAAACATCCACCACAAACAAACAATTAGTTTGGTTGGAATATTTTTTTCGTTCAAGCGGCTTCTGCGGTTCACTCAAAAATTCTTTTTAGACGAGAGTGGCGTGCTCTTCTGAAATCAAGATGGTGAACCAGCTGAAATAAGGGCGGTTTATGACGTCACACAAAACCCTCTTGTTGGTTGTGTTCATGAGCATTTGTTTACAAAATAAAAATGTTTTGTTTTGAAACTATTATTTTGTATGGCTCTCTCTCTCTCTCTAGTTTAAAAGAAATATGTATTCATTTTGGTGGCCGATTATAACAAGATACAATTGGGAAAATTATAGTCCGACATCTTAGCTCAGTCCGTAGCGTGTCTGCCTGCTGAGCTAAGAGTCCCGGGTTCGATTACCAGCATGGCTGAAAATTCATCAATGATGGCATTTTGAGTTTACCCATTTACGTTGGTAAATTTACGGGCGGAGACTGGATGTTGTGCCCTTCATATAAAGCTTCGGACTTATCAAGTATTTAGTGTAAAATATGTGTCTTAAATAAAAATCTAACCCAGGCCACAGATTGGAAACAGTAAAGAGTAAAGTAAAATTGTAAATATAATATTTTTCATTTATTATTTCATGTACTATAATATATCTTGTTGCTACAACCGACAAATAAAATACAAAATAGTTTTATTAATATATTTATACAGTAAACCTTAGGAAAGTATTATTAGACTCGTTTGAAAACACGTTTTATTGGTAATATGACATTATTAAGAAAATAATTATTATTTTCAAATGAGCTGACATTAGTCACTTTCATTCTAGAGTAGCCCCATGGCTTATTTGGTGCAGAGTAACAGCTCACAGCTGAGAGCTGACGGCTTTGAAAAGTTACCAGACCAAATTGTGTATCCCTACACCGAACCATAAGATCTGCAAAAACATGTGTTTAGCAGCTGTCACTTCTGACAGTCAAAATTCAGGTATACACCTAAATGTTGACTGTCATAAGTCAGCTGTGAACTGTCAGTCAGCACCAAAGAAACCATGGGGCTACTGTATGTTTTTAATGCTAGCACTGTTTGCTATCTGTCGGATATCAGTTCTGCTGCTGTGTATGCTCTATCTATACGTACTACCCGTGGGTTGAGGTGTGCTATTAAGAGCCTGGCACAAATGACGAGTCGCCGACTTACCTGTTCGCTTCAGCATCGGCGTCCGTGCACCTTGAAGACAGAGCGGTCGTCTGCTCGAAGCGAGCGTGCATGTCGTTGGTGTGAAGCAGAATGATCTCAAAGTTCGCAGCGTCGCCGCCAGAGGACGCGGCAAACACCGCGAGAAAAACCGTCCCCCAAAACGCACTCCCGGCCATTGTCAAAATCAACTATTGGGACCGATTAGATAAATAAACTGACGTCGTTCCAAAGTGGATTCAACTTTTTAAACAATTATTGTTATTAACTACTGTTATATTGTATGGTTAAAAATTTTTTTTTAAAGATAACTTATAGCTAGGGCTAGGATAGCTATGGGTTAAAAAAAAAAGAGCTAAACACAATCTTAAAGATGTAAAATAAAATGGCTTAAGGTGGGATGGAAGGGGACGCGAAAAAAGGCCAGTATTTTTGCAGCTTTTATGGCAAACTTTTTTTTTTGCTAAAATAAATAAATAATTCCTCCCGTATAGACATAGTTTAATCTTCTTCGCATGCTGATATCAACAGCTGGTGAATATATGTCATGAGCATAATGGTATTATATGAGAAAGTTTTTAAATAAAGAGAAAAATTTGTCATTAAATTCAAGGACATCTTTGACAGATATTCAAGAAATTTTGAGGTCACCATGTGAAGAAAATTAAATGCTATGTTTGTACCGGATCAATATTTTATTTATTTTGTAAAAAAAAAGTTTTGCTAGAAAAACTGTAAAAACACTGGTTTTTCTTGCATCCCCATCCATCACACCTTTAAGAGTAAAAAATACGCCCCAAAGGAATAAATGTACATAATTGTAATTGAACAGAGTAGCCTGAAAATCCTGGACTAATATAATTTTAAACAAATAATGTGTATAGAAAATATTTTGAATATAAAATATTATCTATTTAGACATTTAAAAAAATCCACTCATTTTAAAATATTTATTATATAACGTATTGTATTTAGAAAATATATTAGATGTAAAATACTATTTATTTAGGCACTACAACAATACCCGCCCATTTTTAAATGTCACATAATGTGTTTTAAAAGTATCTTAGATATAAATATTATTGTTTTTATTTTTTATTATTACTATTATTTTGTAAAATGTGAATTGTTTTATTTTGTAAGTAAGATAATTTAAAACGATTTTTTTTAGAAAATTCTTCAAAAGCTACACAATATTCCCTAAATATGGTTTAGATACACTTTAAAAGTACCCTAAATCTGATTTATAACACCCTAAAATTGCACAAAATATGGCACAAATACACTTTAAAACCACCCTAAGATATGTAATTATATGTAGAATAAAAAACAAATTTATTTAATCAGAGCAGCTCAAAACATGTTTACATCCCACTTAGAATTAAAATATGACATGTAATAAACATCCTAGCCCTACTTATAACCAAGCACACCACCCTGTCAGAAATATTTCACACCCTCTTGTAAAGATGTTCACGTATCCGGTGGTAGTTCCCGTCATTCGTTCATCGATATTAGTTCGCGGAGACCCACCACGAGAGGAGCTAGCTCTAGGTACACGACTGCGGCGCGTCGCGGTTGCCGGCGGACTGCTGAAACCTCGTGGTGGTAGGCTCGCTCGTTCATTCATTCGCATGAGCGCTGCGCTGCTGTTTTTTGTTGTTAATCTGTATCTCAGGTTGTTGCTGAAGGGCATTGTGTCACTGAGTGGTCTGCCTTACTTGCCTTTCTCTTTCATCAGGAAGTTTGTTTACCTTTTTACTTTTTGTCACAGTAGATAATCTTGGCTCAATTATAATCCTGGTCAATTATCCTTTTGGTCTTTAATCGATTCAATAAGAGAGCTTTACCCACTTAGGTGATTGAATATTCTAAGGCGTCCCTTTGGCAGTAGACTGGATTTCAGATGACGGGGAGATCAGGGTTTGATCACAGTCGGGTGTATTTTTTATTTGTTTTATTTATTTAGCATCGCGTCTTACTAACCTACCTCTTCTTTTCTAATTTTTTTTTATCACCGCGTCTACCGTTCGTTTATACGCTTAAGTACTATTTACGCTAATGGGTTAGGAATTGGGAAGGTTGAATATATAGAGAGTGAACCCGCATTTGCGTGGAAGGAGAGTGAAAAACCATTTAGGAAAATCCACTCCCAGTTCACCCGACCGAGATTCGAACCTCGATCTCCCCGTCCTCGGCAGTCGAGCTCAACACGACTAGCGCGTTAGCTAACTACGTGACCTAGGCGGGTTCGTCAGGTCTATTGAAATTTGTTTTCCTGAATAGGTTAACACAGGCAAATGTGGGTACACTTCCTTAAATTCAACCTTCCTTCGCCCCCTAACACTTTAATGGAATTGGTTGGGGTTTGTTAACACCACTTCCTACTACCCGTTCGGTTTATATACTAATATGCAACGATTTTAGGATTAAAAGGTTATATTTAAGAAGTCAGCCACATTTGAGTGAAGGTAGATTGAAAAACAGTTTTTTTAAATCCACCCTTAGTACACTCTGACCGAGATTTGAAACTCGATTTCTCCGTCATCGGTGGTATAGTCTACTCTGAAGTAGCGCCTTAGATCATGCGGCCACCAAATCTGGTTGGAATTAGTTCATAAACTTATAGCCCGAACGGATAGTAAGACATGGCTACAAAAAAATAGTCACCGAAGGAACTAAGGTCTCAGTCACGCCTTGTCAAGGTTTTCTGGTGGATGTTTGGTCGGGCTTACCTCCATGAAAATATATGTACACTTCCTCCAAATCACCTCTTCCTAATTTCTACGGATTCCCACCAAACTTGGAACACACGTAAGCATCCATAATTATAAACCTGTTTATATTTTTGAACTTCCTCCGTTGACACATTGGGTCTTGGGTTCACTAAGTTCAATAAAAGCTGCTAATATAGTTCTTATAGTACAATCTACCGTCATAATTTTCGTGACACATTTGTTTGTATCTACGAAGAACCAAAAACACACAACCATATTTTGAATAAGTTTCAAATTTTGGAAATTTGAAGGATTTATTAAAATCGTTTAAGTTGTATATAACTATATACCTATTAGTTATAAGATCAAAATTCAAAATGACTAATTCTGAAACGATTTTCTCTAAAGGTGGATGAAAGGGGACGCGATAAAATGTCAATTTCTTAAAGTTTTGATAGCAAACAATTTTTTCCGGGCAAAATAAATCAAAAATTTCCCAATAGAAACACGAAGTTTAATTTTTTACACATAATATCTATACATTCTTTAATATTTGTAATGAATTATAATCAACATTCGACGAGAAACTTTTTAAATGAAGAGAAAAAGTTTTCATCAAATTCTATGACACCCTTGACATATATTCAAGTAATGTTGAGATTATTATGAGAAGAAAATTAAACTATGTTTTTATTGGAGAAATATTGATTTATTTTGCCAAAAAAAATTTGCTGAAAAATCTCTGCAAAAATACTGCTGCTTGCAATCCATACTAGCCCACCTTAAGATGGAGGATATAGTTTTTAAAAAATCGTACCAAACAAATTATTTTGTCTTAGGTTTAGAAAATTGTCCGGACTATAATTTTTTTTAATATACAACTATTTGTATCTATTCGACCCATTTTTATCCCTCTGTACTATTCACGTTTAACTATAGTAATGAAGTAAAGATTAAAAGGTAAAGCTAAGAGAAAATTACTAGTATTCGCTGGGAGGTACAGTGTGAAACTATTTATAAAAATATTACCGCAATATACCAGGCAGAGATTCGAACACCGATGTGGAGGCCCTGGGGATGTACCAAATTGGAGTTCCCAACACTAAAACAAATAATCTTCTTTTCAAGGTTTTGACACTAACATTTTTACTTTACAAAATTAACTCTTAAAGCTAAGTGTTAATGATATTATTTAAATAAGGAAATAGTGTAATCATAATAAATTAGATTTATATTTCCATATATATAGCCACTAAATTTTCTGCGATCTATGGGTGTTGTTTATGTTTTGAAAATAACAGTCTGAAATATCTGTTAGCCCACGCGTATTAGTAAGTTAGTTAATAAGTAATAATTGGTAAGAAATAAATAAAAACTGATATAGTAGGCTAAGTTATCGTTTATTTTAAGAGCTTTCCATTACTGCAATATACATAGAGCCAAATTAAAAATAATTTATTTTATTGCAATATTTTGTGGAGGCCCTTGGGGGTCAAACACTTTTGCCCTCCCTTAAATTCAGGCCTGACCCCAAGTATAACTCGAACTTTTTTTAAAATCAAAATAATAAGATCCATTTTCTATAAAATGAGCTCTTATTTTTTTGTCTGTTGTTCTTTGTAAATTACCATGAATTTTTTGGAAATTTCTCATGTCGCTGAAATAAAACATGACATAATATGTCAACCATGAATACTAGTTTTTTTACTCGTGTCATTTTATCATTGTACTGAGCAACCTAAGCGTGTAATCTTTCTTAAGGTACAAGGTCACTTGAATGACGTTTGTGTCAGCTTGCGTCATGTCAGATAGTTACAAATGAGCAGAAAAATTATTATTAAAATAGGAATTACAAAAAGGCCTAGACTTGTTTCTGAGAAAGTAAAATACCAATAGATAAGGTGTTATGGAAGAGGACCTCAAAATTTATTGAATATCTGTCAAGGGTGTTCTGGAATCTAATGAAAACTTTTTGTCTACATTTTAAAAGTTTCTCATCTAATGCCGCTATGACCATAACAGATATTCAACAAATGTTGATATCACCGTGTGAAGAAAATTAAATTCTATGTTTGTACTGGAGCAATATTTTATTTATTTTAACAAAAAACGTTTTGCTATAAAAACAGCATAAGTACTGGTCTTTTCTCACGTACCCATCCATACCACTTTAAATTTTAATCGGAAGAGCTCTTTAGAAAATGAAAACATTTTTCTACCAAAATTGATAACATTTTACCATATTATTAGATTTATTAACCCACTTTGGTGATCTAATTGTCTAAGGAGTCATTCTCGCAATATACTGGACTGTCAAGATGAGGAAGTCGGGTTGGAATCCCGGTATAGTGTTTTTTCCCCCCTAAACTGGATTACTACTCTCCCTCTACGTCAATGCGGGTGCAATTCCTCTTAATTCAACCTTTGGAACCCCTAACACATCAGTTAGTGCATATTCTCATAACCTAAACGGGTAGTAAGATTGTTTGCTAAAATAAATAATTCTATGTTATCATATAGGTATTGTTTTTATTAATCAAAAGTGACTTTGCAGATAACATGAACTGACGTATGAATACGTGAAAGTATATTTAGTAATTTTCTTGATAGCAAATAAGTTTCTTTCTTTGAAAATTGGATTGAGCCCTTTGTTTTCCCTGAAAGGTATCCACCTTATCTTGTATGGTTACACTATGATGCAGCTTATAATATAGGGCCATAGTTCAATACGTGAAGGTGAGACTGTCTCTTTTCAGATTAAACCGAGTGTACATAGTAATTACAGGGGTGAGTTTATTTTAGCAGTACCGCAGTTCACACTATGATCACTGGATCACACGTGACGGAGATTTCGAGGTTCGAGTCATGGCCAGGACTAAGCGTAATTTTCCCCTCTTCACGCCCATTCCTCCAAAATATTGTTTTAATCCTAACACCATATTTTAAGTCATGTTTAAATATAAATAAATTAAACAGCGTACCCAACAAACTTATTCTATCCATTACCTAAAAATGTAGATATTTACTTTAAACTTGTAAGAAGTGTGAAACGAAATAATATACATAGTTTCAAAAACATTATAATAAATAGAAACATTACACATCCCTGTTATTTTAATTTTTTTTTGCCATGAATATGGTTTTAATATAAAACAAAACAAATATCCCAAGGTATGTATCAATTTTTAAATGACAGCTCTCAAATGTAGACCTTAGTTTTTATAAATGTAAAATCAAAATTAAAAAAAAATTTAAACCATCATCAATACCAACATCTTCAAAATAACCTTTTTCATTTAATTTCTTTTTTTGTTTAAATCGGTTCAATAGAGCTGTGTGACTCGTTTTCTTAATATTGTTGCTTCACTATTTAAAATGAATTGTTAACTTTGACATGATATAGTGCCTACAAGGAGTAAATATTTTTAGTTTAAAAATTCCGTTTTGTTTAAATTCGAGGAATTGATGTCTAAAACAACTGCCGTTTTCTCTAATTGCAACTTCCTCTTGGAATATTTTTGAAATTTTGAATTTTTCATCAAAACCTTGGTGTATAAAATTTAATTTAAATATACATATAATATATATAACTAGGTTGTGTATAACTTCGGTAATCATTGTATAAACGAATCATCGCACGTTTTAAATAGATAGATAGTTTAAAAAGGGATATATATATATATATATATATATATATATATAATATATATAATATATATATATATATATATTATATATATATATATATATATATATAGTAACACATTAAAATTAAGCTTGTAGTAAAATAAAATATGAAATGTCATAAACATACTATTTCTATTAGTTTAGAATTTGGTTTCTATCTAATATAATTTTAACCTTTCAAAGGAAACAAAGATCTTTATTTTCTCATCCTAAAACGAAAAATTGTATTTTCAAACGCTAACCTATTCACTTACTATACCCCCGGCTAAATATCTTTACAATGGCGTCCCCTTTCAATGGGCGGCTCCTTTACTACATTAGTGGAGCATTATTACAGACGAATTTATTTTCATTTACCGTTGACACGTATTGTTAAACTTCTCCTCATAGTGGTCTTAAACGACATCCCGTTCGAAGAACTTTAATTTTCTAAAGATTATGACGATTGACCACTCAATGATCTGAAATAGTTTCCACCGAAATTTGGTTGCATGGTTGGGTCAAAATTTCTTTAGACTTCATTTTCTACTTGCAAAAACATAAAGATTTGCTTGGTAAATCGAGACTGTAAATAAAAGAGGATCAAGGTTAAATGGGTTTTCATATTTTTTTATTACCAAAAATGGGTTTTAATATTTTTTTATTACCAAATTTTAAAAATTCCTGTTTATCCTTGCTTCCACCATGTCCAATTTGTGTGTTCCAGTGTTTGGACTGCGAAGTAAATAATAAAACTAAGAAAGAGTATGTTATTCAATTAATTTAGAAAAACTTTGATATTCAATTAAGGGAGCACTTAAGATATAATTATATTGTGTAATAATAACTAGGAAAAATTAAGGCTCCATCTGAATATTTTATCAATAACTATCGCACCCTTTAGGTATATAGTTTGGCAGCTAATATAAATTAAAATGCTCGTATATATCTTAATTAAATAAAACAATTTATAGTAATCATATTAAAACCCCTTTTTAAAATAAAGAGGTATAATATAAAAAAATGTGTGTGTATTATTGATTAATTGAAAACCACCAATAAGAATTGTTTGAAAAAGAAGACAACATACATATAAATCATCCTTATAAAAACACAGAGGGCTCGTATAAATATTTTAATTTAACCATTATTAAAGTTTTTTTTGTATGGAATCGAACTCTAGACCCACCAATATAAACGCATACAAAAAAAATCACTTTGTTACACATATCCAAAGTTGTCTTATTATTCATGAAACGTTTAAAAGTTCTAAGTTCCATAGTCTTAGAACTAAGTCACTGACACACAAACACACACACATATAGCTTATTTTTTACAAATATACGAGTTTGTTACCTAATTAGCTCGTTCACGAATATCTAAAAATCAACTAGACAGCAAAAAAAAAATCATTCAAACAAAATATAAAAGTGCGTATACAGCTTTTTTATTAATTTAATATTGTTCAAAATCATCTTTCTTAATCTACAAAGTTGGGTAACCAAGCTATGTGTGCCCTGACAAGGTTAACTTCATTTAGTTTAATCTCTTTGTGACGCCCCACCCTCTCCTAAAATCAATGGTAGTGCATTTACCTATGAATTAACCGCTTAGTTATCTTTCATTTAGTTAAATACATTAATAATATCAGACTTTGATATCAGTACAATCTACTGCTGATAAAACACACATTTTTTAATCCATGGCGTGAAGACTACAATAAAGATAGACCTATGTATGGGACCACTCTAGCATCAAACCCGGATCCCCTGGCCTAGATCTTTAGTCAGCTCCCCAGCAGCTCAGCTAAGGAGACCGGACTACGTCAAAATTCTACAAATTATTCAATAAATACACAGATAATCTGAAGGAAGAAAACTGAAATAAATCGAATTTATTTGTTTTTAGTACATGCATTATGAGATAAAACTAAATCAACTCAAAGCTCACACATTAATAGCACATCTAAAGCAAATAATGCCAACAGATTCAAGGGTAGTCCTAAAAATCCATAACATGTACAATATTTTTATTGAGCCAAAAAAAAGGTGTCAGAGTTCAAATTTTATATTCTTCATTTAACAACAGCAAAATTCATATCACTCTATTAGTTTTTATATTTTTAAATAGTTTTTTCTCAATTTTGTCATATTAGTCTTAAATCTAATATTTTATAAATGCAGGCTACCACGAAACCATGTGAATTCTGTTTGGGGTGACCTGGTGATCTAGGGGTAAGGTGTCGGACTTCTGTGCTGAGGGTCCGGGGTCTAATCCTCGGTCCCGGCACAGATTTATCTGATTGCCAAACCCTTCCTTCACCTCTGACAAGACGTGTATTAATCACAACTTGTGAATGTGAGGAATTCTAGGCCTTCACCGTGGTTCGGATTCCATGTTAAACTGTAGGTCCTCCATTTTCATCTCGCAATCACCCTACCATTGCACATTAGCGTAAGTGCGTATTACCCGAACGGGTAGTAAGACGTGCTAATAGTAATAATAATAATAAAAAAAAATTCTGTTTGAAGCTGTGACCAGGGGTTTTCCCGATGGGATATACTAGGAAGGGTTTCATCTACAAATTGCTTACTATAAGTTTAATTGGAATAGAGTACTAGGCTAAATCATGGTTTAAATTAGGAGGGATAGCCAGCACACTTACCTTGGTGATACTGGAGTAGAAATTGTTTAGATAGAACATTAAAAAACACACAAACACATTTTTAAGGACAAGCTTTCACTGTCACAGACAGCTTCATCAGGCCAAGAGAGTAGACTGATGCTTGGTTTAACTGCAAGGTTGACTCAACCAAGCATCAGTCTAATCTCTTGGCCTGATGAAGCTGTCTGTGACAGTGAAAGCTTGTCCTTAAAAATGTGTTTGTGTGTTTTTTTAATGTTTTATCTAAACAGTTTATACTCCAGTGTCACCAAGGTAAGTGTCATTACTATAAGTTTAGGCGTTTTAACACAAAAGTTATTTAACGATTGGTCCATATTAGGAAGTGAAGTTATAAAAAGTGCATCCATATCAGCGTAGATAGAAGATGGGAAAACCAAAGTTCCAAATCACATGTGTAAAGTTTCTCCCAGTGCACCTTACCGGCATTTGAACCTTGACCTCTACATCCAGTTTATTACAACTCCAACACCTTAGATCGTGTGGTCACTGGTGTGGTCTTCCTCCACGAAGTAGTTTACCATTCAATTTTCAAGAGAATGTTGGCTACTTTGTTAAGCAACCGCCCCTCCTAACCTTTCAATGGTGAGGTAATTAAATTCTTTAATATATATATATATAAAATTAAATTCTTTAATATATATATATATATATATATATAACTGGCACTTTGGAGCGCCAAACAACCTTTAAGATAGAATAGTTGGGGACGCAAGAAATGGTGTTTTTGCAGTTTTTGTATCAAAACTTTTTTTATTCGCTTTAATACAAACACAGAGTATAATTTTCTTCACATGATGATAACAGGTCTTGGATATTTGTCAAGGTTGTCCTGGAATTTAACGACCACTTTTTCTCTTCATTTAAAAAGTTTATCATTTAATACCGCTGTTGATATCATCAAAATGTGAAGAAAATTAAACTCTATGTTTAAAATGAAGCAAATTTTTTTTTTGTCAAAAAAAGGTTTTGCTATAAAAACTGCTAAAAACACTTAACTCGCTCTTCGTACATCCCCACCTTAACAGTGCAATTTATTCATACTTAACTATCAGTGCATACTCATATATAAGTACTTTTAATTGGAGTCCTACGGACACTTATCACACCAAGGTTGCTACCACTTGGGACCTCCTGATTAGAGAGGGACGTCTATCGACTCATATGTCACTCATAATAGCTTCCTTGTAGTCCTCAGCTGAATATTGAATACGAAACATTTCTTATATTTCAGCAGTGGCGAAAGTTTACTTAAGATTAGCATCTAAGGGCTTATATCTACAAATAAAACAACAAATTAATAAGCCGTTTTAAAAATTAATACTGTCTATAATTCGTATTCGTATGATTTGAAAAATTAAAAACAAACTTATAATTTACTAATCAAGATTATTTGCCTTTTACTTGATAAATAATTCCTTTATTCTACTATAAGCAAACGGTTAACCTCTGTGGACTTAGAGGTAAAGTTCTTGCTTCAGGACCCAATATTCGTGGGTTCAAAACTAGCTGGGGTCGACAGATTTTTCTTGATAGATAAAAATCCGTAGCACAACTTCCTTCGGAGGGGAAGTAAATACGTCGGTCCCATGTCAACTGTGGAATGTAAAAAAAGCCTGCAAGGTATTTTAAATATCTTTACCGGCAAAATTGGTAGGCTCTTTCATTTTCCTCTCGTAGAAATTCTCGTGTGCTGATATAATCAGTCGGTTTAAAAAAAGTGCACGTCAAACAAATTTAAAATATACATAAGCGAATTTATTATGAGTATTGCTTTACAGATTCGTCAAGGGAAATTTTACAAGATTGACACTGAATAGCATACAGTATTTTTACGTCAATTACTGTTCGGTTTGGATTGGAATGGGATGTGAGTGACGGTCGGTATTTTTGCATTTTTCATAACCAAATACTATTTTGGTTAAAATAAATAAAATATTGCTCCAGTAGATACAGTTCGTTTAGTTCATTAAACGTTACAATCTCAAAAGTTCTTGAATATCTGTCATGAACATGGTGGCATTTAAAGAGAAACCTTTTAATGAAACATTAAATGTCTGGATCTAATTCCACGATGCTGGTTACAAATATTCGAGAAAGTTGAAATTAAAAAATTTGTGGAAAATTAAAATAAATGCAATTAAAACTGTAAAAATACTTATCTTAAAACATGCTCCCTTTACAATACATCTTAAATCTTCCTTCTGGTACCCCTTACAAAAAACCGTTTTGGAATTGACCCATGACAAACTTAAACCCGCAAATTATTTAGATGCGTTTCGATGCATTAGGTTCCACAATTTAATCAATTATAAAAGCTCTCAGGTGACCTGGTGGTCTAGGGGTAAGTTGTCGGACTTCTGAGCTGAGGGTCCGGGGTTCAATCCTCGGTCCCGGCACAGATTTATCTGATTGCCAAACCCTTCCGTCACCTCTGACAAGACGTGTATTAATCACAACTTGTGAATGTGTGGAATGCCAGGCCTCCACCGTGGTTCGGATCCCACGTTAAACTGTAGGTACCCGCCTCGGTGGCGTAGTTGGCTAATGTGCTAGTCGTGTTGAGCTCGACCGCCGAGGACGGGGAGATCGAGGTTCGAATCTCGGTCGGGTGAACTGAGGGTGGTTTTTCCTAAATGGTTTTCCACTCTCCCTCCACGCAAATGCGGGTTCACTTCCTCTAAATTCAACCCTCCCAATTCCTAATCCATTAGAGTAATTAGTACTTAAGCGTATAACCCGAACGGGTAGTAAGACGCGGTGCTAAATATTATTATTATTATTAAACTGTAGGTCCTCCATTTCATCTCACAATCACCCTACCATTACACATTAGCGTAAGTGCGTACAACCCGAACGGGTAATAAGACGCGGTGCTAATAATAATAAAAGCTCGCCTCGGCTCAATAGGTGTTACGTATATTGTTTTGGGTTAAGCTAGTTCTTAAGTTGTTTCCTAAATTAAGCTTTGTGTTCTAAGGTGTTCGTCTACTCCCACAGTAATAAAAACAAAACAAAAATCTAATGACTTACAAATCTTACAAGGCCAGCTATTGTTCAAGACAAAACAGTTCAACCTTGACTCAAACATTTGTCTGTTGTCATTGTCATTAAGGACGACTATTAAGCTATAAGAGTCTTATTTGCTTTCTTAAAGGTCTTCAAATAAAATGAGTAGTTTCCCGAGAACTATGCACTTTACTCATAAGTGTTTCTAAAAGTTTTGGAGACGAAGGCCCAGCAAATGGAAGCTATGCACCCTGAGGGGCCCACCGGAGCCCTGGAAAAATAGGGAGAAGGGGGACGTTTGAGAGATATGCAGGGAAAAAAACATTATTTCCAGGCAATTCCATTTTATGACTCTAAATACAAGACAAAAACTAATTTAATAAATGAAATTTTGATATAAGTCATAGAATATATTTAATTAGTAGGTCAAATATTTCAAAAATAAACTAAAGCTATCGCTTCCAGAATAAATCATTTTGAATTTAGATCTTATTAGAAATAGGTAGGCTAATTTGTTTATATAATGTATAAACGGTTTGAATACATCCTTCAAATTTATAAAAATTAAAACTCATTCAAAATATGATTGAATGTTTTGGGTTTTTCATAGATACAAACAAATATTTCACGAAAATTACAATAGCAGCTTTTATTGAACTTACTACACCCCTAGACCGAATGTGTCAGAACGGAGGAATTTCAAAAATATAAACAGGAGTTATAATTATGGGTGCTTACGTGTGTTCTAAGTTTGGTGGGAATCCCTAGAAATGAGGAAGAGGTTATTTGGAGGAAGTGTACATACATTTTCAAGGAGGTAACCCTGACCACACTTTCACCAGAAAACCTTGACAAGACGTGACTGACACCTTTGAGGCTTAGACCATGCGGCTACTCTATTTTCGATTATTTTTTACATTTTAACCCCGTATGATTTTTGATAAATAATTGTTCAAATTCGTTGACTTAAGGTTGGTCCAGATTTCCTTTAATATTTGATTTGTATCTAATGATAAACTAAATACAGCATGCATGCTATGGATATTTCAAATAATCTTTTGCCTTTCAAACTGTCTTATGATATCTGATCAGCATTCTTTAGTTCATTATTCTTAGTAAACTTTCGAGGACTACTCTTTGAGAAACACTGAACTAGAGTGTCGTGATAAATCGTTTAAATTGTTGTGATTTTTTTTAGGGTGAATCTTTATCACTGGCTGTCTCTTCGACAAAGCTCCTGTCTTGTCTGCTTTGTTGGTGACGGGAAGTTCGGAGCTCTACTCCCAAATAGGTGGACGTATATTTTAACCTTATATGGCAACCCAAGGATCTGCTTATAACTACACAAATACGGGTATACTTCCTCTAGCTTCGACCTACATAATAACTAACAATAAATGTAAATATGTGAATAGCTTACAAGCAGAAAACGGGAACTAAACTAACTTTCTTCCGCTTGAGTTTCATCATCCAGTTTCAAATAAAGAATGCATGATGAAATTCAGGTTCGTTATCTAGCTTGATTATTGTTTTAGCTGTTGGTTAGTATTTTGAAAAGTGGATGAGAAATTTTAGTAAATGTTTAGGCATTCACATAGCAGGGCAAAGAGAAAATTCAGTCTATTCCTTGGCCCGCATTGGAAGTTGGAGTAAAAATATAGACAAATAAATGGTACAGCACACCGCACAGACTTTCTCTCTCTTTCTATAAACTCGTAAGATTTCTGAACGGAATAATGTACATTGTATCATCACCACTCCACATAAGAACACGCATAAAATAATATACAATGATATATAATCAATGAGAAAAGAGGCGCATCTTTGTCCACCTAAGAGCATTTCAAACAGTTTAATGTCTTCCACAAGGGTCAACACTTCGTATTAAAGTTTCGATTTCTGGTTAAAATTTTAACATTTTATATGGTATTGCAGATCTTCAAGTCATCGCATTGATATTTAATTATTCATTTATACATTTTGACCAATAAAAAATGTAAATATTGACTATTGAGTCTAAAATGGAGATAGATCATTGCTATGTAAACATTTCTCCTAAGAGATTTAAGGAAAAATAACATACTCTTTTTAGATACTTACTTATATTTAATTACTCTATGGCATTGGAGAATTATTGCGTTAAGACTTAAGTAGTATATGTTTACAACTAAAGCTCACAAAATTGTATTAACATATTTGCAAATATCTCAGAAACTGCTGCTTTTATAAAAATATATGTCAAATAAAAGTTTTTTATATCTAATAGTCCTACAATTTTGCAATGATAAGTTGTTTAGTTTCTCCAATAGTTGTGGAGATACGGAAATTAACGCTTCTGTAATGTACCCTAAAAATCATTTTCATAGGAAAATGAAAATAGCCAGTTTATTTATAATCTTAATCAACGCCTAGATACGAATTTTAATCAAAATCGTTTGAGCAGATTTTGAGAAAACCAAATTTTTCTCTTTTCGCCCTTCAGTAAACTACCCTTAATTTAAAGTTTTTATAGACACACAGACAGACGGCATTGCAAAGACTATTTTTTAGGGTTCGGGGGGTCATGAGACGTCGACATCCATCAACAGTTCAGGTTAGTTTTTTTTACGGTCGCAATACTTAAACTTTAATGTCCAAAAAGTAAAAAAATTCATATAATTGCGTATAGATTGAAAGTTATTGATTTTATAAAAATATGTTTCGGATAAAATATCTGTATTATAAATATATATACATATTTGTAATGCTAAGTAATTTCATATCTCAAATAGTTTCGGAGCTACTTAAAAAAATGTTAATTGACGCATCAGACCGGAGCCCTTAAAGCCATTTTGCCGAAATATTGAGGGTAGCCATTTTGTTTGGAATATTAATTAATGTTTATAAATGAAATTTAATCAAAATTGTTTGAACCGATTTTGAGAAAATCGACTTTTTCTCTTTTTGCCCTTCATTAAACTACCCTTAATTTTAAGTTTTAATAGACACACAGACAGACGGCATTGCAAAGATTATTTTTTAAGGTTCGGGGGGTCATGAGACGTCGAAATCCATCAACATTTGAGGTTAGTTTTTTTTACGATCGCAATACTTAAGCTTTAATGTCCAAAAAGCTAAAAATATATATATAATTGCGTATAGATTGAAAATTATTGATTTTATAAAAATATGTTTCAAATAAAATATTTGTATTATAAATATATATACATATTTGTAATGCTAAGTAATTTCATATCTCAAATAGTTTCGGAGCTATTATAAAAAATGTTAATTTACGCATCAGACCGGAGCCCTTAAAGCCATTTTGCCGAAATATTGAGAGTAGCCATTTTGTTTGGAATATTTATTAATGTTTATAAATGAAATTTAATCAAAATCGTTAGAGCCGATTTTGAGAAAATCGACTTTTTCTCTTTTTTACCTTCAGTAAACTACCCTTAATTTTAGGGGTAGATATCCAATTCCAAAAACCCCTCGGGGCAACCCTATGAAAACCCTAGATATCAAGTTTCAGCTCAATCGGTAAAATAGTTTAGGCTCTAGTTGGAGGTACAGACAGACAGACAGACAGACAGACGGAAATTCAAAAACCACTTTTTTGGATTCAGGAAGTCATGAAACGTCAAAATTCATCAAAATCTCGACTTCGATTTTTTTGACGATCACCATACTTTCTCTACCTATAAGATAGAGAGAAAGTAAAAAGCGTATAAGATGTATCTTGTGGATATAAATCAATGTGTGTGTTTATTGGTTTTATTGCAGGAAGAACCAAGCGAACCCAATTCAGTGGCCATAACGTGTCTGTTTACTGAGTTAATGTCCCGGGTCCGATTACTGTCATGGGGAAAAAAAAATATTGGTAAAATGTGGGTTTCCCCCTTTCGCGGTGATGAATTAACGGCCGCAGGCTGAGTGTTGTGTCTTTTCTATATTTAAGTTAGTTTATAAGTCGTGTGCTGGTATAATAAGTCGGTTCAGACAGTGCACGTTAAATACCTCAAATGAATTAAAATAAATTATGTGGCCAATGTTATAAGGCAGGGGACCCAACTACCAGTCCGCGGGCCGCTTGTAATCTGCGATGCCTTTTTTTTTTTTTTTTTGTCACCCACAACATTTCTTGGAAAAGTAAGCTAATGTGTTAAAATTATTGATGTCTCAGCCGAAAAAACGGAAAGTTTTGGCTCGCATTGTAAAAATCCATGAAAGATCTAAAAGTTCTTCCTTACATCTGCTGTATTATATTGACGTATCAAAGATGGTATATTTTAGTCAGAAAATTCGTTTAGTATGTAATTACGCAATAGCTACCACCTCTTATTTCATTCACAGTTAAATACTTGCTCTTTTTTTTTTTTTTTTTTTTTTTTTTGCAAAAATCGACAAAAATTGACCGAATACGATGCGGCCCATGTCGGAAATTCCTGGTCTAAGTTTTCACTCTCGTGTTAGATTGGCCTGCTGAGGACGGAGAAATCAGGGTTCGAATCTCAGTCACGTCTACTGAGGGTGATTTTTTTCCCTAAATGGTTTCTTACCTTTCTTTTATGCAAATTCGGTTAGATTGCCTTTAAAATGCTCCCTTCCTCATTCCCAACCCGTTAGAGTTATTTTTATGTATGTGTACAACCTGAACAGGCAGTTAGACGTGGTGATTAAAAGAACTTAAAAAAAGCACATTTTTAGGAAAAAATAATATAAAAGATTGCTAAAAGAATAGGGATAGGGGAAGGTTTGCTTGACACTACGAACACTTCAAATTGAATATTAACTCTTCCTCTAATCGCTAATCTGAAACTCGTAGAGCTGAATGATGTTTGAACATATCAAATTTCAATTATAATAATTATTACCTCGTCTTACTACCCGCTTGATTTCAATATTTAATCCTGGGAAATGGAAGAGATCGAATTTGATACAGATATTATATAACACTACACTAATTTTCTCAGTGGCTTTACCCCTTTTAACTTTTATACCCTTTATATTATTATATTTACATTCTGCCCTCTTTAAAGAAATTCTCTTTTCCCTTATTACCCTTTTTATTCTTTTAGTCATTTTTGTCTTGTTAGTTACCCTTTTTACTTTCTCTCTATCTTACAGGTGATCGTCAAAAAATCGAACTCGAGATTTTGATGAATTTTGACGTTTCATGACTTCCTGAATCCGAAAAAGTGGTTTTTGAATTTCCGTCTGTCTGTCTGTCTGTCTGTGTATACCTCCAATTAGAGCCTAAACTATTTTACCGATTGAGCTAAAACTTGATATCTAGGGTTTTCATAGGGTTGCCCCGAGGGGTTTTTGGAATTGGATATCTACCCCTAAAATTAAGGGTAGTTTACTGAAGGTAAAAAAGAGAAAAAGTCGATTTTCTCAAAATCGGCTCTAACGATTTTGATTAAATTTCATTTATGAACATTAATAAATATTCCAAACAAAATGGCTACTCTCAATATTTCGGCAAAATGGCTTTAAGGGCTCCGGTCTGATGCGTAAATTAACATTTTTTGTAATAGCTCCGAAACTATTTGAGATATGAAATTACTTAGCATTACAAATATGTATATATATTTATAATACAAATATTTTATTCGAAACATATTTTTATAAAATCAATAATTTTCAATCTATACGCAATTATATATATATATATTTTTAGCTTTTTGGACATTAAAGCTTAAGTACTGCGATCGTAAAAAAAACTAACCTGAAATGTTGATGGATGTCGACGTCTCATGACCCCCCGAACCCTAAAAAATAGTCTTTGCAATGCCGTCTGTCTGTGTGTCTATTAAAACTTAAAATTAAGTGTAGTTTACTGAAGGGCAAAAAGAGAAAAAGTCGATTTTCTCAAAATCGGCTATAACGATTTTGATTAAATTTCATTTGTAAACATTAATAAATATTCCAAACAAAATGGCTACCCTCAATATTTCGGCAAAATGGCTTTAAGGGCTCCGGTCTGATGCGTCAATTAACATTTTTTTAAGTAGCTCCGAAACTATTTGAGATATGAAATTACTTAGCATTACAAATATGTATATTTATTTATAATACAGATATTTTATCCGAAACATATTTTTATAAAATCATAAACTTTCAATCTATACGCAATTATATGAATTTTTTAACTTTTTGGACATTAAAGTTTAAGTATTGCGACCGTAAAAAAAAACTAACCTGAAATGTTGATGGATGTCGACGTCTCATGACCCACTGAACCCTAAAAAATAGTCTTTGCAATGCCGTCTGTCTGTGTGTCTATTAAAACTTAAAATTAAGGGTAGTTTACTGAAGGGCAAAAAGATAAAAAGTCGATTTCTCAAAATCGGCTATAACGATTTTGATTAAATTTCATTTATAAACATTAATTAATATTCCAAACAAAATGGCTACCCTCAATATTTCGGCAAAATGGCTTTAAGGGCTCCGGTCTGACGCGTCAATTAACATTTTTTTAAATAGCTCCGAAACTATTTGAGATATGAAATTACTTAGCATTACAAATATGTATATTAATTTATAATACATATATTTTATCCGAAACATATTTTTATAAAATCTATAACTTTCAATCTATATGCAATTATATGAATTTTTTTAACTTTTTGGACATTAAAGTTTAAGTATTAAGACCGTAAAAAAATAACTAACCTGAAATGTTGATGGATGTCGACGTCTCATGACCCACCGAACCCTAAAAAATAGTCTTTGCAATGCCGTCTGTCTGTGTGTCTATTAAAACTTAAAATTAAGGGTAGTTTACTGAAGGGCGAAAAGAGAAAAATTTGGTTTTCTCAAAATCTGCTCAAACGATTTTGATTAAAATTCGTATCTAGGCGTTGATTAAGATTATAAATAAACTGGCTATTTTCATTTTCCTATGAAAATGATTTTTAGGGTACATTACAGAATCGTTAATTTCCGTATCTCCACAACTATTGGAGAAACTAAACAACTTATCATTGCAAAATTGTAGGACTATTTGAAATAAAAAACTTTTATTTGATATATATTTTTATAAAAGCAGCAGTTTCTGAGATATTTGCAAATATATTAATACAATATTGTGAGCTTTACTTGTAAACATATACTACTTAAGTCTTAACGCAATAATTCTCCAATGCCATAGAGTAATTAAATATAAGTATCTAAAAAAGTATGTTATTTTTCCATAAATCTCTTTGGATAAATGTTTGCATAGCAATGATCTATCTCCATTTTAGACTCAATAGTCAATATTTACATTTTTCATTGGTCAAAATGTATAAATGAATAATTAAATATCAATGCGATGACTTGAAGATCTGCAACACCGTATAAAATGTTAAAATTTTAACAAGAAATCGAAATTTTAATACGAAGTGTTGACCCTTGTGGAAGACATTAAACTGTTTGAAATGCTCTTAGGTGGACAAAGATGCGCCTCTTTTCTCATTGATTCTATATCATTGTATATTATTTTATGCGTGTTCTTATGTGGAGTGGTGATGATACAATGTACATTATTCCGTTCAGAAATCTTACGAGTTTATAGAAAGAGAGAGAAAGTCTGTGCGGTGCGCCGTACCATTTATTTCAAATTGATTCGATTTAATTTTTACCCTTTTATTTACCTTTTTAACGTAAAATATTTCTCCCGGTCAAAGCCGAGTACTTCATTGGAAAAAGTGTAATTATTTTTTAAATTGATAAGTAATTTTCGGGTAAAAATTGTAAAAAGTGTCCAAAAGATACAATGAGGTAAAAGAGATACAAAGGCTAAAACGTGTCAAAAGGGAAAACATGTTAAAAAGGGTAAATAATATTTTAAAAAGGGTAAAAGGGATAAACAGGGTAAAGGGGGTAGCTTAAAAGGAGTTAAAAATGCTAAAAATATTACATTTACTTTTCATCCATTTTGCCTTTTTGCACATTTTACCCCTATTTACCATTTTCCCCCTTTTTGCTCAGTTTTTATCCTTTAAATACGTTTTACCCTTTTTTACTTATACTTTTTAAATTTTGATTAGTTTTACTCTTTACCCTTTTTACTAATTTTACCCTTAACCACTATTCCGTACAAAGTCGGGTATTTCATGCTAATATTTTATAAATGCATAGTACTCAAACATTATTAATTTTTTCAACACTTTCATTACATTTTACATTTGTAAAGTTTGTGTTTAATTTAGTCGTGTGCATCTATTAAGTTTTTTATTCATATTTTACGTAATTTTTTGATAATTCCTTGGTCATTAATACCCAGATTCTGATTATTATTTTTATTGCACATCCTTTACACTTCAGCATCACTGTGTGTTCACTATTATCACTCAACGCAGTCTTACCCATGAGCGTCAATAAAATTAGCTCAAATGCACACATTTGTTTCGTGGCCTAAATAAAAATTATTAACTTTTATGAAAAATCAAGTTAGTACTTACATTTTTATAAAATTTGGACTCGTTTGGACTGTATCTTCTTCTTAAAAAACTTAAAATAAATTTGTCAAGCACAATTGTTCGTAGGTTTGTCTATACAGTATTTAGTTAAAAACTTTATAGCTCACAAATAGCATCGAATCGACACAAATATGTTTGTATGAGCTATCTATATTATCATAATATAATTTTCTTTTTTAAATTTATCTCTATTCACATTCCGATAGCATAAAAAATGGTCATAAACAAGGTTTTTAGAACAAGAAATATTTTATTTTCATTTGAATCATAATATCTGGGTAATTTTACGTCAAAAAGTTTTTTTTTACTTTATATATGCAATCAAACAATATAATATTTATTTTCACATTTTTGTGTTAACCTATTTTTTTTTAAATAATTTCTTGTTCAGTAAAAAATTGGTTCTATAAAATTTATAATAATTTTTTCCTCTAAAGCTTTGTTTACTTTTTGTAAATTAGATATTAAAAAATCCTCTTTCTCGTCAATCTAATTTGGAGAAAACTATATTAACAGCGAAGTTTTGGAGATCGAAATAATTTATAGCTTAATGACATAAACGTATCAAATAGCATTTTGTTAAATTTTTAAAATTAAACTGGTTCCCTTGTTCTATTCCTGTGTCCAGGTGTCATTTTTCAAGTTTACAAATACATAGAAAATAGTTAAGGAGAAAAATATCACTTTGTATAAATATATGGGCCTATATATTCTGTATATAAAATAGTTTTACGTAAATTTTCTGTCTACATGAATAAAATCAACTTTCTCTCTTAATTTAAAAGTTTCACGTCAAATTCTAATATACTAATGGCAAATAATCAAGATCTGTTGATATTACAATATGTAGAAAATAAACACTATATTTTACTGGGGTAGTATTTGTTTATTTTGTGAATATTTTTGTTTTGTTTTAGCACCGTGTATTACTACCCGTTTGGGTTATTACGCCTATGTACTTAATAACACTAATGTTAGGTATTAGGAAGATTGAATTTAATAAAGTGTACCTGGAATGGCAGGGAGGGAGAGTGAAAAACCATTTTGGGAAAAAAAAAACTTAGTACACTCAACTGGGGTCGAGCCCCGATCTCCCCGTCTTTGGCAGTTTATTCTATTGCGAGAGTAGCGCTTTAGACCATAGCGCCCCAATGTGGGTTTGAATAAAACTGTTTTGTCTAAAAATGCAAAAATAATTACCTTTCCTCACTTCCCCTTCATATTCCACCATAGCTGTCAAATATCGTCCTTTACTAGACTTCTATTGTAGGCGGACACGTCACCGCCTTGAAGAGCCTCTTGAACACGTGCAATACATCCATGGTCCACTTATCATTATCGGCACATTAATGTGAGTTAGAGCATTAGGAGTGCAAACTGTTTGTTAGCACAGTGTTTTGAAGTTTTCGTGACTGTACTGACGCTGAACCTCCCAGGATCGATCGTAAGTGTAGTTAATTAGTAAGAGTCCTTTTAGGTGGGTTTGTTAATTATTTATTAACTTTCCTCGCTGGCGTAAAAGAGTGGCGCATATTTGTTAAGTTCAAAGTTCACATTTCAAAAATTTGTTTCAAGGCTTAAGGTAGGTAGGGATGTTGGACACACGAAAAAATGTCAATATTTTTTCAGTTTTTATTGAAAAACATATTTTTGGTCAAAATATATCAAATATTGCTTCATTACAGACATAGAACTTAATTTTCTTCACATAATAACTTCCACAGCTGTTATTTAATTTATCAAGGGTGTTCTGGAATTTAATTACAGTTTTTTTTCATTTAAAATTTTGTCATCTAATGAGCTCATCACAGATATTCAACAACCTGTTAATATCATCATGTTTAGAAGATTTAATTATGTGTTTCTACTAAGCAATTTTTTTTTTGCCAAAAAAAGTTTTGCTATAAAAACTGCAAAACCACTCACCTTTTCTCACGTTCCCTACATCCCCACCCTAACGGTGCTGTTTTCATTGGTTTTTAAAATAATTTTTATTTAAAACAACACAAATTTACTACCAAAAATATTTTAATAAGTTTTATCTATTAGTTTAGAAATATATATATTTAGTTCAATAAAAGCCACCAGTGGACACGTTTATTATTATTATTATTATTATTATTATTATTATTATTATTATTATTATTATTATTATTATTATTATTATTATTACTATTAGGTGCTCTGTCTCACAACAGGTCCATTAATTTTTGTCATTTAACTTAGACCGCCAATGACACCCTGTCCTCTGCCTCCTCCTTAAGCTCCTAGAATTTTCTTTCCTTCAAGTCTCTAATATTTGAATACTCCTTTCTAAGCACCTCTTTCCCTCAACCTTTCTTCTATGACGTGTGCAGAAGACAGTTCCTCCTAAGTATGTATACGATCCATTCTTCTTTGTTAACGAAGAATCACATCCAAAATGGTTCTCTATCACCCCACTCTTCTTAGGACTTGTTCATTTGTCACCCTGTCCATCCAACTTATCTTTCAAATCTTCTACAGCACCACATTCTAAATCTCTCCAAGTAATTACTTTCTATCTTCTTGGGGGTCCAAGTTTATGCTCCATATAAAGCATTTCATCAATTTTTTCTTCGTTATAATTAATATAACGTCATTAAATAAATATTACTACCGTGGGTGCCCGGACTAAATGTCAAAATAGAATCATCAAGTTGACTTGCCGATGATGGGGAAGAGGGGGACCGGAGTTTTGAATTCCAGCGGGGTTCTTTAGGGGTGTCTATTCTTAAACAGTTTTACACTTTAACCCCAAACAAATTCTGGTACATCTTCAAGTCGTGCCTTTCTCATCCCTAATCAATATGTAAACAAATACGTTTATCTCGAATGGGTAATAATACGTGGAGGAAAAATAAATTAAAATATATTATAGTATCATATATTAATGTTTGCTGGCAATTTAAAAAAACCAATCTTAAATCTCGAAGTTGAAATGGCTTTGTAATTGTATGAATCTACACACAAACATTAAATTATATTTGGCTTCTTCCAAGTGCTTATTTTTCATTTCCATGATCCCTTGGAACCGGGAAAGAACTTATTTAATAAAATAAACACAAAACTACAAGCCCGCCCTCCTATATTTACCAAAGTGCCTCTAAATATAGGACTTACTTCGTTTATCCCAAGACCACGTTAGTCAACTATTGATATATCATCATTTAACCCGATTTGGTGGCCGCATTGGTCTAAGGCACTACTCTCGCAGTAGACTAGACCGTCAATGACGGAGAGATCCAGGTGCGAATCTTAATCGGATGTACTGAGGTATTTTTTTCCAAATGGTTTTCCACTATCCTTCACGCAAATGCGGGGTAGACTTCCAATAAATATAGCCTTCCTCATCCCTAAAACCATTAGCATAATTAGTACATAAGCGCATAAACCGAACGGGTAGTAAGACATAGTGCTAAAAAAAAATCTAGCTTATATTTATAATTTATTGGTTAGATGATTATCTTAAAAATACCTTTACATGTAGTCGTAATCACATGATAGATATTGAATAACAAGATGGTTAGATAGTATACTATTAATACAATAATAATATTATAATTTGATTAGATATTGATCGTTTGAATGACCTATATTTGTTACTTGCTCTAGGTGCTTCGAAACTATCAGCATTGCACTTAACATAGCACCAATGTTTCAAGTAGTTAATGTCTACTACATATACTTATCTCAAATGCTAAAGTATTTACAGTAAAAGATTGATAGGAATGAGATTTTTAAAATTAAAAAATATTTTGGAAAAAACATATATAAATATCATTTTATAGGTTTATTTATTTATTTGAGGTATTTAATTGCAGCTTCTGAACCAGCTGATTATATCAGCACACGAAAATTTCAATGGTCGAAATCTAAAGGGCCTACTAATTTCGCTGAGTAAGATATTTTAACAGGGTTCTTTTACATGCCACAATCTACATGGAACAACTGGCTTTATTTCCCCTCTGTAAGAAGTTGTGGGTATGGAAATCGATCGACCCCGACTAGGTTTGAACCCGCGAACATCAGGAGAGCACTTTACCCCAAGACCACCGAGGTCAACTTCAATAAGTATTAATACAATCTATCAACATTAATCCTTCATATTCCATGACTTGTCTTATGAATACATAAAAGTTGTTTTAATAACTTTTATAACAGTAGGATACAAATCTTCCTACCGATGATCCAACTAAATAACTGAGGAGTTTTTACTTTCTCACATCCCTCTGGTATTATGATCGTCAAAAAAATACAACTAGAGATTTAGGTGAATGTCGGCGTTTAGTGACCCCTTGATCACGAAAAAGTTTTTTTTTAATCGGTCGGTCTCTTACTGGGATAGAGCCGAAACAATTTTATCCAGTTGTCTAAAACTTGGTATCTTTCTTGGGCTTTCATAAGATTCCTCAAAGGTTTGTTTTTTCAAATTATCTATCTATTCCTAAAATTAAAGGTAGTTTTCTTAAGGATGAAAAGATAAAAAAAAACAGATTTTCTAGAAATCAAACAAAATGGCAAGTCTAATTTTACCAAGAAAACTAGCTTTAGGTTTATTTATACAAGTGGTAAATTTCCAATTTGATCAAATCTCTGCGACTATATAAAATACAAAATAATTATATTGCCAAGTTGTGGTACTATTAAAAATATATATTTTTTATTTGAAATGTATTTTTATTAAAACAGCAATTTATGAGATATTGGCAAATATATTTTTTTAAATTGAGATCTGGCAAATTGATTGTTACGCTCTTTGGTGAACAGAGGTGCTACTTTTTCCTCAATTATTTCTGTAACCGTGTATATCATTTCATTTATGGTTTTTTCGTGGAGTGTTTCTGAAACTATGAAAATTATTTAGTTTCACATACCTACTAGTTTTGAATAAGATATATTCCATTTTTAAACAAATTACGCAGAAGTCTGTTCGGTACACCGTACCGTACCATTTTTTTAATCTGCTAACAATTTGTGTTTTTTTTTAAATTAACGCCTTCAAAATATATAATAAATAAAAATATATTTTTGTAATCTAACCTTTCTATCTTCCCTAATTACTTGCATTACAATAAGGGGGAGGGATAAGAGAGTAGAACTTAGAAAAGGTGTAAACACGTTTGTGGAAAGAGAAAATTGAAAGCAATTATTTAATAAAACCGACTTCAGTACACCCAGCCGTTATTTGAACCTTGACTTGCTCTCCTATTTTTTAACGGCAAAATATACAGTATGAAATTGACATATCCAACCCTCCCTTCCCGGAATCTGTATTTCCCATATAGCACAGCGTTCTAATTTTAGGAATAATCTTATTTTACAGCTAGAAAACTACTAGATCTATTTTCACGTATTTACACTCAAGTCATTGTGATCTTCAACTGTCATTTTCACAGACACCATCAATAAAATGTTATCAATTTTAACCGCAAAAAAATACTTTTGTGTTTTCTAAAAATGTCTCCATTACAAAATATCTGGTCTAGAGTCTCGGGCTACATTATACAAGTTTAGGTTTATAACGGTAGTATTTCTGGTATCTCAATAAAGTCTAGAAACACGCACATCCCACAAATGTGTGAAAAGAGATGTTTAATTCTGAAGCGGGATTTAATGAATGGCGGTTGACAGGAAACTTCAATCTATTCATTCTTAAACTCGAGTCAACACCTGTACCAAACATTTAACGTCCTAATGACAGAGTTACTTCCCTTGCGGGTACCAAAGTCTAAAAGTGGTGTAGACACAGAAGCTATAAATGAACAATCTATTTATGTAAAAGGTGGAAATAGATCTAAAACGTTTAATCAAAGTCAACTAACTATACTCCGTCCACGGTAGAAGTGTGACAGATAGTAAAATCTACCAGGGCTAGTTATGATGATACAGATACTTTCAGCGTACATTTATTGGACACGTGTAAGAAGGCATTAAAATGTTTTCATATCAATTCCAAAACTTGCACGCAGGCAATTGGCATTAAAGAAAATATGGGTTCTTGTTAGAAGCGTTAATGGTTAGAGGTTTTTAAACCAATGCCTTTGACCAATTATACATAGGCTCTTCTTAAATACCTCAAATATAAACGTTTTTTTCATTGATAACTTGTCATTGATATTCTACTGACTGACGTCAACCATTTACAGGTAAAGTTTTATCTAACTCTTCTTAACCTGGCAACACTCCACGACACGACACTGAAGAGGGTCGATTCCAATTAATGCACCAAAACTCGATTGGAGAAACTGGAGGGAGGATTGAGGGAGGTGGGGGGGGGGACTATACTAGGTGTAATGATTGGGGATCATTGAACTCTGCTGAGGACAGAACTCCAAGCCCTCAGGGATCAAAGTCAAGTATGCCCAGCTCTCACCAAGTAATGACGCTTAAACTTATACTTGTCTTAAAAACAAATGGTGAAAAATTTTAGTTAGCTGGAAGAAGTTTCACAACGTTGATTACGTCAAAATAAACCTAGTAAATACTTATTCCCTTTATTATATTCCCCCTCACAAACAGAAATTAGAAAGAGATAAAGAATATGGAAAGTATTTGTGTGTGTGTGTGTGTGTGTGTGCGTGCGTGTGTGTGTGTGTGTGCGTGCGTGTGTGTGTGTGTGTGTGTGTGTGTGTGTGTGTGTGTGTGTGTGTGTGTGTGTGTGTGTGTGTGTGTGTGTGTGTCATTTAAAGTGTTGTGAAGTCAGTAAGCAGTGATTTCATTTTGTTGAGTTGTGTTGCGAAGGTCGGATGCTGAAAGCGGATGATAAAATTACGCTGTGAGTAAAAGGCATTTATTTTAATTTTTATTTTAATATGTATTATAAAGTTTGATTTATAGAGCAAGTAATTAGTAGGTCCACTTACTAAAATTCTTCAAATAAGTAAAATCTGGGGTTTGAGAAAACTGCGATTTTCGAAAATCGCTGTTTTTAGGGTTTCGCTTTTGAAATACACAGTTAACTACGGTTTTTAAGTCTTCTATTGTTTTTCCTTACATTTTCAAGATTTCTATAAAAAAATTGGGAATCTTATTCTTAAATATTAAATATCTAGTTTCGTTCCTAGTACTAAAAATTCCTTATTGTATTTATTGAAGTGAAAAAAACCCTATAATTATGGAATGAAAGAGGCATTTACCCGCATTGTTTTTGAAAATTAAATGGTCTTGTTTAATATTGCTTGGTTTGTACATGTAAAGTAGAGTGGTAAAGATAATATACACTGGAGCTACATACACTTTAACGTTATAGAGAACTTATCTAATTGGGAAATAGAAAAACAATTTTTGTATATATATATATATATTAACTAAAAAACAGCCATATCGAAAAAATCTTTATTTTTTGTTGGTTTTTGAATAAGTATATCTATTTTCGTTTTAGCCCTACCCTTATGATTAATATTTATAGTTTTTTGGATGAATTAATAATAAACAACACATATTTACTCATGTAGTACCCGAAGGAACACATCAGTACGAAAAATATTTATAGTTTGTATTGAAATTATTAAAAATGTAATTCGAGCAGGAACATTAACTGTTATATAATTTATCTAATATATTAATAATATTGACATTAGGAATCCAATAACTTAGCTCAGTTGGCAGCATGTATGTCTACTGAGCTAAGAGTCTCGGGTTCTATTCCCAGCATGGGCGAAATTTTATCATTGGTGAAATGTGAGTTTACCCTCTCACATTGATAAATTAACGGCTGGGGACTGGATGTTGAAACAATCCTAGCCTTAAGATAGATTATAAGACATATGAAGCTACGACAGGCCTGGCCAGCCGCTAGTGGAAAATATATTATGGCTTGAATAAAAATCTTACCCAGGCCACAGGTTGGAAACAGTTATATAAAGTAAATTAATAATACTATTAGGTAATACCTTTATTATACACAAGAGCATTTAGGTGAGTGAGGCATAGTATAAAATTTACTACTCGATTTAAACGTCCTTCCAGTGTGTGTTTGTTTTATTTTAGAAAGTTCTTCATAAGGATGATTAAAGGCTATTCGTTCTTTGACAAGTTTTTTTCTAAACAACACACATTCTCGTTTTGTTTATTTAGTTGTTGTTTTTTTGTTCCAGGGAGCTTTAAGTACATATTTTCTCTCTTTACAGAGTTCATCTTCTAGTGAGAACTGTTTAGCTGTAGTTTCTCTGGCTGCTATTGTTTCTCATAGTAATTAAACATTTTCCATGCATATTTCAATATAAATAGCAAGAATAGCTAAACTACGCAAACAAATGTAACATACGCTCTTAACAATTAGACGATTTCAGGGGTTCCCACGCATTGACCGTTCCATCTGTTTGCATAAGATACAAAAATAGTGACATCTATGATCCACATTACAAATTATAGACTAGTGTTTTACCTGTTTACACACATTCAATCGTGGTGGATTTTTTGCTATTTTTTATTCAAAAAATCGAAAACCATGGATTTCAGAGAGGGAATTCCATTGAAAACCCGTGGTTTTCAATTTCGGGTGGACCGTAATCCCAAATTATAAGCTCAACTATGTATGAAAACCTTTCGGGATGGCTAACCTATGTTGTTTGAAGACATCTATGGAGGATTGAATAGACCATCTATAATTATTTGAAAAGGTGACCTGGTGGTCTAGGCCTAAGGTGGCAGACTTCTGTGCTGAGGGTCCGGGTTCAATCCTAATAATAATAATAATAATAATAATAAATAATAATAAAAATAATAATAGTAATAATAATAATAAATCTCGCTCGGGTGAACTGGGGTGGTTTTCCCTAAATGGTTTTCCACTCTCCCTCCACGTAAATGCGGGTTCATTTCCTCTATAATAAATCTTCCCAATTCCTAGCCCATTAGCGTAATTAATACTTAGGCGTATAACCCTAACTAGTAGTAAGACGCGGTGCTAAGTTGCGGCAAACCAAATCAAACCGGGAAATATCCCGATGGCTTAGACTACCCCTGCTCATTCCTACCCCATGAGTGTAAATATGCAGTAAGCGTGGACGAGTGGAATACATAAGATGTTTAGTTTATATTTGTTTTTTAAAAGGTCTGCGCCGCACCATCAGTGGACCTCACGATGTCTGCAATGGGCGTATCGACGCTGTGCTTAATCTGCCTGACCCTCGCAATCCCAGCTCTCGACGCCGGTGACAGGAGGGCGCAGAGGAGCAGACGTCAGTCAACCGACGCCAAAGACGGACTGTTCGAACTGTCCATCATCCACCTGAACGATTTCCACGCTCGGTTCGAGCAGACAAGTTGGAGTTCGGGTAACTGCCCCAAGGGCCAGGAGGCCTCATGTGTCGGGGGTATCGCCCGCCTTTACACAGCCATCGACGAGCTGGTGGCTCGGCGTCCCAACGCCATCTTCCTGAACGCGGGGGACAACTTCCAAGGGACGCTCTGGTACACTCTTTTCAAGTGGAACCTCACCCTCGAGTTCATGAACCTGTTACCCCACGACGCGATGGTGAGTCTGGGTTTCGTCCAAACTTTCTAAAAGTTACCCTTTCTTTCTTGTTCAACCCACCATGAATAAAGCTACTCTCTGAAACACACTTAAAACAGTTTGGGATCATGGCCATCACAAATGGGAGGGTAACATTAGAATGGACCTGAAAAATATATACAGTATTGTATATATATATATATATGGACTGGATAGAACTAGCTAAAGATAGGGATAGGGTGTAATGTAGTGATGTGGACTGGATAGAACTAGCTCATGATAGGGATAGGGTGTAATGTAGTGATATGGACTGGATAGAACTAGCTCAAGATAGGGATAGGGTGTAATGTAGTGATGTGGACTGGATAGAACTAGCTCAAGATAGGGATAGGGTGTAATGTAGTGATATGGACTGGATAGAACTAGCTCAAGATAGGGATAGGGTGTGTAATGTAGTGATATGGACTGGATAGAACTAGCTCAAGATAGGGATAGGGTGTAATGTAGTGATGTGGACTGGATAGAACTAGCTCAAGATAGGGATAGGGTGTAATGTAGTGATGTGGACTGGATAGAACTAGCTCAAGATAGGGATAGGGTGTAATGTAGTGATGTGGACTGGATAGAACTAGCTCAAGATAGGGATAGGGTGTAATGTAGTGATGTGGACTGGATAGAACTAGCTCAAGATAGGGATAGGGTGTAATGTAGTGATGTGGACTGGATAGAACTAGCTCAAGATAGGGATAGGGTGTAATGTAGTGATGTGGACTGGATAGAACTAGCTCAAGATAGGGATAGGGTGTAATGTAGTGATGTGGACTGGATAGAACTAGCTCAAGATAGGGATAGGGTGTAATGTAGGGATGTGGACTGGATAGAACTAGCTCAAGATAGAGATAGGGTGTAATGTAGTGATGTGGACTGGATAGAACTAGTTACAAATAGGGATAGGGTGAGATGTAGTGATGTGGACTGGATAGAACCAGCTCAAGATAGGGATAGGGTGTAATGTAGGGATGTGTACTGAATAGAACTAGCTCAAGATAGAGATAGGGTATAATGTAGTGATGTGGACTGGATAGAACTAGCTCAAGATAGGGATAGGGTGTAATGTAGGGATGTGGACTGGATAGAACTAGCTCAAGATAGAGATAGGGTATAATGTAGTGATGTGGACTGGATAGAACTAGTTACAAATAGGGATAGGGTGAGATGTAGGGATGTGGACTGGATAGAACTAGCTCAAGATAGAGATAGGGTGTAATGTAGTGATGTGGACTGGATAGAACTAGCTCAAGATAGGGATAGGGTGTAATGTAGTGATGTGGACTGGATAGAACTAGCTCAAGATAGGGATAGGGTGTAATGTAGGGATGTGTACTGAATAGAACTAGCTCAAGATAGAGATAGGGTATAATGTAGTGATGTGGACTGGATAGAACTAGCTCAAGATAGGGATAGGGTGTAATGTAGGGATGTGGACTGGATAGAACTAGCTCAAGATAGAGATAGGGTGTAATGTAGTGATGTGGACTGGATAGAACTAGTTACAAATAGGGATAGGGTGAGATGTAGTGATGTGGACTGGATAGAACCAGCTCAAGATAGGGATAGGGTGTAATGTAGGGATGTGGACTGGATAGAACTAGCTCAAGATAGGGATAAGTTGATTGCTTTCTTAAGTGCAGCAATGAATTCTCGAGTTCCTAACGCCATAGAGCAAGTAAGTGTGATAATGTGTTTGTTCTAATGTTCTTATTTAATAGTTACTAATTATTCCCCTCTGCTGTAAATTGCCTGGTAAAGAACGCCCGTGTCCAGGGGTGGTGGCCAATATTGACCACTTTATATTAGTTCTGTATTTTCCTCAGACGTTGGGTAACCATGAGTTCGACGACAAATTGGCGGGTGTCATCCCCTTCATCAAAGGACTCAACTGCCCGGTGGTGGTGGCCAACATTGACGACAGCCTAGAGCCCAGATTCCAAGGGCTCTATAACAAGTCTGTAGTTATAGAGCGGGATGGCAGGAAGATTGGCATTGTGGGCTACATCATCAAAACTGTTAACGTAAGCTCGTACTCACAAAATAAGTATATTATATTATATTATTTACTAGCATAGTACTTAGCATTGACCGGGGTAACCACGCAATGTATTATTTACTAGTACAAGTACCCGACGTTCCCCGGGGTAACCACGCAATGTATTGTTTACTAGCATAAGTACCTGGCATTGACCGGGGTAACCACGCAATGTTTTATTTACTAGCGCGAGTACCCGGCATTGCCCGGGGTAACCACGCAATGTATTATTTATTAGCACAGGTACCTGGCATTGACCGGGGTAACCACGCAATGTTTTATTTACTAGCACAAGTACCCGGCATTGACCGGGGTAGCCACACAATGTATTATTTACTAGCATAAGTGCCAAGCATTGCTCGGGGTAACCACGCAATATATTATTGACTAGAGGAAGTATCCAACGTAACTCCTGGCAACACTTTCCTTTGCTTCAAACAGACAGAAAAAAAAACTCTCCATTTTAATCTGGAAATATTAAGAATTTTTTTATGTATCCATTGCTTAGTTTGATCAGAACTTTTTTTATTCATTTTAAAAGTTTCTGGAAAAATTCCACCATACTCATCACAAATATTCGAGAACTGATGATATTGCTATGTGTGTAAAAGTAAGTTAAAAATTATCTACTAGCAATATTTGATCTATGTTGGCCGAAAAAGGGTTATAAAAACTGAAAAAATACACACTTAAACTCATGTTGGCTTCCACCTCACCTTAAGGAGGCCGCCTAGCTAAGAAAGAAATTACTGCGCTGATGTACTGATCTAACGCAATATTTAACTATTTGATGCGTTATTTCAAAAAAATTGGTTCATACCAAAATATTTTAATTTAATTTAATTTAGCACCGCGTCTTACTGCCCGTTCAGGTTATACGCGTATTTACTAATTATACTAATGGTTTAGGAATTAAGAAGGTTTAATATAGAGGAAGTGGACCCACATTTGTGTGGAAGTAGATTGAAAACCATTTAGGTAAAAAAACCTCAGTGCACCCGATTGGGATTGAACCCCGATCTCCCGTCTTCGGCAATATAGTCCAAAACGAGAGTGGCTCGTTAGACCACGCGGCCACTGACGCGGGTTTTACGTATTCACACGTCAATTCACGTGATCTGTAAATGTCACTTTTGATAGATATTATTAATACCTATCAAATAATACCAATAATATAGTAAAATATTATAAATTTTGGAAACAAAAAAAATTGGTATTTAATAAAAGGTACTTTCTATGAAAATTTGACTCTATCAAAAACTTGGCATTTGTACAATGGGCTCTCTGGGGTGGACAAAGTTTGGGGAAGAGGTCCATCTGGGTGTTATAAAGAGCTGCATTTTTACTATGAATCTTCCTTCCCTGATGTAACGTGTCCTGTCCCTACGACCTCGTTGGTCTCCTTTCTCTGCCGTAACGTGATTTGGTATTTTATACAAATGTCCCAAGTGTTTGAATCCCCAGGTAGCTCCCACTGGTCACGTGACGACTGGAATGCACCCAGGACGACCCGTGATCCAGACGACGTTGTCTCGTGTTTCAGGAACTGTCCAGCACGGAGAAGTTGATGTTCTTGGACGAAGTGGAGGCGGTGCGCTCGGAGTCGGCGCGACTCAAGAGTCAGGGGGTGGACATCATAATCGGTCTGTCCCACGCCGGGTACGGCACAGACCGGGTCGTCGCCGCGGAAGTCCCTGACATCGACGTCATCGTGGGCGGACACTCGCACACCCTGCTGTACACAGGTTGCTAGGTTTAACAACTTCTACCCGTACCGGTGGTCACATGGACAAAGGCGTCAGGATCGCGGTGAACTGGCTCACCGATGAGAAGGAGGTTGAGCTCCGAATCTCGGCCGGGTGCACTGGGGGAGGGGCTTTCCCCCCCTCCTCTCTCCATGATAATGCTAGTGCTCTTGCTCCATTTGCACCGTTCCTTACCACCCATCCGGATGACCTGAATTTTAAAGCAAGTGGGGTAGAGATGAGGAAGATAGCATTTAGAGGAAATGTATCAGTACTGGTGGAGGTAGAGTTGGAAACCATTTATGATAACACAACCTCAGGACACCAGCCGGTGTTTGAGCCTTGGCCTTGGCATCGACGGTAAAGAAGACAATGTGAGCCTGACATCTAGCCACGTTCCCACCGATGCTGATAGCAACCTAGTTGGGAAGAAATCCCTTAGACTGGGCAACACCTAAGCAATCACTAAAGTTATCAATCCTAAGAATAAGTTGTTAACCACTTCGGTGGCCGTATGGTCTAAGGCGCTACAGTATAATAGACTGCTGGTGACGAGGAAATTGAGGTTCGAATCTAGGTCAGATGTACTGATGATGATTTTCCCTAAATATGTTCTACTCTCCCTCCACGCAAATGCTTGTACACTTCCTCTAAGTATAGCCTTCCTCATCCCCAAAACTACTGGCGAAATCAGTACATAAGCGTATAACCCGAATGGGTAGTAAGACGCGGTGGTAAAACAAAGTTGCTACTTAGGTTGGTGTTGAACCTACCTACAAATTAAATATTTATTGCACCTAACCTGTATTTGTGCCAACGGTAAATTTATATCTTCACCCCAATCAGAATTCGAGCCGAAGTACCTTAGGTTCTAAGTGGCGTTTGTCTCGATCTTGCCGGAAACCAGGGCTTTTTTTTTATTAAAGTTTATCTCCATGGATTGTTGAAAATTGTTCTTAGAAAACATTTAGATTCCAAGATCTTCCAGATATTTTATTAACATTTAGATGAGCGCAGAATCTGATCTGTCATTGGGGCTGTATTAAAAGTCTAGTCTCGGTAATCAACCAATCTCCCAATATATGAATAACAAGCGGTTCAGATCGAATGGGAGATTTGGTGACCTCCGAATCTCGGCTATAATTATAATAAACGGCCCTTGGTCTTGCCTTAAAGAAGCAGACTACCACCAAAACAAATGAAGGGGAGTTCGAGGAGACTTTGTATTTCAAATAAATGTTCACCTATGTGAAACAAATTAAACACACAGAAACTTATATAACGGTCAGACTGGAAGAATTTACGCCGGTCTTGATCTTGACTGGAGAGGGTAAGGTTCGAATCACGATACAGTGCATTGTTGTTAAATGTGTACAATATGATTCTCCCCCTACTCCGCAAGTGAACGTTGTTTCAGCTGCTTAAAATTTACTTTAAAAATTAGCCCCTTAGTTCGAAAATGTGTTGTTTCCTTTTGCTGTGCCGTACCATTCGTTTGGGCTATCCATATGTAAATACACTAATTATTTAGGAATGAGAAGGACCTAATTTAAAGGAAATGTATCCACATTTTCGTGAAGGCAATCACTCAGGATGAAGCACTCGAGTGGAATTCGAGCCCCCATATCACCGGCAAACCATCCTATATGAGCTTGACGCTTTTTTTTTCACGTGATCACTGTACATAAATTATAAAGCATAAGATAAACCTCTCTGCGTGTGTTGAACTAATATAACGTGACGTCCTTCTCGCAGGCACGCCCCCTGGGGGTGACATCGCAGAAGGGCCCTACCCTACGGTGGTGACCCAGGCCAGCGGCAAGATGGTCCCTGTCGTGCAGGCTTACGCATTCAGCAAGTACCTCGGCAACCTGACCGTGTGGTTCGACCAGGAGGGGGAGCCCGTGGCCTGGGAGGGCAACCCGATCCTCATGAATCAATCCTTCGAGGAAAGTGAGTCACTGTGCCTTTCGAGTGTAATTAGGTTTACATTCAACAGAGTGTGTTCTTAACACAAAACATATTGTAAATGTTATAAATTACCTTCTGGTATGGCTGCTTTGGATAGCTCATACGCTGCCTTCTGATATAGCTGCTTTGGATAGCTCATACGCTGCCTCTGGTATAGCTGCTTTGATAGTTCATACGCTGCCTTCTGATATAGCTGCTTTGGATAGCTCATACGCTGCCTTCTGATATAGCTGCTTTGGATAGTCATACGCTGCCTTCTGGTGATAGCTGCTTTGATAGTTCATACGCTGCCTTCTGATATAGCTGCTTTGGATAGTCATACGCTGCCTTCTGATATAGCTGCTTTGGATAGTTCATACGCTGCCTTCTGATATAGCTGCTTTGGATAGTTCATACGCTGCCTTCTGATATAGCTGCTTTGGATAGCTCATACGCTGCCTTCTGATATAGCTGCTTTGGATAGTTCATACGCTGCCCTCTGGTGTAGCTGCTTTGGATAGTTCATACGCTACCTTCTGATATAGCTGCTTTGGACTAGTTCATACGCTTGCCTTCTGATATAGCTGCTTTGGATAGTTCATACGCTGCCTTCTGATATAGCTGCTTTGGATAGATCATACGCTGCCTTCTGATATAGCTTATTGGATAGTTCATACGCTACCTTCTGATATAGCTGCTTTGATGGTGGACAGTTTCATATGCTAGCCTTTTAGATCATAAGCTACTTTTGTGATTAGATTATAGGCTGCCTTCTTAATAAGCTGCTTTGGAGTTCATACCTCTTCTTATAGCTTGTTGGATAGTCAACACTGCCCTCTGGTGTAGCTGCTTTTGATAGTTCATACGCTGCCTTCTGATATAGCTGCTTTGGCTAGTTCATACACTTCCTTCTGCTATAGCTGCTTTAGATAGTTAATACGCTGCCTTCTGATATAGCTGCTTTGGATAATTCATATGCTGCCTTCTGATATAGCTGCTTTGGCTAGTTCATACACTTCCTTCTGATATAGCTGCTTTAGATAGTTAATACGCTGCCTTCTGATATAGCTGCTTTGGATAATTCATATGCTGCCTTCTGATATAGATGCTTTGGCTAGTTCATACACTTCCTTCTGATATAGCTGCTTTAGATAGTTAATACGCTGCCTTCTGATATAGCTGCTTTGGATAATTCATATGCTGCCTTCTGATATAGCTTATTTGGATAGTTCATACGCTACCTTCTGATATAGCTGCTTTTGATGGTGTACACGATGCATTTTGGCTTAGCAACTTTTAAGGATTCATATAAGCTAAATTCAATTGTGTTTTTTTTTAAAGATTATAGGCCGCCTCTTTAAATAACTGTTTTGAGCGATTCACACCTAGTCTTATAGCTATGGTGGTGGAACCGGAAGGAAGGGAGTAAGAGCAGAAAAATATTGCCCCCAAGAGGACCACTCTAAATATTTTTGGAGGCATCCAATTTTCAAACACTTGCCGTGGGAGGGTTCCCAGACTCTCCTTTAGCTTGAGAGTCAAATTCTCTTAAAAAAGTGTATGTTCCTGCCTAACCTACCCAGGCCCCCTCCCCCTCTTAGCTAAATAAGGTTCCACCATCACTGCCTTCTAGTATAATACGGTGCGTGCCAAATATAATTGTGTCAGTGTATTCGACGTGTCTTATCCAGACGGTGGTATCTTGGAGAAACTATCTCCGTGGATGAAAGAGGTTTCGGCGAAAGGGGACGTGTTTGTCGGGACGACCAAGGTGTACCTGAACGCTTCCAGCTACGCCTGCAGCATGGGGGAATGCAACCTGGGTGACATGTTCACGCAGGCCATGGTAGAGGAGGTCAGCTAGCTATGTATATGTCACCGGCAAAGTTGTGAAATCCAGGCGTTCTATCAAATGCCCAGGCTTTCTATTTAATGTCAAAGTGGTTTTGGCAAAGTATGAAATAAAAGAGTTTTGCTGTTGTATTTCAGACTTATTTTCAAGTTCTTTGTCTTTTTTAAGTCCCGGAATATGCTATCAATTTTTTTAACCAGTTCTATGTAATTCTTGCGCTGTTTTCTTGCAGGTTCACCTAATTCCTAAGATTTAAGTTGGTCAGGTTAGGTTATTTCATAATAGGGTAGTTAGGTAAGATTAGGTTAGGTTAGGTTAGCTATTGTTCTCGGTAATGTATAATGTCTGGTTATTCTATAAATTTCCTACGAAAAGTATTAAATACAACAGCAAAACTAATTTATTTCATACTTTTCTAAAACCACTTAGGAATATATAGAAAGCCTGGTTTACACACATTGCCGTTGACATCATATATAATCCACACATCAATTACTTAGGGAACAATAAATATTATTCAAAGCAATCAGCACGATAATGTGTTAGAAATGCCAACGGATGAATATAAATAAAATGTACCCACATTTGCGTTTATAGAGTGGAAAACCATTTAGATAAAACGACTCTAAGTATTCCAGACCAGGATTTGAACCTCGATCTTCTCATCATCAGCAGTCCAGTATTTTTCGTAAGTGGGCGTGTCAAACTCGTTCTATGCTAAGGGCCACATTGGAAATTTAAAATAATTAGGGGATCACATTTAAAAAAATCTAAATTTCTATATTTTAAGTAAAGAAAATTCCAACTTAATACCATACTACTGTAAGAAGAAAATAGAAGGCTTCATATTATAATATAAAACAATAAAAAAGTCCCTGTATTTTTTTATAAGAAATTTGAAACCTTTTATATGCAGCAATGATATGATTGTCTTTAGATTTGTGCCGAAATCATTATCAACTGTTTCCAGTCGGTAGCCGGGTCAGTTTAGTAAAATGCCTCCATCTTCCTCTAGCTTTCCAATATTCTTCCTCCTTTAATTGATTCAATTCTTATCCTCTCACTTGCACACTTTCTGTTTTCTGCTCCTCCCATTTCTTTCTTGGCCTCCCTCACCATCTTATCCCTAAATACTTCATTTCCACCATTTTCTTTGGCCTCCTCTCCTGTTCCATCCTCATTACATGACCATACCATCTCAGTATTGTTTCCTCTACTATCTCATGTACTCCCTGTACTTCTATTCTTTCCCGGATAACTTCATTTTGATTCTTGTTTCTCCTCGTGACAGATAAAATGCTCCTCACAAACTTCATTCCCATGGCTTCCATTTTCCTAGTATCTTACATTCAATGTCCATATTTCTGCTGCACATGTGACTATGGGTACAAAGTACGCCCTGTACAACACTTCCTTACACTTCAAAGGCACTTCTCTTCTCCATAGCAGGTCTCTTACACACCTATAGAACAGCTCACCCTGCTGTTCTGTTCTTATTAGATTCTCTCTATTTCCACCTTCCGCCTCATTCACACGTTCAAGATAATATGGAGACGAGCGAAAGTCCGTATGGGTTGTGTACCATATGTTTAATTGCACTTACATACAGTTGTGGGTCTATGTTTGACTCCGGAATCTCCAAACTTATCATCGAATCTATATCGTCGGGCAGTCCTCACATTTTCCACTTCACAGTATACATAAAACACTATGTAAGACACAAAAAAACTATCCATGTTTATCATCTTCCTGGGTTTTTGAATTTACAAATGAAATTCTGGATTTATTATGTGTTAGTAAAACGCTGATTTATAGTTCGGTAAATAAACAAACGCTAATGTTTTGACAAATTTAAATAGTCGTTTCTACAGTTTTCAGATTTATCTTTGAATTAATTACTCTTTGAAATTAAAGTTGAAATATATCTTATAGTTACTTCTTGTATTTTAATGATATATTTTGTCCTTGGTGACCCTCAAATTGATAGAATTTCACCTTTTTTTTTACACACTTTGGAGATTAGTAGTTACCTCTATGAAGTATTTTCCTAATGAAATATATGCTAAAACCTGCCTGAATAAATATCCTACAAAATAAAAAGGAATTGCATCGCAATTAGTTAAGCTGTTACAGAGATTCTAGGTATAAAACATACAAACATACATACCGACACTTTGTTTTATAAGTAGTAGAGATAGAAAATAGATTATGTGTACCAATATAACATGTGCGACCCAACTCAGTGGTGTACAAAAGACACAAAAACAATAATAAAAGTTAATAGAAGCATGTGTCCCATTTGACCTTGTTTCCGAGCTATAGTCATGTTCGTTCTCCAGTATTGTGGAGCTGCTTAACATTATAGGATGTGCTCAAAATGGCCACCTTCGGCCTGAATGCAAGAATTGCAATGCGATGTGTTTTTGAAAGAGTGTTTAGGACATGCCTAGGACATGACGATTTCAGGCTTTCATTCAATAATAACAATAATAATCCATTGTATTTTCTAGTACGTGGATAAGGCTTCCAACGGCTCGTGGACATACGCTACAATCGCCATCCATAACGCAGGTGGTTTTCGGTCCTCGATTGAAGAAACCAACTATAATGGTCAGTGGAAAATGTTTTACTTGATTAAATCAACTATCTTGCTTTATGGTAAGTGTTTTAATTGATTAAATCAACTATCTTGCTTCATGGTAAGTGTTTTAATTGATTAAATCCACTATCTTGCTTCATGGTAAGTGTTTTAATTGATTAAATAAACTATCTTGCTTCATGGTAAGTGTTTTAATTGATTAAATCCGCTATCTTGCTTCATGGTAAGTGTTTAATTGATTAAATCAATTATAATGCTTCATGGTAAGCGTTTTAATTGATTAAATCCACTATCTTGCTTCATGGTAAGTGTTTTAATTGATTAGATCCACTATCTTGCTTCATGGTAAGTGTTTTAATTGATTAAATCCACTATCTTGCTTCATGGTAAGTGATTTAATTGATTAAATCCACTATCTTGCTTCATGGTAAGTGTTTTAATTGATTAAATCCACTATCTTGCTTCATGGTAAGTGTTTTAATTGATTAAATCAACTATCTTGCTTCATGGTAAGTGTTTTAATTGATTCAATCAACGATCATGATCAGTGGCAAATGTTTTAATTGATTAAATCTACGATCATTGTGAGTGGAAAATGTTTCGAGGTATGTATTGACCTAGAAGAAAGTTTTTACAAAAATGATTATGTTCTTTATTTTTTATCTACGTCACTATATACAAAAAATAGAATTTTTCCATATTTGATTAAAAAAACAAATATGGCAGCCATTTAGAAATCTTTTTTAAGATTGATTTATTATAATATTTATCTAATGTAGTTTGTCTCGTATTGGACTTAGTATATTGAATCCTCCATAGAAATGACTGTCGTGAAATGAAGTATGCTTTGTGCTAAAATCAATTTTATATATAATAATTATTTATATATATTGTATTAGCCTTGTAATTAAAATTTTAAACGTCTGTATAGTAGGATCATTGGCTACTTTTTTTTTTTTTTTTTTTTTTTTTTGTGGACTTTTTCATGGGTGTAAGAGAATCTCCCATATTGCCTTTAACATTCAATACTGTTGGTGCAATTACATAGAGCAATGAACAAATAATTTTACATCTTATCAATCATGCCACTAGTCAGTCTATATCCCCTATTTTTTTACACTAAATTTCTTACATAAGTTCCTATTTTAAAAATAGATAAAACGTGTTTTAAGATGAGGTCAAAAAACAAAAAAACCTACTTAAGAAACTTTTGGTTCTATATACATTGATAAAATCAACAAACATGATCAGTAATAAATGTTTTAATTGATTAAACGAATTATTGTGCTTTGTGGCAAGTGTTTTAATTGATTAAGTCAAAGATAATGGTTGGTGTTAAGTGTTTTAATTGTTTGACTCAACAGATATGGTAAGTTTTCAACATAAAATACAAATATGATTACTAAGAGCTGTAAATATATTTTCTTGGATTAGTAACACACCTTGTTTTAATAGCTCTGTTTTCGTTAGTAGTTTTAAAAACAGTAATAAATAGAATGAATGCTTTCTAATGAGTCTTCTCCAAAATAAAAGTCATCCATAGCTTCTTACGACTTTATAAAGAAACAAGTACTAAAATAGACTCGTTACAGATATTTTTAAGTGGTTGGATTCATAGTCATAGGACTGTGCGCCAACTGTGCTTCGGCCGTGTCGTCTTGGATTGTCAGCGTACAATCCTGCAAGTGCACACACAAGTTATACACTAGACCAGCTTTAAAATGTCTACGCTCCTTGGGATAGCTTTAGGCCTTCAACACCGGGATGATTACGAACAGTGTCAAGTGACAAAATTGTTATCAAGCAGACATTTTTAAAAACAGTTCACATAAAAAAATAGTTTCATTAGAGAGGAGACAAAAATTTGCCTTTTAGTGTCAATAAACCAGCTTTTATAAAACCTGCTTCAGGTAGCGGACTACCCCCTTCCCATGAACCAGCCACCAAATGAGCTTAACCAGACTTCAAATTACAAAGAAAACTTAGAGTAAAATGTACCTCTTTGTTTTTGTTCAAGCGTCACGTGAATGCTTGTGAATCGTCTAGTTGTAAAAAATATTCAAATACAGTCAACTAATTACTTGTCTAAAAGGTTTTTCATTAAAAAGTTGTAAAGTGGTGAGTTGTAGCGTGGGATATCTGGTACATGAGCTGTTGTGTTAGGACCACGGCCCTTGAAAGCCTGCTCTCCAGCTTGTAGACCTTACAACGAACAATTTGGAAGTGGGTTGTTTCACTTGGAAGTGTTGTTATCACTGCGGACTGATACTAGCACTCCTCAGTGTCCAAAAACTCAGCCTGGCTCAAAGAACACAGCGAAACTTCAATAAAGGCGAGTGTCTAGTGTATACCTTCACTGTGTGCAAGTGAGTATTGAGATACGGCACCCAATGGTTGTTTCTCCTATTTCTTTTTCCTCCGGCAAGTGTGAACCAATTAACAAGCAACCCCTCTACCCCTATCCTCCATGTTGACAATAATTCCTGCTGAGAATCCCTTCCTTTACCAATAAGAGCCAACAAGAAAGTGTGAGTGTGTGTTCTATCTCTAGAGATCACGTTTAATGACTTGGTGACGTGCACGCCTTTCCTGAACACCATCGACACCCTGGAGCTTCAAGGACGGGACTTGCTCCAAGTCCTGGAAAAGTCCGTCAGTAATCCTTTCAACAGCACTGCCAGCGGCGGCTTCAACGGGAAGGGTTTTCTACAGTACGCAGGTATTCTGCAGAATATAGGCTGGATTTCTTTTAAATCAGGGGTTCAAAGTATTTTACCTTAATATTGTAGAAAAATAGGCCACCAAGTATTTAGAAAACATCCCTAAGAAAAATAATTGTAATATTTGTGTCTAAAAGTCTAAATAATATTAATAATTTTGATTTACTAAAAGTTCGGTCCAAATACCAGTTACTATAAACTTTAACTCTGTTACTCCTGGTGAAAATTAAATATAAAACAAATTATATTCAGTTGCAACTAGCAATTAAGTTTGAGGTAGAATGATTTAATTTTCTACAGGTGACTATAGTTCTTGATATATGTCGAGGGTGTCTGTAATTATATGACAAATTTTTACGTTAGTCTATTATTTATATATCTACAGCGCGTTTTACTACCGCATAATTTATCGCTTAACTACTAATTACGCTAATGGTCAGAATTGGTAAGGTTGATTTAGAGGAAGTGAAACTACATTTGCATGGAGGGAGAGTGGAAAACCATTTAGGAAAAACCCCCCCAGTTCACCCGACCAAGATTAGAACCTTGATCTCCTGTTCTCGGAATCTAACTCAACACGATTCCACGCGTTAGCTAACTACGCCATCGAGGTGGGTTTATGTTAATTTGTTAATTTAAAATTTTCTCACCAAATGCCGATATGATCGTGGGAGATATTCAACAACTGTTGATAGATGTGAAGAAAATTAAACTCTCTGTTTCTATTGGAGTAATATTTTATTTATTTTGTCCGGAACTATTTTTTTGCTATTAAAACTGCAAAAAATACCGCCCTTTTCTCGCGTCCCCTACACTCCTTTATTCAAAAGTTATAAAATCTGGCAAAAAGTGCATTATAAAACATAATAAATACTTGACAAAACCAAACGCGTACACTCCTTTTGTTGATCAGTTGATCTAGAACAAATTTTTGAAGGAAAAATCTACTTCAGGATATCCAACTGGGGTATATCCTGATAATAGACGAATCGAATACAAACTTATTGAGCTCTATTTATTGCAAACTGCAATCTGTAGATTGTTTCCATACATTCAACGGATAGGTCCATGGATACGTACACAGAGCAAATCTCTTTTACGTGTTTTGACTTCAATATTAAGTTCAATAAATGCCAAGTTTTATATGTAAGTTTACCTCACTCTACTCTCCCCAAAATTGTTAACTTTAATGTGGGTTTCAACAGAAATTTTCAAAGTTGAACTCATTTTACTGGCCCACATAGGCGAAAGTGATTTGGTAAGAAGAGCGCACACTACAATTAAACTACGCTAAAGCATTGTTTTCTGCCAGGACATTATCTTACCTTAAATATACATAGTGTATGCTCAGAATTCACGTAAGGTGACGTAAAAACTCGAACAATCCACAGCCATTTAATTTGGACTGTTTGTAAACCAATTGTTCACTAAAATGGAACTCGAGCGGTTAGGTTTGATAAGGATAAAATTACTTGAAATAGAAGTTTACTAGAGCTATAAAATAATGTGTTTAATAAGATTTTGGTAGGAATAACAGTAGATGTTAATTACTAAAGTTACTAAAACAATTTTAATATATCCATACATCAAGTCATGTTATCTGCAGCAGTCACTTTTGATAGATATTATCAATACCTATAAAATAACACCAATAAAATAAGCTTTTAGTGGAATGTTGTCAGTTTTGGCCGCAAAGAAATATGTTTGAATTTTCTAAACTGTTTTTCTTGTATGTATCTATTACATCAGTAGAATATAGTAGATTCTAGTTGGGTTGAAACGTGAAGGATAGATTGATCTGGATTAATATGTCAGCAAAAAAAATCCACTCCTTATCACTTGACAAAACAATGGTGTAATCAATAAAAATAATCTCATGACTTTTTTTTATATAACTTATGGTTTTGAAACCATTCTATTACGATGCATTCGGTTATATTGGTCATAGAACACTTTTAAGCTTGACTATAGATTACCAAGATGAAGATAATTCTTGTTAAGAGTATAGAAAAATAAGTAAATGTTGAAATACAAGTCGCTATGGCGTGCATTTAAAAGTCCGTTACACACTAAACAAGATTTATTGGATCTGGTTTAAATTGATTCTTTTTTCTTTTTCTTTTTTTACTTTTCAAAAAATTGATATATTTACGGTAAGGCAAGACATAATTACCTACATTTTAACAGGTTTTTCTTTTTGAAGGGCCATGTCTGTTCATTGCCAGACCACAAAAACAAAACAATATTTAACTAGACGTGTCACTCTACGAAAAAAACTTAATAATAACGCGGTGCACAAACACTTTCTTCCACTAATTTTGATGGTACTAGTGTGTAGTTAGATATTTACCTCTTGACCCCGTGTACAACAATTATTTGGTCACCAGCTTCGTTGGCCGCGTGGTCTAACGCGCTACTCTCGCAGTATACTAGACTACCGATGAGGGGAGATTAAGGTCCAAATCTCGGTCGGATGTTCTGAGTTTTTAATGGTTTTCCACTCTTCCTCCACGCAAATGTGGGTACACTTCTTAAAAATACAACCTCACTAATCTATAAAAATATTAGCATATAACCCGAACGGGTAGTAAGACGCGGTGCTAAATATTATTATTATAAAACCATTAGCGTAATTAGTACATTAGCTTATAACTCAATTGGGTAGTAATATGCGGTGCTAAAAAAATATTGTTTGCCTGTTAATTAAATGTTCTGACCAGCTTGTATAATGAATATATTTCAAACATGTTTAATTCTATTTGTTTCTATAGTACTTGCTATGTTGACCTCAGTGGTCTTGGTGTAAAACGCTTGCCTTAGGACCCAATGTTCGTGGGTTTAAACCCAGCTTAAGTCGATAAATTTTATTTAGTTCTAAAAATCCGTAGCACAATTTCCTTCGTAGAGGAAGTAAAGCCGCTGGACCCATGCCGATTTTAGCATGTAAAATAACCTTTCAAAGGATGAGAAAATACTTTTCCGGCCAAATTGGTAGGGTATTTCACGCTCGCTCATAAAAATTCAGCGTGGAAGGCAATAGGGAACCAACACATTGCCTGAGCTTCCCTTGTACATGGTATTTCTACCCGATAGTGCTGGCAGGGATAACTAGCCGAAGATCTGAGTGCATGCCCTGTTCCAGATGGATAGAAATCACATCAAACCAACCTTCAGGTTGTTTATTTAAGAATAATATACTACTTGCAGCTACAGGTTTTATTATATTATCCCTTACAACATGCAGTAACACACTTAATTCTATATCCCCTAGTAACGTACAGCTACACGTTTCATTATATATTCCCTTACAACTTACAGCTAAAAGCTGTATTATATATTCCCCACAACTTACAGCTAAAAGCTGTATTATATATTCCCCCACAACTTACAGCTAAAAGCTGTATTATATATTCCCTAACAACTTACGACTGCAAGTTTCATTATATATTCCCTAACAACTTACAGCTAAAAGCTGTATTATATATTCCCTAACAACTTACAGCTAAAAGCTGTATTATATATTCCCCCACAACTTACAGCTAAAAGCTGTATTATATATTCCCTAACAACTTACGACTGCAAGTTTCATTATATATTCCCTAACAACTTACAGCTAAAAGCTGTATTATATATTCCCTAACAACTTACAGCTAAAAGCTGTATTATATATTCCCCACAACTTACAGCTAAAAGCTGTATTATATATTCCCTAACAACTTACGACTGCAAGTTTCATTATATATTCCCTAACAACTTACAGCTAAAAGCTGTATTATATATTCCCTAACAACTTACAGCTAAAAGCTGTTTTATATATTCCCCACAACTTACAGATAAAAGCTGTATTATATATTTCCTAACAAATTACGACTGCAAGTTTCATTATATATTCCCTAACAACTTACAGCTACAAGTTTAATTATATATTCCTTAACAACTTACAGCTACAAGTTTAATTATATATTCCCTAACAACTTACAGCTACAAGTTTCATTATAGATTCCTAAAACCTTATAGCTGTAAGTTTCATTATAGATTCCCTAACAGCTTACAGCTACAAGTTCCATTCCATGTTCCCGCACAATTTACAGTAACAATCTCCATTCTATGTTGCCTAAATCTCACAGTCGCAAACTCCTTAATCACTTACAACAATAAGTTATATTCTAATCCCCTTGAAAATTTCTAGCAGCAAGTTAAATTCTATATCCGCTCGCACTATAGAGCCGACTCCCTGCTTATTGGCCTCCCTCTCTCAATCCGGTCGCGTGTTCGAGTGCCACGCCCACTGGTGGACACTAGTTACTTCATGTTTGCTAACCAATTCCCCTAGACGTGACGTAACAGGGCACCCCAATTACCGTAACTTGTAGGACCGTTACATAAAGTTACAAGTTCCATTTTATATCCCCTTACAACTTACAGTTCCACTTTAGATTCCCACACAACTTACCGCCACAAGTTATATTCTTTGTTCCACAACAGCTTACAACGGCAACTTTAATTATTTTATCATCCTTTACAACTTACAACTAATCTCTTGTCTTTTAGCACCACGTCATACTACCCATTCGGGCTACACGCATATGTACTAATTACGTTAATAGTTTTAGGGTTTAGAAAGGCTACATTTGTAGGAAGTGTACCCACATTTGCGTGAATGGAGAATGAAAAACCGTTTTGTAAAACCCACACTCAGTACACCCAACCGAGAATCGAACTTTGATATCCCAATCATTAGCAGTCTAGTCGACTGCGAGAGTAGCACGTTAGACCATGCGGCCACCGAATCAGGTAGCTTCTCTCGTGTTCTCTAAGAAGTCAGTAGGATGATGAATATGAAGAGATAATGTAGACTATCCCACACATGTGTGTTGTCAGGACTGAACGTGGTGTACAACCTGACCCGGCCGATAGGTGAGAGAGTGGTGGAGGTTGAGGTGCTCTGTGCCGAGTGCCGAGTGCCCCAGTACCAACCTTTGAACCTTGACACTTGGTACCGGATTGTCACCAACTCGTACCTCGCGGGTGGGGGAGACGGGTACAAGGTATTTGAGAAGAATTCCCGCAACCACAACATCGGTAAGTGATGGACAGATTGATTAAAAGGTGGGGATGTTGGGAAGGCGAGAAAAGATCGGTGTTTTGGCAGTTTTTCTATATTTATTTTTTTGTAAAAATAAATAAAATACTTCTTTAGTATAAACATGAAGTTTAATTTTATTCACATGGTTATATCAACAGTTTTTGAATTCTGTCCTGAGCATAGTGGCACTAGATGACGAATTTTGTAAATGAAGATAAAAAAGATTGTCACTAAATTCCAGGACACCCTTAACAGATATTTAAGAATTGTTGATATTACTACATGAAAAAAATTACAATCTATGTTTCTAATGAAAAATTATTTTATTTTATTATGATCAAAAAATGTTTTGATATAAAAATTGAAAAAAACACATAACGTTTCTAGCGTTCCTTACACTCTCACATTAAGGGGTCATCCAAAATCATTCAAAAATGTTGTAAACCGCTGAGCTAGTTCATAGTAGAACCAAGGAAGTTACCTTTCAGGGTAAACGAAGGAAACGTAACACAGGAGGTTCAACTATAATACAATAATCAATCAGAAGTTACCTTCGTTTTACTGAAACTGTTATGTTTTTATTTTTTTCTTCCAGGTCGATTGGACGTGGAAGTATTTCAAGACTACATTAAGAAGAACAGTCCAATCATTCAAGGGTTGGAAGGGCGAATTATTATATATCAGGATTAGAAATTACTGTGTTTTACACGTTACGTTGTTATTTATAAATAAATAAATAAAATGATTATTATCTATTACTGTATTTTGATTCTTTTATTAAGGAATAGAATTCTACCTACACAAAAGTCGAAGGTCAAATCTTCTTTATTTGAATTTCAATAACCACAATAGCCTTCGCATCTTCAAAATACTGTTAAGGTCAAATAAACGTTTGTTATATTATGAACGTATTTTAAATATCTCCCCAAAAATTACCTATTTAAACATATAATCCTTTTTAAAACGGTTACTGAACAGTATTTTAACAATGACTAGTGATTAAATGGCATATAATTATAACATAAATATAGATCAAATTATTCAGCTATATCAAAATAAAATAATATAGGCTGGTGTACTTGTGATCTACCCCCTTTTGCTCACCCCCACCCCACCTTTAAGCTTTTCTCTTTACCTAGATGCATTAGGTCGACTTCGGGGGTCTTGGAGTAAAGTACTCGCCTTAGGACCCTATGATCGTGGGCTCAGACCCAGCCGTGGTCAACGTATTTTCCTTGAGTGATAAAAATCCGTAGCACAACTTCCTTCGGAGGGGAAGTAAAGCCGTCGGTTCTATGTCGATTGTGGCATGTAATAGAAACCTGGAAGATATGTGAAAATACCTTTCCTGGCAAAATTGGTAGGCCCTTTCACTCTCGCTCATAGAAATTCTCCTGTGCTGATATAATATAGAGTGTTTGGTATCATGAGAAGTGCTAACCCCGTTTATAAATCACCTCAAATAAATAATTAAATAAATATAAAGTCGTATTAAATGTAAGTTTAAGATGTAAGCCTATTTATCCTTTTACTTTGTTTATTATTTACTTGTATTATTAATTGTGCGAAATCAAACTGTTGGTTAATTATTACCTTTTCTTAGACACGCTATAATGTAATTTACATGGGTTTATGGGTCCTCCACAATGTAGGCCAACCCTAGGCCCACACCCACGTACGCAAATCCGTCACTGACTGGCTTAGAGGCTTAACGCGCTAAAACAAGATTAAAAAGGTATTTTGTTATCCGTCACAATACGTTATCACGTGTGAGAATAATGATCACCTCAGTCACGATATTGAAACATGAAGGTCACAGACACTTCGAGATATGAAATAATATTATATTGGATCTCAAACATTGGGTTGGATGCAATGGGAATAGTTTTACTTGATGCCTTTTAAAATGGCTGATAATCGTCAAATAGGGCTTTTTAAAATGTTTGGTTTAGCTGTTTTGGTTTTGAGACTGCTTACCATGGCAGAAGCAATGGAGCCGAAGGATATGGATATCACAGAAGGTAAATAAATTGTTTTATTAGTCATGCAAACATAACCAAACTATGCCGTCAAACTTAACAACATCTGTAATTGTAACATGACCACGAAATTGATTAAGGTACTGTACAATATAGTAACTTGTACAAATTAGAAGTCCGACACTTTATCTGAGCTAAGGGTCTCAAAGTTCGATTACCACCATGGACCGAAAAGTGTATCATTGGTTAAATGTGGGTTTCCCCTTTAAAAGTTATGAATTGATGGCCAAAGGCTGGATACTGTGTTTGTTATAAATTTAAGTTAGTTTGTAAATAGGGTGCTGATATAATTAGTTGTTTCCGAAAGTGCATGTTAAATACCTAAAAAATATTTATTTTATATAACTCGAAAAATAAGGGTAAATAAATCGATAAATAATTAGGATGTCTTTAGTGTTGTATTATCAAGCGGAGATATTCACATATTCAGACTAATGTGCTATGAACGTAGAGGGTAGAACTGAGGGAAAATATGCATTTGCGTGAAGGAAAAGTGGGAAATAATTTTTTTTAAAGTAAAATGCTCAATATATTCACAAATTTAAAACGAGATAAATAGAGGGTACGGTGGACTGCAAAATTTTCTCCCGCTTTTAATAGGCATCTACTAAAAACTCTTAAGATTTGTGAAATGAAATAATAGGCCCATATATTGTTGTAGAAACACTACATCAAAGATCATAAATCAAATAATATACACTGTTACTTACTTACTATATGGCATTAGGAACTAGGAACACTTTAACAGAAAAATTGAGAAAAGCGGAGTATCTTTGTTCACTAAAGAACATAATAATTAAATTAATTTTCAAAGACCTGAGTTAAAAAGTATATATATTTGATTATTACTCATAAACTATTAGTTTTATATAAAAATATATTTCAAGTAAAAGATGTTTATCTTTAATAGTACTACACCTTTACAATAATAAATTCGTACCTCAAAATCTTTAGAGCAAGTTTCTAGAAAATTTTTCTTTCCTTTTTCCCTTCATTAAACTTCTCTTAAATTTAGGATTAGACATCTAATTCCAAAAAAGCTTCGGGGCGATCTTATCAATACCTCAAATACCAAGTTTTAGCCCAATCGATAAAATAGTTTCGACTCTATCCTGAGGTACAGATAGACGTACAGACAGACAGACGCATAGCGAAAACAACTTTTTTGTTTTGTTTCAAGGGTTCATTGAAACGTTAACATTTATCAAAATCTCGAGTTCGATTTTTTTGACGATCACAATACTTTCTCTCCAAGAGTCAATAGAAAGTAACTAAAATTTTTACTACTTAAAAAAAATTGTTATCAACAGTGTAAACTACTTAATGCTATGCTCTAAACAGCGTCCAATCCTACTGTGCGCAGAATAACAAAATCACTGTACCCTTTTGTTTGTCTGTATAGGCAATACCTCTAACATGACTGCTTTGCGGGTCTGCATCATCTATAGCTGTATGTAAAGTTGCTAGATCTGTTCGTGTAAGATTGATTTAGAATAAGGGGAGACCTTTGGTGGCCGTGCGGAAAGAAGTCATAATAAACAAGACTGAAAGCACTAAAGGATCATTCTGTGTCTTTCTTCGGTAATCCCTACATGTGGTCAGCGCGGAGGCACATCGCAGGCTGAGGCGGTTTGTCGGACCAGGTGGTACCACGCGGTCCAGGGTTTGGGCACGAGATTCAAGTTTCGGAACACGTTTTAGCTTTTACTTGATCCTTAAAGAAACAAGTTCGAATTAACCAGGGTATTTTATCTTGTAGGCCTACTTATATTATAGTAGGTTTTTAGTAAGAGGAAATTTTTAGAAAAAATACTTTTTTTTTCTGTCAACGTGATATAATTTTACTATATTATTATAAATATAATTGAATAGGTATGGATACTATCTATTAATAGGGACAGATGTAAATCATGTGACCAAACGTATAAGTTTATGGAAAATTATTTTGTAACTGCCAAAATATTCCTTCTATTTGAATTTAACTAGTTGAAAAGATCTTAAAATTACCTTCATAGTATTGAGTAAGATTAATCTTTTGAAGTGTTACTACTCGAAGAAAGAGTAAGCCTCATCCTCTTGGTCAAGATGAAATGAACAATATAGAATTGTAAACCATTTTGTAGAGGGGGCTTGAGAAACCATTTGGGGGGAGGGGAACTTCAGTAGACCCATCTGCGATTTGAACCCTATCTTCCCATCACTGGCAATCTAGTCTAATCCGAGGGTGATGTATTAGAGATCTTGCGACCACAGATCCGATTATTATTTCAATGTTAATATTTTATAAGAAATTTTAAAATATATTATTTTACTAACGATCTTTGATTGATCGTCAAAGTTGAATCATAGTTTCTTGGTTGGTCGAATAGGCTAAGATCTAAGGCATCAGTCGATGATGGGTAGATTTGGGTTTGAATTTCGGTCGGGTGTACTAAGGGTGTTTTTTCATAAATGGTTTTTCATGCTCCCTCCACGCAAATCCTCTAAATTCCACCTTGCTAATCCTTAACATATTAAAGTAATCAGAACATATGCGAACAGCCCGAACGGGTAGTAAGATGTGGTGCTATAAAAAAATTCGTTACTTTATATTTATTTTATAAAATAAAATGACCTTCTTAAAGACTTGTTCCAGTTGTCCTTGATCCACTGGAACGACTTTCACGCCCGGTTCGAGCAGACGGGCTGGGCCGGGGGTTCGTGTCCCGCCAACGACAACTCCTCCTGCGTGGGTGGGGTGGCCAGGGTGGCCACGGCCATCAAGGACCTGAAGGCGCGGTATCCGCACAGCGTGTTCCTCAACGCGGGGGACGTCTTCCAAGGCACCCTCTGGTACACCCTGTTCCGTTGGAACGCCACCGTGAAGTTCATGAACATGTTGCCGCACGATGCCATGGTGAGGGTTCAGGGGTAGACAGAGCTGGGGAGCGTTCCATGCACCCTTAGGTTAGCATCGGTCTGTGGTTAGAAGATTCACTATGGAGAGAAACTTTTAAAACTTTTTTTTTTTAGCACCACGTTTTACTAACCGTTCGGGTTATTATGCTAATGGTTTTAGGTATTAGTAAGGTCATATCGATAGGAAGTTAGGAAGTGTACCCGCATTTGCTTGGGGTTAGATTGGAAAACAATTTTGGAGAACCCTTCCTCAGTGCACCCAACCGAGAGGCGAACCTCGATCCCAGTCATCGGCAGTCTATCCTACTACTAGAGTAGCACTTTATACCACACGGCCCCCGAAGGAGGTTTAAAACATGTTCAAAACATTTAAATAAGCCAAAACTCGCCTATTTTAATGACGTGGCCCACTTGATGAATTCGAAGCCATTTTACAAAGCGGGTAGCATCTTAACTTGACGCACCTAAGCACTCTAAGCACTAACACACTTAGACACCAATATACGAAAACACAATATAAAGAAAGGGGACAAAAAAGCAGTTAGCCCTGCGAGATCTCTTCTCTTGTATACTGGCTGATACCACTTACTCCCTTCCTCTGACGGGTACACACACTCACTCTACTGTTTGTACCTAGACAGCATTGACTTGCATTTAAGAATTACCTTTTATTTGTTTCCTATTCTAGATAAACAAATGCTTCCACGGACTAGTTTACTGGCCATTTTCGTTAGTAGACAAAATATCCTGAGCTGTAGACGATTTAAATAAAGTTTACAAAAAAACTCCTTCAAGACCAAAATATAATTGTGGGGCAAAATAGGTCTATTTTTATATGTATTTAAGAATTTACGGTAAACGTACAGTAATGTATTTGTTTTAATATTATATCTTTGAAACCCATCAAGTAAAACATAAATACATTAACATGGAAAATCCATCTTGAATTTACTCAGAAGACAAAGTCAATAAAGGTCAAAATATTCATCATCTATCGAAAGTGAAAATTTCCTATCAAATGAATTTACATATTATGAACATAATTCATATTTAGAAAGTATCTTTAAATGTTCAAATACTTTTTCTGAGTTTATATAACCAGTGGCGTATCGTGAACTGTTTCCAGGGTAAGGCGAACCTGTTAAAACTATACCCGTGATATGTTCTCAATCACTCTGTCCCCATTTGACAATTTATACATAGTTTCCTAACATGGGAATGTGTTTTTCTTTTATACCTGATCAAAGATTGTTCCAACCAGCCTTATGATATAGTGGTCAGACCTAGGGGCCCTGAGTTCGATTCTAGGCTTGTATGGGGGGGGGGGATTTTTTTCGAAAGGGGCATAATTCCCATGGTCATCAGGATTTGTTAGTTAGGCTTTAGTTTGGATAAGATCTTCATTGGTACTACCCCGTCATACTCACTACCATCATCCCTCCATCGCATTGGAAACTGGCCCATTCCATTTTGGTCTAGGTAGGTGTCGTCCTGTATTTAGTATCGGCTCACACTTTAGGCGTACTAAATCTGACTATGAAACTGGCCCTTAATCTCAGGTACAATTAAAACACGCTACGCTTACCCTGGCAACAAGCTACGGCAAGCCACTGGATATGACTATACAGTAAGCCCCCGTATCCGTTGATTCAGTATCCGTGGTATCAGTTATCCGCTGTTTACCAATATCTATTTTTTATTATTCTTATTAGCACCGCGTCTTACTACCCGTTCGGGTTATACGTACTTACTTTAATGTACAATGGTAGGGTGATTGTAAGATGAAATGGAGGACCTGCAGTTTAACGTGGAATCCGAACCACAGTGGAGGCCTGACATTCCACACATTCACAAATTGTTATTAATACACGTCTTCTCAGAGGTGAAGGAAAGGTTTTTGTCAATCTGATAAATCTGTGCCGTGACCGAGGATTGAACCCCGGATACCCAGCACAGAAGTCTGACACCTTACCCCTAGACCACCAGGTCATCCTATTTTTAATTAAATAAAAAAGTAGTTTATTAGTTACGCCGGCGTAGAAGAAGTGTACTCACATTTGCGTGTAAGAAGGGTGGGGAAACATTTAAGGAAAAATACCCTTGGTACAACCTGGTCAAATTAATTATATCCTACCTCCCTCTTACCAACAAACCAAACTAGACCAAACCTGGGTGACCTGGTGGTCTAGGGGTAAGGTGTCAGACCTCTGTGCTAGGGGTCTGGGGCTCAATCCTCGGTCCCGGCACAGATTTATCTGTTGCCAAACCCTTCCTTCACCTCTGACAAGACGTGTATTAATCACAATTTGTGAATGTGTGTTGTGCCAGGCCTCCACTGTGGTTCGGATTCCATGTTAAACAGTAGGTCCTTCATTTCACCTCACAATCACCCTTCTATTACACATTAGTGTAAATGCGCATAGCCCGAACGGGTAGTAAGACGCGGTGCTGCTAATTAATAATATAAACGAAACCTGACAATCAGGTCACGTGCGCACCGTTGGGTGCTTTAGATGGTTACACGCCGGATTCACCTTCTTCGGTGGTCGCATGATCTGAGTCGTCACTATCGCAAATAGCCTGTATTGCCGATGACAAGTTTATCAGGTTTTGAATCCTGGCTACGTGTACTGAGGGTAGTTTTCCCTTAGCAGTTTTATACTCTTCCTCCCCGCAAATATTGGTACATTGGTACATTTTCAATAAATTCATCCTTCTTCATCCCTACCCCGATTAATGTTAATATGCGAATAGCCTGAACAGGTAATAAAATGTGGTGCATAAAAACCAACACAATGGATCCATCGTGCTGCGTTGCGTTGGCTTGTGTCAATATGCGGTGCGGTGCGGTGCGGTGCGTTTACGGACATCACTTTGATTTGCTTGACTTAGATACTCTATGGAATTAAGAACTTGAAATGTTACTGCCGTACTTATAAAATTACTCTACCTATCGTTATCTTGAACTAGTTATATCCAGTCCCCCTAATTACACCCTATTCCTATATTGAGCTAGTTCTATCCATTCCACCTCATTACAACCTATCTCTATATTGAGCTAGTTATAACCAGTCCACCTTATTACACCCTATCCATATCTTGAGCTAGTTCTATCCAGTCCACCTCATTACACCATATCCCTATATTGAGCTAGTTCTATCCATTCCACCTCATTACAACCTATCTCTATATTGAGCTAGTTCTATCCAGTCTACCTCATTACACCCTATTTCTTTCAAGTCCATTCTAATGTTATCCTAACATCTTCATCTAGGTCTTCCCAATGGTCTCTTCCCATAGGATTTACCAGCCAATATTCTGAATATGGTTCTAGATTCCCCCATTCACGCTGCATGCTCTGCCCACCGTAATATACGAGACTTGACTATCCTAATAATGTCTTTTGATGAGTACGGGGTGTATAACTCATCATTATATACCTCCACCACTCTTCAGTATCCTCATCCCTTTTTGAACTAAATAACTCCTAAATCGGCTTATTTTCGAGAACTCAATTTTTTTTGTCATGTAGGTTAAGAGATTCTAATTTATAAAATAGTGAGTTTGACAAAACTCTAGTTTTTATGTTTAAAAAAACATTTAAGGTACACTTTTCTCCTCACAAACAAATTTGGAACGAGTTCAGTTCTAGACGAGTTTCTCTTTCTTTGCAGACGTTAGGTAACCATGAATTTGACAATGGCCTGGAAGGCATCATACCCTTCATGGAGCAGGCCAACTTCCCGATAGTCGTGGCCAACATTGACGACTCGGAAGAGCCGGACTTTCAGGGACTTTACAACAAGTCCATTGTCATCGAGAGAGAAGGCAGGAAGATCGGCATAGTAGGGTACCTTCTGAACTCTACACATGTAGGTAACATCTGGTGGTGAATCTCAGGTCGTAGATGTAGGTAACATCTGGTGGGGAATCTCAGGCCGTAGGTGTAGGTAATATCTGGTGGGGAATCTCAGGCAGTTGATGTAGGTAACATCTGGTGGGGAATTTCAGGCCGTAGATGTAGGTAATATCTGGTGGGGAATCTCAGACCATAGATGTAGGTAGCATCTGGTGGGGAATCTCAGGCCGTAGGTGTAGGCAACATCTGGTGGGGAATCTCAGGCCGTAGGTGTAGGTAATATCTGGTGGGGAATCTCAGGCCGTAGATGTAGGTAACATCTGGTGGGGAATCTCAGGCCGTAGATGTAGGTAACATTTGGTGGGGAATTTCAGGCCGTAGATGTAGGTAATATCTGGTGGGGAATCTCAGGCCGTAGAACACTGTTCGGGGTCATTCATAGGGTATGGTGAGGACTAAGGCCAGTGTTGACCGGTGAAGGTTGGGGTTCAAGCTTCGGACAGGTGAATTGGTAGTTTGACACGGTTTGGTTATTGTCTCTCTATTCTAATGTGAGTTCTCTCACTCTAAAATGATCCTCCTCACAGCTAGCTCTCGGAATAAGCGGGAATAACATTGTGTTTCTCTTTGTCCAGTGGCAGCAGAGAAAATGTTTCTTTATTACAGTGGCAGCAGGGTAAAGTGTGGCATATGTTCCTTTTCGTGGCCAGTAGTGGTTCCATTTGTCCAATGCTAGCAGTGTAAATATTTTCCTTTTGTCCAGTGGCAAGCATTAGCAGCAGTATAGAGTGTGAAATATGTTCCTTTTGTCCAGTGTAAGATATGTTTTGCTTTTTACAGTGCAGCAGTTTAAAATGTTAAATATGTTCATTTTGTCCAGTGGCAACAGTGTGAAGTGTGAAATACGTTCTTTTGTTCAGTGCAGTAGTGTAAAGTTTGTGTTACTTTGATCCAATGAGAGCAATGTAAAATGTGAAATATTTTCCTTTTGTCCAGGGCAAAGTGAAAAGTGTGAAATACGTTCTTTTGGTCCAGTGGCAGCAGTGTAAAGTTTGTGTTACTTTGTTCCAATGGCAGCAATGCAAAGTGTGAAACATTTCCCTTTGTCCAGTGGCAACAGTGTAAAATCTGTGTTACTTTGACACAGCGAAATCATTGTAAGATGTTACCTGTGTTACTTTTGTCCTGTGACAGTATTATAAAGTATAAAATGCGTGTATTATTGACTCTTGCAGACATAATATAAGCTTATGTTTAGTCTCGCTACTTGCGAACAATATAATTATTGAAGCTCTTGTGTTCATGCAGACTATCGCGAGCACGGAGAACCTCCGGTTCCTAGGTGAGGTGGAGACGGTGACTCGTGAGGTGTCTGTCCTGAAGGAGCAAGGGGCGGACATCATCATCGCCTTGTCTCACTGTGGTCTTCAGGCGGACAGGGAGGTGGCGTCCGTCGTACCAGGACTGGACATCATCGTGGCGGACATTCACACACTTGCTTTACAACGGTTAGACCTGGTGATGAGGATACAAGGTGAAGGGTCATCGTTTCGGGGTTGACTATCGTGGGAGACATTCACACACTTGCTTACAACGGTTAGACCTGGTTTACTGAGGATACAAGGTTGAAGGGGTCTCGTTCGGGGTTAGATTCATCGTGGGAGGACATTCACACTTGCTTTACAACAATAAGACTCGGAGTCCGAGTATACAGGATGCCTTCATAGACGTCAGAAATCCATCTTATTTAAGAAGTCCTTTATTATTCATAATATAGTTCCACTAAAATGTAGATGATTTCCATATAAGGTTAAATACCTTACATGTTCAATTTTATAATTTAAAAAATATAAAAAGAGTGGATTAGCTCATTTTCAATTAAGTTTCACGTGAAATATCACAGTTCTGGAATCAAAGTAAAATTGTTATAAACATAACTCTAGCCTCCCTCAAACAAATCAAGTAGTTTTTAACAGGCTCACAATTAGAACATAGTAAGGTAATGAGAATTTTTTTAATGGTTTAAAACTCCAGAACTGCCATTCTCTTGCTGAATAATTTATTAGCCATCGTGAATATATAGATGTGGAAGGATCACGGTAGGCCATGAGGATTTTCTGCCATGGAGTAAACAATTCATCGCCATCTGGTGAACAGAAATTACCTAGTGAGGTTGGTCGGATATTCTACAGTAAAGAGGAAATCCTTTAGCAACAAATTTGTAGTTTCCCACATCTGGACACAAGAGGTGGCCCACGTGGTAATAATCGTGATAATTTCAGGAAAACAGTAGATTTTCTAGGGCTAGAATCATTGAGCATTGGTGTGCTCGGTTTTGTGTCCAGGGACGGCGCCAAGAAACGACACGACAGGAGGTACCTACCCCATTGTGGTCCACCAGGACGACGGTCGCCAGGTGCTTATCGTGCAGGCGGGGGCAAACTCCAAATATCTGGGACACCTTCTGGTTTACTTCGACAGCGGTGGTGAGGTGGTCTCTTGGAGTGGCAACCCCATCCTAATGGACCAGAGCATCCAACCAGGTAGGGGAGGATTGTTCCTTATAGTGGAGTCTCCATCCTCATGGACCAAAGCATCCAACCAGGTAGGGGAGGATTGTTCCTAATAGTGGAGTCTCCATCCTCATGGACCAAAGCATCCAACCAGGTAGGGGAGGATTGTTCCTTATAGTGGAGTCTCCATCCTCATGGACCAAAGCATCCAACCAGGTAGTACATGATTTTCCTTATAGTGAAATCCCATCATCATGGACCAAAGCATCGAACCTGGTAAACATTATTGTTCCTTATAGTGAAATCCCCATCATCATGGACCAAAGCATCGAACCTGGTAATACATTATTGTTCCTTATAGTGAAATCCCCATCATCATGGACCAAAGCATCGAACCTGGTAATACATTATTGTTCCTTATAGTGGAATCCCCATCATCATGGACCAAAGCATCGAACCTGGTAATACATTATTGTTCCTTATAGTGAAATCCCCATCATCATGGACCAAAGCATCGAACCTGGTAATACATTATTGTTCCTTATAGTGGAATCCCCATCATCATGGACCAAAGCATCGAACCTGGTAATACATTATTGTTCCTTATAGTGGAATCCCCATCATCATGGACCAAAGCATCGAACCTGGTAATACATTATTGTTCCTTATAGTGGAATCCCCATCATCATGGACCAAAGCATCGAACCTGGTAATACATTATTGTTCCTTATAGTGAAATCCCCATCATCATGGACCAAAGCATCGAACCTGGTAATACATTATTGTTCCTTATAGTGGAATCCCCATCATCATGGACCAAAGCATCGAACCCGGTTAGACAGGATTGTTCCTTATAGTGGAATCTCCATCCTCATGGACCAAATCATCCAACCAGGTAGGGCAGGATTGTTCCTAATGGTACAGAGTATCAAACGTGGTAGGTTAGTTCTTATTTTCATCATCCTCCTCTTTGTGGTCATATTTTTAGAGAAATAATCTTTAAATTATATAGAAAACACTGAACAACTTTCTAAAACACTAAAAGGTTCTATATACATTTGGTCAAGTTTTAACATTCCAGTAGTAAAAGTTGCAAATTCATATCCTCATTATTACACAAAAGGTGATATATTTTGTGTTTTTAATATTCGTCAAGATACATTTATTTGACGGGGTTTAAAATTACTTTAGTTTTGAAAATGACGCATGAAGATGGCCCTTAGTTATGATTAACTAAGCCACAGGTAATCTTTCCGTACTTATGAGCATGCTGTCTAAGACGGCTAGTTAGATTGCCACGTAAAAAAATAGTTTCTTACTTTGAGAAAATAAATGTTTAATAAATCCTCAGTCTTGGTTGTAAACACAATATTATTTTTGTTAGTCATTTATTTTTGTGTCTACGGTAGAATTGCTTTTATTTTGAATTGCCGCTCTTTCTTTTAATTCATTTAGAAGTCTTCCTCACTCCTGATTGGACAGGCTCTATTTACCTCCCTTTTTACATGTTAGAACTTGCAGGTGAGTTATCTTTATATAGCATAAGCCACGTAAACGCTGATGTGACGGGAGTAATGTCTACATGGGGTTACATTGGGCGGGAGGGGTGGTACATCACAGTGGTACGTAACATGGATCTTATACTTCGATTATAATGTTGAAAAAATAATAATGTTGGTCATAAATAAAGATAATAAAGTATTGTTATAAAATTATTTGGAATAATTAATCTTGAAGATTTAAAAAGGATTCTTATTAGTATTAAATTTGAGTGATATTTTTAGTGTCATAAAAGTGTCCATATATAAAGTAAGTGAGAGATAAGGAAGGAAGCCAACCTGAAAGGATAGTTAGGTTAGGACTAGATAGTAACAAACACACTTCTCTCTTCATTTCTTCTTACACTTTTAACACTTTCTACTATTTCAAACCTCCACAGTTACATATTGTTTTGAATTTTGGGAAATATTCCTTTTTCATATAAATAAACACATTAAAAACACACAAAACACAAAGAAATATATTATATGGAACCACATGTCGTTCAGTTCCATATAATATATTTCTTTGTGGGAACTACATGTAGTTCCATGTGATATCTTTCTTTGTGTGAACTACATGTAGCTTCATATAATATTTTTCTTAATATAATATATTTCTTTGTGTTTTGTGTGTTTTTTAATGTGTCTCTTTATATGGCCGGCGGCCAAGAGTTCAATAAATATTCACGTTTAAAGAGCCACCTGAAACGAAAAGTGGTTTTCGCGATGCCATTTGTTTTTCTCTGTTTGCCTGTCTATCTCTCGGACTAGAGCCGGAACCATTTTACCGTTCGAGCTAAAACTTGTATCTGGGGTTTTCCTAGGGTCCCTCCGAGGGATTTTGGAATTACATATCTAACCCTAAAATTAAGGGTAGTTTACTGCAGGGTAAAAAGAGATAAAATTGATTTTCTCAAAATCCACAATAAAGATTTATATTGAATTTGGGACCTAGTCACTGTTTAACATTACAAACAAAATGGCAATTCTTGTTCTACCATGAAAATTAATTTAAGGGCAATTTACATAAGAAGAAATTCCCAATTTTGATCATATATCCGCAACTATTTGAAATACAAAATAACTTATCATTGTAAAGTTGTAGTACTGTTAAAAGTAAAAATATTTAAATCTGGAATATATTTTTATAAAACCAATAGTTTATAATCTATAATCAAAGATATTTTTCATGGAGTACTTAAAAATATGAAATTGATTGTTATGCTCTTTGGTGGACAGAGTTGCTCCTCTTTTCTTAATGTTTCTGTAACAATGTATATAATTAATTCGCCTCTCTTTTGTTGAGTGTTTCTGAAACAGTGTGTATTATTTAGCTTAACAAATTTTACTCGTTTTTAGTAAATGTTTCAATTTTAATATTAAACAGAAGTAAGGATTTGCTGTGCACCGTACCATTTATTTTATTTAGCTGCTATACGAGGAATATTTTATATGGTTATGGCTATCAAATTATAAAATAAGGTTACAAAGATTAAATCTTAGGTGGGATTGTAGCGGACGCGAGAAAAGCCCTGTGTTTTTGCATATTGTTACAGTACAAACATAAAGTTTAAATTTCTCCACATGGTGATATCAACAGTTCCTGAACATCTGTCATGAGCGTAGCGGCATTAAATGACAAACTTTTTAGATGATGAGAAAAAGTTGTCATTAAATTCCAGGACATCCTTGACAGATATTAAAGAAGTTTTGATGTCATCATCTGGATAAAATTAAACTCTAGGTTTCTAAAGGATTAATATTTTATTTATTTTGGCCCAAAAAAATTTTTACTGTAAAAACTACAAAAACAAAACAATCACTGCCCCTATCTTTTGTTCCCTACACTCGCACCTTAATAAACGTCTAATTTCCTGGCAGACCCAGAGATTGTGGCAGAACTGGAACCATTCCGTCAAGAAGTTGAGCAACTCGGCAGTATGCCGATAGGCAGCACTAGAGTCCGTCTGTCCCGACCCTGCTCCTTGGGAGAGTGTAGCTTGGGCAACATGATCACAGACGCCATGGTGGAGGAGGTATGTTCAGACACGAGCAGCACATGCGCGAGTAGGGATGTGAAAAAAATTATTAATACTTTACTAATATCGATATTTTTCCTTTCAATACTAGTATTTTTTTATTCGGCCCCCTTTACTTTTACTGATATTAGTACTCACAATCCAGTATCGGATTGGTATTGAAAGAAGCAACTATTTTGCTAACTTCACTCATGCTGGGATTAAACGTTTACTAAGGTGGACTGTGGAGGGGGAACAAATTACACTATTTCTCAATTCTCAACTCTCACTCATTTTCTGCATGAAAAGCAAGAAGCCACTCTAAAATTCAATCTCTTTTAGCTCATCATATATCCTTGGCTGTTCTTTCATCTTTGTTTATCAATACACCAGGCGACAAGGCGAGTGGCGACCAGTCTTACTACCCCTTCTTTTATAAGTGAGTACGATCATCACAAACTAAATAAAATAAGCTTTTGTAGAGTTCAATCATTATAATTTTCAGTGTTTAAATAAATATGAAAGTACAATTATTGAAAAGTTGAAGTTATTATTACTAGATCAAAAAAATTCAGATTAAAATTTCGATAGCGATACTTATTACTGTTATCGATACTTTTCTTTCGATACTAGTATGGTATCGATTATTACACTACCTCAACCTAGTATTAAGCCCTGTCGCATCACCAGACATTGTTAGGTTAATCAAATCTTGCAGATTACAGTAGGCAGGACATGCAACGCAAATGGGAGAATCTAGAACCGTGTTCAGGGTATTAACTGGCAAACCCAAAGGGAAGATACCATCGGGAAGACCTAGACGCAGATGGGAGGATAACATTAGAATCTATTTGAAAATATAATAATGTATGCTTGATAAATAGGGGAAGTCAGGCTAATATGAGCAGGTGTGATATATGAGCATACCCGTCTGAAACTCTCCCCTTGGCAAGTATGTGAAGAACGTTCAACTGCATCATAGCAACATAGACGGAAGTGTACGGTGATAATAAAAGAGTCACAGCGTCCTGTATTTATCAGTTTATGAAAAGGTACGTTTAAAATTAAGTTACTAAAATGTTTCCCATAGTTTGTATAAGCAACAGGGACTACATTTATCTTTGGGTTGGTCGTTATTTATGCTCAAATGTAACATAAAATCTACTCATTGCATCCCTTGAAAGAAATTTAAGTTAACATCTCACCACAACGAATAAGATGGCTGAAAAGGCGAAATGGCCCCAGTTGTTTATATGAGCAGGGGTGCTCACAATACCCTGATATTTTTTAAATTGTGAATTTTTACACTTTTCGCGGTGTCTACATCTACATCATGCTTAAGATAGTCAAAATAACAGCAATTAAAATAGTAAAGTAATAATAATTATTAAAATAACGTAAAATAGTAAATAATGTTAATAAATAATAATCACAGCCAGGATCAACTTCACAATGCAATCCAAAATTCCAAGACCTGATTCCGATTCCAGCCAAAGGTACAAGGAAGCCTTCTACCAGAAGAATGGCTCATTCTATTATATTCACGGATAGTCCTCACGAAAATAGCGTCGAGAATGCCAAGAAACATGTGCTATCACTACCAGAAAAAGGGCAATAAAGTCTTCAAATTCATCATCTGCTAAGAAGTCAAGAGATGTAGAAGATGCAGAGTGCATTTTCTGTGGCGATCTTTTTTCCACAACAGGTGGTGATTGGGTACAGTGCCAATCATGCAAAAAATCTGTTCACGTCAAGTGCATTGGTGTTTTTAAACAACAGAAGCGTTACATTTGCGACCTTTGCTCAGACTAGCAAAATAGGCCTATCAAGACAGAAAATGAATATCAGTAGGTATTGGTTTGTGCTTGTAGGATAATAAGAGAGTAATTATTATATGTTATATCTTTACCACTATTTTCCCTGTGTGTATATGGCCTATTGAGTATTTCTGTCTGATATTTAAACTATAGTTGTATGTGTATATCAAATTACAACATGATGCTCATCTTACCCCCTGGGTGTGCTCATATTTTCCTCCCATGCTTTTAATATGAGCACTTGCAGCTTCTTAGTTATTATTTTTTCTAGACCAAAATTATTAAAATATCATTCATATTTATTGTATTTTGTAGATATAATTGAATGATCAATTGAATAAAATAATATTACTTTTGGATAGCCATACTGTTTCTTATGAAATAACAGATTTTCTTAAGGTGCTCATAATTGCCTGACTTCCCCTATATTATTGAAATGTGAAACTTTATAATGCCATTTGTTGGATTATATTTAGTTATTTAGTACGGGTTAAACATACCCTGGGAGTATTTAATTTGAACAACCCTTTGGTATTTGTTTAGAACGAATTCAAAAATTTGACTCAATTAACATATAATATCTAGTTTGCATTTTTATTATAACATATAATATCTAGTTTACATTTTTATTATATCTATTGAACATATGATCCCTTATAAATTGCTTATGCACATGATCATTTTCCCATTGATGTTCTTTCTCCCGATCATTCTTCCCAGGGTTCTCAATACACACGATCATTTTCCCATTGATGTTCTTTCTCTCACTCATTCATACCTGGATTCTCTACACACACGATAATTGTTTCATTGTAATCCAATTTCTTATTCATATTTTCCTTTTAGATTTCTTTACATTCACAACTTACTATATTTACGTTGATGCTCTATTTTCCTAGTTTAATTTCCAGGCTTTATTTTACTAACATAAGCGATCATTTTTACTTTTTTCTTTAATCTGCCAACTATATTTTCCTTCCTGAGCTGTTTATATATATGACCATTTTAATTTTTTTATTCAATCTCAACATTTGTTATGTTTCCAGTGGTTTTTTTCACACATCATTCAAGTTGCTGTCTTCTTAAGATATATTAGTAAACTGTATCTGTTCACGTTTATGATCAAACTCTTTTTCCTTTTACCAAGTTTTCTCGGTAATTATTTTCATTTGCGGGAAATGGATTAGTGAGAGGAAATACTCGCCAGATCCCTTGTGTCTAGGGTTGAGTTTTGGAGAGTAACTATTCAATAAATGTTGTTCCATAGTGGTTACATTATAATGTTCACTAAACCGCAACAAATATTGTTAAATAAATTGCGTGCATAATCAAAATTTCCCTTTCCAAAATTTTCTCAAATTTTATGAATTCTGTAATTTGTAAGATGCTTTAGTTTTTTTATTGAACTTGGTTTGTAACTGGAGTATGATCAGAATAGTTTTTTATTCAAGTTTTTGTTTTCAGTACGTAGCATTGGCTCCAGAGAATGCATGGACCTATGCAGCAATAGCTATGATGAATTCAGGAGGAATTAGAGCAGAGATTTCAGAACTAAACGATGGAGGTAAAAATATTAAAACTAACTTTACAAAGGATTCAAGTATATAAACTATAATGCTGTTAGTAACAACATCTGGACATATGAACCTGTACTGAGTGTGACTATTCTTTATCAATGAGATATCAAGGTTCGTCTATACTCAGGGACGAATATATCAACCATTAGTTTAAAACTAGGCTCAACAATAATTATATGAACCTCTTTACATCAGCCCTGTGATTAATTGGAAAGTTAATCAAGTTACAAATTTGGGTAAGGCTGGTTTGATGACAGTTTAATTTTCTCCCGTGCTGTCTATCCTACTTCCGGTCTAGGCTCTTCGCATATTCATACAAATGAAGTAGGGGTGATGAAGGTAGAATTAAGAGGAAGATTCCCTCACCTTCACATGAAGGTAGAGTGATAAGCCATTCAGAAAAATGCAGCCTCAGTATAATGTAAAATGTAAACAATATAAAAATATAATATATACATACAGCCTAATAAAATGTATGCACTATACACGGTTTTAAGAACGTGCAAGTTGATATTGTTGAGAAACGTGATCGAAGAATCTAACAATATGCATATAATGATGGATGAAATAGCCAAGTTATTATAGTTGTTAAGTACGGTTATAGCCGCATATAAATATCAGATTCTTTTTCAATTGAAAAATGACACCAAAACACGGGAAAAGAACCCGAGACCTTTGGCTCAGTACTCCAATGCTCTAACCACTGAGCTATTCAAGCCCAGTACCCAGGGCCATGCTTCCCTCATACTTTAAGGCAGAATCTGTTATGGACGTGCGGAAAACGTCAGCTACATTATGAGCGATCGATTAAGATTCCTAGCTATCAGATAACTCAGCCACCTTCGACTCTCGAAGGCTTTATGCTGCCAATAGTACAACTTTCCAGGTGTCCCGGTGGTCATTTTTTAATTTAAATATAATCTAAGATGAATATAGTTTAATTGTGGTAAGAAGCTTATAAATCTATTTCTAAACATTAATACGTCAACTTATGCTTCTTCTCTTCTGTTTCCAATACTTTGCACTTTTTTTTCCTTTTAATCCATTATGATCATCTTTGGCGTTGCGTGTGATTCCAGTGATCTTATTCAACGACCTGGCAACAGCCCAGCCTTTCCAGAACACTGTTGATACCTTGGAGCTTGAAGGACACGTCTTGCTACAAGTTATAGAACTGTCAGCGGCCAGGCCCTTCAGTTCCCGCAGCTACCTAATATCAGACCCTGAAGAGCTCACCCGGGACGCTAGGGTGTTCTCTGGGTACGGCTTCCTTCAGTACTCAGGTGAGTGTGTATGACGTGTCCATATTTTCATGGATTACTTTATGGGTGAATGTGTATAGCGTGTCCATATTTCCATGGATTACTTTATGGGTGAGTGTACATATTTTCATGGATTACTTTATGGGTGAATGTGTATAGCGTGTCCATATTTCCATGGATTACTTTATGGGTGAGTGTACATATTTTCATGGATTACTTTATGGGTGAGTATTTATAGCATGTCCATATTTTCATTGGTTTACTTTTATGGGTGAGTGTACATATTTTCATGGATTACTTTATGGGTGAGTATTTATAGCATGTCCATATTTTCATTGGTTTACTTTTATGGGTGAGTGTACATATTTTCATGGATTACTTTATGAGTGAATGTGCGTAGTGTGTTCATATTTTCATGGATTACTTTATGGGCGAGTGTGTATAGCGTGTACGTATTTACCCAGAGTACTCAAGTACCCGAGTGAGTGTATGTAGCAAAATCATATTTTCATTACTTTCCTCCAGTACGTGTGTGTGTGTGTGTGTGTGTGTGTGTATGTGTGTGTGTGTGTGTGTGTGTGTGTGTGTGTGTGTGTGTGTGTGTGTGTGTGTGTGTGTGTGTGTGTGTGTGTGTGTGTGTGTGTGTGTGTGTGTGTGTAGTCATATTGTCATGGCTTTCCTGCAGTACTTGGGTGAATGTCTATAGCATGTCCATATTTGAATGACTGCCTACAGAAATCAGCCACGTGAGTATAGCATGAATAATAATTGCTCCTAAGATCCGCTTCGGTGGCCGCGTGGTCTAACGCGCTAATCTAGTGATATACTAGACTGCTGAAGACGGGTAGATCGGGTTTCGATCCCGGTTGAGTACAATGAGGGTGGTTTTCCTTAAATGGTTTTTCACTTTCTTTTTTATGCAAATACGGGTGCACTTCCTCTCAATTAAAGCATTCTTAATCCCTAAACCATTAGTGTAATTAGTACATAGGCGTATAGCCCGAATGGGTAGCAAGACGTGGTGCTAAAAAAGATCTCCTATGATTTGGGAAAACTTACGCCTCCCCTTCTCTGAAAACCCCCTTCAGTTTACTCGACTGAGATTTGAGCCTCAATCTCATCGTCATTGCAGTCTAATCTATTGCGAGAATAGCGCCATAGACCATACGTCCCACCGAAGCTGGTCTTTAAAACTTTCTTCCTACCTATATACTCATATATATCCTTGTATATTCCTACCTATATACTCATATATAGCCTTGTATATTTCTACCTATATACTCATATATAGCCTTGTATATTCCTACCTATATACTCATATGTAGCCTTGTATATTCCTACCTATATACTCATATGTAGCCTTGTATATTCCTACCTATATACTCATATGTAGCCTTGTATATTCCTACCTATATACTCATATGTAGCCTTGTATATTCCTACCTATATACTCATATGTAGCTTGTATATTCCTACCTATATACTTATATATAGCCTTGTATATTCCTACCTATATACTCATATATAGCCTTGTATATTCCTAACTATATACTCATATGTAGCCCTGTATATTCCTACCTATATACTCATATGTAGCCTTGTATATTCCTACCTATATACTCATATATAGCCTTGTATATTCCTACCTATATAGTCATATATAGCCTTGTATATTTCTACCTATATACTCATATATAGCCTTGTATATTCCTACCTATATACTCATATGTAGCCTTGTATATTCCTACCTATATACTCATATGTAGCCTTGTATATTCCTACCTATATACTCATATGTAGCCTTGTATATTCCTACCTATATACTCATATGTAGCCTTGTATATTCCTACCTATATACTTATATATAGCCTTGTATATTCCTACCTATATACTCATATATAGCCTTGTATATTCCTAACTATATACTCATATGTAGCCTTGTATATTCCTACCTATATACTCACATGTAGCCTTGTATATTCCTACCTATATACTCATATATAGCCTTGTATATTCCTACCTATATACTCATATATAGCCTTGTATATTCCTACCTATATACTCATATGTAGCCTTGTATATTCCTACCTATATACTCATATATAGCCTTGTATATTCCTACCTATATACTCATATATAGCCTTGTATATATTTGAGACAGGTATCCACGTGACGTACAACATCAGCCTTCCAGCAGGAAGTCGAGTGCAGGAACTGTCCATACTGTGCGACGAGTGTGACATACCTGAATATCAGCCCCTGAACCTCACCAAGTGGTACCGCATCGCCATGGCCTCCTTCTTGGCTGAGGGAGGAGATGACTTTGGTATCATACCACAGAACAGAAGAAACCATAACATGGGTAGGTACCATTGGCATGATGCAACGCCGGGGTAAGCATGACTTGCAGATCTGGCGATTGTTCTCATCATTCATCAACTCAGAACACATTTTCTGTTTGGGTGGTAAGGATGAGCAGTGGTTGGCTCTTTGGCCAGAATGGAAAAGCAACGTGAGGTCTAGATGGATGTTGCCGCATCTTAAAATTCACCTTTATAAATCTTAATGACCCAATGTTCGTGGGTTCAACCCAGCTGGGGTCGACAGATTTTTCTTAAGCGATAAAAATACGTAGCACAACTTACTTCGGAGGGTAAGTAAAGCCGTCGGTCCCTTGTTGATTTTGGCATGTAAAAGAACCCTGGAAGATATGTGAAAGTATTCTTCCCGGTAAAATTGGTAGACCCTTTTGCTCTTGCTCATAGAAATTATCATGTGCTGATATAAACAGTCGGTTCAGAAAGTGCAAGTTTAAAACCTCTAATAAATAAAAGTTCTTAATTATTACATTATATAGTTTTAAGCCATAGATTATATAAGCTAACACTAGGCCATAGCATTCCACCAACTATTTGGCTCGGTCGGTAGAACATTATTTTGTTTTTTACTGAACCTAATTTTTCGGGTTCGATTCCCCGTACTGACGAAATATTAATAGATTGTGAAATTTCGCAGTTGATCTTTTATCTCTCTCTTTTTTTATGAATAGTTGACGTAGAAGGCACTAGGTAATCTTGTCCGTTTGGAAATAAGTTAGTTTGAAAGTCGTGTGTTTGTATGATCAGTTGTTTCAGAAAATGAACTTTAAATACTAGTCATTAATAAGTAGCTAGAGCTTACTAATAAGAAAGTTAATAATATTTGAGTCTGTGTAAAATTCTAGTGATTAATCTATATAAATATTTGTATTCTTATTTCAGGGCGAGTTGATCTGGACATTTTTTCGGAGTACATTAAGAAAAACAGCCCGATCATACAAGGCGTGGATGGCAGAATACAAATGATTCAAGCTGGACAGTAATTAATGTTAACCCTGTTATGTCATTGAAATGTATTGGACATACTATTTTTAAAATTTCAATAACAAGCCTTAGGTAAGGCGTTTAATCTCACATAAAATGGAGATCCAACTCAATTTTTTTCTATGCATGTTTAGTAGTGGTGAGGCATCCAATTTTACCACAGGTACACGTTTAAAATAAAGAAAGTATTATAAGACATTAATATTCGTACGAAGAAAATCTACTTTAGAATCACTATTGTCAATATCAAAATGTAATGAATAAGGTCAAGCCAAGAACTGAAATTTAGAATAACTATACCTCAGTTTTAGCTTATGTGGTGCTGACTGACAGCTCACAGTTGACTTCTGACGGCTTTGAAAAGCTACCAGACCAAATTATGTATCCCTACGCCGAACCATATGATCTGCAAAAAACGTCTTTAGCAGTTGTCACTTCTGACAGTCAAAATTTAGGTATATACCTAAATGTTGACTGTCAGAAGTCAGCTGTGAACTGTCAGTCAGCACCACATAAGCTAAAACTGAGGTATAGACATCCATATGAGGTGTACATAGTAAAATATTTATCATATTAATAGTGTTAGTATTAATATTATCAATACTAATATTTCATACAAAGATTTACAAAATGAATATTACTATTAATATTAATACTATATAATTTAAAAATTAATAACATAAATTTTAATTATAATATTATTAATATTATTAGTATTAATTTTAACGTATATTATAAAAATTCATTTATATTTTAATAATAAGACAAATATTTCACTGAGATATTTATAGTATTATTATTATTATTATTTATTATTATTATTATTATTTTATTATTTATTATTATTATTATTATTATTATTATATATTATTATTAAAGTATTTAAAAATTACAAGTTTGTCCCCTTAGCTCGTAAACTGTAAGGATTTGAAATAATTGTCTCGGTATTAAAGTTTATGATTACACACTTTTTGAAATTGTCCATTAACATGTTGATGTAGAATGACCTTAAGAAGAATAACATAGGATAGTGCTTCAAGGTAAGACATCTTCCAGTGTAAGCCAAGTTTACTTGTCTTTTATTAGTTTATTGAAACCACAGCCTCAATTGGAAGGCGAGTTTGTGTAATATTGTATGTTATTGTTGGGAATGACAAAACGAAACGTTGCGAGGTTGTTATGATCATTCTATAAACAAATAAACTAGAGGAGCTGACCACAAAAGTGTTAAAATGAAGGGGATTGAGACTCGTGGCTGACTACAGAACATTGAAGGCTAGGGGTCACTCTGCCAGTTTCGGGGCTACGCGGGCTAAGACGCAGGATCATCGGTACCAGTCTTGGAGGCTACCACTCTAGCACAGGGAACCCGGTTCGGTGAGCGTGTAGTGACCACCTAGGAATCAGACAGGCCATTGGGTAAATCCCATAACACCTCGTTTTGGCACACGCTTCCTAATATTCTTTAAGTTCTTTCATTCTAACTTCACCTTCTAACATCACATTTGTAATAGATATAGTAGTATTAATAAACCTCTTTAAAAGCCAAGTGTTTCATATCACCTCCCTTTAAACCCAGCCACAGACATCCTTACAAATTCCAGGCCCGCAGACAAATACACAAGAAGGGGTGGTGACATGTATTTCATTCTATGTAATATCATATTCATGAAAAGTCCTGTAGTTAAGCGGGAGCTCATCGGATTTAAAGATTGATAATACAACAATAAATACAGTATGGAGTGCCATTGACTGCCTAGTGGTAAAGTGGTCAGAGCACTTGACTGCTAGCTAGAGATCCTGGGTTCGATCGGGGAACATTTCTCGGAAGGAGAATAATTCTCATGGTTACCAAGGTTTGTTTAGTTAGGCTTATATAGGTTAGTAAGTGTAAATAGCCGAAGTATATTAATGGTAGTTGGTTCAGTTAGATATCATTCTGAAAATTGAAAAATGACACCTGGACATGGGAATCGAACCCGGGACCTTTGCTTAGTACGCCAATGCTCTAACCACTGAGCTATCCAGGATTCGTCCCGTGCCCATGGTCATTCTTCACTCATATTTTAAGGCAGAGTCTATGATGGACAAAGCAGAAATCGTCATATAGGTTAGGTTAATATCTTTATTGGCTCCTCCCCCCTCTTCATACTCACTACCATCATCCACTCATCTCATTGGATTGGGACATGGAAAGAGCCTACACGAAAAGGATGCATGATTAGTGCATTCGGGTTCCCCTGGGCAACATTACACTAGTACTGGCAAAATATGGCTTTATTTATGGTTCAAACCATATCAAAAATTAAGATACAAGTACAAATCAGGACGCTGTGTTACCATAAAAAGCACTTCAAGTGCTTCTAGAGGTGTTTAATATTTATAAATTTTCCTAGCCTTCAGCAGTTAGGGTTATGTGCCATATAAAAACTTCATATAGCTTCTAGAGGTGTTTAATATCAATACATTTTTCTAGCCTTCGGCGGTTATGGTTTTATGTTGCAAAAAAACCACTTAAGATAGCTTTAGAAGTGTTTAATATTTTGAAATTTTCCTAGCCTTCGGCAGTCAGGGGGTAGTGTTGCCATAAAAACACTTCAGTATCATTTAGAATATGGGCACTGGATAGAAGCTATGCTGCCAGTTGGTGACGTAGAGGAACTTGTTGCAGGTTGGACGGCGAATTGTATTAATACTCGTGTTTACAAAATTTAAACTTTATATTATTTCACAAACATTTTGTATCTTTTTTCCTCTTTATTATCACAAACTATTTTTTATGTTAAATACATGCGAGGCCAGTTAAAAAATATTAATAACTGAATATAATACCATTAAATGTAAAAGTTCACGCTCTATTTAACCTGTAATTACCACAGATTAAAAGAAAAACTAAAATGAATTTACTAGACTTTATTTTTTCTTAAATTTGATTATGGAAAATAAAATTATACTGTAATCCTTGGGGAAGTACTGTTAAAAGTGAATGATAATATTTTAAGTGATAATAATAATATTAGCAAATAATTATTATTTCCAAATATGTTGACAAAAGTTACTTTCAGACCATGTTGGATTACTGATAGCATCTGCTACTTTGCTAGCTATCATGTAAAACCAAATAAGTGGTAACGCCATGTATGATATCGACATAAATTAGTTAAAAGTGTTCATCTTAGCAGGACCTTGCGGTTGTGTGTGTTTGCGCTCGTACGGCGTATGGGAGTGAAAGGTAAAAGAAAATACCTACGATATGCCAGAAATATGTGCGCTGTATTCGTATTTGAACGATTACTCGAAATTTTCCACACTGACGATGGGGGACAAAGCGAAAAATTTATTTTTAATAACAACAATATGTCCCTATTATGATATAAAATGAAGATTTTGCACAATGTTTATCTGTGAAGCCATTCTAAAATGATCAAAAACTGTCCTTTTCACTGCAGTTTTTATCAAAATACCATTTAATATTGCAACAATGTTCAGTATTATAAACGTTTATTAACTATTTATTTCCATTAAATGTTTAATCAGAAATATCCACGTGCAACTAGTGTCAGTGTAAATTTACGATTTCAAGCCGACTGTATCACAGAATTGGTTGGATATTATAATTTAAAACTTGTGCTCGAGTCTAATATACAATGTTTGGGATTGTGGTAGTACCATCTTATTCAAAACTTTTGGAAACTCGCCTCCTCCTACCGACATTACATTGACCCCACCCAACTCATCCTCTTATCCTTCTTCCAATGAACAAACCTTTTTAGACATTAAGTAGTCAACGGTATTTGAAGATGGTTTACAACTCGATAGTTTGCACTTTGCAAACATTCCCTTGGAAAAAAAAGGGTGACTTGGCCTATTGTATTTTACATTTTTTTATAATTTGCGGTCTGAGTAGGCTCATTTAGATATTTGGTTTATGGAAAGGTGTGGGGCCTTTACTGAATCTAATTTTTGAAAGCTGGTTTATTGACACTTCAAGGATATTTTTTGTCTGCTCGCTTGTAAATCATCTTTAGAGTGAACTGTTTTTAAAATACCTGCTTGATAGTGATGTTGTCCGTGGGACTCTTGTGTAATGATCCCTGTGTTGGAAGTATTCAAGATCTCTCAATGAGCGTAGCCATTTTAACCTGAAGCTGTTGGTCTGGTGTATCCCTTTTTTGTGAGCCTGGGAAATAGATTAGTTGAACCGCCGCGCAAGTAACACCAGAGACGGTGATTGGTAAACAAGGTAAGTAGACATGATAGGAGACACTTGAAAGCAAAAGATATAAATGCATATTAACAAATTAGTTTAATGTAACAAAGGCTGAGAAAGTACAAAGAGTAACATCAGAACACAATTCAATATTTGCTAAAACGGTTCATAGAGTTGACCAAGATAATTAGATACACAGATAGCTGAATAATTAATACCCTCCGAGAGAGAACTTGGCGTGAAGCGACAACGAATTTGAAAGACAGGTTAAGCTCAGGCTTAACTTGAGTGACTCCAGTCCTCCTCTAAATATGTATTGCCAGGCTAGCACGAAATAATAATATAAATATACTAAACAATAACTAGTTGCAACTAATGACTAGCAAGCCACTACACAAGCGCAGGATCAAAAGGGCCCCTACTAGAACCTAGCATGAACAATACTATGAAAGGAGAGCCGGACTATTGTGCCAGGGATGCTGGCTAGGATATAAATGGCTAGGTTACCAAGGTACTAGACTGTTGTCTGTCAGCTTCGGCATTGACTGACCAGCCAAAAATATACAACAATTTAATTGTAAGGGTAAGTTCCAAGTCAGCGTTCTAGGCCTTGTTTTGTCATGAGCTGTTGCACGACCAATTGGTCTAAGCCAGAAACATTAAACGCATGACCTGAGAATGTAAACAACAAATCGGGAGGCCATCAAACTCAACCAGGGTAATACAAATCTAAGTGAGAGAAACTTGCAAGGCTAGAGGGATGTCCTAAATTATACTAAAAGAAAACTGTCTCAAAAGGAAATTATATTTAACGTTTTCAACATATTATCAATAGGTAATAAAAATCACCGAAAAATAAGTCTGGAAAAGTAAGATATTTTCCCTTCTTTGATATTTTTAGTTATTATATTCAATAATAATTGTAACACTGAACAGGATGATTACAGATGAATTTGATCTCATCCAAACTTGTCTGATCTATTGAGAATGTTGACCCAAGGCTCAGGTAATAATTAAATTCCAGGCCTTAAATTTCAACCAAATCTTCCCTGTATACTTGCACTTGACCTTCCTCAAAGGTTAATCCTTACTTTTAGTAAAGTTTTAGCTAATGAAAGTTACAACTAACCATAGCGAAATATCATTAAAGGATCCCCAGATTGGGTCCTTCCTTACGCTTTCCAAAACAATTTTAGAGTCAACAAAACAAAAACCTCAACAATCCACAAATATTGTTTTTTTTTTTTTTTTTTAAATAAATAATCTCCTGCCTAGGAGAAAACTAGTTGCCGAGATTTATAACATACCAAAAAAAATTCTAACTCTTTAAACAGTGAAAGTATTACTATAAAAATAACTTAATATTATAATTTGACCAATAAACATAAATCATCTTTAAAATTAATTTAAATTTCGCACCAAAATCCAAATGAGAATAATAATCTCTTCCGCTAGAGGCAATTATTTCTTTAAATGACAGCCAGATGTTATAAGTGTCCAAGAACATAAAATAAATTCAAATCATAAAAGTTCCGAAATAAACCACTCTCTAAGGCTGATAGCGTTAAAATCACCTACAAAAAAAAAAGTTTACGAATCAAAATAAAGAAAGAAAATTTAATATAGTGGAGTAAAGATAAGTAGTATATATATATATATATATATATATATATATATATATATAATATATTTTTTAATTGTAAATAATCAAATAATTAATATTCGAACACTTTAGGAGTTGTGATTGAAATTTAAAACAAATAAACAGTAAAGTTGTCAACGTTATTACATATTTGAAGAATTGAGTTAACCGACTATTAAATTTATATTATAAGTGATTCTTTAAGCAAAAATAACATCACAGAACTATCATATATTCATAAAATTAGCGAATAGTGTTAAAATGCCACATTGCCTTGAATGTGTGTAGGAGAGAAAGAGATACCTAAAAGTTTCCTTCTCTCTTACACAATGGTGTGCAGACGTCAGCTTGAAAATTTTGCCGCATATGTCCATCTAGTTATAATATGGAGATTAATGCACTCAGCAAACGGATTTTTTTTTTCGTGTATGAAATGCCTTTTGGTAGCCATAACTGTTTGCTTATGACGAATTCTCTTTGATTTAGCGTCAATGACTCTAATAATTGGAAGCTTAATTGAAAATAAAGATGAACATTTTTTTTTTGTTATTCTCTTATTGATGACAATAATAAAAAATAAATTTAATGTTATATTACAGGCACCTCTTGAATTAGGTTGATTTCATATTTCAAGATCTAAATTTACTTAACTTTTTTTTAGTGAACCCGTAAGTAAAGTATTATTCAAATACCTTATCTTTTAGGGTGAAGAAAAATAATAATTAGTCTAAGCGCCAATCTTACAATGTATCTTCTAAGTCCTCGTAACTTAACTGTTCGTAAAGTCCAACCGTTATTTAAGCTTGGTTTTGTGTTTTACAATACTATTTTTATGTGCTCGTCAAATTAAGAGCAGGTGCCTTCCATTAATTCTTATCGTTAACTTTCTTGAAGCGCTAGATTTGTTTCAAAGCTTTTGGTTGGCTTAATTTGACCATAGAGAATATTAGCAAGTCATTACAACGTCTATTGAACTGTTATTAAAATAAATCAATCAAAGCAGGTCCAATTTATCACGCCTGTGTAAGGTTATCTGCTATCTTTTATTGGTGTTAATTGGTGTTCAATCCCTTTAAGAATTTCTAACACTTTATTTTTGTTCAAATGAAAACGTAAAAAAAATCTTTCTCATTATAAAATTCCAGGAAATGCTTTTGTTCCAAGTATCTCTTCGGTCTTCGAAGTCTTGGCTTCCTTAAAACTTGTAACTCATTTTCAAAGTCATCATAATCAAGCAATAAATCGCCGATTTCATAATATAAATAAATGTAACCTCACTTTAATAATAACAATATCTTTGAAAACAATATGGTGGAGTGTTTAACGTTGTTAATGTGGACGTTATGTTTGCTGACTGGAAGGTAGACGTCGCTTTGAGTCTACGAGCACTTTTACGTAGACATTAGCGCAAGGCCGTAGCCAGCCAATAATTTCAGGGGGTTTTGGTGGGCCCATCCCCCAATTGACAGAGGCTAAAAAAATTCTAGATAAAAAACAGTTCTAGAAACTATCTGAAGTGTTTTTTATGGCAACACTACCCCCTAACTATCGGAGGCTAGGACAAATTCTAATTATTAAACAGATCTAGACGCTATCTGTTCAAGTGATTTTTATGGTACCATAACCCCCTAAATGCCGGAGGCTATAGGAAAATTCTATATATTTAAACAACTCTATAAGTTCTTTAAAGTGTTTTTTTTTATCGTAACATGATCCCTAACTGCTGGAGGCTAGGAGAAATCTATATATTTAAACACCTCTAGATGCTCTCTAAAAAAAAATTATAGTAGCATAGCTGTTGAAGTTAAGGAAAAATTATAAATATTAAACACCTCTAGACGCTATCTGAAGGGTCTTTTTATGCCACCATAGCACCCTAACTGCCGAGGGCTGGGAAAATATCTAAATACTAAACATCTCTAGAAGTTATCTGAAGTTTTTTTTAATGGCAACATAACCCCTAACCGCCGAAAAATAGGAACAATTATAAATAATAAACACCTCTGGAAGCCCTTTGAAGGGCTTTTTATGGTAACACAGCCCACTAATTTGTACTTGTACCTTAATTTTGATATAGTTTGAACCATAAATAAAGCCATATATTTTGTTCATAAAATTTCGGGGGGGGGGGGTTTGAACCCCGAAACCCCCCCCCCTGACTACGGCCTTGCATTAGCGTAGCCAAACACTGTAAAATCAAAAGTAGTGGCTGTTGTCACTTAACCCTATATTAAGCCCTAACTAATAGAATAACGTGACATTGAAAGATTGGGCCTTAAAGTAAATGACAATCGATTTCCGTAAGAATTTAATCACTGTGCTCGGTTATAAACCGTTGTATTTTTCTTATGAATTGTTCAGTATAATAATGACCATGCCCTATTTACTATTGATATTGAGTTGATAATGAATTTAAATCTAGCCTGGTGTTACACACAAACCTCTAACAATAATTCCAACATTTGAGTTGTTTCTTTCTTATTAAAACATTGGCTACCTATTTGCTTTCAGTACTTATGTCTAATGCCTTAATTTTTGACTCTATGTTTTAGGCTGTGATCCATGCTGCAGTAAAGTACAATTATTTATGTTTAGACCTACGGACAGCGGCGTATTGTATGGCCATTAAGAAAATTTTCAAAGTTTACGGCAATGCTGGTATAACAATTTAAATCTAAATAGAATATATTATTATTGTTTTGTTTAAAATCTGGCCAAAATACAACCAGCACACAGCAAAAATAAACTTCCCCAATAATGTATATTTTAGTAGTGTATGGGTGTCTATCCACTGTCTGGAACTGATCCAACACCTGTGAATATAGGAAGGTGTGACTATGATAGAGGTATTTAAATAATGTATGTGACGTATGACAGTGACGTCACAAGAGCATGACGTCTATTAATTGAATAAATCAGGTTTGAATGAATTATTATAGTATGTGACGTATGACAGTGACGTCACAAGAGGATGACGTCTACTAATTGAATAAGTCAGGTTTGAATGAATTTTTATATTCTTTGATGTCATAAGAGTGTGGCGTTTGATTAACGGTAAATGTAGTACCTAGGGCCAGTAGATTATCTTGGGTCTACACTCTACGTCCATGACAAACTAGTGATGGACAGAATAGGATGAATAGAATCGATTCTTTCAAAATCATTCTAATTAAAAAATCATTCGGATGAAAACAGCAGCTGACTTGACGTGAGCTGGCCGTTTTATTCTCTTACCACTCCCTTGCCAGTGCTGAAGAAAATCGACTTTATGATTATGAATGTTTCCAGGCTACATACAGGTCTATACCCTTTATTAAATTACTTATGAGTTTGGGGTTAAACAGACGGCATTGCAAAAACTACATCTTGGGTTTCAGGGGTTCATGAAACGTTGAAATCCATCAACATCTCAGGGTTTTTTTACGCTTGCAATACTTTACCTTTAGCGTTCGAAAAGTTAATATATATATATATATATATATATATATATATATATATACAGTTGACTCTGATTCTAATGAACCTCTAAGGACTCAGATATTTGGTTCAGTATGTATGAAGTCCACTAAAACAGATGAAAATAAAATAAACTGAAGCTATTGGGTTAGTGACAAACAAAATACGAGTTCAAATACAATCTCTCTGTATTGAAATGTATTAATTAATGTTAACAAATTCTGCCATATGCTGATGTTTATTGTATATCATTTTAATTAATATTTTTTCAGATCCTTCTCTAGAGTCTGTGCTTTGACTCCCCACTATCCATGCATTCAATAAACTAAACTAAGTAGAAAAGTCTACTTTTTTCAGTTTCGTGTGCCCTCTCAAAGAAAGGGATTAGTGAAAACAATTACTAAATGCCCACAGATTGTTATTCACTGTCCTTTAACTCCTGTTGTATTAATACAACTCAGAAGACTGTCTTCCTTTACTTGCCACAGACAAAGGTATTAAAACTTAAGCCAAGTCAATGAGTACATAGACTGATTAAGCTCAACCCTCCCCCCACTCCCCCTCCACATTCCCTACTTTCATTCAAGATTAGTTGATTACAATGAAACATGCTGGAAATGTTTCTTGTAGATTCTTTTACTGATAATGGATACTACAGCACCAGTGTCGACTTCCATGTTTAACGGCACATATTCTACTAGTAATTGAACCATGTCTGCCTTTTGACTATTTCGGCTATGTTGTTGATATTCAGATTCCCTACCATATCTTCTAAATCACTAAGTTCAGTCTCAGTTTTTGAAGGAATTTCATTTGATGCTTGATCAACTTGTCTCACGTTAAATGGTTTTTTATCTTTGTTCCTAGATCGACAGACCTTACTACTATGTCCTTTCTTATTGCATGTGTAACATCGCCACTTCCTAGCTAGACATTTATTATAGCGATGAGCTGTCTCACAATTTTTGTACAAAGAACTGATATTTTTACAACGTTTTTCTCTATGATGAAACTCTTTTTGTTTTACCGCATTAACAGGAATCACCGGATGCAGCATTTTTGTTTTATTATCAGATAATTCCATGCCGCTTGCAATTTTAACTGCTTGCTTAAAGTCCATTACATCCTCAGATAAAGGTTGCTTTTGAATAGGGACAGATTTCACACCACACACGAACCGATCACGTTACGAATTGTCCGTAATCACATGTGTTTGATAGAGTTTTTAATTCTACCACATAAGCACTGATAGATTCCTTTTCCTTTTGATCCCGTTTATTAAATATAAATCGTTCCGCAATAACGTTATACTTTGGTCCATAATGTGTTTGCAAGGCCGCCACTAACTGATCGTAATTTTTGGTAGTAGGAAGTTCTGGAGCCAGTGTTTTTTTTCAAAATGCCGTATGCATGAGGTCCAATCATGCTTATAAACATGGGCACTTTCATATTGTCTTCAACAACATTCACAATGGAAAACTGCTGAAGCTGCTCAATATGTGCTTCAAACTGTTCTATTTCGGAGTAGTATTCATTCATTTTACCGATTAAAACCATTTTGGATGGTTTAATTTACTCTCGGCCCCAATAAAAAAAATTCACAATACCAAAGCATGGATAATAGTGCACACAGCTGAACTTGCGACTCAGCACACAGCTGGTCTTTGTCACTGACTTTTTCCACGGACACTTATACGACTGACGCTAACGCTACCTCTTGCTGAAACGTAGCACACAGCCATTACGATTTCATATGAAAAGAACAAACGGATTGTTTCCTTTTTACTCACGAATTACTGTTACTGTATTTACTTTGATTATCTATATTGAAAAACATCCTCGTCGCCAATTTATGCACTGTATTACACTGGAACCGGGTTCTGGGAGTAACCACTAAATAATCAAATAACAAACGTGAACACCAAAACGTTAGCCATTGTATTGGAAATTGTATGAATACATCAATAAATGGTTTGAATACATTGTACATATCTTAAACACAAAGCAAAAATTGTTCATGATGGTTTTTACATTCTTGATCATAAATAACACAGATCATCTATATATTATTTGTAATGTAGGACAAAGCAAAGTAAAACAAAACACAGTGGAACATTTAGAAGGCATTGTCTGTCTTCTTGTTTGTTAAGGTTCACATACAAAATGCTCTATTGAGTGGATGGAATTACTCAAGTCCCAACACTCCCCCTCTCTCGTTAGAGCTGAGGATGTAGTACAACAGCTTGACTCAACATGATGTGTCTGGGACTTGCCAAGCCCATTGTAAAAATATCTGCTTCCATGGATTCAGAAGGCTTGTATGTCACAACAATGTCCCCATTTTGAGCCTTCCACGATTAAAGTGTTCTTTTATACTTATATGCTTTGATCGGGAACTTATTATAGAATTCTTTGACAAATTTTGGGCAGACATGTTGTCATTGAAGATTTGGATGGCTTGTTGAGAAAATCCCATGTCGTTCAGCAGTTGCCTCAAATGCATTGCCTCCTTTGCCGCTTCTGTTAAGGCCATATACTCAGCTTCTTGAGTAGATAGAGCAATGGTTCTTTGTTTTCTGGATTCTCAGCTGATCATTGAACCTGCATACTTAAAACAGTACCCCGTGTACGATCTTCTATCACTGGAGCATGATCCCCAATTTGCATCAGCATATCCGGTCAATGGTTCTACCAGTCTTTTGGAAGATCAGAGACAGTTCCTTGGTACCTTGAAGGTAACGGAGGACCCTTTTTGCTGCTAGTCAGTGCTCCTTAGAAAAACAATTATTAAATTGACTTATGTAGCTTACCGAATGTGAAATACCCGGTATTGTACCTGTTGCGAGATACATAAGGGCTCCAATCAGATTTTGGTATGGAAAATTTGGTAGGTTTTCTGTTGACGCCTTGGTAAACTTTAGTCCAGGAACCATGGGAGTCTTCACAGGATTACAGATCTCCATATTAAATTTTTGAAGGCTCTCATCAATGTATTTATTCTGTGAGGCTGAAATAGTTCATTTTTACAGTCGATCTCTATACCAAGACAATATTGGAGATTTCCCAAATCTTTCATTTCAAATTCGTTCAGCAGCTCCTTCTTTATATGATTCCATTTTTCTTGACTATTTGATGCCATGATTACATCATTTACATAAATTGCAACCAGCATTTTTTCTCCCCCTCTAATCATAATTTAGATGCAAGGATCAGCCTGTGAAGGGATGAATCCTAATTTACGAAGTTTGAAATCTAATTTACAGAACCATTGGCGTCCTGCTTGCTTTAGCCCGTATAACGCCTTCTTAAGACGACATACCTTTTCAGCATTATGTTTGCGTAGTTCTTCAAGCTTTTTTTTTTACCTTTTTTAATATGATGGAGTCTTCAGTAGCACTTTTTTCAACCATGATGTTGCATAAGCTTTTTTCTATAAATTCTGGTTTTTGCATAAATATTTTTTCGTTTATATCCCCATTAAGGAAAGCTGTTGAGACATCAAGTTGATTTATTTTTAGATTTTCTTCAACTGCAATCGCAAGAAGAGTTCTGATAGAGCTTAATCTGGCAACTGGGGCATACGTCTCTCCACAGTCGAGTCCTGGTTTTTGTGCGAATCCTCGAGCTACAAGACGTGCTTTTCTTCGCTCAATGTCGCAATTTTGTTTATACTTATTTTTAGTACCATTTTGGAACTTATTACATTTGCTCCATTTGGTTTGTCACTAATTCCTAAGTATCATTTTTTATATGGGCCTTGATTTAATTTTTTATGGCTTCATGCCATTGTTCCACATCTGACCCTTCTAGAGCTTCCCTAACTTCACATAATGTTGACATGTTATATTCATTCGTCCAAGGGGGTGGTCTAATTGTATTTCTTGGTCTTAAACATCTCTGTCCTTCTTCCTAAACTTTTTCTTCAAAGCTATCTTCAGATTCTTCGTTGTTTTCTTCTCTGTCATTTGCGACTACATTAATTTCTTCTAAATTCTCGACACTCCTTATTACTGAAATATCTTGACGTTTACTATTTTCTTCCCTTTCCTGTGTATTTGATTGTTGTTCACAGTATTCTTCCCCGAATGGATCACCACTTGAGGGTTCTTGGTTGGAGTCATAGTAGATCTTGTTAATTATCTTAACACCTCTCACAATTGAGATCTTTCTTTGGGATGGCACCCAAATACGATAGGCCTTTGATACTTCAGAGTATCCGACAAAAATGCCTTCTTTGGCTCTTGAATCAAATTATCTTCTGCTGGGGTCCTTGTTGTGCAAAAACGCTTTGTATTCAAAAACTTGAAGATGATGAACTGAAGGTACATGACCACTCCACTTTTGATACTGATACCTTTCAGAATCCTGGATGGGCTGCGATTTAATAAATAATTTGCACAATAGATGGCCTTAGCCCAAAATGAGTGGGGCAAATTTGATTCCAGTAGTAGGCATCTGGCCTTATCCTGTAGTGACCTATTTTTTCGTTCAGTTAAACCATTTTGCTGGGGTGATCTTATAGCGGAAAGACGTCTTCTAATTCTGCAATCTGATAAGAATTTGTCACACTCCAAATTTCTATATTCTGCCCTTTCATTGTCACTTTGAAGATACTTAATCTTTTTTTCTGTCAGATTTTCAACTTCATTTTTAAATTCTTTAAAAGTATTTAAAACTTAATTTTTATTTTTATGGAAATATACTCTGGTATAGCGAGTTTCCTCAACGATAAAGGTAACGAAATATCTGGAGCCTTCCGGTGAAGTGGTGGGCATGGGGCCTACAACATCAGAATGTATTATTTCCAACTTGTCTACAATTTTAGGTTGTTCCCTAATGTGATAAGGTAGTCTGGTGAATTTTCCTCTAATACATATTTCACACTCACCAAGACTTTAATTTGTGTTGAGATGCAAACCTTTGAGGCGATTATCTTTTAGAGCCAACTTTAAATCAGACTCATTTATGTGACCCAATTTCCTGTGTCACATTTCAATTTTTGACGTTTCAGGAATTTCTGAAGATAAATTTGCATATTCTGACATGTTTGCATCCAAATAGTGTAGACCATTGTATCTTGTTGATTTTAGAATAAGATTACCATGATCATCTACAACTTGAGCGCAATCCTTCTTAAAAATAACACTAAAACCTTTAGCAGTAATTTTTGCAATAGAGAGAAGATTTGTGTTCAATTTCGGTACACAAAGTTTCAGGTAAATTTAATACTGAATCATCATCGAGATGAATTTTGACTAGACCAATACCTGAAATACTTGCAATGTGTTCCTCTGATGCAAGCTTGAGAATGCTATGGTTATTTGGCTCTGAACGTTTTGAATATTTCGTTTGGTCATAGCACATGTGTGAGGTAGATCCACTATCCAAGCAGCAAACAGAATTAATGGATTGTGATGGGTGTAGGCCTATTGAAAGACATTCTTCAATTTTGAAGGTGTATTCACTTTTTTTGTTGAACCAGCAATCTTCCGTCCTATGATTAGACTTTTTGCATCTTTGGCATTTCATGTTACTACTATTATTGTTATTTTGTTGACCTTGACCAGATCGAAAACGTTTGAGATTTTGACCTGAATTACAATTTTTACGATGATGTTTATTAATTTTTAAAAAATGCATCCTCGTGTTTATCTTTGAGGTCATCCTTGTGTATACCATTTGATTCCTCCCTAATCTTGATTTTTAATTCACTAGGAGTCAGTAAATTGTCCCTACTTTCAATTGCTATACGAAAATTTTCGTAGGCAGGGAATAAGCTGTAGAGCATCATGATGCTCAACAAATCACCATTTATCTCTATTCCCATATCTTGGAGCTTATCCACAGCAAGGTCAAGGTTCACATACAAAATGCTCTATTGAGTGGATGGAATTACTCAAGTCCCAACATATTGTCTTACTGAGTCCGTTCCATACTGCCAACCTCTAAAACATTATGATGATGTGCAAATACTTCACTTAAGTCTCATCCTATCTACTTACTTTTAATCACAATTATTCTAGTAAACTCATATTTTTTCAGTAAACATTTTAGAACCTATTATTATTTCCCTGTATATGTCTACATGTATTGTTTATTATTGTAATACTAATTAATTTTTTGAAACTTTTATTTTTATCTCAAAGTACTTTCTTATTAATTATTTGATAATTTTCTTTTTCTTTTTTATATATACTTATTTTTTAAATGTTTATCTCCCATTTATTGATAAAATGTATTCATCAATATTATCACACATATTTCAAAACTATCTTATCTATAACATTGTACTGGTACTGCTGTCTATTATGTTTTGTGCATTTTGATAATTTTTTTGTTTTGATTTTATTTTATTTTATTTCATGATAAAATATTCATAATATTTTAATTTTTTTAAATCTAAACTTATGTAAAATTTCAATTATTATAAATCCATGGTCCTATAAGTGAGCTCTATCTCTTTGGATCATGTAATTAATTATCAAATAATAATTTAAAAAATACAACGCAGACGTTATTTAAAACATATTTCAATTTTTGTTAGTTACAAGTGTTTGAAACCTATGCATCTCATTTAATTTCATTGTTAGACATGAAAAGTGTATTTATTCAATTATTAAACATAAAAAAAAATAATTCTTGTTTTATGAAGGTAGACGTCTTGTAAACAGCGCTCGAGCGGCAAAATTTGGACTCCAAGTAGTTCTTTGAGGTTGAAAACAGCGCTATAATGGACGCTTGAAGGCTGTAAGCACTTGCGATTTTGTTGTACCTATTTAGAATCGAACAAAATCGAAAATGGTGTCAACTAGAGGAATGAAGTTCAAATTTTCGGAAGGAGAACGCGTTCTGTGCTATGAGCCAGATCCGACCAAGGCTAAAGTTTTATATGACTCAAAGGTAAGGGATGCTATTTTTATATTATTAGTATTGGGCTCTAACATTGTCTAAATTAAAATATTTGGCTCTAATGAAAGGATAACATGTTTGACGACTGTCAGTTGTCGGTACTGTGAACATTCGAAATGGTATATCGTCCAAATAAACTTTGGTTTCGCATTTATCTATGTGGCATTCAGGATATAGAAATCTTGAACGGCTGTTTATTCAGGATTTTGTTGGGTTTCTTTCCTCTCAAGAACACGAAGTGCTTTATTCTCTCTATTGGCCTGTTGTGTTTTTACGGCAACAGGAAGTGCTTGCGCTTCAATCGTTAGTGAGAGGGGGAGTTGTCCTCTCTGTCTTTTGCAGGGAAGTCAAACGAAGTTTCGGAAGGTGGTGTGTCCGTATTGATTACAGTCGGTTCGGTATCATTTCATAGGGTAAGTATTTTCTAAGCGAATCTACTAACTTGTCATTATCACCTCTTAATGTGAGCGTTATTCATATATGTTTATGTTTGATAACGTTTAAAGTTGTATTTTGCAGCACCTATCATTTATTCTTTTTAAATGAAATATTATCGTGCCTTGAGTTCAGTGCACTGAAGGATGGGCTTATGATTAGTTGAGTAATTTCCATTTATACGTTCACTAAGACCAAGTACATTGCATTAAACTTTATAGATGTAATATAGTGTATTTTCTCCATTCGTTTTATTTTTGTGTGCTACCCTTAGTTTATTTATTAGGAATTATTAACAAGGCAACCATTTTTTCTAAGTCTACTAATAAATAATTTTGATTAGGATTTTGTATTTAATTATAATTTGTGTGAATCTTATAGTTTCGTAAAAACCAGATATCAATTTCTTGGCCTGGATTTTTACCAAACAGGTACTACTTTGAAATTAGGTAGGTATTTTTTTAATACTTAGACAAATTGCTGTACTTTAAAAAAAATTAGGCCATAGTACACTTTAGCCATCCTTTTTTAGGCTCTTTTTCATTGTTATGGTAAAATGTTTAAATATTTTATTCACTTTATTATGCACTCAAACTACATAAAATTTAATTACACCAATATTGGATGGATGGATAGGCATACACAAAAAAATATATATAAATAAGTTTGAATTCTAGACTTTAACTATGCTTAGCTATATGCTTAGGTCTAAATATAAGAACATTTAATTTCAAAATTTAACTTTACTAAGAATTTTTTCTTGTTTTACACTTTTTGAAAATGCTTCTGCTTTTAAACAGGATTCGTTTGGAAAGAAATTGCTACGATTTTAACAGGACTAAAAGCTCTAGAAATATTTTCTCTCTAATAAATTTGTGAAACCTCAAAACACCTATCAAATTATAAATATAGTTTAGCTTTTAAATATTGGAACGTTAACCCGAAGCCTTTATTTTTAGTTGATCTGCCTAAGTAGATCACTTGGTATCCATTTTGACATCTGGTATTGTCTTGAAAGTCTAAACAATATTTTATTATTTACATCCTTATGAAAGATTGTAATTTGTTAACGAAACAAATTTAGGCCTAAATATATCATTGTAAAATATAAATTGTTGGAAGAGGCATACTCATTAATTTCAATAGCCCTGAGTATGTATTATTCATTCACAACCTTAGTTTACTTGGGTGACAGCTCAAAAAGATACTAGAAATATTCCCTAATATATCCCTACGCCAACAGCTGACATCTGTCACTTTGGATAACTGTAATGAAAACAGATGGTAATATATGAATGTGATAGTTAACCACAGTAATTTAGGCCAATATTATTTATATAGTTATTTGAGGTTGAACACAAAGCTTATTTATCATTTTATTCCACTTAAAAAAATTATTCACAGCACTTCCACAAAAGGTCCAACCAAAATAGCTTTAAAATGGTGACTGCCGAATTTAAAACATGTGGTTGAACATTATGGAATCGAGTTTTTTTACAATGATGCACCTACGCAGTGGATAAAAAATAATTTATTCAGTTAATTATTTCAAATACAATAAAATAATTTATTATATATAAAAAAACTGACAAGTTATTTTTTCTTTTTCCAAGTAAATACGATGCTTGTATTAAAAGGTATTGATGTATGCACTATATTACACATAGTCAATAATGTTCCAAAACGAAGAATAAGTACTTTTAATTATGTTTAAAATATGGTTTTGAGTTGTATAAAAATAAATTATAAAAGTAATGAAATAGTATGAGAAAACAAGCTTACATTATTTTAAATGTAAAATATAACATGTAATTAAAATTTTTTTAACATACATAACAAAACAGTGATCTCTTACAAGTTTTGGCAACCCAAAACCTAAACATATGATTTTTGAACTGTCATCTAGGTAAAAACCTATCATGAACATACTTTATTTGCACTGATCTAAGGCATATTTTTTGAATGTAAAATTTAATACTTAAATTAAAAAACATGTCTAGTTTAATATTTAAAGCTATTTCTTTATATCACAAATATTACCTATTTAAAATAATTAGCCTTAAAATTTATATATTACTTTATTTTAATATATAACTTTCATTGAATGGATTTCGGTGGGCGTTCAAAATGCCTTACATGATGAAAATAAATGTAGTTTGTCCGGAAACAAGGTGCTTAGGAAGATATTTATTCCAAAAAGGGATGAGGCTACATAATTATGAGTTACATACCCTATACTCACTCATCACAGGACATTGCTAGGATAATGAACCCTTTACTATCACAGGACATTGTTAGGATATTCAAGTCTCATAGATTACAATGGGCAGGACATGCAGCACAAATGGAAGAATTTAGAACCATGTTTAGGGTACTTACTGGAAAACCCAATGGAAAATACCATTGGGAAGACCTAGACGCAGATGAGAGGATAACATTAGAATGGGCTTGAGAGAGATAGGGTGTAATGAAATAGACCAATAAAACTAGCTCAAGATAAGGATACCTTTGAAAGTGCAGCAATGAATTTTAAAGTTACTAAGGCCATAAAGTAAGTAATTATACATAGAATATTTTTCAAGCTCTCCTTTCAAATGAGAACTCATTAGTGTAGGTCTATCAAGTTTATGTACCATATCAGTCCACCCACCAGATGTCAGCATTGCTAGTAGAAAATTGGTCATACTTGATTTGCTACTTTTTGTTTTATATCTTTGATTTGGAATGTTTTGATTTCTTTTCCAGATTTAAAATCAATAATCATATCAGAAAAACTGTTTGTGCTATATAAAGTAAATTATAATTAAAATCTAGTGGTAGTACAGATTCCTATAATATATTTTATTAAAAAACATAAAAGCTTTATATTGTCTTCAGACTTGGATAAATCAAAGTTTGGTTTGTACATTAATTTTAGTGCCATATTGTAAATATTAAATAAATCCACATAACTCTGTCAAGTTCATAATCTAATTAGATCTTTGAATCTGAATTTAAAGAGTAATTTTTTTAATTTATGTGCCTATAAAAGAATAGTTTTCAGTACAAAACTATAACTTATTTAGCCTATATAGCTTTGTTGAAGATGTTACTATTTTACTTGGGGAAAAAATGGGGGGTGAATACAAATTTTAAAAGGTTTTCTTCATGTGATATTATAGCTACAAGCAGGAGTCTTTACTAGATCATCACTAGTCATTGTTATTACCTTCTGTTTACCTATTTATTAAATTTATTATTGTAACTCTGATATTAGGAGTTCTTATTTTGTGTTGTCATGCCTATTTGTCAACTACAACAGTCGCTCTGTCTTATTGGTGTAAATAGATTAATAATATGCTAGTACCAGTATTTTAAAATTGTATTTAAGAGGAACTAATTGAATAAAATAGTGTTTTTAAACAATATTTGACCATATCAATGCTCCATATTTTCTCCATTATAGTAGGTCTAATATTAGTACTAAAACTAAAATATTGTTGTAGCATCCCAGCTAAAAATGAGATTTTCTCTTTTTTAGTTTCTTTTATTTGCCAACCACTTAGTCCAATGTCAATTCTTCAAATTATTGATATTTTATATTAATTAAACATAGTTAAAATTTATTAATTAGATATTAAAAAATTAGGCTAGTTTTATTTGTATTTTCTGCTCTTCCATTTTTAACTTTCTAGTTTTTATTCATACATTTGAATAACTGTACGAACACCTTAGCTAGGTCAGTAGCATGCCTGTCTACATGGCTAGAGGTCCCAGTTTTGATTCATGGAATAGCTGGAAGATTTATCATTGGTGACATGTGGATTTCCACTTTTACAGTGATGAATAAATGCTCGGGTAGCTGGATGTTGTCTCTCTTTTAGATTTAAGCCAGTTTATAATCTGTGCGCTGATATGTCAATTCAGGAAGTGCATTTTAAATACTTCAAATAAATAAAGAATACCAGTAAAAGATTCTTAAAATGTTTATTTGTAAACTGATTCCTAATGTAAACCTAGGTTATACTAGTCTAGTAAAAAAAATCTTTATTTTCTATAACTATCTTAAGCTATTTCATTTTATCACAAACCAAACAATGAGACTCATTATTTTTGTTTGTAGGTGCTGGAAGTCCATGTCAGCAAAGAGAAGAGCAGAAAGATTATAGAATACTTGATTCACTTTCAGGTAATAAACCTTTAAAGATTTAAATATTATGAATATTAGAAACAATAGGTTAGCGTTGTTTGAAAAATATTTTCTTTAGGTTTATTTAGGTTAAACATAATGGGACTACTTTGTGTTTACTGATGCAGGCAAAACAAACGTCGTTGGTCATGCAGACTGAACATAAAGCCAGTCTAGTCTGGCTCGCCAGTGACAATACCATGGTTTGAATACTGACAATGCAGTGAGGGTGTTTTTTTTCCCCTCATATGGTTCGCCACTCTCCTATCATGGCTACATTTCCTCTTCTCCCCTCCCCCCTCCCTTAATGTAAATATGTGGGTAACCTGTACAGGCACTTAGACTCGCACACACAAAAAAATGTATTAAATTGTTGGCATTTGTGTTCTTCTCTAATATGCAACTCATACAAATCTTTTAAAACAGCGTTTTTCAAACTGTGCTCTGCCATAGTTATCTCAGTTGAGAAAGTTATGTGATCTTTAATTCCAAATTTTATTAACTCTTTCATGGCGCACTGAAAAAAACCTATAACATAGGAAAAGAAAGGCCTAATGAAGTCCATGACGTCATGTAAGGATCTGCATTAATATGTTTATATAATTGGCTTGGTGGCCGCGTGGTGTAGTCACTCTCGACTAGGCTGTCTACAATTACGTGAAAATCAGTGTATGAATCTCAGATGTTTACTGGGGCTGATATTCCTAAATGGTTTTCCACTCCCCCGCCACACAAATTTGGGTACACTTCCTCTAAATTCAACCTTACTCATCCCTTAACACATTAGCATGTAACCCGAATTAGTAGTAAGACGTGCTTCGATGACTGCAGCAGTCTAAGGTGTCACTCGTGCAATATACTGGATTGCCGTGACTGAGATGAGTTTGACTATTTAAGGAGGGTTTTCCCTAAATAGTTTTCCACTCTCCCTCCACACAAATGCAGGTACACTTCCTTTGAATTCAACTTTGCTCTTCTCTAACACATTATCGTAATTAATATGGGTAGTAATACATGATGCTAAAAGGAAAAAGGGAGACTGTGGTGCTAAAAAAGGTTGTTTATAAGCCCTAAGTGTCATCAAAAAAATTTCATGATTAATAAAATTCATGGTACAAACACCCTGAAACCCCGGTTTGGGAAACATTGGTCAAAAACTTCACTCAACTTGCTGGTTCTTTGATTGTTCTTGTAAACTGATAGCTCTGCACATCTGTGAAGTAGTTCTGTTTTGTTTAAGGGGTTATTCCCCGGTCCCGGCACAGATTTATCTGATTTCCAAACCCTTCCTTCACCTCTGATAAGGTGTGTATTAATCACAACTTGTGAATGTGGGAATGCCAGGCCTTCACCGTGGTTCGGATTCCACGATTAAACTGTAGGTCCTCATTTCATCTCAAACCACCCTACCATACACATTATCATAAGTGTGTATAACCCGAACGGGTAGTAAGGCACAATGATGATAATAATAATATAAAATGTTTTGTTTCAGGGGTGGAACTCATCTTGGGACCGGCTGGTGAGTGAAGACTTTGTGCTCAGAGATACAGACGAGAATCGTCAGCTGCAGAGAGACCTGGCGGAAAAGGCTCAGCTTCAGTTGTGAGTGTTATTGAACCGACATTTACAGTTATACAGTGGAACCTCTTTTATCCTGTCTAACTGTGACCGGGTGTCATTCAGATAAAATGATGTCTCAGTTTTTGTTGTGCCAATTTTGAGTGGAGTTTACGAGTGGCACGGTCACAATGACGTTTCCCAAACCAGACAAACACGAGTTTTAGCTCCTACCAAATTAAGTAACTAGTACAATACTAGATTCAATACCTACCACTGATTTTAGAATTTTAGTTCACTGCAGTACTGTACTCACCCTATGATGACAGTATAATAATGTATTTAAAAATTTTTTTAATAATAATACATTTATTTGTTCCTGAAAATTTGTTACAAAAAAAATGCAAATTTTCAGTCCGGATAAATGAGGTTCAATTGTATTTAAAATATACATATACTCATCATTCAAAGTTTTGAACAGTCTCTTCAGACATGGAGCTGTGAGGTTGAATGGAGCCATGGAGACTATACAGGCAGAAGAGATTGAGGAATAAGTAATTGATACATTTACTCATGTGCGTACATTGGTAGATAATTAACAGGATGAATTTCAAAGCGTTCTTAGAGTGAGGCTAAAGAATCTTATTACAGGAAACTATCTCTGCCCACTGATCAAAATCAAACCTTGACTTTTAGTGACAGAGGTAGACATTGACCATGCAGTCATCCCTGCAGTATTCTGTTGTTTTTTTACTCTTAGCTATGAAACCCTCTTAGTCACTTGTAGTCTACAGGTTTATGTTATGCTACAATCAGAGGTGATCCAAATAAATAACAATGTCCGATACTCACATCATTTAACGGTTATTACTTGGCTACAGCTGAAAGCCTTTTTGCCATTTAAAGTCTGCAGGTTTCTGTTTTTTTTACAATGAGAGTAGATATAAATCAAGAACAATGTCTGATACCACTCTTTCTTATCATATATAAACAAGCACTATGATATTTGACTAACACATTGAAAGTGTTTGATGTTGAAATGTGGTTCCACCCGTGTGGAAACCAGAGAGCAAGACTGCGTGGCCCGCCCTCTAGCGCCACATACGACGGCCCCAGAGTTAAAGAGCGCGTGGTGACGTCGGAGTATCGTATTTACCCGAATATAAGACGTATAACACTATTTGAGAACTTGAAATTAGGGGAAAAACTTTTTATACATTTTTAGAGTATTCAATATTTCACCCATTGACTTTAACTTACTTTGACCTTTACCTTTATGCAATGAAATTAAATTTGAAAATCAAGTCTTGGAAAGAATATGTTTTAGAACACACAGCTCATAATATTCAAGTGTCGCCATGCTAATTTATTGACAACTATGAAGTCGTGAAGTTGTTAAAAAGTATGTTGTATCGGGTTTGCTGTATTACTTCATAGCGATATATCGATAGTAACTATTCGATATATTTTTCCGAATGATTTGTGAAATATGTGAATGATAAGGTGTAATAATTGTATATGCATGTTTAAATGTTATGAAAATACTTGGTACATGACTAGTTAGTTCCTCTTTTATATTCCGCATTGGTGTTAAAACTATACATTGCGTTAGTGTGTAATGTTTAGGTACGCCATCTTGTCGACTCTTTTTACGAATGGATCGAGGATATTAACTGCATTTAGATGGTGGAACGATCGATAGGGAGTGGTTATAAATCAAGCAGTGACAATACACCACCGCCATTACAACATTCCTTCTATAAATCATATGAAAGGGTCGGTTGTCTTTTAGACTACAACAGTGTGGAAAAAAAATTACAATTCGTTTTTTAGTTATGAGATTTTTTTCTGTATTTATTTGTTCTTTACCATCTTTTTAACTATTTCAAGTTTTTAGTATAATTATTGAGCTATGAAAGTGGCCAACATGGACGTCCTTAGCACAATACATCGTAATTGCTTAAAACAACACATACCTTGTAAAATATTTAACTATGTGAATATCTGTTAAAACGAAAAAAAATGCTGGTTTGTGTTAGAATTTAAACAAGTACATGCCTTTTCTTTGTAAAATAAACATATATCAGTATTATATAACATAAAAATGTTGATCTTACACCAACATTTTTCTTCATCCGCAAATATAAGATGAACCCTGACTTTTCGAGGTGGAAAACTGAAAATAAGCCTCGTCTTATATTCGGGTGAATATGGTAATATCATACTCTACAGCTAATACAACATTTATTGTGCAAATTAACACACCAATAAGTAGAGTTAAGTCGATCCACTATTTTAGAATCCAAATCTTCCCATACTTCATTTAACTTTCAAATATCAAATTCAAATCCAAATCTTGGAAAAAATTATGAACCTCAGAGGAAGTAGAAATATAATGGAATAGTTATCATCAACTGTTTATAGGCTGTGGCCGGGTCAGTTTAGTAAAATGCCTCCATCTGCCTCGATCCTTCCACTAGTCTTCCTCCTTTAATTTCTTTTTATTCTTCTCCTCTCACTTGAACACTTTCTTTTATCTGCTCCTCCCATCTCTTTCTTGGCCCTGCCTTGCGGTATTTTTCTTAAAATAGGCCTACTTAATTCCAAAATTTTCTTTAGCAGCCTCTCTTTTTTCATCCTCATTATATTTCACTGGAATAGTATAAAGTAGAAATACTTACAAAATGTTTTAAAAAATCTTATCTGTTCATAATAACATTCATACATTCAGTTAAGTGTTAAACTAATGGTCTGAGATTTGGTTGTTGAGCTTGTTCTATAATTATGTTGAATCTGGATCACCAATAAAAGTATTAGATCTTTAAAACATATCTCAATGGAAAAATTGAGAAAAATATTTTTATTATAAGGATTTGAGTCTCGAATCAATATTTTCTCATATCCTCAAATCTCAAACATTCTTAATTATTTGAGGGTTTGATGATTCAAGGAGCCATCCTTATCAATAACCCTAGCTTTTAATGATGCGCCCCATAAGGAAAGTGGAATGATGATGTTTTTGCCAAATTATTTGTTACTCATCCTAACTTAATTTTTGAAGAAATACAACAGTTTATTATTTATATAGGCCATTTTATAATTTACCACTTATATCATATCAGCTCTAGGAAATGATGTGAAAACAATTTGATTAATAGGTAGATGCGCTATCAGTCGAACTAATCTGGCTATTAAAAATATTGTATTTTACATTAGGTGTTTCTAGCGCTGCATCACACTACCGTTTGGGAACACGCTAATGTGTTATAGATGAGGAAGGTTTAATATAGAAGTGTATCCACATTCTTTTGGAGAGATAGAGAGAGAGATAGGGAGAGAGATAGATAGAGAGATGAGAGAGAGATGAGAGAGAGATAGTAGAGAGATGGAGAGAGATAGATAAGAGATAGAAGAGACTATTAAGGCAAAACCACCTTCACTACACCCAACCAAGATTCGAACCCTGATATATCCATCATTGGTAGTCCAGTCTCTGGCAAGAGCAGGGCCTTACACCATGCGAGCACTAAAGATTCCTCCCCTCCCCCTTCACCCACACACATATTATTAAGTCCGTTGATTTCTTGATATCACATCAAGATTCAAGATACATACTTTTTAACTTTACCCCACCCCATATGGATCACTTTTATTGAGCCACAGATGTAGCAAATAAGTGTTTTATTTGAGTAAAGTACTATGTTCAGATTAATTTTTTAAAACTGTTTCTAATAAAAGCCTATACTATTTTTTTACTTGGATCATAATTTTAGTATTTAAATCAAAATCGCAAACTCAAAATATGTTAATTACCTGTATCATTAGCATCTGGGTTAAAGCGACACCTCGTCAGGTTTGGTTTTGCCAATGGCAAGGAAGGGATTTTGGTTCAAATCAGAACTCTGTGTGTGTGGTGTGTGTGGTGTGTGCGTGCGTGCGTGCGTGCGTGCGTGCGTGCGTGCGTGCGTGCGTGCGTGCGTGCTGTGTGTATTGATTGTTTTACTTAACGATTTTCCATCCTCCCTTCACACAAATGCGGGTACCTTTTATAAAATGTACATCTCTTATGCCTACCACATAAGGTGAACATGCTTCAAATAGCCAGGACGGGTAGTGAGATGTAGGGCACACGAGAGTTTGTATATTAAGCTGTTTCCCGTGATTCAGAGGTGCGTACCTGTACCGGCGAGAGCGCAAGAAGAGCACAAGCAACCGTAGCAAGTCCGAGACACTGGAGCAGAGGAAGGTCCGCCGACGTCGCCGGGGCGGGGGAGGGGCGGTGTCCGAAGAGGAGAGCCCAGGAAGAACCACGAGTCCTAGCCAGTCTGGCAACCAGGACACAGATCCCGAAGAGGAAGACGAGGTTTGTTTGACTTTTTTTTTTTTTGCGTCGGGTTCCTACTACCCTTTCAGGTTATCGAATATATTCGCTAATTATATTAATGGTTTATATAGATGAGGAAGGCTATATTTAGAGGAAGTGTACCCACATTTGCCTCTAGGGAGAAAGTGAAACCATTTTGGAAAATCCGCCCTCAGTACACCCTGCCGAGATTCATACCTCGAGCTCCCCGTCATCGGCAGTCTAGTCTACTATGAGAGTGGTGGCCACCACAGCAGGTGTTTGACTGATGGGATTGAATAGCTTATTATAGGTAGATTTTTAGTAGTTTAAAAATTAAATATACTCGCACTGGCAGTTATATGGGGCTTACTATAGGGGGTTTGACATGGTTGTGATTCAAATCTCAGCCAAGTGTACTTAGGACATTTTTTATAAATAGTTTCATGCTCTATCAACACAAATGCAGGTACAATTCTACCTTCATCCCTACCTTATTACTGTAAAGGTTCCAGCCATTAGCCAGGTCTGTTTAAAACACTCCTCTGTTCTTCCTTCAGGTTGTCTGCCAGTAATGAAACATGAACGTCATTAAAAGGTCATATCATTAGCTTTAAATCCATGAATATTTTTTCCCAGGCTAAGGGTGAATCTATGCTTGGATAGTAAAACTAATTGTTTTTCTTCTATTTCTGAAACTGAACTCTCTACTTTGTTTTCTTGTTCAGGCCAACATAACAAATATCGAGTGTGAGCTACAGGAAGATGAGGTGATTGATTGTCAGCAGAGCTCCAGTGAGGGAGAGGGGGAAGAGTCCTCAGGAGAAGAGGATGAGCCACCTCTCCTCGAGTTCAGTGAAAAGTTCAAGTCATTGTTGGATCAGGATTATAACCTCATCAACAATAACAACAAGGTGAGGTGCCGATCTAAATGTGAGACCGATTCGGCTCGTAAGTAATTTGGCCACTTACATTTTCCTCTCCCCACATCTCCTTTTGTTTCTTCTTTTTTTTAAGAAAGTTGTGTTGTGAGTTTCACGCTCACTCTTGATGAGCTCCAATAAAATGAAACCCGGTTTGGGGTATTGGGCGGTAACATTTATTTTCTTCGCGAGTTTGTCATTTCTGTTAGTCCAATGTAGTGATTTAAAGTGTGAACTGTGTTCTTCTTTTCATTGTAAAAGCCATATTTAGTGTTTCCTTTTATATGTTTATATCCACTTTTCCTGTACTTTCATATATTACAGAGATAAAGACATCATAATGTTTTAGTTTTACTGTAGGGTTTGAATCCTCCTTGGGTGTACAAAGGGGTTTCCTTAAATGCTTACAATTCTTCCTTTAAATTCTACTTTCCACATAATGATGCATTGTATTTATTTATGGTTTGCTGTATTTGAATGGGCCAGCGAAGATGATTCCAATCTCACTAATAGATACCTTATTTCAGCACATTTCTGGAAATCCTTTATGAACATGAATTCATATCTTGATTCCGAAGATGGATAAGAAGACTTAGCAGAAAAAGGGGATAGTTGGTGTGTATGATCGAGATCTTTTTTAGTGTCTGCTTCCCTGAATCCTATGTTTCTCTGGGATAAGCACCTTACACTGCGGCTCTCATACCTCCTTTCCCCTCTGTGTATCGTCTTCTTTGACTAGAACCCCTTTCAACAATATTGAATTCTCATCCTCGAACGAAAACAGTGAACAAAGATGATTTTTTTTTCTTTTTACTTGTTTGTCTGATTAATGGAACAAATATTTTACATCTAGGTGTATTGTGTAATTTAAACTTGTCCAATTTATTTTAGAAATAACTTTATCTGACGCACTGACAGCTAGAAAAGTTAGTGTATTGGCCCGAATATCATACAGCATCACACATAATACGACCATAACTTTTTAAGGTGGAAAAACTAAAGGTCTCAAGGTAAAAACATAACAAATTTGACAGTATTATTACAATTAGGACCTCTGAATGGTTTTCTTGATGCACAGGCACTCTTAAACGTTTCTTCATATCTCCGCCAAAGTTGTATATTCGCCTCGGAAACACCGAACTATTTTTTAAGCACCGTGTCTTACTACTCATTCGTGTTATACACTAACACCAAACTTGTTTGCAGTCTATACATTATAATATGTTCGTTGTGCCTTACTTATTGCTCTAAAATTCCTATTATAACTTTTTATCATTTCCTTGTTTACTTGAGACACACATTCTGCCAGTAACTAACACTAAACTACTGAATTACCAGTTCAGTGACACTGAAATTAGAAATCCTCTCTACTTCATTTCATTTTGATCTTTGAGTTTGGCCTGTGTGCTAAAAAAATATATCTCTGTATGAATCTGCCTTTTTTAGTGAAAAATATTAGGTTAAAGTGTATATAATACAAGTACAGTTTTCAGAAGGAAATTTTTGAACAAAAACATCACATTATTTTTGCAGTACAGTACTAGATCTACTTTCAAGTATACACTAGGCTATAACTAGAAGTCTGTGACACTTTGATAACATCAAAATCAATTTGAATGTTATATTATTCGATTTAGTAACTTTTCGACACCTTAACTCAGTCGGTAGCATGGCTGCCTACTGAGCAAATGGTCCCAGATTTGATTCCTGGCGTGGCCGAAAATTTATCATTGATGAAAATATGGGATTACCCTTTCTCATTGATAAATTAATGGTCGGAGACTGGATGTTGTGCCTGCCCTAGTCTTAAGAAAGATTATAAGGCATATGAAGCTACGGCAGGCCTAGCAAGCCGGTAGTGGAAAATATATGACTTGAATAAAAAACTGACCCAGGCCACAGACTGGAAACAGTAATGGATGTAAAGTAAAGATTCAATAACTAAAGTCAAATGAAACCAAACTAGAAAATAAGACCGGGGAAACTCCCACAATATACCTTAAACACGCTAATATATTTTTAGTAACAATTCTTATGAATTTATGTAAACATGTATTAATTATTACTGTACTGACTAGAAAACAAGCCATACTTTTTTCCCCCATAAACCACCTTTGAAAGACCTTTGTGCAGCCTACATACTCACCCTAGGATAATATGTTACAAATGTGTTGTGTAGTAAGCCAAACAGGTAGTAAGACGTCATGCAAAAAAGTTAACTTTTAGTAATGATGATATATATATTGAAATAGCTTATATTCATCACAAAAGGTAGGGGTGGTCTTTATTGCTTAACTTTGACAAGGTGAACTATTGTGTAAATATGTTGAACTTGTTTGTAAATGATAACAGGGTCCAAATCTTTGTTTTATAAAGTCTTAACTCTTTTTATAACATAATTTTAGAATATCTAACTAGGATATTATTTGAGTTGATAATTATTCAAAATTCGGGAATAATATTTGCTTCTATTTGAGACTCGATTCACACTAAAAAAAAACGCTTCGCAAATTTTTAGTTAGGACATGTTATCTGCAATTGTCACCTTCAATAAAAATTATCAATACTTATAAAATAACACTAATAATATTGTAAAATTATATATTCTAAAATGCCATTCATATGAAAATTGGAGTACACTTGTCTGTTGGAAAATGCACTAATAAATGTAGTTATTGGGGTAAAAATGATGAATGTTCTAGTTGGTGAACATTCCAGTGCAGCCCAATGCAGCAACCATCCTTGAGGGATATTTACACTACTGCGCTATCACGCAACTTTGTGGCCATATGGGTAAACAGGAGAGAGGGCGGTACCGCAACCCTCCACCCAACAAGGCCGCAAATGTGTACGAGGCTTGCAAAGGGTACAAAATTAACTTAGTTTGCATGTTCTACCTCCACACTGGCACAAGCAATTTAGTTTGATCAGGGTTTATAAAGCGATGTTAAGATTCCTTTAGTTTTTTGGCGGTTCTGATTCATGAATTTTTATTTTTATTTTTATTTGTCAACATTAAAAATGTCATTCCTTTTCCATGCATCGAAACATTTTAAAAATATGCCAAATATTTATATACTGCACCGTAGGTAATGTGGTTAAAAAGTGTAGACGGTAAAAATAGACCTAAAACAACCATGTTTTATTTGATCAAGATCATTAGAACACATCTAGGTTACATTGAGTAGATTTGCAATTTGTCTGTACTAAAGGGAAATGGCATAATAACTATCAATTAAGGGTAGACGGGATCCTGAAAAGGTTTGAAATCTATTAGCGGTGTGCGTGTAGTCATTTTTCACTTCTAATAGAGGTTTGAATAAAAACAAGAGTCTTTTCGAGTTTGAATAATATAGATTAATATTTGTACAAGAAAAATTTTAATTTTTGTAATAGATCCATGCACAAACCACATGTACACACATACATTAACCTATATTTTTTAGAATGACATTTTTTATACCAAAATAATTACCACGCGAATTTGGATTTTTAAATAAATTTAATCAAAGTGTAAAACTTATTTCTTTTAAATTAGACTAAAGGAACTATTGAGGTACACCATTTGATATGAAATAATATCTTAAAATTGAACTAAATTAACTAAACTTGTGATTTGAGAAAAAAAAATAGAAAATTCTTAGTACTTAAATTTTTTTAGTTTTGTCAAATATCAAGTTTGAGCATCTACTAAAAATTGTATTTTCGAGTACTCGCACACCCCTAAAATGTATTCATCCCAGTTAGGTAGATAACAGGTGTTCAACTAGAGAACCATCAAAGGGCATCAAACTAACATTTAATAGGTATAAAAAAATTATGTTTTATAGTACTTTTAGCACACTACCAATAAATGTAAAACACTATTTTCAGAAGTAACTTACAGATTAAAATAATTTCTATTAAAGATGTAATAAATTAACTGTTATTTGATTTGTATTAATCAGTATTCAATTCAAAATTATTTGATCCAGTAAATACTATAGAGTTTATTTTCGGTAATTGATACAAAAATATTGTAAGATATTTCTTTTAACTTAAATTTTAAACAAACTAAATATGCTATGTCAGAAGTCTGTAAAAAAATCCTATCCACTGATACCTCATTCATCGCTGTAGGCTTTGTATTAGTTGAGAAAAAGGGATGTTGACAACAGAAATAATATATAGGATTCTCACACACTTACTAGATAACATTTAATATATTTCTATAAGGAAAACCTCTTTTCGCTTTATGAGGTAACTGTATTATATTTGGAAGAAGGTACTGGAAAGATGGAAAGAAACACATAAAAGGGAACAAACCCAATATGGCTTTTACAATGAAAAGGATATAGTTCACACCCTACATTACTGGCATTGGACAAAGAGGTAATGATTACCTTTTGAAGAAAGGCGATCACTTTCTTCAACCTAGGTTTCATTATATTGGAACTCGTCAGCAGGGAGTGTGAAATGCAAAGCACAACTTCCTAAAAGAAGAAGCAAAAAAAAAAGGGAGAAAAAATAAATTGGTAAAGAATGATAGGACATATAGATAGGAACATGTAAATTGAACAAATAACACAAAGAATATACACAGTTAACCAAGAGAATAAATAATGTATGGACTAAAAAAACTTCAAATTAAATGCACTTTTTTTTAATATACTTTTAGATTAAACATTGAAAAGGAGATAGAATGGAAAGTCCTATTCACTAGAAAATTGTAGGCCTCAAAGTTCACAACCAAAACAACAAAAAAAGCATAATTATGTGCTTTTCGGGGTACATCAGTCCCATTCTTCAACAGAATAGAGTGAAACACAGACTGGACTATGGCAGCATGGCTAGAGGTAGATCATTGTCACTTAGATTTTGTTGCAACAACTGATGTACCCTCAAAATCACATAGTTATGAGTTTCGTTGTGTTTAAATTGTGAACTTTGATGCCTACAATTTTCAGGTAAGTATGTGGGCTATGCCGTTCTATCCTCCTTTCACTGTTTAATTTCACAAGTATATATGGTTATTTTTAAACATGTTTCAGTCTAAACCTTATTCGTGAGCTGGTGAATGGTTTGCGCATCTACTTTGACTTCACACTAGGAGACCAGTTGTTGTACAGGCACGAACAAGAACAGTACAAGCAGTTGAGGAGCAGTCCGCCACTCAGACCTGTAATCAAACAGGAAATATCAGATTCAGCGAGGTAAGTTGGTTTATATTGGCATTGTATGTATTATAAATATTATCAATCTTATCATCCTGTGGCCAGATTAGGTTAGTAAAATGCCTCTTTTTGAGTCCATCCTTTCATCTCTCTTATTTTCTTTCATTCTTCTCCTCTCACTCACACACTTGCTGTTATATGCTCCTGGCAAGGATAGAGGATTCATTACAGGAAATATTTGATCAATTTTAATTAGAAGAACGAGGAAAAACAATTTAGATTTAATTTTTAGTGAGAGGTGTTCCAGTAGACTTTTCACTTATTCGAATTTGAATGGAAACAATTTTTTCTTTTAGTTTGGGTAATTTATATAAATATTTCAAATTGAATTTTTGTAATGGATCCATGCTTAAAAACACTGTACAAACTTTTTTGTTAGAAAAAAAAATTATCGCAGATTTTTAAAAGATTTGATACAAGTATAGTTATTTCTTTTTGAAGTAGACAAAAGGTAATATTGAAGAAATCCATTTGCCATGAAAAAAAATATTAAAATTTAATGAAATTAACTATACTAAATTTTCAGAAAAAAATTAAAATTATTAGTAATTAACTTTTCCGATTTTTTGTAAAAATCGTAGAGTTTGGGCAGCTATTATAACTCGGCTCAAATTTGAATTTTCGGGTACTCGCATACCCCTAATTTTTAACATACAGATCTTAACACAATATCAATTTATCTTTATGAAGTAATTGTACTATATTAGGGTCATTCCATGCTAAATCAACAAATTTTAATAAAAAATGAAATATTTTTTGTTTTAAAGTACCCTATAGGGCTTTCTATTCTGGCAATTTCAAATTTTTAACACATGTCCCACATAACTTTTTTGGGCTCTGAAAAAGCAATTTTTTTTAAAAAATTTCCAAATTCTAGCAATTTTTTTAGGTTGAAGGACTATCAGTAACAGTTCAATTTTTTTTTCTGCACATACTACTTATGCATAAGTGTAACAGGAAAAAATATTGGCCTGTTACTATAAATCCTTCATTATATTTTTCAAGCCCAAATTCCGAATAAATCCATTTTAAAAAATGAAAATTTAGGCCTAAAAACTATGCTTAGCTTTAACTCAAATCTAATTTCATCTAAACTAAAAAAAAGTTCATTCTTTAAGCTTTCAAATGAGCCCTTGCTGCCATCCCTGCTAGTTCAAATAAACCTAATGCAGATTTTAGAAAATAACCCTAAAATGACACTTTTTGCCTGTTCGTGATGTAAAAAATAGCCTATATCTCAAGGAGTTATTTTTTTTAAATATAACAAAAATTGTTTTGAAGTCAAAAAGATTAGTGCAAATCTCCTACCAAATTTCATCAAAATCAAAAATGGTGTGGCAAAGCCCATTTGTTGATTTAACATGGAATGAATGACCCATTAGGAAGAAGATAAAGGAAAGGTGGATAGAAACATATAAAAGGGACAAACACAATATGGCTTTTACAATGAAAAGAACACAGTTCACACTTTACATTCACATCCATTGTCCTTTTCCTGCGTTTGTCCTTTATGTTATAACCTTTTACATGTGTCCTATCATTCTTAACAATTTTCTCACTTTTGTGATTTGTTCTTGATATCCTCTTTTATAAAGTTGCGCTGTGCATTTCACACTCCTCCCTGAAGAGTTCCGATAGAATGAAACCTAGGTCGGGGGATTGGGCGGTGACGACCAATTTTCTTTAAGAGGCAACCATTACCTCTTTGTCCAATGGCAGCAATGTAAAGTGTGAACTGTGTTCTTCTTTTCATTGTAAAAGCCATATTCTGTTCGTCCCTTTTATATGTTTCTATCCACCTTTCCTATATCTTCTTTCTTATATAATACAAAATATTAATTTGTCGCATCCTAGGTTATGATACCCAGGATTATATCTTATTCATCCTTGTTAATATTTTAAGTTATAAAGCATAGTAAATGTGTTTGTTAATCATACAACATACTACAAAACTTAAGGTTTTTTTAGTTAAACAAATTCTTCGTTCACAGAGAAAATTTCCAAACGCACGTTTTGAAAAATCTTTTGTATCAACACTAATTATATGTGTCCATGTTGTGTTTAATGCAGGGGGTCCAATATCCAAAAGCAGGTTTTAGATTGATATGACTACTGTCTTCTAGTGTTCTGTTATACTCTTGTGGTCCCCCCCCCCCCTTTCCCAATATTAAACTTTGTTTTTAATATTTGAACTTCAATTCGACTAGGGAACTATATTTCATATTATTTGATTCATATTAAAAATGATACTTTGCACACCCCGATCGAAAGATCACCATTGGTTCCTAGCGCCAATGTGAGTTGACCATGCCTCTAACTAAAATGTATTTTTTCTCTGTCAAGAGAGTCTGATGATGGTCATCCTCTACCAGTGAAGGAGGAGAAAGAGGATCCTCACCCTCAGCCCGGGGACTTGGACGGGAAACCTCCCGGTACAGCCTCACCGAAGAAAGGTAGGTTTATGCTTCTTAAACTCTTAAATAAAACTTAGGGGTGGACAGAACAGTTATTTGTTTGGTTCAGCAAGCGAGAGAGTTTGAAAAATTTAAGCAGAAATATATTATACTATAGAATATTTTGTGGCTTGGAAATGGGGGGTGGCAGAAGCATCTTGCCAAGGTCAACTATTTGTGGGGTTCATTCTATCTGTTGTGAGAACCGGTGACTGGCGTCTGGGTAAGGTGTTGGACTTCTGTGCTGGGTCCGGGGTTCAATCTTCGGTCCTAGCACAGATTTATCTGATTGCCAAACCCTTCCTTAACCTCTGACAAGACGTGTATTAATCACAACTTGTGAATGTGTGGAATGCCAGGCCTCCACTGTGGTTCGGATTCCACGTTAAACTGTAGGTCCTCCATTTCATCTCACAATCATCCTACCATTACACATTAGCGTAAGTGCATATAACCCAAACAGGTAGTAACACATGGTGCTAATAAACATAATAATAACCACAGCCAAGTAGAGATTACTGGGTTGTTAAACTAAATAATCTTTGATTAGTGTTGATTCTAGTGAACATTTAAAAGGCTTCAAACAGAAAAAATGTTTTAAAGCGTTTCAAACATAAATAACCTCTAAGGTATTTTAGACATAAAGAACATTTAAGGTGTTTCAAACCTATAGAAACTTTAAGATGTTAAAATAGAGAACTTTAAGGGGTACGAAACTTTCCTATTAGATTAATATAAAACATCATTTTCAAAAGCAATTAACTGATAAAAAATATTTTTTTCTGTAATGTATTATAATGAGCAATGTGAATAAAAACTAGATCTAGCTAGGTCTTGGACATTTTTTAGATATGTCTAGGTTTTATGTGAATAAAAGTTATAGACTCTAGTATGCCTAGATGTATTTGACTTTTCCGGACGAGCTGGATTTATTGGGTGAGTAGAGTAGAATCTAACTTTTTAGCTGAGATACATCTAGGTTTTTTAAAGACGTGGAGGGGGCATGCTAGCTTTTCAGCAGTGCCATCAGTTTGATCATGGCGATATTCCTGCCGGTCAGACATGAGAAAATTTATCATATTCGGAGGGATGTTAATAGATGTAAATAGCTGTTACGATTTGAAAGTGAAAATGTTGACATTTTAATTGCGGAGTTTTTTGCCAGTAACTGACGAAACACGTGGAGAAGCTTTGACTTGCTTGACATGCTAAGTGTGAAATGTTTAGTGCATATTTATATTTGATTTTTCCTTTAATATATCAATAAACGCAATATGAATGAAAAATGTAGACAGTCGTATCCTAGTTTTTTTACTTAATACTAATTTGACTCATATTTCCTAAATAATAACACTGCTTTTAGCTTATAATATCATCACTTTTTAAGAAAAATAACACCACGTTTACCCTAAAAATAGCCTCACCTTTTGTGTGTGTCTACTTATGAGCTATACAGAGTAAGGCAATAAACAATCATCGTTATTGTTTAAATGTTTCTTTACTTCAGGCCGTAAGCGTATTCTTCGTTCAAACCGACCAGATACAGAAACCACAATGACCAATGGGTTGGGGCAGTTTGGCCGAGACGCAGACCAACAGCCCTTTACTGTGAAAACCGAAGAAGTGATAAACCATCATTTCTCAAAGTAAGTTAGGTACTCTTTGGCTCTCAAACTGATGCCTGAAAATGTTTCTATATTTTTGAAATTTCAATTAATCAATATAACAGTTTATAATAGACATGTAACGACTCTTATTTTTCTAATATGTAACTGGAAGAAGGTACAGTAGAGGTGGATAGGAACATATAAAAAGAATAAACACAACATGTCTTTTACAATGAAAAGATCACAGTTCACACTTTACATTGCTGCCACTGCACAAAGAGGTAATGCTGCCTCCAGAAGAAAATCGATTGCCACCACCCAATCCCTCAACTTAGGTTTCATTCTATTGAAACTCATCAGGAGGGAGTGTGAAACGCCCAGTACAACTTAACAAAAGAGGAAATCAAAAAAACAAAAGGGATAAAAAGGAAATTTTTAAAGAATGAAAGGACACTTAGATAGGAACATGTAAAACTAACACTAATTTGATGCGAATATATAATACTTCTCTATAAAGAAAACCTCTTTTTGCTTTGAGGTAATTGTATTATATTTAGAAGAAGGTACAGGAAAGATGGATAGAAACATAAAAAAAAAGCACAATTCTCTCTTTACGTTGCTGCCATTGGACAAAGAGGAAGTAGGTAGATCTCTGAAACAAAAACTAGAAAGTTAGCACGATTGTGTATAGTGAAGGAGCTACTTGTGTTGTGTTTCAGCTCTAATTCCCAATCTTCCAGCCTGCCAAGTATTCCTGAGCGCCCCACGTCACCACGGAGTCACACACTCCTTAACCGAGTCTTGGTGTGGAGGTGTATACCAGACAAGTTGTACTCTGAGTCACCCGTGGTGCCCTGCCTGGTCTATGGCGCTGCGCACCTAGCGCGGCTCTTAGGTCTGTAACATTAATTAGAAATTATATTAGTTAGTTCATTTCACTTCTAATTGTATTGATTCAAATCTTGAATCCGAATATTAGAAAATATGTTTGAACATAAGTTCTCTATAAATAATTCTTAAGTTTAGTTAGATATTAGAAAAATAATTAAATGTTAATGTATCTGTAATACGTACTCATTTTAAGGTAAAGTAGTTAATGCATAGGGATTAAATTTATTCTAGCTAGAAATGCATACAAAGTGTATGCAATGAAGTATTTACAATATTTTAAATAAAATAGTTTTTAATTTATAAGCTATTTAATAGTCATAAATTTACATCATTTTGGATCTTATACAAGCACTTTTCGTTTTATACCTCAATACTTTAATTTTATAACATTTTGTAGTACATAATGTCGTTATTTCAAATTTGTTTGGTTTATTAGCCTAACTCTACTCTTTTATTTTATTATGGACACCGAATTGATCAATGCAAATGTAAATTTGTTATGTCTATTTCCTGAACCTTCTTGCTTTGACTGTACCTACCAATAACTCAGACAGGCTGACCAAGAAAGGATCGGGCTAACCCGACTAATGACCCCACCATTAAGTGTTTTTTTAGCACCACATTTTACTACCTGAGTTATGAGTTGTGACATTTATTTTGTTCGTTTTCCTTCCTATAGTAATTTTGCACTTGGATAATGTGTTTTGTTCTTCAACTCAATGTCAAAGGAACTCATCTCTTGGTACATCAAAATGCATCTTGATTTTAAACCTCTTGTTTATCTGAATATTACAATTAACTTAATGATTGTATAAAAATATGAGTTTCACTTTTATTACTGGTTGTAAATTGAACATTAAAAATTATATAAAAAACTTATAGGTGTTGAAAAGATATCTAATAGTCCATGAGTACTGCATTTTTTTTTTAGATATTGTCTAAAAAAAATTCTTAATTTTGCATGTTTATTGAACATAGCTAAGTTCAATTCTAAAAAGCATCATGCATCAAGACCAAGAAAACGAAACAAAAGAGGCGAATATAAACTTAAAACAAAGATTTGATCTACAATGTTTCCTGGTGACCTGGTGGTATAGGGGTAAGGTGTCAGACTTCTGTGCTGAAGGTCCGGGGTTCAATCCTCGGTCCCGGCACAGATTTATCTGATTGCCAAACCCTTCCTTCACCTCTGACAAGATGTGTATTAATCACAACTTGGGAATGTGAGGAATGCAAGGCCTCCACCATGGTTTGGATTCCACGTTAAACTGTAGGTCCTCCATTTCATCTCACAATCACCCTACCATTGCACATTAGCGTAAGTGCGTACAACCCGAATGGGTAGTAAGACGCGGTGCTAATAATAATACCATGTTTCCACATACATAATAGACTCATAACAAAACTTATCCTAACTTCAGTCATCCAGATCGCCGAATATCTATCGTCATCAGGAAATAAAAAAAGTACTATAGAGTACTGAAATTTATCACACTGCGAATGACTATGGTATTCGCCGGCCGGGCCACTCTACCATTCCAAGGCCAAATGCCATCCCCAATCCCCGATTCAAATTCATTTTATTCTTGTTTACTGTAGCAATAAGTTTAAACTTAATGTATTTTTTACTAGAGTTCTGTAATGTGCTTCCACTTAGCAGTATTATGTAAAAAACAATAAAAAAGGGGTGATATTAGAGTAAATTTTGCATTTTATTTTGAAACATTGCCTTAATTAAATGATTAATTCAACTATCCAGATTTCTGCATATCCGGATCACGTCCGGCACTCATAAATCCGGATAGTTGGAGTTATACTGTATCATTTAAGACATAGTAGCTCCCTACTTGTTGGAGTTGGTAAGGAACTATATCATACATTTAAATTCACCACAAAGAGAGTTGGTTTGAATTGCGGCTTCCTGAAATAATTCCAAATGAATATAAACACACAAGCTGCAAATCATTTTAACCACGGGAATGTCCTTAAGAAGGAGAATACAATTTAATTAATTTAAATTTGTTGAAAATCACACCTGGACAATAGAATAAAATTGAACCCGACGACAATTATTCACTCTTGCTATTCGACGCTTCGAATTGAATATTCGGCTGTTAATTATTCGAAATTTTTCTAATACTCCCACACCCCTACTGTTTGTCCAGGGGCAACAATGTAAAGTATTTTGTTCTTCTTGACATTTTTGATTTAGTTATCCATAATGTGTGTTTTCGTCTTTATTTGTTCTTATCCCTCTTTACTTTACCTTGTTCCATTATAATATTACTAATAATACCTTAATTTATTTTTGGTTTCAGTCAAGTTACCTGAGATGCTGTACTCTACCAACATGACAGAAAGGCGGCTAAAGTTGGTTTTGCGAGACATGTACCATTTCATGAAGTAAGTGTTTGATTTCAAACACCAACGTCACAAGTTTTAATTTATTTTATTCGATCTTTGTTTCAATAAGCAACTGACTTCTTTAAGTCATTAAGTAATCATCTTTTTTGTTCCAGATATCTTGAAGAACACGACGAGTGGTTCGGGGAGCAGTTTTACAAAGACAATCCAAATTCTTTAGTTTGATTTTGGTCAGAAGCCGAACTACTATTTTTGTAATGGAGCAAAATTATGTTGACAATATTAATAAAAAGGGTGTGTGAAGCTTCACAATAAAATATTGACAGCTTAAATATTCTATCATGATAAATTCGGCCATTCTTAACTGTTATGTACATTAAAAGTTAATATTCATATAAAAAATCTGATGTAATTGAATCAAATGTTGTAAAGTAGCTGGTATATAATATTACTAAGGCTGTCAAAACTCGATACCTTCGATTCTTGCTAGTTTGATTCTTAGCTTTCAATAAAACTGCCGCTGAACAAAATTGTAACATTCAACATAGATAATAATTAATTATCTCTCATATTAGTTTAGTTGCCGTTTCACTTAAATGTCGGCAAATTGTAAATATACCGTAGTGGCCTGAATATAATAAAAGGTTAAGTGAGACTGTCAGAATACATGATTCAATTCTAAACAAACAATACATATATAATATGTAGACTAGGGATGGAAATTTTCTGTAATATATCGAAAGCTATGATATTCCCATTATATTAAATTGGCTGCTCTCCTGTAATTATATTCTTTGGCGCTTTTCAATTTTTAATGTTATATTCAGCTCTTTGAATAAGACAAGTTTAATAAAGAAAAAGAAAAATTGACGTAGTTGACAAAAATAGATAAAAAAAGTAATATCTATTTTAATTCAATAGATTCAAATCGTAGTCCTATATATTGAATATATCAATATATCGTTGCCAAAACTTCGTCACTCATTAATTTCTGGCAAGCTAACCTGTGTAGAATCAGTTATGGCGGATGACTACATTTTTTTTAACGTGTGAAATGTGTTCTTTTTTCCGATATAAAATCCGCTCTTATCAAGTACTTAGATGTTCCCTACAATAATACTTGAAAAAATAATAAAGTAAATGTTCAAGAATCAGAATCGAGAATCGAAAAATCGAGGCTGAACTTAAAAATTGGAATCGAGAAAAAAAGGTATGATATATCTAAATATTACAAACATTTGTGCATTAAATAGTGTTTTTAATGCTTAGAGTTAAATAAGTATAAAACAAATATTCAAACCTCTTCTAGCTTTGGAGATATATCATATCCTGGATTCAGGTTCACTTTGAATTGTAAAAGTGGACTTCGCACACTCCTATTTAAAAATTAATTTGATTTACCCAGTTGATTATAATTCTTGCATCATCTGTCTACTTGATACTATGTCAAGTATAGTGAACTTTAGAGTTGTGGTAAGTCCACTTCAGTATGAAGTCAAATTGAATAATATGAATTAATATTCCTAAAGCCGAATGCAAGTTTGAATATTTAAAAAAAGTGTTTAATGATGAATAAAAATATTATACTTTGCATAACTTTATCAATTTAGGTATTAAACATAATTTTAAAAATGCCATATTTCAAAGATAATTTTTTCTCAACATTATAAATTAATTTACTATCACCAAATGAAATTTAATTATGTTAGCTTTTCTAATGCAAACATTAACTTGTGAAGAAATAATGCAGAAAATGAAACTAATCGACATAAATTGTGTGTTTAATTTTTTTATAATGTTTTTGGATTTTACTTCACACACCCATAATAAACTGTGTAAATAGCTAGTAACCGAAAGGGTGTATTTTTTAGCAAAAAGCAGGAGATGCAAAACAATGTCCTCGCCCATGGTTTTTACCTATTTTTTTATTTCCAGTCTGTATACTCAAATGAGGTTGTGTACTTAATGTTTGAAAATTTAAAGAGGTGATTTAATTCAAGGACAGATAAGAAAGCAATTTAAGTCACCCTTTATTCCTGGTCACAACTTTAACCTATGTTTCTTAGATCAAACAATTATGATTTTTTAAATAAATTTTCACTTTCTCATTTATAAATATACTCTAAAACTGTGGCTAAGTACATTGGTTTTGTTCAATTTTGGTTGGATCCACTACATTTTTAGCAAAAAGATATTAAATTGATATAAAAATGTACTTGTAGCAGTGGTGTTTCAACACAAATTTATGTATGTAATTGTTAAAATATATTTTTATACCCTATCTATTAATTGAATCTAAAAATTGGTCGCAAAAATATTAATAGTAAAAAATTTTAAATGCCCAATAAATCCTATTACTACAAAAAATTATCAAACTTGAATAATAAAAAGTAATTATTTTGACTACCTCATTTGATTATTAGTGCACGTTTTAGTGCACATGAGAATTATTCAAATGTAGTATTAAATTGGTTTTGTGTGCCGTCGTTAAAATTATGTTTTGTCAAGAAGAATTTTTCAATCTCTTGGGAGCTTAGTTCCTGGTTGAATTTTCTTTATTTGTTAAAATTAATTGAAAGAAAGTCCTCTCGATGTCATAAGGAAATTTGTTCTTTTTCCTTGCCTCTAGTGATAATGTATAGTATAAAAGTGACATGTGATAATTTGAAAATACTATATTAGTATTGAATTAAATAATGCCTACAAAATACAAATACCTGTTAATTGTGTAAATAGACTATACTTTGTACCTAAAAAAAACCATCATATAAAATGCAAGATTTGTGTTTATTATTTATATGTATCAATAATCCAACCTTATTCCTATTGCACCTTCCTTCATGTGTTGAATTAGCAATAAATCGGTAATGAGCTGCCAAATTTTGGGCCGTGAAATAATGGGGATGACATTTAAGACAAAGAGTGGGAGGACTTGTACAAAGTGGCAGGAAAACTCTAGGAAGAAAGAATGAATGAAGGCCCTCATGTTTGCCCATGACTTGGTTGGTATGAGAGGAGAAAGAAGAGAAAGTACAGGAATAGAATGAGGAAGTGAAAGAGTGGAATTAAATTTAGCACTGCAAAAGTTTGAAGTGGTGGTAATGACTGAATAGGATAAGCTCTAGTAAAGCTATACAGTTGAATGGAGTAGAGTTGAGAAAAGTACAGATCATAAAATATCTTGCAAGCGTTAGTGAGGCGAAAGGTGGAAGTAGATTGGATCGAATGAGAATAGGATACCAGGAACAGTTCTTCTATAGGTGTGAAATGCACTTGCTATGCTATAGGTGTGAAATGCACTTGCTATGGAGAGAAGTGTCCTTGAAGTGTAAGAAAATGTACAGAGTACTTTGTACTCATCGTCCCACAGGCATTGGAAATGTGTACTATAAATGTAAGAAACTAGGAAAGTGGAGGCCATGGAAATGAAGTTTGTGAGGATGATGTTAGTTGTCATGAGGAAGAAAAAGATTAGGATTGGAGTTAACTGGGAAAGAGTGGGGGTACAGAAAGTACATGAGATAGTAGAAGAAACAAGACAAAGTTGGTATGGACATGTAATGAGGATGGAAAAGGAGAAGATGCCAAGTAGTCACTGAGATGAAATTTGTGGGGAAAAAGAAAAGGGAGGCAAAGAGAGCTGGAAGGAGCAATAACAAAGTGTTCAAATATGAAGAGAAGAATGATGAAAAGACAAAGGAAGATGGAGGTACTTTACTAAACTGACCCTGTTACAGGCTGGAAACAGTTTATGATGATGAAACTAATTGAAACCACTTTTGCATGGTGATGGGCACAATCGAGTAATTTTTAGCGAATCGTCCCGTGGCAATCAGTTGGACATTCTCGGGAGTCTTGCAATAGAATTCGATACTAATAACATGTTCATAATCTCTTCCTGTAGTAGGCAGTCGACACACACATTGACCTCCAACCCCTTATTTTCAGGTTCATGTTGCATGTAGTCAATATGAAAGTATGAGTTTTAAGAAGTGTGTTACAGTAAAAATATAAACACTTTATACATTTATGTTAAAGAAATTGATAATAATTGTACCTTTTTAAAGTGAAAGTTTTTTTTTCCCCCTATTTTGTAACTTACTCTATTTAGTTTCAATTTATAAATAATCATATTTTACTAAGGATAAATTATAATCAAAATAATTAATAAAGATAATTAGTTTCATTATGTGCGATTGTGGAAATAAGACTGCCGAGGTGCGAAGTAAAACAAATCGAGTAACTTTCATCGAGTACTTTTAAAAAAAAAAAAGCGGAAATGTGATAGGCTTATTTAGCATGTTTTTCGGATTGTGTACCTTACATCCGCGAGTATTTTGTATTGGGCAAAAACCATCCTTGGTAAACCTGACCTGGATTCGAACCCTGGTTTCTCTACCATCAACAAGCCACTCTATAAATAAAGTGATATCTTTAGACCATGAGGCCACCAAAGCGGGAGAATAGCGATGCATTCATTGATAAAGTAACTCAATTTACTAATAATACAGTACAAAATACAATTAACACTTTACCTCATCACTTCTGCAACCGCAGAAACATAGCTTCAGTAGTATTTATGAATATCGTCATATTTCAGCAAAGGGCCGCCATGCCAAGAATGTGCAATCAGTGTGTGAATGTGTATGTCAATCATGTCTACTTTTATTACATTTACACGCACACATTCTTTCACGTGTGCCAGACTCACCCCATTTCAAACATGTGGGAAAAAGTGTATGTTTAAATGCACCTAATTTTTTTTATTTAATCTAGGCCTATGTTAAGTTTGTTTAATTCACATTCTGATCTACCTGCTATATGCTCAGTAGGCTATTTATTAAAAGTAATAGGTCATAATTAATTTATTAAAATAGCAATAATCTAAACATTTTCAAAAAATCAATCCCCCCAATTGCTTTGCAACCAAAATTAAATTAGTTTTATTGGATTTTTTAAGTGAGCTTTTTTGATAAAACCCTAGCCTTTTCTGGGCGTGGGGAGAAGATGCGAGAGGGGCTAGGTAGAATTATAACAACTCTTTAATACATACATCTTTCCTTAGAAATCCCTTGTTTTTTGGTAACAAGAAACCAAGATCCACATAAGAATGCTCCGCTACTGCTATCTGTGGGAGATGAGTCAGCAGCATGCCCCAGGGACCTGAATGGCCAGGCTTTGACGACTCCCGTTCTCTTTCCTAGAAATTAACACTAACTTACTTGAAATAGAAATAGTAAACTTTAAAACATTGCTCTTGAAAGAAAACTTCTTAACTTTTTGAGGCACATTTTGCTACAAGTAGCCCCATGGATTCTTTGGTGCTGAATGACAATTCACAGCTAACTTCTGACAGTCAACAGTTAGGTATATACCTAAATTTTGACTGTCAGAAGTGACAGCTGCTAAACACATGTTTTTGCAGATCATATGATTCGGCAAAGGGATATATAATTTGACCTGGTAACTTTTTAAACCCGTCAGCTCTCAGCTGTGAGCTGTCACACAGCACCAAAAAAGGCATGAGGCTCATGTAAGTATGTATGGAAGAAGGTACTGGATAAGAATATGAACCAACCGATAAAAGAAACAAACACCATATAGTTTTTATAATGAAAAGAGGAACATAGTTCAAACTTTACTCTTCTACCAGTATAATAAGAGTTAATGGAAATTATGTGTAAGCACCTTATCTTATAGCACAATGTATTTTATACATTATTTAGTCTTAAAATATATATTATTACTTTACTTTAATATTTAACTTTTGGTGGGTGTGTCCACTCTACTATATTTTCAGTTCCGTTGTGATGTTCAGTGGCGTAGCTAGGTCTGAAGCGCCCTGGAGCGGTTTAACTTGGGCCCCCCCCCCCCCCAAATTGTTTCCATCCAAAAATTAACTGAACCATAACACCATATAAATTTAATTAAACCTAACAAATTAAACTGACTTTAAAAGTAGCCTATGTTGGTGGTTTCTTATTATTCTTGTTCCATAAAGAATATAAATTAAAAATGTATTTTCTTTTTGTGCATGGATTTACATTTACTGAAATGTATGTTATATTGAAATGCAAATCTGCTTAGTTTTTTACTTTTACACAATATAACAACTAAAGTTTTGGAGTTTGGAACTAATAAAACAATATTTTAATATAGATAACATTTGTCATTTATTGTTGATCACATAGAAAAAAATAACTAAACTAACGTAACACTTATTCACAAACGACATAGTATTTTTTAAGAAAAGTTTTATCATTTACGTTTTTTGGTCGTTACTTTTTTGTCAATAGGACATTAATTTGGGAAATACATCACAAATTAAAAGTGAAATTGTTTAACAAATGGGTTACCAACACAAAAGCCTTCTAAAAAATAAAAATACAATTTTGAAAAGACAAAATTTTGTAGTGAAAATCTTAACAAATTGTTGGCTATGCCATTGGCATCATGCCAAACAGACGCAGCTCGAGCCATTGCCCCGGAAAATGAGAAAGACATCATCCAACATCGCCCACCTAACAAATGATAAGGGAACCATGTTATGTTTTCTGTTAAGAGACCTTTCTTCACCACCTTCTCCCTTGTTACACCCTACCATAACTGACGAGTGTTTTTACTAAAATAACTTTTTCATAGACTTGAGCTTAGCCTGAAAATATACTTTTTCCACTTCAAGTTCGTTCCGCCCCCCTTTGCCCGTCTGAGCCATGCCGCCCTGGAGCGACTGCTCTAGTCGCTCCTATGTAGCTACGCCACTGGTGATGTTGCCTTGTATCGAGTTTGCTGGACATAAAATTGTTAGTGGATGTGAAAGTGTGTTCGTTATGGATAAGAAAAGATTAAGTCTAGCTAACCATTTTCCAGAAATTCGACTGTTGCTATAAAACTATGGTCACTGCAGAAGAAGTGTGTGCATCAGTTGGTTCTATAACATATGTAAAGCTTTGGTCGTATAATAACGATAATGATAGTTGTTCTAGCGTCACTTAGGCGAGTTTGGCTTTGAATTGTAAATTACAATAAAGATTTTTAATAAACTTGAATTTAGTAGGCTTATCGTTGGATCCACCACATATTTTTTTTGTATTTTTGACTGTAATGCTAGTAGAACTATAAATTTTGTAATTTTTTTTAGATGATGGTTGTTTCTTAGAGAAAATTAAGCACTACCACTCAACTCCTTGAGGGATTATCAGTTGTATATATAGGGCTATATATTTGATTAGGGTAAATGAAAATTTTTAATAATGTCTTTGTCCCGAGTGTTTTACATCTTCCACTTTCGGTGTCTTTAAAATAGTCCAAAGTTTTGGATAGCCTGGCCGAAAAGCACACACACAAATGTTGGAAATGTTGTAATTATGAATTGGTTTATCGAGGAAGAAGGAAGCACAGAATTCCAACTAGGATTAAAAACCAACTTCAAGTAGAATTAAATTTTTTTTTAATTTTCAGGGAAGGATTTGGCCCTATTCCGAATGGTTTCCAGAAACATCTGGTTTCCAAAATTTTGGCACGCGAGGAAATTTCCAAATATCTGCAAGAGAAATCCAACTCTCAAAAATATTTTGATATAAATACAGTAGTCTCAGAAACACGACACTCGCAAACTCGACATTCCGTGTAGCTTTACACGCGCACGTGTACACAGTTGTTGGCATCAGTCATCACAATTCATGGTCATTCAACTGTATAACCTCTCAGTTTATTTGTGTAACTCGAGTGGAACAGTCGTGCTGTGGTGTTTTTACAAGTGCTGTGTTTGTTAGTTTTTCCAATTCAGTAATGTGTTATTCGAATCAATACAATATTATATGTACAGTACTGTACTGCATTTATGTATATTACACATATGTATATACACCATTATATTAACACATAATATATTGTACTGTGCGTATATTACTGTTACTGCACCGTACAATACTACAGTACAGTACAACTGTACCTATAATATTTGTTACTGTACTGTGATTCATCCTTGTTTAGTAAACATGACATAGTAAACATTCATCTTATGCATTCGTAAAACTCGACATTTCAGTAACTCGACACCATATCAGTCCACATTAGGTCAAGTTTCCGAGACTCTACTGCACCACTCTAGATATAATGTTTTGCATTCTGCTTTCAAAAATTTTCCATGATTTTCCATTGAGTTTCAATGTTTTATCTAATTTCCCCTTTACGTTCATCTACATAAAAAGTTTCTGCCACCATTGCCTAAAAGTTGAGTTTACTTTTTTTTTCCTAATAAAATACACACACAAGCCCATGGGTAGGACCTACATCCTTTTTATTTTTGATGTGTAAGGCCTAAATTATGCGAAAACTTTTTTTTTAAAGGGTAGGCCTATGGATAAGCAGTGTAGTTTAGAGATGACTACTATAGCCAATATATCATTTTGAAAAAATCTCTAATGCACTTAACCTAAAATTCAAACCAGCATTCCATATTGATATTGATGGGGATAGTACACTTATTACGAATGTTAAATTGTCATAAGACAATAAAAAATTGACGACATAAACCACGTTACTATCGGATCGGGTACCAAATTAATATATTCTATTAAATAGTGTAATCCTGCCAGTCAATAAATAATCAAAACTAACCATACTTAGGTATCTCGAGACATGAGAGCTGGCAATCCTGTTACAAAATTAACTTACTGCAAGTTCCTTGGCCTTTTCAAAGTTCAACTGAGAAACCTGTGTAAAGAACAAATTAAGAAAATCTTCTTCATGATCCATCATTTTGAATATCTGAAAATAAATTTAAAAAAATAAAATATAAATTTATTTTCTTCGCTGTCGGTTACATTATTGTCATAAATAGACCAAATTTTCCGCAACCAACTGTTTGTTTTAGTGTGGTACTGACATTGATCTCTATACTATAACTGGATGGACATCTGTGGCTGAAATTTTCGAGCGGTCGTCTGCATACCATTGGGTAAGAGAGAAAGAAACTTTCGGGTATCTCTTTCTCTCTTTCACCCATACAAGGCAATGTGGCATTTTGACATCGTTCATTAATTTGATTGAATATATGAGATACATCAATGTGAGAGTGGTTAAATTAAATAAATATGTTAGTTAAAGCTTTGAAGAGCATATAAAAGTTCAAAACTGGTTAATTTTTTATTCAAATAAGTTGATGTAGCCTAATATGTACGATGATTTTTGAAGGAAGCTTACTTTTAAGGCTTTATCTCGTACCATAATCCTACCATATATTTGTGTTTAGTTAGGATAAAAGACCTTCCAGAAGGAAATTTCTACTTCTGTTCTAAATTTCCGTTCATCAAACCAAAATATTATATATATGATAGTATTCTGGTACGAAATAAAGCCTTACACATTGGGATTATTACTAAAATCAGGGTTTAGTAGATACTGTACTTTCTACAAGCCAATAACCTAAACTTTCATTTGAACGTAAGACTTCTACACAAAGTGTGTCATTCAAACAAATGTAATACAGTTTTTAGCTAACTTGTTTCATTATAGTTATCGAAATGTCAACAAATATGGTTTTTGAAAGATATGAGCCAACTTAAATAAACAGGTATTATTACAATAATACTTTCCACAAGCCTATAACCTAAGTGATAGTTTGAATGCATGGCAACTACTCAAAGTTTGTCATTCAAACAAAGTAAACAATTTTTAAGATACCTTGTTCATTATATTTATCGAACATTCAATAAAATATGGTTTCTGAAACCAATATACAAGCTAATAACCAACTTTAAATATAAGTGTTGTCGTGGCAGACTGTAAACAACATTGATGATAACTACATAAAAATTGAAATATCTAAGGTTTTATTCGTATTTTTGCAGAATTACCTGTAAAACTGGATTGTATATCCTTTAATGTAAATGTTTCTTCAGGAAAGTATGGTATAATACTTCACTATTTTCAAACAATAACACTTTTATTCATCAGAGACATGTTTTCGCATAAGAACATTTAAAGAAACCGTTAAATCTTTCCCCCCCTCAGTGTAGCAGACGATACACTTGAGCGTCACGCTTTTGTCCTTGGAATGTGCATGTGTATGTCCATCCAGTTATACTATAGAGATCAATGGGTACTGAATATAATCATGGTGACAACATAAAACTTTCTAGCTAGATATAACTATTAGTTATGAATTTACCCTTTAGAGAGCACTTTAACCAACACTAAATTTAGGCATGTTCTAAGTATTAACAAAAGATGGCAGTAACGAAAAATACTATTGAATAATATTATGTAGAACAGCCAAGTAAAGAATTATAATTTTTTAGATATCTTAAGCAAATCATCTTTAAACATCTGACATTTATACACAAACTTAAGTTGCTGTACCGATGACTTTAAGCACAGGGACCATAACTTATATACTTGTATCTAGCCCACGAAAACATATGGCGACGTTTATATTCTAATATCGCTAGGCTACATAGCAGAATCATACATTTACAAAAATTTGCGTCTCCACTTTAGTTTTAATATATTTTTCAAAAATCTGGAAAGGTTGTTTTCCTGTTTTAATCTCACTGTCAAGTTGATTTAATTCTACTTTTGAGTTTTAACATTAAATATGTTAGAAATATAAGCTCATTAAGCTGTGTTACTTAATAAGGTAATAATTTAAGTTAAACAAAGTAGGATAGGCGTGTTTTAGAACAAATGTTTAAGTGAAATTTTTTTTTATATGACTCAAAATTATACACAATGTTAAACAAGTAATTTAATGTCAATGGATACTAATACAAGTTGAAAGCCCACTGCTTGAAAATCATTAATGAAACAAAAATATTTTCATAGTTAAAAACATATCCAAAATGTTCTTAAATATATTGTAAGTAGTCAGTGACTGATTCACCACTGCAACCAACATCATGTTTAAAGACGATTTGCTTAAGATATCTAAAAAATTATAATTCTTTACTTGACTGTTCTACATAATATTATTCAATAGTATTTTTCGTTACTGCCATCTTTTGTCCATACTTAGAACATGCCTTAAATTTAGTGTTGGTTAAAGTGCTCTCTAAAGGGTAAATTCATAACTAATAGTTATATCTCGCTAGAAAGTTTTATGTTGTCACCATGATTATATTCAGTGCCCCACTAAAACAAACAGTTGGTTGCGGAAAATTTGGTCTGTTTATGACAATAATGTAACCGACAGCGAAGAAAATAAATTTATATTTTATTTTTTTAAATTTATTTTCAGATATTCAAAATGATGGATCATGAAGAAGATTTTCTTAATTTGTTCTTCACACAGGTTTCTCAGTTGAACTTTGAAAAGGCCAAGGAACTTGCAGTAAGTTAATTTTGTAACAGGGTTGCCAGCTCTCATGTCTCGAGATACCTAAGTATGGTTTATTTATTGACTGGCAGGACTACACTATTTAATAGAATATATTTATTTTGTACCCGATCCGATAGTAACGTGGTTTATGTCGTAAATTTTTTATTGTCTTATGACAATTTAACATTCGTAATAAGTGTACTATCCCCATCAATATCAATATGGGATGCTGGTTTGAATCTTAGGTTAAGTGCATTAGAGATTTTTTCAAAATGATATATTGGCTATAGTAGTCATCTCTAAACTACACTGCTTATCCATAGGCATATATCCATAATAAGTTTTCGCATAATTTAGGCCTTACACATCAAAAATAAAAAGGATGTAGGTCCTACCCATGGGCTTGTGTGTGTGTTTTATTAGGAAAAAAAATAAATCTAAACTCAACTCTTAGGTAATGGTGGCAGAAACTTTTTATGTAGATGAACGTAAAGGGGAAATTAGATAAAACATTGAAACTCAATGGAAAATCATGGAAAATTTTTGAAAGCAGAATGCAAAACATTATATCTAGAGTAGTGCAGTAGAGTCTCGGAAACTTGACCTAATGTGGACAGAGATGGTGTCGAGTTACTGAAATGTCGAGTTTTACGAATGCATAAGATGAATGTTTACTATGTCATGTTTACTAAACAAGGATGAATCACAGTACAGTAACAAATATTATAGGTACAGTTGTACTGTACTGTAGTATTGTACGGTGCAGTAACAGTAATATACGCACAGTACAATATATTATGTGTTAATATAATGGTGTATATATATGTGTAATATACAGAAATGCAGTACAGTACTGTACATATAATATTGTATTGATTCGAATAACACATTACTGAATTGGAAAAACTAACAAACACAGCACTTGTAAAAACACCACAGCACGACTGTTCCACTCGAGTTAGACAAATAAACTAGAGGCTATACCGTTGAATGACCATGAATTGTGATGACTGATGCCAACAACTGTGTACACGTGCGCGTGTCAAGCTACACGGAATGTCGAGTTAGCGAGTGTCGTGTTTCTGAGACTACTGTATTTATATCAAAATATTTTTGGAAGTTGGATTTCTCTTGCAGATATTTGGAAATTTCCTCGCGTGCCAAAATTTTGGAAACCAGATGTTTCTGGAAACCATTCGGAATAGGGCCAAATCCTTCCCTGAAAATTTAAAAAAGTTTAAATTCTATTTGAAGTTGGTTTTTAATCCTAGTTGGAATTCTGTGCTTCCTTCTTCCTCGATAAACCAATTCATAATTACAACATTTCCAACATTTGTGTGTGTGCTTTTCGGCCAGGCTATCCAAAACTTTGGACTATTTTAAAGACACCGAAAGTGGAAGATGTAAAACACTCGGGACAAAGACATTATTAAAAATTTTAATTTACCCTAATCAAATATATAGCCCTATATATACAACTGATAATCCATCAAGGAGTTGAGCGTTAGTGCTTAATTTTCTTTAAGAAACAACCATCATCTAAAAAAAATTTACAAAATTTATAGTTCTACTAGCATTACAGTCAAAAATAAAAAAAAATATGTGGTGGATCCAACGATAAGCCTACTAAATTCAAGTTTATTAAAAATCTTTATTGTAATTTACAATTCAAAGCCAAACTCGCCTAAGTGACGCTAGAACAACTATCATTATCGTTATTATACGACCAAAGCTTTACATATGTTATAGAACCAACTGATGCACACACTTCTTCTGCAGTGACCATAGTTTTATAGCAATAGTCGAATTTCTGGAAAATGGTTAGCTAGACCTAATCTTTTCTTATCCATAACGAACACACTTTCACATCCACTAACAATTTTATGTCCAGCAAACTCGATACAAGGCAACATCACCAGTGGCGTAGCTACATAGGAGCGACTGGAGCAGTCGCTCCAGGGCGGCATGGCTCAGACGGGCAAAGGGGGGCGGAACGAACTTGAAGTGGAAAAAGTATATTTTCAGGCTAAGTTCAAGTCTATGAAAAAGTTATTTTAGTAAAAACACTCGTCAGTTATGGTAGGGTGTAATAAGGGAGAAGGTGGAGAAGAAAGGTGTCTTAACAGAAAACATAACATGGTTCCCTTATCTTTTGTTAGGTGGGCGATGTCGGATGATGTCTTTCACATTTGCCGGGGCAATGGCTCGAGCTGCGTCTGTTTGGCATGATGCCAATGGCATGGCCATCAATTTGTGAAGATTTTCACTACAAAATTTTGTCTTTTCAAAATTTTATTTTTATTTTTTAGAAGGCTTTTATGTTGGTAACCCATTTGTTAAACAATTTCACTTTTAATTTGTGATATATTTCTCAAATTAATGTCCTATTGACAAAAAAGTAAGGACCAAAAAACGTAAATGATAAACTTTTCTTAAAAAATACTATGTCGTTTGTGAATAAGTGTTACGTTAGCTTAGTTATTTTTTTCTATGTGATCAACAATAAATGACAAATGTTATCTATATTAAAATATTGTTTTATTAGTTCCAAACTCCAAAACTTTAGTTGTTATATTGTGTAAAAGTAAAAAACTAAGCAGATTTGCATTTCAATATAACATACATTTCAGTAAATGTAAATCCATGCACAAAAAGAAAATACATTTTTAATTTATTTTCTTTATGGAACAAGAATAATAAGAAACCACCAGCATAGGCTACTTTTAAAGTCAGTTTAATCTGTTAGGTTTATTTAAATTTATATGGTGTTATGGTTCAGTTAATTTTTGGATGGAAACAATTGGGGGGGGGGGGGGGGGCGCCCAAGTTAAACCGCTCCAGGGCGCTTCAGACCTAGCTACGCCACTGAACATCACAACGGAACTGAAAATATAGTAGAGTGGACACACCCACCAAAAGTTAAATATTAAAGTAAAGTAATAATATATATTTTAAGAATAAATAATGTATAAAATACAGTATGCTATAAGATAAGGTGCTTACACATAATTTCCATTAACTCTTAGTATATTGGTAGAAGAGTAATGTTTGAACTATGTTCCTCTTTTCATTATAAAAACTATATGGTGTTTGTTTCTTTTATCGGTTTTTTCATATTCTTATCCAGTACCTTCTTCCATACATACTTACATGAGCCTCATGCCTTCTTTGGTGCTGTGTGACAGCTCACAGCTGAGAGCTGACGGGTTTAAAAAGTTACCAGACCAAATTATATATCCCTATGCCGAACCATATGATCTGCAAAAACATGTGTTTAGCAGCTGTCACTTATGACAGTCAAAATTTAGGTATATACCTAACTGTTGACTGTCAGAAGTTAGCTGTGAATTGTCATTCAGCACCAAAGAATCCATGGGGCTACTTGTAGCAAAATGTGCCTCAAAAAGTTAAGAAGTTTTCTTTCAAGAGCAATGTTTTAAAGTTTACTATTTCTATTTCAAGTAAGTTAGGTTTAATTTCTAGGAAAGAGAACGGGAGTCGTCAAAGCCTGGCCATTCAGGTCCCTGGGGCATGCTGCTGACTCATCTCCCACAGATAGCAGTAGCGGAGCATTCTTATGTGGATCTTGGTTTCTTGTTACCAAAAAACAAAGGATTTCTAAGGAAAGATGTATGTATTAAAGAGTTGTTATAATTTTACCTAGCCCCTCTCGCATTCCCCCTCCTCCCCCCAAAAAAAGGCTTGGGTTTTATTAAAAAAAGCTTACTTAAAAAATCCAATAAAACTCATTTAATTTTGCCTGCAAAGCAATTTGGGATTGATTTTTTTTTTAAAAGTTTAGATTATTACTATTTTAATAATTAAAAATATGACCATTTACTTTTAATAAATAGACTACTGGGCATGTAGCAGGTAGATCAGAATGTGAATTAAACAAACTTAACATAGGCCTAGATTAAATAAAAAACATTAGAGGCATTTAAACGTGCACTCTTTCCCACAGGCTAGGAACGGGGCTAGTCTGGCACGCGTGAAAGAATATGTGCGTGTAAATGTAATAAAGGTAGACATGATTGACATATGCACACTCACACACACTAATCACACATTCCTAGCATGTGTGTTAAATAAGTTTTCATATAAGCCAATCGTGCGCTCCGACCTTGTCTCCACCGTCATAACTCTATACTATCTTAGTGATGTCAGTTCTAGGTTCTAAAGTCTATTGTTTGGGTATAGGGGGTACATGAGATAGTAGAGGAAGCTAAGATGAGATGGTATGGACACGTAATGAGGATGGAAGGGGAGAGGATTCCAAGAAGATTAATGAATATGAAATATGTAGGGAAGAGACCGCAAGGAAGACTAAGGAAGAGATGAGAGGAACAGATAACCGCAAGTGTGCAAGTGAGGGGAGCAGAGTGGAAGAAAGTGCAGGAGGATGAATGGTGGAACGGCAGAGGGAGATGGAGGTATTTTACTAAACAGACCCTGCCACAGGCTGGAAACACTTCATGATGATGATGATGATGTTGATGATGATGTGTGATGTCAGTTACCATATACTGTAGGAGTTTTTGATTGAGTCTAAAGAGGCATAGCCATGCCTCTGGAAACTGAAATCAAAAGAGTACCTATAGATCTACTAATAAAAACTTTTAAAAAATCATGCATATGCTCTGTTAGTAGCGCTATTCTCTCCCTAAAGAAAATCGTGATTTTGCTACCAAGAAAACCCAAAGCTTAAGAGTATAGTTTTGTAAAGTACTAAAAAAGGATTAGCGAGTCAAAGAGGAGTGCCAGCTCTTAAGAGGACATTCATCTCTCATCTCTTTGGTATTTTCACCTTTTTATTATTTTCAAAAGAATAGTAGGAACCATCGCCCAGTTTGAGCAACATTAGCAGCAATGACCCGCCTCGGAGGCGTAGTTAGCAAACACGCCAGTTTCATTTTGAGCTCGACTGCCGAGGACGAGGATATCGAGGTTCGCATCTTGGTCGGGTGAACTGGGGGTGGTTTTTTTCCTAGATGGTTTTCCACTTTCCTTCCACACAAATGCGGGTTCACTTCCTCTGTATTCAACCTTACCAATTCCTAACCCATTAGTATATAATACTAAAGCGTATAACCCAAACTGGTAGTAAGGTACTGGTATGATGATAATAGTGATGATTATCTTAAGCTTAGTACTCACTTGGAAACATTGTTGGCCAACTGTTGCCCAACTGTTTCAATATTCAATAAATGTGAAATTAAGATTTTTAACTTTCTCGTCATTACTTGGTAAGTATAAATTCCCTGACTTCAATTTGCGATATAGATCGGCGTATTCGATAACACCATCATCGGATGTTCTTCTATTTTTTTTTTACCCAACATCTACAAATATAAATTCATAATTTGAATTTATCAAGGCCATGAGGAGTATGCTGTAAAAGTTATTGTGGTTATAGTACTGAGCACCTCGAGTTGGCCGCCGGATCAATCCTGATATTGTTTCCTTCCATTAATCCTCCACAGTTTATGACCTACCATCAAGACTCAAATACTGCGCCGATTTCTTTCTATTCTTCCTTGTTTGCAGAAATTGAAACAAGTGAACAATTATTAAATTTAGTTAAAATTAATGTTTGTTAATCATAATCGATTTAAACTGGCTAAATATTTTATATTTATTAACTAAACATGTTGTTGTATTGTAACATGCTAACTGGCCATTAGCACTTACTCTAAAAAATACCTTGAGTACATGATTATCACTATCAATCCAAGAACTAATAATGTGTGGCAGATATAAACTTACAGTGAAATCGTGTTGCTGTAAATGCCCTAACTTGAGGGATGTGCCCTAGCTGGCTGTTCAAACTTTTCCTGGAGGTTCAACACAAGGACATCTTACACGCTGGCCCAACTTGGATGTAATGACGAGTTGCTTCTCTGTTTTGTGCTCAGTGGCCATCTTCTAGTGCTAGTGGGCTCTCTGCTCCATTCTAGAAACCCCCTTCCCCTTTTTCCTTTTGGACTTCCCTTTCCTAATACGTCAGTGCATCTTGTATAAAACAGCCACCCCTCCTTCACATTTTGTATTCTATTGTAACGATTTGTTGGGAAATACATCCTAGAAGTTAACCAAGGACCATGGACTAAGTGATCACGATGTTTGAGCATCGTCTTTCCTCCTCGCTGCAGACGAAGTAAATTCTGTGACTGCGTACTTTATCTAGTAATCTTTTATAGGGTCTTCGTGATAGTTTTCACTATGTCCATAAGACATCGTTTAGATTGTTAGAGTTTTTGCCTATTTTTTATGTCTATAAGACACAGTTTTGTATGTCAGAGTTCTGACTTGTTTTCTATGTCCATAAGACATAGTTTTTGAATGTCAGGATTTATGATTTTTTTTATGTCCATAAGACAAAGTATTTGTATGTCAGAGTTCTGACTTGTTTGTCTATGTCCATAAGACATTGTTTTGAGGTCAAATTTTCTGACTTGTTTTTCTATGCCCATAAGACATAGTTTTGAATGTTAAAAGTTTTTGCTCTATTTTTCTATGTTCATAAGACTTAGTTTAATATGTTAGAGTTTCTGAATTGTTTTTCTATGTCCATAAAAAATAGTCTTAAATACCTGGGCAATAACCAGACACCCTTATACTGTATGGCCATGTTCGGTATAGTTTAAATCTTTATATCCAATATTGGTGGAAATCAGGTTATCTATAGCTTTGTTCCATGACCCAGTTGGGTCTTTGACTGATCAATACCAGTCTCTAATCTTTCTATTGGTGTACCTTGCTACGGTACTCAACTCGTGGGTATGCTACTAGTGCAGAGTAGTGGCCCGCGGGTATTGTTTATTTTGTCTGTCCCCCTTCAGGCGCCGTTTGAATTAGTTGATGTTTAAACTGTTTGCAGTTGTTATAAGTCTGTGTCTAGACTTGTGTTAAAATATAAATATGCTATAGAATGACCAGGCAGTATCAATGAGGAATAGACCGGCCATAGTATCTTTACAGCATAGATTCCTGGTAGCTTGCCATTAACTATTTGCAAACTTATAGTTCCACTTCTAGGAACTTAACCTTTGTATCTTGTGACTCAATATGGAGTTAACTCATGCTAGCTAGCTCATTTAACTACCAATATTGTAACTCTTTAAACTAGGACTTTCTAGAATTAGGTATCACTAACTATTATTCATGTAAATGGCTTTTTGGTTAAAGTCTATTAGCCACAAGGCTGGAGTGGTGTTATGTATTGTTGCTTAACCCTAAATTAACAATTGCTTCCAAATTAAATTGCTGTTGTGTTGAGGCAGATGCACCTTTGTAGAAAATGAGAGTTAGTTCTACTTTAACGAGTTACACCCTTTCATAATATAGACACAACCATACCTGTGTTGATTGCAGGTCTAACTAAAGTGTTTCACACCTAATGTTCCCTATTGGGATAACAATGTCTAAAGTAACTGATTTAATTTCCTTTAATAAACAATGAATTTTTTTGGATAAGATCTTGTCTAACCATTTGTAATTGTTTCGTCTTGTTTGAATTTAAATAAACTGATTTGTTAAACTTATACATCTCTCTTATGCTTGTTCCTTCCCTTCCTTGTTTGTATATATTTTGTTAATATATTCGTAACTTTCTTCTATCAGATAGGAGAAGCAGTGATACAGTATTTCAGGCAAAAGATTTTATTGCACCTCAAACACCGACCAAAAAGGTTACTATTTCAACCTTAGGAGCAAAGGAAAAAGAATAACGCATGCAGAACGTAGCAATGAATTGATTAAAGCTTGCATTGAAGTCTTATAAAGAAACAAAAATAAACCGATTTAAATGAGTATGAAGCAGTTGGAATCAGTGTTTAAAAAAGTTGCAAGGAATGGATCCAACCATTTATGATTAATCCGTTATTAATTCAATGCTAACTAATGGTTTGCTCAAATATTTGACTCTCAACACAGCTCTTTGAAAGAAGAAACATCCATTCCATTAAATTTTCTCTCGCAGTATCATATTCTTCTAACTTCAATCAGGAACCTAAGCTTAACTGAGCTGGAAGCTTTTTCTGTTCAAGTAGATAACTTGGAGCCTTCAATGAAGCAGTTCTACAAAGTGTTCTTACTCTCTCAAAAATAATATGCTAGTTATTATTTCATTAATACAATTGTTATTAATTAGTATCTTCTTCAATTGCTGAACAGTCTATGGCGTCACTCTCGTGTTGGACTGGTCTGTTGATGATGAGAAGATCAAGGTTTGAATCCTGGTCAGGTCTACTTAGAGGGATTCTTCTTAAATAGTTTCTCACACTCCTTCCTCACAAATGCTGGTCGATTACCTCTAAAATGCTTCCTTTCTTATCCTTACCCCACTAGAGTAATATCATGTTTTATAATTGTATGACCTGAACCATTATTAATATGCTGTGGTAAAACAATAAATAATAACTAATGACTAATAAAACTATAATTATTTAATATTGTAAGACTGGCCCTGGTGGCATCTAACGCGCTAGTTTCATGTTGAGCTAGACTGCCGAGGATGGGGAGATCGAGGTTCGAATTTCGGTTGGCTGAACTGAGTGTAGTTTTTCCTAAATTGTTTTCCACGCATATGCAGGTTCACTTCCTCCAAATTCAACCTTCTCAATCCCTGAGACCCATTAGTGTAATTAGTACTTAACCATATAAACCGAACGGCAAGGAAGACGCAGTGCTTAAAAAAATACTGTAAGTGCCTATGCAATCTATGTTTGTTTTATTATACAATATATTTTACCTTTATATGATGTAAACATTTGGTGTATAAACACTTTAGTGTCAATAATAATGATATCATTTGAAAAACAATTACATTTTGTGTGAATGAGCCTTAGTTTGATGCAAGAATTGGGTTATTTTCATCCCTGATTCAGAGGACTTGTTTCCCATTTGATTGGTTAGGATAGACCATAACAGCAAAGGAGAGGCAGCCTCATTTCGGGTGTTAAATACTGAGACTTAGAACTTATTGTTTTGCTCTTGTTTGAATTCTTGTAAATACCTTTGTTAGAGTAGTACTGATAATGCATGTTCAAGTAACTTTGCCACATTGGACTTGGCTTTCATTTCCGTAACTATTAAGTCATGGGGAAGTGTTCACTATTTAACTCTAGAATGCTATTACATTTCATCTAATGTACTATCCATACAAATACTGTCCATTAAACAATAAAACCTATATTCTACTCGTTATAACTCAGTCACACCAACTCTCTTCCCCTTAAGACCATCCTGAATGAACGCTTGGCAGATTTCCTAAGCTAAGGGTGAACACCTAGTGCAGGGATGGCAAACCTTTTATAATCTAGGACCAGTAAATTGTTAGAAATCATTTGACAAATATATGAAGGTAGAGTGTGTGACTCAAAAGGAAAAGGTAAGCCATGTAAGATGTGGCTAAATGTAGACGAATGTGTGAAAAAGAGAAACACCAAGAGTTTCAATAATAAAAGAGCACGTATGACTCTGTGTATGGATGTTGTTGAAGCGAAGAGAGTATGCAAGGTTAGGGAAGTGTGGAGAAAGTTAGTGAGGGTGGATTAAGTACCGCTACGGAATTTTTTTTTTTTTACCTATATGCACAGATTTCTGCCTACCTTGTAAGAGAACAGTGAGATTATGTATGTGTGTCTATAAACAAATCTCCTTAATTACTGGTAGATACTACAATAAAAGAATTAATTTAATAAATCATTGCAGAACTCACTCCGCTCCATGTACGAATCTTCCCGCACAGATTTCCGTCGCCTGGAAGATATGGCTAAGCTTGCTTGTTCAGATCGGACCATCATAACAGTAGCCAATCAACTTGTCCAATTCTGCACAGCACGGATAGAGCTAATTGACTTGTATCCTTTTTGCTATTGGTTAATGTTAGAGGGTTTTTTTTACTTCTTACAGAATACTTTGGGCTGCCATTATTACATCTCATCAACTTGTTGGCTACGTAACTTATCACTTCTTCTTTAAGGCTTATGAAAAATAGAAAACAGAAACATTTATATAGGTATGAGATTAAGCTTTTTTGAGAGTTTAAATAAAAAAAACATAAAACTTTTATTCAAGTTTGAGTAATATAGAGTAATATTTGTATTATTATTTTAACCATTTTTAGTTTAATATCTAATAATAGATTCATGTTTAAACCATAAATACTAACAAGGTGGCCACAAGCCATAGGAAATGGGACATTATTCTTTAGTTATGTGCATTACGAAAAAATGCAGGAAAAGTGCTTGAATTCTGTTGTCTCTCGGGAAGTCAAAGACGAGGACCACTCTAAATAGCAACTAGAGGCAGCTAATTAAAAAAAATCCAGGCCAGGACCACTCCAATAGCTTCTAGGAGTATCTCAGTTTTGAGTTCATAGAGATACTTATTAACAATACCTGCTCAAGTAACATTTGGTGGTGTGTTAGATACAACTTTTACAAAAAAGTTTAGCTGTACATGTTGGTTTTAATCAAATTAAAGGAAATATTGAGGGGCTATTAGTTATTAAATCATATATCAGAAATTAATCAAACTTATAAAACGTGAAAATTTCAAGATCATTTTGAAGATTTTGAATGGGTACCATAATTTAAAATGTTTGAATTTTGTAAAACTTTTAGTTAAGTTCAAACAACTACTAAAAATCAACTTAAATTTGAATTATGAGTACTCACACATATTTTGTGGAAATTGAAAACAATTTGGGTTAGCAAATAATAATAATATAATATATAATAACCATCATTTGCCACAAGACTTTTTACTCTCTTTTTTTAACAAAATTTGGCTGTTTTTACTGTATAAACAAAAAAGAAAGGAAAAGTACTACTGTTGTGTGTGATAGCAACATCTAATATTTCCATTCACCCCCCTCCTCTCCCCACACACACACACACACACACACACACACACACACACACACACACACACACACACCTTTACAACTAAACTTAACTAGATTGAGTGCCATAAAAAAAGACTCAGCAGGGAGGGCATTTAAAAAAATACAAACTTGTTATTTTATGGCCATCATTGACATTTTACTATACTGGTACTATTATTTTGATCGGTATTGATAATGTCTTTCAAAAGGGACTGCTGAAAACCACATGACTTAGTTTATGACTGTATGAAATTGATTTGATTAAACTTTGTAACTATTTAATACGATTCTGTAGTGACCCTACTATACTCATGTGTAAGTATGGAGTCTATGAACTTTATCATGTGTGATATTAGGGGGAAAAAACCCCTCAAAATAGATTAGGGTAAAGAAACTTCAAGCAAACGTAAGAAGGAAAACGCTGGAGTCACCCATTTAGAGAAAATATGACAGAGAAAATACCTGGCGACAAAATAAAGGGTAAAAACCTGCGATAGGTAAATATGATTTTACGCATATCTTTGGTAACTAGACAAGTTTACAGGAAATGTTTAGGATCTAATAAATATTATGAGACTCGTATCCCTTAGATTTTTTTTTCTTTATTGGTTTGTTGTTGTACGGCTGAAATTGTGATTTTTAATAATCATAAGACGGCACTAATAAACTGGCCTTTGCGAGAGTTTCAAGGTTTGCCAATTTGAAGCCAGAATTTATCCATGCACTGGGGTTAAATGTATTTAAGTTTTTTCCTTAATTAATTATCCTAGCTATGAGAGGATGCATCTGATGGGTAGTGGCAAGCTGATGAAGTACGAGGATCTATTGGCCCAAATAGACAACATTGTGGACAAACATGCTCTTTCGTTCCCACACATGGTGCTCACGTCCATTAAGGCTGCTCTCAGGTACATCCGAACAGTTGCTCAAATCCACATATTATTTTTAGATAAGTTCTACATAATAAAATCACCCACTTTGGTTGTCGAATATTCTTAGGCGTCACACTTGCAATGGATTTGACTACTGGTTGTGGAGAGATTGGGGTTTGAATGTTAGTCAGGCGTACTGAGTCCCCCCTCCCGCCACTGAATAATTTTTCACTTTCCCTTCACTCGAATGCGGATACATATCCTCTAAATTAACCTTCCTCATCTCTTAACACATTAGCATAGCTAGTATAACTGCGTATATGAAGAAAAAACACTAAACATTAAGTTGAGTAATGCCAACTTAGTGTTTGTTGGATGAAACTTCTCTTGTGGACTGCGGATATTCCAGATGGGACAAAATTTTATCTATAATGTTCTGTTATTATCACATCTACTCGGGATAATATCATAGCGAAACCTCAAGATAATTTTTGTGCTTAGTCTATGATTCTACTCTGCGTAGCATCGAAAATGATTTTTCATATGTTGCAGATGTAACTGGGACCATCAGGATATGTAACTCAGGAAATATTTTCTCTGTTTCCGGGTGCATTTATTTGAATTTATTGTTTGGAGTTTTAATTAACTGTTTGATCAATTCCTTTTAAGCATTGCCTCATCGATTCCAAATTAATTTATGGTTTTTAAGATGTGTCCATCCCATGATGAGCTATCAGAAAACTCTTCCAACTGATGATATATTTTTAAATCCAGGCAGTTAAAACTTTTATTCTATTTCATTCATAATGTTGTCTAGAAACTCATAATAAATTTTTCTGTGGTAAGCTTTAGCTGACTCAGAAACGTGTTTAGAAGCAAGGCTTTGGATCTGTTCACACCTTTTTGGAGGTTTTCTCTCTCCTCGTACTGTTGGTTCTGAAAACACCATTATTTCAAATGATTTTCAACCTCGTCCCAAATACTATCAACTGCAGTATTTGATCTCTTTCTTTTTAGACATTGTAGTACCACATTCACAGATATTTTAAAAAATTTCATCGACTAGGGTGCGTAAGCACAATTTTGATCATTTCTGTTCCCCTTAACCACTTTGTTAGCAAAAATAAGCAAACAACCGACCCTCCCACCTTCCCCGTCTTATGTTATATTTGTCAACTGTTTATTTGTAATTTGTTCACAGGAATAACCATTATTTTGTATTCAATTTATTAATGGATGGCAATTATTAACATAGAAGTGTAAATTAATAGTGTGAAATAGTTGTAAACTGGATTTAAATTTATTGTAATAATTAGGTGAAATTTTTAAAAATGTTACGAATTTATAAAAAAATAAATTATATACACTTAATTGAAATAATTATAAGTTACGATATATATTCCTATAGACTTTACCTCAATAACCCTCCTGATGTTAACGTTGATGTCACTGTCCCTCTTATATTTAAACAAATTCCACCCTTGATACTATTAATTTCATGCTGTCTATCAAATTATTTAAACAATTAGCTATTAATCAAACAAAAAATAACTTCTGTACTGCACACAATGAGCACCTTCTCTGGACTACTTCTATAACTTAATATTTTATGGCAGAGAAGGAAAAGATTTACAATTAGTGACCCTTCATTCCCTCTTCCTCCCCCACCTTCACTGCCCCCTGTAAGCTGGTCAGACAAGCATTGCTAAAATGGGGGGAAAACGCCTCCTCTCCCCCAATTCCGGCGCCTATGCATATGTTACTAAATAAATATGATAGAATTGTAGAAAATTAAGCACAAATAAGATTTAAAAAAAACACTATTTAAATATGTTAGTGTTTTTTTAACTTTTATTTTTGCTTCATTTTCTACAATTTTTACTTATATATATATATATATATATTTATTTATTTATTTAACATTGTTTAGAACTGAGTATATTTATTACTGATATACTCTATGGCATTAAGAACTCAAAAGTTCATTGCCACACTTACAAAAGTACACATTTCCTTATCTTGAGCTAATTCATTTCAGTTATTATTTATAAATAAAATTATGATCGTTAAATCATGCGTGGTATTAACTGGAAAAACTATCTTTTATCAGAGTACATTCCTACAGTATACAATACAAGCATACAACATATATCTCGTACATGATATACACACAATATAGACAAACCCTAGGTAAAGTGAAGAGATTCAATAGGTTACTCTCCAGTTGACTTGCAGCTTGTTGGTTTAGCTTGGAGTGTGAGATCTTGACTCATCTGTTGCGATCTCAGCTGGAGATGCAGATGTGGCGGTTTCTGCAGTCACTCATGCAACTGCATGGGGCGCACACACGAATAACGGCCTGGGAACGAACCTTGCAGAATAGGGAGGTACGTGTACATTGTTCATGACAGTATTGTTTGATCCAAATCACCGTATAGACCGCCCCTCACAGATATAAAGCTTGCCGACGCTTTATTTCAATTGTTTAATTGTAACTTGAGATGGGACCTTGAATGTTTAAGGATATTAAAGATTTGAGACTTATATCTTTAAAAAAAAATTATTGGTGTCTAAAAACCATTTATAATTATAAGATGAACTTATCAACCAGGCTCCAGACCAGAAATTTAACTCTTAACTGAATGTGTGAATGTTATAATGTTCGGATTATAAGAAATAATGTTAACATTCAGCTACTATTTGTATTTTCTATTATCCGACACATTATCTCGGTCAGTAGTATGTCTGCCTACTAAGCTAAGGTTCCCGGATTCAATTCCCGGCATGGCCGAAAAATTTATCATTGGTGAAATATGAGTTCACCCTTTTACATTTATAAATTAACAGCCGGGGACTGGATATTGTGCCTGTCCTGGTCTTTAGTTAGATTTTAAGGCATATGAAGCTATGTATGAAAAGTCTAGCAAGCTGGTAGTGGAAAATATATGACTTGAATAAAGAACTGACCGAGGCCACAGTTTGGAAACAGTAATTGATGTATTGTAATGTGTTTTCTATTCTAATTTATTTATATTTCCTCTTATGTTCATATTTCTAAGATTCAGATTCGAATTTAAGATTCATAATTTGGAAGTAAATTGGAGATTTGGATCCCCAAAATAGTGGATTCGACCCGACTCTAATTGTATCATTTAGAATGTTTGCGAGACAAAGTAGCCGACAATCTCACTTGCCTATCACAGACTCTACCTTCAAGTGAAGAAAGACCCCAAGCACAGGAACAATCCTGGATAGCTTGGTAATAAAGTATTGACATGCTAAGCAGAAGAATCTGGATTAATAGATCACTATGCACCCATGAATAAAAGTCATGTTTTTATCTCTGTTGTTAGTCCTGGAAGTTGGGTTTCGGAGCGACTTTCCTTAAAACCAACCAACTTCCAGCGTTGTTCCAATGGTTACTCAAGCTGAAGGCTGCATTTGTGTCTAAATTCTCGCTGTACTTCTACACGACGTTAGCCCAGCAGACGCAGGATATGAAGATGTTCACTAGTAAACTCACCACTGACTATTATCATAAGTAGGTCCCCGACTAAATTAACTTAGTCTCTGATAACTCGAGTAGTTGCACAACCTTTTATTATACTATAACTTGAGATGGAACCCTTAAATCCTGAAGGATATTTGATAATAATACTTAGCACCGTGTCTTACTACCCATTCGGGTTATACACTTAAGTACTAATTACACTGATGGGTTAGGAATTGGCAAGGTTGAATATTGAGGAAGTGAACCCACATTTGCTTAGAGGGAGAATGGAAAACCATTTAGGGAAAACCATCCCCATTTCACTCGAGTGAGATTCGAACCTCGATCTCCATGTCCTCAGCAGTCTAGCTCAATACAAAACTAACACGTTAGCCAACTATGCCACCGAAGAGGGTAAGGATATTTGAGAATCAAATCATAATCATTATTTATTATTATTATTTTCAATTCTTAGAGTGAAATTTGATTTAGAATTTAAATACTATATATTGGTGGCTAAGAACCAATTATAAGATAAACTTAACAACCAAGCCCCAGGCCAGTAATTTAACAAACTGAACTGAATGTATGGATGTTATAATGTTCAGATTATAAGAAAGAATGGTAACATTTAGTGACTATTTGTATTTTCTATTATTCTACTATATTTATATTTCCTCTAAGATTCATAATGTTTTCCAAGATTCAGAATTCGAGATTCGGGATTCAAAGGTAAATTGGAGATTTGGATTCATAACATAGTGTATTCGACCTTATTCTAGCTATAACCCAAATTGGTGGGCTCATCCAGTCGGGTTTACTGGTTACGATAAGGTTGAGGCTCATATCTTGACTTGGGTGTTATTTTTCCTAGATGGTTTCCTACATTCTCTCTATGCAAATACTAATACATATATTACTATTGATAAAAAAATTAATAGCTTATACTGCAAAAATTAAAACATATACATTCATGCTCTTAACGCAAATATTGTTCATCATAAACATAAACAGAGTGAGGCGGATAGGATTGCATCATATTTGCTTGGAGAGAGAGTAGGAAACACTTTATGCACTCAAGTGTGACACTCATTAAATATTGTAACATATACTTGGTGTTTACAAATTTTCATGATTCATCTTCATAGTGCATATTATTGTAATAAAGCAATCTGAAAATTTAACACAAAGAACATATGTATGCAGATTCTCCCACAGATATTGACGAATATGTAGCGAAATTGCACGCTGCTCTAACATTTGTCGATGCAGTCATATTTTGGCTTGTACAGGATATCAGAATAGAGCTCACTGTCTCCTTTTTCAAAATGCACGGTACCTTTTTGAGCAGCACTATAAGTATGGACGACATATTGCTATAAGGAGGAAAAGAATCAATATTTTCACTGCACATATTTTGTCTTTCTTTACCTTGTATGGAAAACAGGTGTGTTTACCCCGTTTGACAATGTCACCTATTTAAAAAGCTAAGTATCAAACGATGTTTGTTGTGTTACATTTTCAGCTAATTCTAATGTTATAAGGAATCAAGCTTTGAAGAGGAATTGCATGAATTTGTATACATCCTGTGTATGAAACGTTTTGCAGGATACAAAGTTTCCAACGTCGCAATGATGCCGTAGCGGTGCTGTTGGTGTTTGACGCTCACGAGCTGGAAGACTACGCCGGACCAGGTTATCACCACCCTGACAAGGTGACCGAACCAGTCCACGATATGGAATGTTACCCCATCGTTGTCAGCTATCCTGTCGTAAGTGGTTTCATAGCACCTCACTAGCCATTCAAGCGATACACATATTTAGTTAAAGAACAACTTGACACCCGGTTCGGTGGCCGCATGTTCTGAAGCACTAATCTCGTGTTGGACTAGATTGCCGAAGACTGGGAGATTGGGGTTCGAACCCAGTTGGGTGCACTGAGGGTTATTTTTCCTAAGTGGTTTTCCACTCTCCCTCCACACAAATGCGGGTGCGCTGCCTCTGAATTAAACATTCCTAATCTCTAACCTACCAGTGTAATAAATACATAGGCCTATAACCTGAACAGGTGGTAAGACGCGGTGCTAAATTATTATTTTTTAATTACAAAAATACCTTTAAAAATGTTTTATGTGTAGTAGGGGTATGCGAAACCTCAAAAACTTGACTTGAATTTAAATATTTGTTAACTTCAACTATGCTTAGATTTTGGGGGGGGGGGGGGGGAGGCCTCCAAGATAGGGGGGGAGGGGGTAATTCTACAATTTTTACGAAGCTTTGTCAATAAATATATTGACATCCAAATTACACATACATACTTTTCGTTTTATCTTATTATCTATGTGATGAAAACTTTTAATGAATGAACAACATTTTATAATAGTAATCCAATGTTTCAATTTTGAACAAAATTTTTCCCTTTTTTGCAACAAACACTTTTATGTACTATAAAGAAGACAAGTGGTGATCAAGGACTTGAATGCCAAAGTTGGAAAGGAAAGAAGAGGGTTTGAAGAAGTTCAAGTTACTGATTGGTGGGGAGAAAGAAATGAAGAAGTAAAGAGACTCCTGAACTGTGCACAAGAAATGGACGCTACAGCTGGAACAGTGAGCGAAAATCCCTAATTGACTACTTCCTATTAGGTAGGGAAGCAAAGGCATGCACATTGAACATTAAGGTCCTGCCAAGTGTGTCTTTGTACGGGGACCATAGACTATTAGTCGCCGACATGAAAGGCTGGAGGAGGGGGTGCCAGATAGTGAAGCAGGAAAAGAGGATAAGGATATGGAAGCTCAGCCAAGCGAAGGAGAGAGTGAGCTTTCAAGCAAGAGTAAGAGGACGATATAAAGAGAGGAGAACAAGAGGGGTAAAGGTTAAAAAATCACTTGGTGGAAGTGGCAGAGGAGATATACGAAAGAACGAGCTGAAAGAGAAGATGGAAGGAAATTCCATGATGGAACGAAAAGGTAAAGGAAGCAGTAAATGCTAAGAACAGAGCATTTAGTGAATGGTTCACAAAAAGAACAAGAGAGACTGAGGATAAGTACAGGGAGGAAAAGAGAAATGCAAAGAAGATAGTAAGAGCAGGGAGAAATACATGGATTGAAGAGTGGACAAAAATGCTACAGACTGATGTGTAAAGGAGCAAGAAAATATTGTATAGTCAAGTGAGCCAAAGGAGGAGGTAAAGTAAGAGAGAGGTCTAAATTATGGGAGAAAAAGAAAGATAATAGAGAGGGACAAGAAGATAAAGCAGCTGTGGAAATCATATTTTAAGAAATTGTTGAACCTGAGGGGGGAAAATTGATACAGGAGGAAGAAGAAGAGGAGGAGAAAATGGACGAAGAGATGAAGGAGGAATCAGCAGACTTAGCATGGAATGAGGTAGAAGAGACTTGAAAATGATGCAGAAGGGAAAGGGACCAGCAGTGGATGAACTCACGGTGGAAATGATAACAGAAGCAGGAGAAATGGGTCTACAATGGTGGTATAAAGTACTAAGGACAGTGTGGAGGTAGAAGAAAGTGCCAGAGGATTGGACAAAAGGTATTATATTACCAATATTCAATGAAGGAAATAGGAAAAGGTGTGAAAATTATAAAAGCATAACACAGATGTATTAATGCACGAAAATGTACGAATAAATTCTGTAAAGGAGAGAGAAAAAGTGTAAAGGTAAGATGGAGAGAGAAGAAGTCAACGATAAATTTCATATTTGGAATTACAAAGCTGATGGAAAAGCGATATGAGTTTGAAAAGGATCTGATAATGGCATTCATTGATGTAGAAAAAGCATAATATGATAGTGTGGATAGAAAGAGTGTCCGAAAGTATTGGAGGAGGATGGAGTTGAAAGAGGAGTGGCTAGGAGTGTATAGAATAAGCCTGTGTGAATCCATGATTTTCTATTTCAAATTGAATTTGAATTTTTGCAAACTAGCTCGAATTAATCTTGAATCGAATATCATGCTCAAACAGTTTTTTGAATCGAATCCAAATCGAATATCATGCAAAAATCGACCCCGAATCCGAAAAAGTGGTTTTTGAATTTCCTTCTGTTTGTCTACCTCCAACTAGAGCCTAAACTATTTTAATGATCGGGCTAAAACTTGATATCTAGGGTTTTCATAGGGTTGGCCTGAGGGGTTTTTGCTATTGGATATCTAACCCTAAAATTAGGTGTAGTTTATAGAAAGGCAAAAGAGAAAAAGTTCATTTTTCTCAAAATCGGCTTTAACGATTTTGATTAAATTTCATTGATGAACATCAATAAATATTCCAAACAAAATGGCTACTCTAAATATTTCGACAAAATGACTTTAATGGTTCTGGCTTAATGCGTAAATTCTTATTATTTATCATATCTGCGTAACTCTTTGAGATATGAAATTACTTATCATTGCAAATATGTAGGTCTATTTATGATACAAATATTTTTATTTGAAATAAAGTATTGCGACTGTAAAAAAATCTAACCTAAATGTTGATATATGTCAATGTCTCATTACCCCCCAAACCCTAAAAAGTGGTTTTTGCAATGCCGTCTGTCTGTGTTTCTGTTTAACCCTGAAACTAAGACTAGATTAATAAAAAGCGAAAAGAAAAAAAACAGATTTTCTCAAAATTGGCTCTAACGGTTTTGATTAAAATTCGTATCTAGGCAATAATAAAGATTATAAATAAAATGGCTATTTACATTTTCCTATGAAAATGAATTTTGGGTACTTTACAGAAGCAGAAATTTCCTTATCTCTACAAATATTTGTGATAATAAATAACGTATCATTGCAAAATTGTAGTATTATTAAAAATAAAAAACTTTTATTTGAAATATATTTTTATAAAACCAACAGTTTCTGAGATTTTGGCAAATATATTAATACAATTTTGTGAGCTTTAGTTGTAAAGAGATACTAATGTTTTAACGCAATAATTCTGTAATGCCATAGAGTAATTAAATATAATTAAGTCTCTCTTAGGAGAAATGTTTGTACAACAATGATCTATCTCTATTTTAGACTCAATAGTAAATATTTACATTTTTTATTGGTCAAAATTTATAAATGAGGAATTTAATAGCAATGCGATGACCTGATGATGTGCAACACCTAATAAAATGTCGAAAATTTGAACCAAAAGTTGACATTTTAATACAAAGTGTTGACCCTTGTGGACCCAATATTGATCTTTTTTATCGGTTCAAACATACAAATGAGGACATTAATTCTTTAAAAATGAAATTATAAAATTTAAAACAGGGACTCAAAAAATGTTTACATAAGTATAGTGCAATTTATGCTTTGGTTTGCTAGTGTATATTATTTCGTTTCACACATATTACGAGTTTTGAGTAAATATCTCCATTTTAAACACTAGAGCAAGAAAGTCCGTGTGGAGTTCTGTACCATTTATTTTATAGTGGTTTACTGTCTAAGAACATAGAAAGTTAAAATTATTCTAAAGTATGAAAAAGATTAGAATTTTGAATGAAATTTTGAAGGTTCACACAGGCTTATTAAGGAATATTTATGATAATAATAAGCTGTGTAATTACAGATAAAGAGTGGATGGAGTCAAGCAGGGAAGTGCCCTCTCACCATTACTATTTGCATTGGTGATGGAAATGATAGTAAATAGAACAACAAGGTAACTGGGTGTGGAGAAAACGAAGCAATGATGTTTGCTGATGAATTGATAGTATGGGGAAAAAAAGGAAGATGATTTACAGGAACAACTGCAGGAATGGAATGAAATTTAGCATAGCAAAGTGTGAAATAATGATGATGATGATGATAATGACAAGGCAGAGAACAAGACCAAGGAAGGTGATAGAACTGGATGGAGTAGATTTCAAAGAAGCAAAGAGTGTAAAGTATCATGTTAGTGTGATTGAGTTAAAAGGGGGCAGCAGAGAAAATGTAGTGAGACAAGGGCAGGAGAGAAAGGTTTTCTACAGGTGTGTATGAGACCTACAATGAAAAAGAGAAGTGCCCTTGGAAGTGTAAGAAAGTGTTGTACAGAGCATATTTCATATTCATAGCTATGTATGCAATGAAGCTACGACAGACCTAGCAAGCCAGTGGTGCAAAATATATGGCTTGAATGAAAATTATGTTTTTGCACATGGTTAAATATTTATTATATTCAGATTCATAATATAGTGAATTCAACCTAACTATGATTAATAAAACAAAATAATATCACTAGTTCTCCTTTCCCCCCACCCCTAACCCACTCAATGAATATTTCATTCCAAAGAACCAATAACTGTATTGCACAGTAATATATTTAATAATCTTGTCACCGCCTCTGTGGCGTAGTTGGCTAACGCGCTAGTCATGTTGAGCCCGACTGCCGAGGACGGGGAGATCGAGGTTCAAATCTCGGTCGGGTGAACTGGGGTGGTTTTTCCTAAATGGTTTTCCACTCTCCCTCCACGCAAATGCGGGTTCACTTCCCATATATTCAACCTTCCCAATTCCTAATCCATTAGAGTAATTAGTACTTAAGCGTATAACCCGAACGAGTAGTAAGACGCGGTGCTAAATTAAATTAAATTAAAAATAATCTTGTCATTGATTGTAGAAGGTTACCACTAATGTTTGTTTTGCAACAGAAACCACTGAACCACATGGTCAATATTGTGAATGTTCTGACGGAACGTGCTGCTGATTTGGCGGCTATGGATAGAGTTGTGTTCTCCTTCAGTGCCAAGGTACGTGTTTGAATTGGAAGTACAATCTGACCATTTTAGGAAAGTTCATTTTAAAAGCTGTATAGTGTTCGTTATCTTTTATAGGTTTTCTATCCACCTTTCTGTACCTTCTTCCAAATACTTATAACAAAATACCTCAAAAAGTGAAAAGAGGTTTTCCTTGAATAGTTATATATTATATATTCACATCCAATGTATATTTCCTGTGTTTGTCTTTTATGTTGTTTGTTCCTTTTTTACATGTTATTATCTAATTGTATTATCATTCTTTACCATTTTTCTTTTTCTCCCTTTTGTTTTTTTGTTTTCTCTTTTTGGGAAGTTGCGTTGCACATTTCACACTCCCTCCTGATGATTTCTGATATAATAAAACCTAGTTCAGGGGGTTAGACGGTAACAATCAATTTTTTTTAAAAATACAGACATTGCCTCTTTGTCCAGTGGCAGCGGTGTAAAGTGTGAACTGTGTTATTTTCACTATAAAAGCCATAATGTGTTTTTTCCCTTTTATATGTTTTCATCCACCTTTCTTGTACCTTCTTTCAAATAAGTAAAATTCATGTGAATTTGTACTAGGTACTTTTTTTTTTTTTTGAGCGCAGGTTTCAAAATAATTGTATATTTCTACATATCAATCCATTTACTAAGAAAGCAAACACAGGTGGGGATACTAGCATATGTGACTACACCTAAAGAAAACTCTTGATCATTGATACTATGCCGCTCTTAGTGCATCATGAAAACCTGGTCACAAATGTTCTGACACGGATTTGAAGTGAGTTTTTTTTTATCAATATTTAAGACTAGAGTATTTTCACGCTCCTGGTATTGTGGCTGGTTACGAGTGTTTATGACTGAGACAATACCAGACCTCAGTTTGATAACGGTTTATTGACCAAACTAAATAGCCTGGTACCAACCAATGAGCTGAAAATTGTGGTATATTAAAATGGAAAGCAATTAATAGCTAGAAATAACCGACAATAAGTAGGTACTTAAAGACCATTTAGACGTGGATAAAAGAGAAAGAGTATTTTATGTTACAGACCTATTTTCTCTTAATACTTACTTCATGCTCTTAGTGGGTTATTTTTGGGAAGATATATTTAACTTGTTATATTGCGTGAATATTAGGACTAGTCAAAATAAGCCTCAATACAACCAAGAATAAAATTACCTAGTTAATTTTATGTTGATTTGCATTACATGAAGGTCTACATAAATTAACCTACCAGCTGTTATATCTACTCTACCCCAACCACCAGTTTTGTTTACGAAAACAACTCAAAGCCGTTTTTGTTCGCCATCTTGGTCAGAACCACTTGGTCGATCACTCGCTACCAAGACACAACCAAGTCAATAGCAAAAACTCACCTTTGGTGCAATGGATTTTATCAACTTTTTCCACCTTTCCAAGATGGGATTTCTTTAGATATCTCTCCTTGTCTAATTTTTTTTTATCTTCATGTTTAGAGTCAAAATATTTTTTAGTTAGTGGAAAACTCACAAATTTAATAGGGATGTGCAAGAACCACTTTCATTCAAGACGAGAATATGAAAAAAAATATCGAGAAGCGAGAATGAGAATAGAAAACTTCCTTTGAATGTACATAAATGTAAAGTTAGGGCTGGGCCGATGCAGATAACCAATCTGATTTATCGGTCGATATTGGCTTTGTAGGTTTTTTTTTTGTTTTTTTAATTATTTCATACAGGAAAATTTCTCAAAGTCAAAATGTACTCTTGCACAAGCCGAAGCTTAAGTTTACCATGTTTTATATTATTCAGATTTAGAATTATTTTGTAATTCAGGATTTTAATTTTTAAGATAATGAATTTGTACCATTTTTAATTTTTAAGATAATGAATTCATAACATTTTTAATTTTTAAGATGATGAATTCGTACCATTTTTAATTTTTAAGATAATAAATTCGTACCATTTTTAATTTTTAAGATAATGAATTTGTACCATTTTTTTTCTTCTTAATTTTCTTCCAAGCATGAGTTCACAAAAGACTAATCTTTTGTAAACTCATCTTTCTAGTCAAAATAAATGACACGATAAAAATGACTCACATTTACTGATCGTTCTTAAAAATGTAATTTAAAAAAAATTACTTTTCAGGAGCAAAGCACATACGTAATGGCTCTCTGTGACCCCCGGATGTCCCTGGTCGTCATCTTTGACAGTAAAAAGACTGAGAAGGATACCCACATTACTAACTTTGTGTTTGACATGAGCTTGCAATTGAGGTGCAACAAGGTGTTTGCCAACCTCAAGTTGAGCACAAAATGAAATATCATCAGTTGATAAAAGTGTGAAGGCCCAAGCTCTCTGCCCTACATTATGGTGAAGATCTGAAACTCATAAAAATGAGATTTCATAGAGATTAAATGCTTGAATCCTTGATTCTTCAAATCCTTCAAATCTTATGGTATTTGAGAGATTAAGGTTTTGTAAAAATCTCAAAAATATGTTTTCAATATATTTATGAAGACTTTGACTTTGAATAACAATTTTAAATCATACATTTAAAGGAGGATATGCCGGTAAGACCTACACACTTACCAGAAAACTGTAGGCTTCAAAGCTCACAATTAAAAACACAACAAAACACATAGTTATGAAATTTTTGGAGTACATCAGAAGAGAATAAAACACAGACTGGACTACTGCAGCATGGCTATAGGTTGATCATGGTCACATAGATTCTGTTGTTGCCTGTATTTTTGTTATTTTAAACTCTGTAGTGCCTGTTCAAACTTGTGTCTTGGTAAATGGATAGAATGTTGTATTTATATTGTCACCACCCCCTTTGTCTATCTTAAATGTGTGGGCCTGGTTGATCTGTCAGGATGTCCTTGGCCGAGGTTAAGGGGGAGATGATATGAATACTTGTGTGGGCTTTTGATTGACGTTAGAATTGGCTTTTAGAGGGTTTATTAATACTACTATGCTATTACAAATGTGATGCTAAAATAGAGTACTCAGAGAATATAATAAAGCGAGTGACAACACGAGGTGTTATGAGGTTTACCCAATGGCCTGTCTGACTGCTAGGTGGTCCCTGCTAGTCATCGAACCTGGTTCCTTGGACTTGGGCAGCAACCCTGACTGGTATGTGATGAACCCGACGACTTAGCCCACGTGGCCCTTTGACAGGCAGCATGACCTCCTAGGTTACGGTCTTTTGTAATTAGCCGCGAGGGGCTCCAAACCTCCCATTTTAACTAGGCCGCCGGCCTGGTTTCTGGTTAAGGAATGCTGACACCACCTTTTGGGTCAGCTCCTTTAGTTTATTTGTTTATCGAATCATCATAACAACCTCGTAACTTTTGTTATGTCATTCGTCACTCACAATATACAATGTTTACACAAACATGCCTTCCAATTGAGGCCGTGTGGTTACAATATTATGTTTAATTTTTTAATTATTTAATTATATTACATTACATCCATTACTGTTTCCAGCCTGTGGCCTGGGTAATTTTTTTATTCAAACTATATTTTTCCCACTACCAGCTTGCTAGACCCATCGTTGCTTCATATGCCTTATAATTTAATTTAAGACTAGGACATACACAATATTCATTCTCCGGCCGTCAATTGAGTTATTAAATTATCAGTTATTCATCATGACCATGAACTGTTTCCGGCCTGTGGCCAGGTCTGTTAAGTAAATTCCCTCAATCTACCTCTGTCCTTGCACCATTCTTCTTCCTGCACTCTCTTCCAATTTTCTTCTCTCACTTGCACACTTGCTGCTATCTGTTCCTCTCATCTCTTCCTTAGTTTTCCTTGCGGTCTCTTCCCTACATATTTCATATCCATTAATCTTCTTGGAATCCTCTCCCCTTCCATCCTCATTACGTGTCCATACAATCTCATCTTAGCTTCCTCTACTATCTCATGCACCCCCTGTACCTCATCTCTAGACCTTATATCTTCATTCCTTATCCTATCTCTTTTGGTGACAACTAGCATGCTCCTCAAAAACTTCATTCCCATGGCCTCCACTTTTCTTATTTCTCTTTTATCCAAAGTCCAAGTTTCCGCTGTACATGATACTATGGGTATGAAGTATCAGTTATTATTATTGTTTGTCTATAAATCATTAACTGGTGTGAGTAGGCCCGCTAGTAAGGGAGGAGGTTGAGACCAAGGGGGTGAGCAAGTTCCCACCTACGAAGTTGGGAAGCATTGCAGCTATTGGGGAGAGCTCGTATAGCTCTACTACTATATCATGAATCAAAATCTGCGTTCTGCGTTTGAGGACAAAGTGCTACTGGTTTGTTAGAGTTTTTGTGGCTGGCATTAAAATGGTGACCATTCACTTACGTATAATTAGTGGGACAATTTTGTCTAAGTGCTGTGGTGGTGATAATCTCAAAAATGTATTTAATGAGTTCGTACCAACTTCAAAATTGGTAAGTTTGTAAATATTTTATTGTTTTTAGTTTTAAGAGTTATTTTGAATGTGAAACTAAACTCTTATTATTTTTATATGTTTTTTAGCCTCAAATTACAATTACATTTTAATTTGACTCTAAAAACAAGAGGGCTGTCTGTAATATAGATTTAGTTCCACAATATATTTACTTGATAGAAGGAATATTCCTGTCTCATCACATTTCGATACTTTCCCTATTTACACTCCCTTAAGCATTCTTCTTCATTGAATGTGTCTTATTTTGTGCAGATGGCTTTTTATACAATTCCCCCCCACCCGCTTTTGTTTGTTGTAATGAATCTATAGTAATAAGTATTGTAATATAGATTTAATTCCACAATTTATCTACTCGGTAGAAGGTCATTGCTTGAAAATCTCGTACAGGTTGACTACAAGATTTATACGATTTATTATACCATGTTTTTATATTTTTATAATATTGGTGTCATTGCACCTAGTAGAGATGCTAGAACCAGCATAAATGATTTACATCTTTTAATAGTAGAAGAATTCACTTTTAGGTAAAGTTGATAATTATGTCAATCTAGCATAAATAAACATGGATATATATGATGCAATATAACAACCGTATAGGCATCAAAATTTAAGTTTATGAAAAAGTTTGGTAATACAATCACAAGTCAATATAATTTGAAGAAATACATAATACAATGACTTGAGCCTAAACTAACATCAAAAAAGTTTTAAACATTTTAAAAAATTATTAAAAATTGTGTACATGAATCACACAACTTGCGCACGTAATAACGCCAAATAGGACAAAAGATAAAGTCTTAGATTGGAACATATTGTCCATCACTTCCTGCCATAACTACTCTCGTCAGTTCAGTCCAAATTGACCAACTTAACCTATACACATCCCTGCTATAGAGTATATTACAAAAATCACAACTCTTTATTTGGCAAAGTCACTTTGCCTAACTTCCTCTTGTTTTGCAATTTTTTTTAGTTTGTAAGCTCTACTAGCCTACTACTTTTGTGTTCAAGGCCGTGACCTTTCTTATCACCTTTATTTCCGCCCATTTTTTAGCAAATATTTTTTATTATGATATAGAAATTAGTTAAAACAAAACTGATTTAAATATTCAATATATATTATATTTAATGATTATATCATAATTATTTTGATATTTTCCTAATCTCAATCTTTATAAAAAAAAACTTTAATTGGCGCTTGGGGAGCCCTGAACACACCACTGATACTTGACACTTCTATTGAAGTCATCACCCAGATGATACATTTTGGTTTTGTTAGGAATTCTTATCCTTCATTCTCTACAAATAGTGACAACAAAACTGACAACTGTAAAATGTTAGGTGAATAGTACTAATAAAGCTTGTAAACAAGTAAAGCAAAAAGGATAATGAGTGCGACCAGCAAGGGATTTGTTATGTTGTTTGCGAAGGTATAGAGAGGGTGAAAGGGGGGGGGGGGGGGGGTGAGGAAAGTTGATTCAACAATCTTGAAGACATCCAAGGGGCGCAGGTTAAGTTTGACCATGTTGCTACGTGGTGTCAAATGCTAGAACTACAGTTTAACATTGGTCTGCTGGAGGAATCGCACATGATAATTCTTTGTGTCTAAGAGTATGCAAAGAAGGAATAAAAGTTCCCTAAAATAATGATTGTTGTTTATAGTTTGTTTTCTAAACTAATATACAAAGTAGAAATTTTTTTTAATCTATTAATATAATTTTAATTTTTAATTCAAAATACATGAAAAAAAATATCTTTATGTGGGTGGGTTTGAAGCATTAAGAATATAAAAAATATTAAACTTAGCAAAAAAAAAGTTAAATATATTTATTTGTTAAAGTACACTAAGGCCACACAGTTCTCAAACATAGTGTTACGTGAACAAGATTTGAACTAATAACCATAATAAAAATTAACTTTTTTTTTTACTTTATTTGAGTGAGAAGATATTGCACAAATATTTTTTTTCAAATTTCATTTATAGGACTTGACTGTCTTACACAGCCTAATATAATGTTATGTTTTCCTATTTTATTTTTTACTCCCACCCTAAGCCAAATTTAATACATCCAAGTTGTACCTATCATTTTTCATTATACCTAAAAGTCAAGTGCATAGTCCTAAATTTCACTCGACAATATTTTTAATATTTGTATCTTTATCTGGAATATATTTATTATTTTTGGCCTGATAAGGTTTTATCTATTGTTTTTGGTTAGTGTTTCAAGATTTTCTTTTTTATCCAACAATGTTATGAAATGTCAAGTATTAGATCTATCTTTTAGCATTACGTCTGCCAGCTGTGGAAATGTATAGGGGTGTGCGAAGCTTTGACTCCGCTTCAAAACAAAAGTCAGCTTCGACTTCGCTTCGAAAATCATTTCAGCTTCGAAGCTTCGTCAATAAAATATTGACATCTAAAATACTCGATTTATGGTCAATTATTGCCATTTATATATAATATAAAACAATATTTATTTGGAAAAAATCCTAAGTAATTGAATTGTATGTTTTAATATAACTTGATTTATTATGAAATATTAGTAACAATAAGTACAATAAAACATTTTCTAGTGTAAAAAAACTAACAAAAAAAATATTCGTACTTCGATTTGGCTTCAAGAATATTTCATATATTCGATTCGAGTTCGCTTCAAATTGAAAAAGTAGACATCGCACACCCCCTAGAAATTTACAAGCCAATTTTTTGGCTATTGGAAGAATAGATATAGACATATGTATTTTAAATTTAATCTAATTTGCAAGTCAATATTTCCATAGTATTTTAAGTTACCCCACCCAATGTACCTCTTTACAACACCTGGTCGAGCATGGCTCATTGGGACAGCAGTAAAAATCTGGCATTAGGCAGCTCTGGGAGGCCGGGTTCGACTCAAAAGGTTAGTGCTCGTTTTTATATCTTATATTTTGGTTCAGGAGAAGGTCAGAGCAAGGTCACTTATTAACACCAGCCCCTCTCCGATTGTGTGTGCCGGCAAAACACCCAGAGGATACCTCGAGATAATATTAAGATTATTAATATTTCATATTTTCAAATTACTTTTACAAGGTAGACTTTCTTCATTAAATTCACACAAATAAGTTTATTTTTACTTTTTTTTTATTTTTATGAATTTCCATTATTATAAAATTATTTAACTTTTGCACTACTTCATTGATTGACATTAATAGATGCTCAAAATTTGTTGTATAATATAAATAATATAAACAATAGTGTTTTTGTAGATGGCTTGGAGTTTTACGATTTAGATTAATTTTCGAACATATAGATCGGTTTATGTGGATGGAAATTTACACGAGTCCTCAACTCAACACAACATTGAGTAATGATATTCTGTGACTTGGGTGAGTTGATTAAATCTTTAATTTTCTAGTACTACAAAACCTAGAAACAATACATTGACTTTTTTTACTTCTTTGTTTTCTATCTTGTTTTTCCAGAACATTTTGAATAGCATTTTCTATCGGCTACGGCATTCAACTAGTGAAATGTTTATGTAGATTTATAATAATTGTACTTCTATTCTTTATGTATATGCTATGGGAAAAGTCCAGACTTGGATAAAGTCAATATTATCCAAATAATGTTGAGTGAGATATGATTAAATAATGTTTTTTGAAGTTTATCCAGATAATATAGACATTATTCACCCACACATGGATAGTGTCAAATTCCAAGGTTAAAGATAGGTTAGCTAAGGTGAGGTGAGCTTAGGCAAGGTTTAGTTAAAGTTAGGTTAGGTTAGTGGAAAGTAGGACATCAAAATGGGGCATTTTGAATGTTGATGCATTGCCTCATATTGAAATAACATTAAAAAATATAATTCATCTTGAAACATGCTTATTTTTACAAATAGTAGTCAATGTTATCTAGATCTTGCTGGCTAGTGTTGAGATTATCCGGATAAGGATAAACGTGAGATACATTACTTTCTATTCCCGACTTCATCCACTGCATTTGGATAATGTAGATATCTCCTGGCTAATCTCGACATTTAGATTTCACACACTACACGTAACATATATATAGATAGATAGAGAGAGAGAGAGAGAGAGAGTCAGTTAATGATATTAAAATTGTTGTTGCTTGATTTACTGAACCCTTGTGTTTATTTAAAATAATACCATTATTTTTTAAATTACTAGAAAAAACCCACCTGAATCCTAGTTTAGTTTAGAAATAATCACACTTTTAGTATTGGAATGTCCCAATTATCAGTGTGTATATGTTGAATAATAATGCATTTTGATAGTATTATGTTTCAAAGAAAATATTCTTTTAGAATTCAATGTAAGCGTACTATCCCCACTCTTGGCTTACATTATGATATAGGCTTATTTAAAGTTAGATTATGTGAAACACACACAAAAAAGTTTTGAAATTATTATATTGGGCTAATGAGATGGCAAGTTTAAATCAGGTAACACAAAACACCTAATAAATTACAAAAACTAACAAACATAACCTCATAACGCAAACCAAAGGACAAGTAAAATGTCTGCGCAACTTAGCGTCACTCTACTAGGAAAATATTTGCGCTCGCAAGTACTTTGCTTTCGCAAAGTGGTCGACCATAATAACTTTTGACGCAAAGTCTAGCGTCTCTATGCTAACGGTCGCAAATTCGTTTTGCGTCGTGGTCATAATAGCCCTGCTGGCCTGCTCCTGGACAGATTTAGTCACCATCCATGCAGCCAAACCTACCTGATGATTAATTTACTTTTTAGATAATCTTCTGTGTTGTTAAAAATAATATGTAACTAGTTATGTTATAAGATCTTGATAATATTTTTCAAAGTAAAGGATAATTGAGTGCTTAGAGAAAGGATGGTTAGTTTGAAAATGAAATTAAACAAAACATTTTTTTTCTTTTTTAAAGTGTAATAGTACATTTTTGCAGAAATACATCTACATTGGAAACTATGTACAATATTGGAGTTGAACATTAGTAATATTATGATAAATGCGCTGTATACAAAGGAAGACCTAACTATTTCTAAACTGCAACTTTTTTTAAAAATCAGTTAAACTTACACTGGCATTTTATTAAGGTGTTTCTTTACATAGTACAAGGGAGAGAGATTTTAATTTTACAAGGGGAAAAAAAATCTGATTTCTTGGCGGTCACTACTGTTTATGTAGAAATAAAATTTGTATACATTAAACTTCATTAAGAGCGAAAAATTATTTCGTCAGGTTTCAAAAACAAATATAGGCTTGGTCCAAGTTTTTTTACATTAAAAAATACAGGCAAGGATTAAAATGCTACATATATTTTGAAAAAAAACTAAACACAAAAAAAACTCACACAAGATGGATGCAATGGATATCTGATAAAAAGATAGTTTTCCAGTTAATACCATGTATGGTTTAGTGATCATAATTATTATTAATAAATAATAACTGGAATGAATTAGCTCAAGATAAGGAAACATGTATGTTTGTAAGTGCGGCATTGAACTTTCGAGTTCCTAATGCCATAGAGTATGTCAGTAATAAATAAACTCAATTCTCAAGAGCATTAAATATTTTAAAAAAACACCACTTTTTCAACCCCAATAAATATATCTATTCAACACTTTGAAATAGTAGTTTCTATGCTTTGTGTTAGATTATGTTAATTTAATAACAAGAAAACTTTTTCATAATTTGGTTCGTTGGAAGATGTACAAGATAAAAAAAAAATTGCCTACAGTGTGTTTTTAAGAATAATTACCTCTTGGCTAAATATATTTATAATTATATCAAATTAATGGTGGTTTTTTTCTCTTTTACAAAATTATGGTGAATACAGAACAAAAAACTGTTTTAATAATCTTTTATGGCCTTATTTCGGTGTTTAATAACATAATATTGTATTGGCCACCAATTTAATTTGTTTTACATAAAATTTAATGGTTATACTTTTCCTGCACTTGAAACTTAATTTATATTAAGAGATACCATATATTTTTAGAAATACTATGATTTTTCACTATTGTGTTTTAGTTTTAGAGTGTACAATATCTCTCAAATAATGAAGAAACTCAGTACCAAGGTGTTTTAGAAGCAAACAACATTGCCGATAGTCGAAACTGCTGCAGACTTGCCGCTGTATTGTCTACTCCAAATTCACACAAGATTCTGACTTTCTCCATAACTTGAACATGTTTGTGTAAACAAACAAAATTAAAATGGAATTGGCACAGTGTAAATGGATGTTTAGGCACACAATTAAGTGTTGACAAAACATACATATAAAAGAGAACTTTAAAGGATTGAGAATTATAAATTTAGTGGAAGATAATTTTGGGAGATGACAAATTAGGTTTAAATATATTATCCATTTAATATTCAAATTCCCCCCCCCCCCCCCCCCCATTAACTGCAAATGATAATGTGTTTGAAACGCCAGTAATTGGTGAGGTCGAGGCATTTCGTGGCGTTTCATTGTTTAAGGGTGTTTCAGTCCTTATATTTATTCCTGTCTTTCTATGCTATACCGCCTTCAAATACAATTGTACGTCAAATGTGTTGCATACATTATAACAAAAATAATATGATTAAATTGATTTTGTCATTTACAATATTTATTTGATGTGTCCCATTGAGAATCATTTATTTATTTTACATTGTAATAATTTTTTTAAATAACAGCAAAGATATTTAATCAAAACTAATTGGGTTTACCATTGCATCACCTTATTTATAAGATTTTCAAATTTATAGTTTTCATGTAACCACACCAAATACATATCATTCCTGGCCTTTCTCAATAACAGCGCGGAAAAAAAAGACAATGCAAGACATAATATATAGAGACTTTAAAAAAATAACTTTTCATTAAAAGGGGAAAAGCAAAAACTGTAAAAAGATTTGAAAATAATTATTTTATGACACGGTACCAAAACCTTTCTGTAATTTATAAACATGTATATGAGTAAATAGTTATATACATAGGAATATCTTTATTCATTGTTATTTTGTCAACCATACAAATGTGCAGTCAGATGCATGTTTTTTTTAGAACTATATTTTATCTTACATTAAATATCCCTCGTTTATAGGGAGTTTTCTTTTTAAAAATCACATTTATCGTTTAATAATTTATTGTGTTTATAAAACATTTATTTTTTTCATACAAGATAAAATTGTATTTTTGAAAACATTTCATTATCAATGTATATAAAATTTACGTTATAAAAAAATATCCCTAAAATATGTGCGTTCCTTTCATTCATCTGACCACAGAGTTGGTAGGTACCATGTCATTTGACATTAGAACAGGAGAAAACAATTTACAATTTCCTTGGGAGGGGGGGGGGGGGGGGCGTCAAAATAGATTTATATCTAACATTTGTTTGTACTGTGATTCATATTATAGTTTTCTCCCTTATTTTTTAAATATATTTGTTTTAATAAGTCCCCGGTACAAACACTGACACATCGTTCTACTAGCTTGAAAAAATACTACAACATGCCAAGAATGCTGGAAACTATGTTATTTTATAAGGGAGGGTTATTTTTTATTTATTTTTTCAACTTGTTTTATTTTAAAGACGACACAAGACAGATATAAAGAGAATGAATGTGTGCATGGCTTTGTGTATGTGTGTGTGTGTAGTGATATTTATGTTATTTCACAAGAGATTGCCATAGCAGCAGCACATTCTAATTTTATGTTCAAGTTTTTTTAATAGTTTTCATATAAAAAATTGATGTTTTGATATGTAAATGAGCAATATATCGGAAACCAAAGTGTTTTAAATTCTATTTCAAGACGTTAACAATAAATGATGGAATGAAAAAGAACAAAAGTAATAGAATTATTTATCCATTTGCTTCCCAGGGTTACTTGATCTATATATATTATTTTTCATTAACAAACAAATTAGGCCCCTTTTGTTTTATGGAAATAGGCGTTTCCCTCCATTTACTATCTATAAAATCCCATTTGTTTTCAGTTTGATGCACCAATTTAAAGTGGTTGCAATATGTTGATATTACTAATTAGATTAAATTATGTGCTGTTCACAAACATAGCTAAAATAAATTTAAAAATCACTCATAGACACAAAATTAATTTTGTGATTTTTTATTTTTCATCAATGTTCTTATTTCTCTGAAGCCATCCAGGATCATAAAATAATAATTAGTGATGAGTCAAATACTCTTTTTTTATAATTCAAATCTAACATTTTCTTTTGAATCTTGGATCGAAATTTGAGCAGACTCTTTAAAAATTACAAATTTAGTAAGAGATTAAAATATTTTGTCGAAAAATTACCGCATTGTGTGTGAGACAAATTTCTCGATAAAGGTTTTTTCGACAGTGAATATTGATTTCTCTGCTTATTTGTCATATTTATACAGAATAAGGCCACTTTCTGGATGAATTAATAATTGAGATGTCTATAACTCGAGGTAGTGACAGTTTTCAGATTTTATTCATATATATATATTTAATTCTATAGAATACTTTAGAATAGTAATTTAGAGTAAAATGTTATAGCAGTAATTAAGCACAATTTTTTTTGTCAACATGAAGTTAGTTTAGTATCTTCTTTAACAACATACGAATTTATTTAGTTAAAGTAAACCTCCTGTTTTTAACTTTTTTCTCTTCTTCTAATATTCAAATTCAGATTCAAGATTTGAAGGTAAAAATGAAGATTCAGATTTATAAAATAGTGGATATGACCCATTTCCAATAGATATTGATTAGTGATATATCACCTTGGACAAAGTATAATCGTGGATATCTCAGTGGTAAGCGTTTGCCACACACCAAGTTTTCAGGCTCAGTTTCCGTTACTAGATGTTAAAGCATGACATTTAAAATACCAATATCTTGGGATATTAAAATACTTCGATAAAATTAATCTTTAATTAATAAATTTTCATTTTCCCATTCTTATACACCTACAGCTACCTTTCATGAACATCAAGAGATGAATAGGGATCAGAAAAATAAATATTTAAAACCTATTCCAAGACAATAATTTTACCTTTCCCGGTCGACACATCAGACAGTGAAAGTAGTTTCAATAAACTCGAACATGTGGAAAACAAATTAAAATGTATATTTTACCCCATATTAATTCCAAGCAAAATGTCTCCTTTGCACTTGTTTACGAAGATGGTTCCTTAATAGGTCATCAAATTTTTCAAGTTTGAACGATACTCTGACTTGATAAATTATCTTAATAATATGTGATGCATAATTTTTTTACTATATCTCATGAATATAGGTATATTTATTGTCCCGAATATAGTGCAATGTTTTTCTCTTAAAAATGTCCTTCTGAAAAGTGTATTCGTATTATACACGCAGCCTAACATCTTCACTGAAAAAAAGGTCAGAATCCTATTATGTATCATACTATAACTGTACTGGCTGGCTGGAATCAACGCACATGCACACTTATAATAATAAACTGAAGGTCAAAAACAAAGAGAAAAACCTGCGTGAGTGCAGGAACTATCACGCTAGCGCACATCTAATAAAATCATGGTCAAATTGGAGAGAAAGAGAGGGAGGATTTTCACCCTTCATTGTAAATGTACTTGTGGTCTCTCGTTTCCTCAACGTCTCAAGTAAACAAGAGAATGAGAAGAAGCTATGATATGAATTTCAAATTAGCAGCAAACAAATAACGCGCTGTCTGCTCACAAGTTTAGTGTTAGTCTATGGCATTAGGAACTCGAAAGTTCATTACCGCACTCACAAAAGTACACCATCTATCTTTTTATAGAGCTTAGTCCATCCAGTCTATCTCATTATACCTTTCTCTTTCAGGTCTAGCCAAATGTTATCCTCCCATCTGGGTCTTCCCAGTGGTCTCTTCCCCCCATTGGGTGCCATTCGATACCTTAACGCGGTTCTAGATACTCCCATTCGTGCTGCATGATCTGCCCACTGAAACCTGCGGGATTTTATTACCCTAAAATATCTGTGATGATTACAGGGTATGCAGCTCATCATTAGCTAGCCTTCTCCACTCCCCATTATCTTCGTCCATTTTTGAACCAAATATCTTGATAGTCACCCCTGTTTAGAATTGTTTTTCGAGGCTAATAATTGGACTTGGGGAAGGGGGGGAAGAAATGAAAATTTTAGGAGTGACTGCCCATCAGAACATTCAGAGCTAAAAACGGTGTCAAATTTGTAAAGTTTTTACTTAGTGGTATATTCAGACCTTTTATCTTTCAAAATATTAGGGACTTAATATGTTTGGGGCTGCACTATATTCGGGGTAATGCGGTACTTTTTTTACTTTAAATTATGGTTAAACTCAATGCCAAACTATGCCATATAAATGAGCAACAAGGCTTGATTCAAACCAATGTTGTACTTGGTGTTATGAATAAACTTAAGGAAAATATAATAAATCATTAAAAAAAAATACTAATTTTTTGAAAATTGTATATTATTGTGACAACTTATATAAAATCCTTGTCTCTAAGTATATACATAACATTTACCTATTTGACTAAATAAATAAAACTGCATCATTCAAAGCATGGTTGGTAGCAATGTTAAATTTTGGGTTCTAAAACTGTGATATGATTACTCAAACTTTGAAATAAATAAAATTGTTTTACTTTTTCGCCTTCAAAAAATCAAGCAGCATACCACTAAAATTTTAATTATTTTTATTTTAATGTATTTTCTTTTAATTTTCCATGTTTATAATTTAAAGAAGTGAATGTTAAAAAAAAAATCTTCTACTTAATTTTTTTTTTCATATTTTTTCAAGTATCACTTTTCAGATTAAAATTCCCTCAACACGAATAATTAAATATTACTATCAAACACATTAAAATGAGGGTAGATATAGCTTTATTTAAATGTTTTTCACCTTGAAAAATGCTTTGTTACTGATTCATTATTATTGTTACCATTAAAAAAAAAAATTTAAGAGTTGTGTAATTCCAATATTAAATTTGAATCACACAAATTCAACATAAGTGTAGGTCACAAAGACATGACATTATAAAATTTAAAACATTCTTTATGGGTAGCTGTAGATTATGTTATTTAAAAAATTTAATTTGTTTTGTGTCAAACTTTATATAACAGAAGACAATTTAAACGTCTCCAAGATTTCTCCCTCATTTAAATAAGTTACTAGGAATACTTAGGGTGCCTTAAGTATGTTGCTCATATACATATTTTGTGAATAGGTGTGCCACTTTAGCTACTAATATATTTGTAAGCTGTAATACACTGAAACATTATATATTTAATTCATAATCAGTAATGGAGGTTTTTGAAGTGTTTTTCTTTTTCCTTAAAATGTGTGAATGTATGATGATTTTTATGTAAGTCCTTATGATAGTACATTTTCCTTTTAATATATTTTACACAATTTTGGTTCTCACAACAGGTAAAATATGTATTTCTTAATATTATTAATTATAATATTACAGTAGTTACTAAACGCTAGAACTGGCCGCACAAGAAATAACTGTCTGCCATATTTTTAACTTTAATATGTACAATAAATACACATACACTTTTAGTAATCAGAATTTGACATTAGCATTTTCCTTTCTTTACGTTGTAAAATAATGTTTACTTACACGATCATATTTCAAATCATTATTCGACTTCTTTTTGGACAGTCACCATATAGATAATCTATTTTCTTGTCCATTGCGATGAGAAAAAATATACATCTTGCTGGTATGCGGTTTTAAAAGCAAATCTATTATATAAACTGTAGCTACTTTGGTCGTGTGCATTTATTTCTCTTCTCATCGACACAACAAACCACCCAACTTTTATTTTTAAAGAAGCATTTTGTCCTATGTCCTTTAGTTCTTTTCATTGACAAAATGTTTTAATTGAAAAATCATCACAAATAAATTCATCGTGTTTCAAGGTTTCAACTATTTCATTTCAAGTTTAAAAAAATGTTATTTACAATCCATTGTTATAATAATAAAAAAGAGTTTTATTTGTTGTCTATTTTCGGCGCTAAAGTATCTCCTCGAAATGATTCGTTTGCTAAAAAAAATAATTAATTGTTATTCTACTATCATAATTTTTGTTCACAGCTAATTCTTTATTTTTATTTTTTTACTCGGTTAAGTAGATGAGAAAATTTGTCAATGTAGCTTTCTTACCTTGAAAGGAGACCTGCTTCTTTAGAGAAGTTACGACACACCATTGATAAAAAGTTCCATGGTTTTATTTTTTATATATATATTTATATAAAGGAACAATATGGGTGTGGGTATTGGTTTAAGAAGTTATCTATCATAAGGTCCAAGTTTTAACAATTAAAATAGGTACTCAAGTGCGACCAATATGTCAGTCATTGGTGTTGGCAGGCTGCACTGAAACGAGATAGGAACGCTGAACAGTTGTTAAATTTCTTCTTTGTTCAATCATTTGGCTTTTATATTTTAAATAAAATGGACCACTCCATCCATAGTTAATCAGTTAACTTGATTAACTTTATCAAATATCTTTAGTAACAAAAAAAAAAAAGGACCGCTACGCTTTTCAATAATAGTTTTTGCACAAATGTGTTTCTTGGGACTATTTTTTTTTTCTTCTTTAAAGTTACTTTTCTTATAACAAAGAGTTTATTTGTTGTGTGTACGAATGCCTAATATTATACTTAATACAAAAGGAACGTTTCAGTTTTGTTGGAGTTTAGGAGGGCATTTTTAATTTGTACGTTATTTTCTTTAGAAGAGTCACTCGAAGAGTGCGAGTATGTCATCGTTTGATGTATTGCCCGGCGTCCCGTTGTTCCCATTACTGCTGGCCCCACTTGATGGGGGGGTGGCAAGATCTGGGGGCTCCAAATAAGATAACAGCTCCATAGGATCGACAACGTTATCGGGCAACAACTGGAAACAAGAGAGAACAATCATCAATATATTTTACTTTTTTTTTTTTTTTTTTTTTTTCTTGTCACTGCATCTCACTGCCCGTTTGGATTGCACGAATTAACTAATTACGCTATAGTGTTTAAGGATTAAGAAGGTTGAAATTATAGCAAGTGTACCCGAATTTGAGTGGAGGGAAAGTGAAAAATTATTTAGGAAAAAAATTAACTCTGGACCTGACTAGGATTTGAACCCCAAACTTTCTGTCAGCAATAGTTGAGTCAATTGTGAGAGTGATACGTTAAAGCATTCAACCAGTGAAGTGGGTTCGACACCAAATAATAAATGTAACTCTACATTGTCTAGCAGTAGTGTGGAAAGGTTTAGTTACCTAAATTCGAAGTCGAATTAAATGTTTATAAGATTCGACTTTAACAAAAAATTCTTGCTTCAAAAATTTGACTAGAAAAAAAAATGTATTTTCATTTTTAATAATTTGAAGATGTTATTTAGCATACGATAGTCATGTCTATCACATAAAATACACCATTCTAAATGAATAAAACTTTAAATCACTAAAAAAGTATTACTAACCCTTATGTTTTATACTTGTTTGTAAAAATGATCACCTTGGGTTTAAGAACCAAAGATGGTTGCTATTGATTTTTTTTAACACCCACCTTACTACCCATTCAGGTAACACGCCTATTTACTAGTTACACTAATGGGTTAGGGATATGAAGGTTTAAATGAGAAGAAATGCACCCGCATTAGTGTAGAGGGAGGATGGAAAAAAGCCTTCACTGTACCCAACCAGGATTGAATCCTGATCTCCCTGTTTTCAGCAGTCTAGTCTAACACGAAAGTAGCGTATTAGACCATGCGCCACAGAAGCTGGTCTATTGATTTATTGTTACTATATATATTAGTTTGATAAGGTTGAGTATTGATTTACTGATGCAAAGAACACAATAGTAAAATGAGTAAGTCAGGTTTGTTGATGCTGTGACTGATTGCCAGTCATATTTTACTATATATCGGCTGAGATTCTAACAAATTACTATCACAGTATTCTAGTTTTAAAATAATGTTCGGGTATTTTCATTTCTCATTTTCTTTACACTTTTTCTTACTATATATTAACACAACAACACTAATATAATAAGAAGTTTCCAAAGCAAAATTAAGAGCAGCATCACATACCAATCAACTTTGTGATAACAGTCTGCTAGAAATTGTAAATTTACATGAACACTATTGCACGTGGATAATTTCTGATCAAACATTAATGTAAATAAAAACTGCATTAAAAAGGCATTTTTGCACATTTTAGAATGGCATTCACAGATAGTATTGTGCACAAATCTCACTTGTCATAATAGGAATTACAGTAGCTTTAACAAGAACTTTCGCTAGAACTCATTGTCACCACAGAAAATTTTCTAGTAATCATTCAAATACGAATGCACTGCACACATTTCTGGCATTTTGTAGGAATTTTCTTATCTCTTTTACTCCCATACCTCGCACACACACATACAAAAACAGATCGAGCCAGGAGCTGAGTTGCGCCTGCTATGATGAACACTCTTAATGTTGTAATTTTTTTATAACTGGAAACTTTACAGCTAAACATTTCGATGACGTTGGAGAAATTAAAAATGTGTAATAATAAGTATTTTGGCGCACAATAATTAATATGTTGATTTGAAAACTATACCAACCTAACGTAACCTTAACTTTTATACACCAATAAATAAAAATGTTGATGAAGTGCTAAACCAAACTTTTTTTATTTTAGTAGAAGGATTGGAATAGGACCAAGATAGTCTAATAGAGGACCAAAATTTAATAGTAGGCCTATTGAATTGTGTTGGAAATCGAACTAAATTAAATATAACTAGAGTAATGCTAAGTTTTTATCAAATATTTTGTTTTAAGAACCATTACAGGACTTTATTTTATTCAAACTTCGGTTCAACTTTAGAAATATTTTTAAATATCCGCTTGAACTGAAAAAACTGGCTTTACACACCCCTATTGTCTAGTATTCAAAACCATAATTGGGTGGAATACAGAATTTAAAAAAAAAATATTTTTTAAGCTATTCACATTTTCAGTAATCAGTTAACAAATAATTATTCTCGCCGATGTGTTAACAGATATGTATAACAAACTATAATGATTAGATTAACTATACCTTGCCTCCCATTTTAAAATTCCATTATATTCACCTTGATAAGATTAATGTTAATAACTTAAAACCCTTCCACAAACTTTTTTTTACAAGTGAACTCAGAGTGTCTACTAAGTTGGAGAAACAAAAATTAATGACTTTTCGGTGACCTTTTTTTACCACAAAATTCCTTCGGTAAATGGTCGAACATAATATAATGCATATATAGGCATAATGCACTCACACGCAACATTAAACTTTAACTAGATGATGAATGTTAACCTTGTCCTTGGTATCATAGTAAAAACAATCGGGCACCTTGCAACTATCGCATGGCATCATGGGTAGTGGGTGGCGCGACTTTTGACGTGTTTGTGTTACGATATGCGGGAAATTTAAACAAAAATTTTCGTGACTTTATGACCAAAATATTGAAAATTTGCGACTTGACTCCCCCCCAGACTTTTGTGGCCCAGTAGACACCCTGGAACTGTAATCGATAAAAAGGAACTGTACATTCTACATGAATATGTTACATAATAGTGACCACTGCAGATGTATAAGTATCAAGAGTGTTGTGTTTTAAGCAAAGTATCGATACTTAGAAAAGCGCAAAACACTATACCAAGACATATCAATAATAATGGGTTATTTTATTCAGTAATCAGATTTGAGATGCACCGAGAGTAATAATCATTATTGCTATCAATTTAAGTATCGATTAAGAATAGGTATCTCAAATCCTTGTATCCTTTAAATATTCAAGTTTCAAGGATTCAAAAACTTGAGTAAAGATTTTTTTAAAAACATCAAACTTTGAATATTTTTTTTTAATATGCAATGATGACTATTACTAGTAGTTTTGCATAACATAATTATAGAATAAATATAGCAACTGGATGCCAGGTCATCAGCCCACCAATTAGTCTTTCCAAAGCAACCAAAGAATTAATGCAAAAACAAATCAGAATTGAAAAATATAAAGATCATATCAATGTGGGGAAGTTATGTATCTATCATATTAATAAAATGAAGCGTTTGTGTGTGTGTTATGAATGGCACGCAATATCTATTGCATGCAGAAATTTAAAAATTAGTAGCCTCTGTGCACAAATATTTGCACCTTGAAGCCGGCATTTTAATATTTGGATTTGGTGTGGAAGAAATAAATTGTAGATTTTTTTTTTCTGTTTGTTTGAAGCAAAGAAAATTATTGCCAGGGGTAAACACGCAATTTATTGTGTGCTTGGTGCAGGCAATGTCAGGTACTTCTGCTAGTCTTATATTTTATAAGTATCAGAATCAAATTTCATTAATGTGTGTGTATAATAAAGATTCAAATTTGATCAAAGGTAAGTTTGACCCATAATTGATAAAAGTATATTTATTTATAACTTTAGTAAAAGGTTTACATAACCCATATATTAAAACTCCACTTGATATGAATAGTGAGGAGTGCAATGATTTATGCGATTATGAAATGGCAGGGTAACAATAAATTTCTAAAATAGTTCCGCTAATTTGTTTCAGTGAGAGATGATGAAGGGTGCTCTATCTACCAGAGCCGTGGGATAAACTAAAGGTTTTCTGAGGGCCCACAAGTATTATCCCTATTTCCTGCAGCTATGTCCTTATATAATAAAATGTCCCTTAAAAAGAGAAAAGAGGTTTTTTTTCTTAAAGAGCTAAGAAATGGTTAGTTATTTTAAAATAAAGTTCACATCAAAATAGAGGTGAAAGATAGTGACATATATTTAAAAATCTTTACAAGTGTCTTTATATGCTTCTTTTTATAGATTAAAAAGGAATATTTCCGAAAATTCAAAACCAATTGCAACTGTGGAAGTTTGAAGTAGTGGGAAGTGTATAAGTGTAGGAATAAATGAAGCGAGAAGTGTGTTTGTTACAATACAATCCTAATCTAACTATCCTTTCAGGTCGGCTTCCTTCACTATCACTTACTTTACACTATTGAGTAGTCTTATACACTGTCTTATAGTAAATTTCCAAGCCATTAGACAGTAATACATTTTATTATTTACAAGTTTTATAATAATAGATAAACTATTATTAAATAGGTTTAAAACTTCAGATCTAAAGAGAAGGTATTAGTACAAATGGATTCATTGCCTCGGACATTCACAAGTATTTTTTGTGCATCGTTATCGAGATTCAAAGATTAAAATTGAGAAATGGTCAGTCAAGATTAAACAAGTCAAGTATACAATTCAATATGCTTAGAACAATAAATATGGAACTATTTTGGTAAAATATTTCAAAACCTAGAAATATAATAATGATGTTCTAAAGGCTGGTATTAATTACTTACTCTATGGCATTAGGAACTCGACAGTTCACTGTCGCACTTACAAAAGTATGCCACCTATCGATATCTTGAGCTAATTCTATCCATTCCGCCTCATTACACTCATTTTTAGGTCCATTCTAATGTTATCCTCCCATCTGCGTCTAGGGCTTCCCAATGGTCTCTTCCCATTGGGTTTACCAGTCAGTACCCTAAACTCAGTTCTAGATTTTTCCATTCGCGCTGCATGTCTTGTCCACAATAATCTACGAGACTCGATTATCCTAACATTGTCCTGTGATTAGTACAGGCTATATAACTCATCATTATGTAACCTTCGTTCCCCAGTAGCCTCATCCCTTCAAATATCTTTCCAAGCACCTTGTTTTCAAACATCTAAAGGCTGGTCTAGGCTTAATACATTTGTTCCCCCCTTCAAAAATTGGAGAGAAAAAAAATTAAAATCCTACCTTATCGTTCTGGAAAATATTCGGCCATAATTGTGCATGAGAGTGTGGAATGCAGCATAACTGAGAAGTATCCAAGTTATCCAACGAGGAAAAAATGGTTACGCAGCAGCAAGTTGAGTATTTTCCCTGTGGTAAATTTAAAGAAATAAAAAGATACTAAAATGTTAATAAATATATCAAAATAATTTTAATATATAATATCTAGAATAACTTAAACCAGCGTAACTAATCTCATGAATGCAGCGCGTTCTAGCCTCGCATTTGGCTTATTTTCCCGGCGTCGTTAATTTCCTAGCGTTGTATATAAAGTTCCTGATAGGACTATATTTTCAATTGCCACTTAAATTATTATTTGTCTTGGTACTAGTATATGTAATATTGCTAGCACAAATATTAGTAAAATGTGTGTGTATATATGTATGTGTGTATGTATGTATATATAACTCCATGGCGTCAGCCCGAGATTGAGCAGTGGCCACCATTAACAATGATAGTGCTAACATTTGTGAATAGAGGGTGTTATGTGGTCAGCACAACGAACCTTCCAGCCGTTAATCTCAGTTTTCTAGACAGAGTTATATATATGAATATAAAAAAGAAGTTAATTCGTTTTCTATCCATGCCTAAGCTAATTTATTATCCTTTGAGCCTGCCTTCCTTCCCTAACACATTACATTATTTAACAGTGGTTACATAGGTGACCTGGTGGTCTAGGGTAAGGTGTCGGACTTCTGAGCTGGCGACCGGGGTTCAATCCTCGGTCCCGGCACAGATTTATCTGATTACCAAACTCTTCCTTCACCTCTGACAAGATGTGTATTAATCACAACTTGTGAATGTGAGGAATGCCAGGCCTCCACCGTGGTTCGGATTCCACGTTAAACTGTAGGTCCTCCATTTCATCTCACAATCACCCTACCATTACACATTAGCGTAAGTGCGTATAACCCGAACGGGTAGTAAGACGCGGTGCTAATAATAATAATAATAATAACAGTGGTTACATATTGTCTACATATACAGGGTGTTTGGAAACTCATAGCCCAAACTGCATATATAGCTTGTTTGAACCAAAAGTAATACAAAATCCCTAAACTCCTACATCCAGAAAACTATGCGAATACCATAAAATTGAGTTCAAAGTTTCGACGTACAGTCCTGGGAGTCAGGTGTGCGGCACTATACACGTCGACATCTTGGAACACGGCAGCAGAACATACCACAATTAATAGTAAGCAAAACACAAGTCCATCTAGAAATGCAAATACGTTCTTAGGGTCATCATAAACGGTCCTACATCACAGAAAGTGTTTGCCATTATTACATGTGCACTGTCGCGCGCCTATCTTCTATGCAAGTTGATGTACATGCATGTTTGACAGCTTCGCTATCCCAGCGTTATACGCCGAAACTTTGAACACAATTTAATGGTATTAGCATAGTTTTCCAGATGTAAGTGTCTAGGGATTTTGTATTACTTTTGGTTCAAACAAGCTATATGTGCAGTTTGGGCTATGAGTTTCTGAACACTCTGTATTTCTAAATCACTATGCAATCATTTGTTTTTATAAAATTGTAGTATTGGTGAACTTCTCCCAATATCAGGGGCATAGCATTAGGATAGAATGAGACTAAGTCCCCCCAAACCTTCTATTGGACCGTTAAGGAAAATAAATACCAAAGGTTTATATACCATTGTACGTTATAAAAATAACTCTCAAGGTGATAAAACTTAAATAAATGCTTCTTGCTTGGAGAAAATATTATTTATTTCTTTTACCCTAATGTACAATTATTTGTAGCAATTTCCCCCTACCCCTCTCCCCCCTAGTTGTCATTGCTGCTTTCAAATTCCCACCCCTCTATCCTTACTCTAGGGGTACAGTTATTAACCTCGAGAATAAGCTAGTCTTGACAGAGTTGTCAAATTGTGTTTGTGTTTAGATACGAGGCTAACATATTACTACCGCTAGCCTTGCTGCCATAGTCCAGACTGTGTTTTTCTCTCTTTTGCTAAAGAAAGGGACGAATGTACCCCAACAATCTCATAATTATATGTTTTGTTGTGAACTTTGAAGACTATAATTTTTTGGTTTGTAGTCCTTGCCCATTTATCCTCTTTTCAATATTTAATTTAATATTACAAAATTGGTATTACTCGTAATATTATGCAAACAAGCAGTTATGTTATAAACAATACTAAATTAAATATTTTCAACGTCTAAATGTTGGTTTATTAAATTTATAAGCAATATGTTGTGAAGTTTTGATTATTTTTTTAATACTTGGGCAACATTGTTTTTTTTAACTGTTAAGGGGTGTGACATAAATAGGGCTATGAGAAGTTTTGGAGGAAAAATCCGGGGGGAGAGGGGATGTTAGTACTCATGAAAAGATTTCTCCGAAAGATAATTAGGCATGTAAATGACCTACTATCTGAATAAAGAACGTTTATCCCCATAGGCCTTCAGTAAGAACGATTTCACATATAAAGACATAAGAACACAATCCATCACTGGTGAACTAAACATCATCATCATCAACTATTTCCAGCCTGTGGCTAGGTCATTTTAGTAAAATACCTCCATCTTCCTTTATCCTTCCACCATTCTTCCTCCTTTAATTGCCTCCATTCTTCTTCTCTCACTTGCATACTTTTTCTGTTATCTGCTCCTCCCATCTCTTTCTTGGTCTCCCTTGCGGTCTTTTTCCTACATACTTTATCCCCATCATTCTCTTTGGTATTCTCTCTTTTTCCATCCTCATTACATACCCATACCACCCCAGTCCTCTTGCTTCCTCTACTATCCATGTACTTCATGTACACCTACTCTTTCCCAAATAACTTCATTCCTAATCTTGTTTCTCGTCATGACAGCTAACATGCTCCTCACAAACTTCATTCCCATGGCTTCCACTTTCCTAGTCTCTCATATTACAGTCAATGTCCATGTTTCGTTGCATATGTGACAATGGGTATAAAGTATGCCCTCACAAACTTCCTTACACTTCAAGACACTTCTTGTACTTCTCTCGGCTCTACTCCATCCAACTTTATAGCTTTACTACCGGTATTTACAATAGAGCTAATATTGTTCTAAATGATAGTATGTTCATGATAAATCTTTTGGTTTTACCGTTCTATCTAAGTTTTAAAATGGAAGGAGAGAGCAGATTAAATATATCTTGTGCAGTATGTCATTATAAAGTTGATGTGTTGTGTGAACAAAATTCAGTGATTAACTAAACATATTTCTATAAGGAAAACCTCTTTTCGCTTTATTGTATGAGGTATATGTATCATATTTGTAAGAAGGTAAAGTAAAGGTGGATATAAACATATAAAAGGAACAAACAAAATATGGATTTTACAATGAAAAGAAGAATACAGTTCCCAATCTACACTGCTGGCATTGGACAAAGAAGTAATGGGTGCCTCTTTGAGAAAATCAATTGCTACCACCCAATCCCCCCGGCCTAGTTTTAATTTTATTGGAACTCATCAGGAGGGCGTATGAAATGTGAAATGCAACTTCCTAAGAGAGAAAAACAAAAATCACAAAAGGGAGAAAAAGGAAATCTGTAAAGAATGATTGGACACTTAGATAGGAACATAGTGTGAAAGGAATAACTTTTACATGTTCCTATCTAAGTGGTCAGTCTTTATTTACAAAATTACTTTTTCTACTTAAAAAAAGGGGGGGTGGGGGGGGAGTTGCATTGTGTTGTGCGTTTCACACTCCCCATGATGAGTTCCGATATGATGAAACCTAGGCCAGGGGATTGGGTGGTAGCGATTGATTTTCTCGCAGAGGCACCCATTACTTCTTTGTCCAATACCAGCAATGTAGAGTGAGAACTGTGTTCTTCTTTTTCAATGTAAAAGTCATATTGTTTTTGTTCCTTTTATATGTTTATACCTTCTTCCAAATATAATATGATTAACTAACATTTCAGTCTCCCCTGCTTCTTAATGTTACTCAGGCCACTTCCCAATATGTCTGTGTGTTACAGTTTTTCAATTAAATATGATGCTCTAACTACAATACTTCCTTTATTGTCAAATAAGGTATCTTGGCTCTGTAGGTTGAGTATCTGAATACTGATAAAATTTATTACTGGGAAATAGAGTTTATTTTCTTTCTCATTTAGTAAATGAAAGTCTGGAGTATAATTGATGTGATATTCTTAGAATTAAATTAGTCGGGTATAATCTAATATTTTACAAAGCTCCAATTTACCTTCAAATACCAATTTATATTTCCTCTAATGTTGATAAATTTTTCCCAGATTTGGATTCGGATTCGAGGGTAAAATAAAGAGTTGGATTCGTATAAGTGGATTCAACCCAACTCCAGAAAAAAGTAAATTGTTGTGTAAGATTTTACTATTAGAATGAAGTCCAGTGCCATAAATTTAAAATGTGTCTTGTAATTATCTTCCTTTGACTATGTGGCAAAAGTTTTTTATTAAAAAATATGTTAGGTTTAATTTTTTAGTTTTTTATTTGTAAAGATTGTAAAGTAAAAAAAGTTTAATTTGTCACTCAACTCAGAAACATGATGCAGCCTCTATCATCAATGTACAACAATCGAATGTGTATGGTGCGTGAAGTAGTCATCTACAATGCCGTTTTTTTTTAGTTCGAATTGAAGCAAATATTTTTTGCGAATTTTGAATGATTATCGAATCAAATCATATCCTAGTTAAATAGGTATGCTAAAGCTATGAAATAAAATAAAAAGAGATTGTATTATTAAAATTCCTTCACCTCTGACAATACGTGTATTAATCACAACTTGTGGATGTGAGGAATGTCAGGCCTCCACCGTGGTTCGGATTCCACGTTAAACTGTAGGTCCTCCATTTCATCTCACAATCACCCTACCATATCACATTAGCGTAAGTGCGTATAACCCGAACGGGTAGTAAGACGCGGTGCTAATAATAATAATATAATAATAATAATAATAATAATAATAATAATAATAATAATAAATATTATTAAAAATACATGAGATAAATTTGAGCCCTAGTCTATAAGTTTTTTCATTCCCCCCACCCCCCCTCCTCCCCCCACCCCCATTTATTTGAGGTATTTAACATGCACTTTCTGTTATCATGTATAAATGTAAGTTATTAAACATGATCATGCAACAATTGGTTCACAGTGTCAAATTTAAGCAGTAAAGAGCACCATCTGCTGTGGTGCTTGTAAACTATTTCAATATATATCTTCAGTCCTCAAAGTTAATCCATTTGTTATGTATTATCATGTGTACAAAGGTTGTTACTGGGAAAGTGCGGCCTATTTTCTGGTCAATATGGTAATAGTTAATAATCATTTACTTACCTCTCAAGAATTGTTATTAAGCAATATATATTAACATATTTAGGCACATGGGAATTTTCAACAGCCTAAAACGATCAATTTTTCTAGTTTGGTTTTATTTGAGCTACCGAAATAAATAATATTGAATTCGAATCGATAATGATATTATCGAAGCTTCGCAGACCCTAGTGTGAAATGTATTGCCATTTATTTATGTACTTTTGTCAATGTTTATAAATGTTTCCTGAATTTTATATATGGGAGAAGAAATAAGAATAAGTGATGAAAGCAAACCAAGAAACCAACGATTTATTCATCTTATTTGTTTCTATAATTCTTTTCTGTACCTCATTTATCTCCAAACTCAAAATGTGAGGCTGTCCTGAGAAATGGATTTAAAAGGAATTACTTACATTAAGCCCCTCCTGTCCTTGACCCTCCCCGTCGATTACGGCCGCAGGGTCAAAGTTGAGGTCTGACGGGATGTCGGGTGTGTCGTCGTGCCGGTGGTGTTGGTCGTGCTGTTGTGACTGCTATTATTGTTACTACCTGGACCCGAGCTCGAACCAGACACGTTGCCGCTGTCGACCGAGCTCGCAGGGGGGACACTGGGAGGTCCACTGTTACCCCCGCCAGGTGTGTGCGCACTTCCGGGTGTGCCTCCAGGTGTGTGTGGGGTGTGGGGGTATGGGGCGTGTGTGGGGTGTGAGGTTGTTGCAGGGGCATCTGGGGACAAAGCATTACCAACAATAGATAACCATGCTACAAGTTGTGAATAGCAACATTTTATTAAAACTGAATCACATAGGTTTGTTTCGCTTAAATGCGCATCTTACTGCTTGTTTGAGCTGCCTGTAATGTGTAGGATTAATAAAAAAAATTAAATAACCTTATAAAATAAAACTACAGCCGCAGATTAACAAATGTATTAGACACTGCTTTAAAATATGAGTAAGAATGACCATGAGCACAGGACAATTCCTGTATAACTAAGTGTCAAGAGCATTGGCGTACTAAGTCAAAAGTCCCAGGGTTCCATTCCTGTGTCCAGGTGTCATTTTTCAATTTAAAGGAAATGTATTAAGACAAAACTGACCAAGATGTATTGCAATATCATAATCATAAACATTAAACTTAAATTGTTTTACGTTAAAAAAAAAACACTTCAACATTCATGAACTGAATTCCACCCAAAAATCACAACTGTAACCTCATAAACATTAGCTTTACTATAGTTACATTTTGCTAGTTGTGAAAAAAAAAAAAAAAATCAACATTTCAAATGACCTAAGATGCACTACTGTAAATTATTCCTTATCTTTTAATGTGCACCCTATCTCATTATTTATTCAGGTGATCTGCATGTTTATACGAATGGGCATGAGATGAAAAAGATTTAATTTAGAGGAAATATACCCATAATTTGTAAAAAGGGAGAGTGGGAAAACACTAGGAAAAAAATACACTCTGTGTAAAATTATTGAGAATATAATCCCAATTTCCCCACCAAAGGACATTCATTCTAATAGGAAAATGAATCATAAGACCGTGTAATCACATATGAAGGTCTGAAAATGGATATTTTTTTAAAGAGTTGTTCTATTGAAGGTATGTAGCAAATTTACTAAACAGAGATGATATGGAATCCAACTAAAAAATTGTTGTGACAATGGTAAGTTAACCAATTGGTTAATATTTCTGCCTCTCACCTGTTCGTTTAAGGACTTCTCCATGGCGTTGAGGGGGTCCAAGGAGTTGACAGACTCGCTGAGGTGCGACAGGGGCCCACCGCCGCCCGCATATTCGTTGCTGCCAGGATTCGAACCAGCACCGAAGTCGTACGAGTTGGCCCGATTCATGCCACTTGCATTGTATGGGGGAGGTCCGTTGTTCATCATCGAACCACTAGCGATACCTAAGAAAATAAGAGCACTTTTTGCTTCATCCCTGTTTCTCACAATAAAGTATAATGTTATTTTTATAGTATTATTTATCATCCAGAAGAAATTTCAAACCCTATCAAAATGTAAGCTTTCAATAATCCTCCTTACTTACTTACTCTAGGAACATTACATTAGGAACTCAAAAGTTTATTGCCACACTTACAAAGGTACACCCCCTATTCCTTTCTTGAGCTAATTCTTTCCAGTCCACTTCATTACACTCTATCTCTTTCAGGTCCATTCTAATGTTTCTCATCTGAGGTCTTCCCAGTGGTTTTATTATTTATTTGAGAACCTGCACTTTCTGAATCGACTGATTATACTGTCACACAAGAATTTCAATGAGTGAGAGCGAAAGGGCCTATAAATTTTTCCAGGAAAGGTATTTCCACATATCTTCCGATTTTTTGTTTTTTTTGTTTTTTTTGTTTTTGTGTCAAAATCAACATGGGACTTATGGTTTTACTGCCCCTCAGAAGGAATCTGTGCAACACATTTTTATCACTCAAGAAAAATATCAGTTGACCTCGATTGGTTTTGAAACCACGAACATCGAGTATTTGTATTTTGGTTACTGCTCGACACTGAAGCAAGTGTTCCCATTCATGATAGTATCTGGTAGTTTGCACAGGGTGCAATGGGGTGAGGTATAAATGTTTAGTCTATGAAGATGTGCAGCTAAATAATCCATGTCCCGTTGGTTAGCCGAAAAGAGCTTCAACTTTTATTCGTGGGAAATGAGGAAAGGGGTTTTTAATTTCAAGAATAAGCTCCATTTGTTGCCTGCACATTTGTTTTTGAACTCTTCCATTAGTTAGTATTAAATTTATGTTTGATCCACAGTGTGGAAGAATGATTTGTCATGTTTTTAGTTCTCGAATGTTTAGTTTGGGTACCTTTTTTGCTAAGATATCAGCTTGTTCATTCACTTCAATACCGATATGACCAAGTATTTAAGAATACTAAATTTAAGTCCTGAGTACACTAATATGACAACTGATACTGACTCAATAATTTAATTATTTGTAAATATTTGTCCTAATACTGCCGAGTAATTCAAATACTTGGTGGTGGGTATTATTTAGGAGGTAAATTAAAATCAAACAAATGTAGTACTTACAATTGTTAATTGTTTGGAAGAAATAGTTTGTAAACTGCACTAATCACTCAAAATGTAAGTAGGGCTAAATAACACTATCGGGGTGGCTACAAAACATATTTTACAAAATTCCCTGACTTTCCAGTTTTCTAGGCAACTTTTTTCAATTTTCCCTGATTACTTTTTCAGTTTTAATGTGGATGATGACTTGTTTTATTTATTATTGATCACATATTTAAAAAAGTTTGTATCTACTAAACATAAACAGTTTTATCTGTTATTTTAAAAATTAAAATGTTATTTTATTTAGATATTATTAACTTTTGTTTTAGTGTTTAGTTGCGAAATTAATGGGATATTTTAGACATATTTTTAATTCCCTGACTTATCCATATTTTTAGTTAAATTCCCTGACATTTCCCTGTTTTCCTTGTCATCCAAAAATTCCATGTCATCCAAAAATTCCCTGACTTTTCAGGTTTTCCCTGTTTTCCCTGTCTGTAGCCACCATGACTATTGAGATATGAGTAAAAAAAAAAGAGACTTACTGTTCATGTCGGGAGGAATGTATGGGGACATAGCTTGGCTCATGTCCCAGTTATTCATGGTGGGGAGGGTCATGCTGCCTGGAGACATGGCCTTGTTCATGCGCTTCGCTCCACATGAGTCGCTATCATCTTCCGTCTGAAAAAAACACATTCACTTAGAATCGACACAATCGTACAAGGAATTAAAGACAAGTAAAACACTGATATGATGTGATTATACTCACGGTTACATTAATCAAAATTGCATTTAATTTACGGTAGGTTGGCATTCTTAACTGATGGTAGGGTATAAGGCATTAGTTCACATAAGGCTGGTGAAAAGAAGGTATGGCTTCGAATCCAGTCTGAATGAATTGTTTTATGATTTGTTTTGTTTCTATTTATGCAAATAGGCAAATATCCTTTAAACATTTATATCCTCTACCTTACTCAATCAAATTAATTATTAGTACAATTCCTTCCCTTTCATTTACATTACATAATTTTGCAGTGTTTTCATAGATTCCTAAGTCATTAATTAGGGAATTCACTATAAAAATCATAAGTGAAATTATTTTGAGAAGAGGATATAAAGGCAATGCCTACACACTTACCAGAAAATTGTAGGCCTCACAGTAATTAAAACACTGAAAAACACATAATTAGGTAACTAAGTAAATTAAATTGCCCTTATATCCTTCTCTCAATGTTTAATTTAATACAGCCGTTTGGCGCCATTTTTCCTTAGCTAAATTATTTGTTCGTCACAAAAAAGTAAAACTTACTTTGCTTTATAAATTTTGAGTATATTTTAGTTTAATTACAACAGGAATTTTAGTGTGCTGCTATGCCATGGCCAACATTTAAAATAAATAGATAATTTAAGAATAATCAACTAAGTAAGGTAGTTTGAAAGTAATATTCAAAGAGTTATAGTAGAGGTGTGTAAAGTTAATTTTTTTAAATTGGAAGTGCTATTGAATCAAATAATTCGAATAATTTCTGAAGTTGTGTGTTTATGTGTGTATATATATAAATATATACACAACTTCAGAAATTATTCATATTATTTGATTTGATTGCACTTTCAATTAAATATATATATTGCATGGCAAAATTTAAGTAGAAAATTTAATTTATAGCCTAAAGTTTTATACTAAAAACACGACAAAAACATATTTCATAATAATCTGATAAATTAAATTACTATCACAAAATGTAATTTAATTATTTTACTTATTTCAGACTTTATAGTCAAGTGAATATTTATATGTGCCGTGTTAAGCAACAAAAAAAGACAAAAATGTGTATTTTAGCTTTCAATAATATTATTGGTGAAGCTTTGTAAATGTCAAATTTAGAATTATGTTTTCGAAGCTTTGCACATCCTACATTTTAGTAAAAACTTCTTCTCTCTTACCAAACAAATATTGAGAGTAAAGCAAGTGCACATACCTTGACACCTACGAGACATTTGGCAGCTTTCCAATTGGCCGATGAGTCTATGGTGACCTCCTCCACCTCGGATTGGTTGAGGGTGTTTAGTATCCCCCACATGTACTGGTCGACCTCCAAACCTTCGAGCTGAGCCGGTTTACTGCACAACGATGTACAGAGGGTTAGAAGGAAATACATTTTGTTGAAACCACATTTTACTACATGTTCAGGTTGTATGCATCCGTTCTAATTATGCTAATGAGTTTGGGATGAGGTAGGTTGAATTTAGAGGAAATTTACCCACATTTACATGGAAGGAGAGTGTAAAACCATTTAGGAAAAACCACCCTCGATACAATCGACCAATATTCGGGCCCAATCTCCCTGTCATTGGCAGTCTAGTCTATTACAAGAGTGATGCCTTAGACAATGTAGCCACCAAAGCATGTAAGGAAATACTCACTGAGTAAAATATTGCCTGGACTTTGTAAGTTTACATTTTCTTAAAGTGGGATTCTTGAATAAATAAAGATATTCAAGATTTGAGAAAATATCAAGGTTTTTGTCCCTTTTCCTACATATTCAAAAAATTTTTTGACATTTAACTTGATCAAAATCATCAGATTTTTTTTTTATTGGAATGAATGGGAAATTAAGTTTGGACTAGAATCATAAATCTTTAAATAAATATAAACCTAAAGCGAAAAATTACTGTTAAATGTTTTTCTTGTTTTCCGTCTCGTTCCTGCTGGAAATTGTATTTCTCGCCCGAAAATTTACCTATCAAAATACCATTCCTGCACAGGATTAATAAATAGTGCTTGGAAACCAAACTTACTTGCAGACTGGACATCGCCACGCGCCCCTCTCGCAGTTGAGTTGTAGGTAGGACTCAAGGTCAAAGCACTGGATGTGTTTACAGTCGTGACCTCTCGCCGGCAACGTGATCCTCTTGAAAGTGATAGGACACTTCAATGGAACCTGCAGCATTCATTATTCAAGATTTAATTTAGACAGTGAAACATCATCGAGGAGTACAACATCTAATATACTATACTGTCTGGGTTTTTATTAAATAAGCTTCCTTTTGATAATATTAATAAATAATAGCTTACGAGGCACGTCCAGAAAGTAAGAGTACTCGATTTTCCTAATAAAAAAAATTGTATCTAAAATAAAATTACAGGATTTTGTTGGTAAATATGTCAGTTATTTCTCCACGTAGTCGCCTTCCCGTTCTATGCAGGTTGTGAGCCGTAGCACAAGCTTTTTAATGCCCTCCCCAAAGAATTTTCCCGCCATCTACTTCTTACAGTTCAGGACCTCTTGTTTCACCTCCTCGTCGGTTGAAAATTTTTTCCCACCCATGTGAATCTTCAGGAGGTGAAAAGATTAAAGTCCGAAGGAGCCAAGCCAGGGAGTATGTGGGGTGGTTCAAAATGTCCCAACCGAATGAGTCCAAAAGCGCCTTGGTGGCGTTGTCGTGCAACAAGCGCACTCCCTTCGTCAACATTCCCCTGTTTGTTTTGAATTGCTCTCTTGAGCTTTTTTAGGATCTTACAGTATCGTGCTGCATTAATCGTCTCCCCCTGAGGCAGAAATTCGATCAAAATGATCCCTTTTCGGTTCCAAAATATAGTGGTTATGATTTTTTTTTGTGCGAAATTGAGGTTTTGAATTTTTTGGCAGATGGGGAACTGGTGTGTCGCTACTGTGATGACTGTCTTTTTGTCTCAAGAGTGTAATGAGCCACCCAGGTTTCATCTCTAGTCACAATCGAGCTCAGAAAATCCTCCCGCACCTTCCAATTCAAATCGCTCAAGTAACTCATAAGTTCTAGTGACCCGATTCACTTTGTGCTGCTATGTCAGTTGTTTTGGGACCTGTCTTGCGCACAATTTTCGGAATCCCAGCGTTTCTGTAATTGTTTCGTGTAAGAGAGATCTGGAGAGTTGTGGAAACATCGCAGAAATTTCATCCACTGTCAATCGGCGGTCTTCACAAACAGTTTTCTCGATTTTTTGCACCAACTCATCGGTCAAAATGGAAGGTCTTCCACACCTCTGATCGTCATGAACATTCGTTCTGCCTTCATTAAACTCATGACACCACTTAAACACGTTCGTTCGGTTCATAACACCTTAGCCATAAACAGTTTTGATCCGTGAAAAAATTTCAGTTGGTGTTTTTCCTTCGGCGAGAAGGAACCTGATGACAGCGTGGACCTTGCACTTGGTGGGATTTTTTATCGACATATTTCACACAAACGGACACTACAAGGCAAGTTTTCATACTAACGAGGTCCGCCTGTGCTCGTTGTGCTCAGAAGAACCCCCACTACCAATCAATGTTGCCAACCTTGGAAAAAAATTCTCACAGCACGAGAGGGCAACCAGTACTCTTACTTTCTGGACGTGCCTGGTAGATGTTCTCAAAGTGACAAATATAAAATAAAAAAACAATGGTTTTTTAATCACCGTGTATTACTACCTGCTTAGGTTATACGCCTATATGATATAGTTGCATCTGCGTGGAAGGAGAGAGGGAAACCATTTATGGAAAACCCCACTCAGGCCCAAATGGGATCTCTCTATTTTGTACATCGGTGTGTGAGAGGGCTTAAGTGCGTCAAGTAAAGATGCAACCTGCTTTGCCAAACTGCCCCGAAATCATCAAGTAGGCAGTGTCATTAAGGGACAAAGAGGTAGATGATCAAATTTGAAAGCCAGCCTTCTATGTTCACCTTGAGCGCCGTCTGCTCGACTCCATCCCTGTCCGTGCCGAGACCACCTCCAGACGATGCCGTGTTGCTGAAGTTCCGCTTGATCTTGGAGATGCAGTGTTCTGCTGTTAGGAGCCTCTTCCTCAACAGACCTTGCAGGACGCTACGGACACTCGGCCTGTGCACTAGTTGCAGCACAAACAGGTGCGACTATGTGACAAACAAATAAACAAAGATAATGATTTTTTTTTTTTAAATTCTGGCAATTTCAACATTAAATTAAATTTTAAGGCCAGTTATTATTGCTTATGTTTATCAATTTATTATTTATATCCTGATAATATTTAAATCTTAAAATCAGTATTAAAATATATTATAAAAATTCACACTTTCATTTATGGGTGAAATTACCGATCTGGGGCCTGGTTATTGAGTTCAGTCAATAATTATTATAAATGGTTCTGAACTACCAATAAGCAGTATTAGAGCTCTAAAACAAATTTTACTTGAAATATTGGAGAAAAAAAAATGTTGGGGATTTGAGTCTTGAATTCGTAATTTTCTCGACTCCTCAAATCTTAAATATCCTGAAGGATGTGAGGCATTCAAGAGATTCAAGGATCCCTACTTGTAATATAGCATAAAATTGCAAAAATAGTCATATTCTCGTAAATATAATAGAAAATTCAAGAAATGGCAGATTTGTAGCAATAAAAGAAAATATTTCACACTAAAACTAAATTTAAACTTTAAGCTTTATTCTAGAGCTATCATAATTCCTTTTTTTTTCCCCCCCCTCAGTCAATTTTGATTCTTGAATTTTAACCTCAACTTTTCAACTCTAAATCCTGATTCTTCAACATTTACAATTTAAATCCTTTTCCATGAATCCAACCTCAGATAAAAATGTTTTTTATTTATTTATATATTGTACTTAAATTTTGTTGGAAAAAAAACCCCACTAAAAATGTAGGTAGTAAAAGATAAAAACCTTAATAAAGCAATTATGTTTTATTTGCGGAGGATCACTAGAACAAAGAGGCCATGTTGAGTGCATTTAAAATTTACCAGTTTAAAGTCATCATCATAATTAACTGTTTCCAGCCTGTGGCCAGGTCAGTTTAGTAAGATGTCTTCATCTTCCATCATTTTTCCTCCCTTAATCTCCTCGATTATTCTCCTCTCACTTTAACACTTTTTGTTATCTGCTCCTTCCATCTCTTTCTTGGCCTTATTTGCGGTCTTTTTCCTACATAATTTATTTCCAACATTTTCTTTGGCATCCTCTCTTTTTCCATCCTCATTAAATGCCCATACCATCTCAGTCTTGATTCCTCTACTATCTCATGTACTCCCTGTACCCCAACTCATTCCCGGATAACTTCATTCCTAATCTTGTTTCTCCTCGTGACAGCTAACATGCTCCTCACAAACTTTACTGAGGAATGAGTTTATCATCCCTACTTTATTCCCAAACCAAGCCTATAAACTTATTAAAAACCATCTCAACTAAAATACTACACACAACAGCACGCGGAGACGGTGATTTGGATGGTGTTTCTGCCGGGTTGGCACACCTCCTTCAAATACAAGGGCTTGTGCGACGTCTTGTTCTCACCCCGGTCGATGCTGAGCGGCGTCGCGTTGACAGAAACCTGGACACTCGCGGGCCAGTTGGTATTCATTTGGCGGTCCTCGTGGTGGAAACATTTCAACTGCAGCTCCAAGTCAGATCTGCGTATCAGCGTATCACCAACATTACTAAAGACACATGTACTGTGTCATCATAATTTAATTAATCTCAACCAAAAATATAGATGTTTGCGTATCACCAACATTACTAAAGACACATGTACTATGTATCATTTTTAATTCTCAACCAAAAAAATGTTTGCGTATCACAACATTACTAAAGACACATGTACTATGTATCATAATTTTAATAACTCAACCAAAAATATAGATGTTTGCGTTCCAACATTACTAAAGTCATGTACTGTTATATATACTTAATAATTAACCAAAAAAATAGATTGCTTTAGCAACATCAAATGTTAAATTGCCGGGATGAACGGGTGTTTATTGTCTTTTTTTTGGGTGAATAGAATAAAATTTATTCCTATCCACTTTTCATGTACCGTTTTATATGTACTAATTTTAATTGACTATTCTGTGCCTATTAAATAAGTTTTTATAATAGAACCAATGTATAAATTGACTTGAATATTGAGTGTGATGTTGACTTTAATATTCCAATAAATTTTCATTTCGAGAAAAATAAAGCAGTAGCTCTATATCAAATTTGATATTTTTATACCACATATTGTTTAGTCAGAGACATATTTGTTGTTTACTTCAAAACAGTTATTGACTGAAATATTCAAAGAGAGATAAAGAGCAAGCTAGGTGTTTATTAGACAAATGTATGTATTTTTTTTTAATAAATTCTTGTGTCCCTTTCATCAAATTTGAAATGTAGTTGAGAGGCTCGTACCTCCACATGAGGGTCTGATGAACGGTGGGTTTGAGCTGGAAGACGTGGTTGCTGACAGCCAGGTTGTGTTCTAACCTGAATGGTGGGAGGATTATCCCATCTCTGACAGGGAATGTCAGCCTTAGCTCATCGTCTTCTGAGCAGAACACCACAAAAACAACCACAAAAACATCTTAGCAACTTGTTTTAAAATAAATTAAGCTATTAACAAAACAATTTAATTATAGATGACCGAATCAACTATTTTACAAAGTCTAATAATTTTACTACAAATCCCAGTTCTGAAATCCAAATCTTTGAAATAATTATAAGCATCAGGGTGGTATGAAAGAACGATGCTAAGCACGGCCAAAGTATCAGTCAAGCACAAGTAAAGTCGAAGAAAAGTTCATGTTAAGTCTATCAGACGCCTTGCTTGAACGTCTGGTTAGCACTCACATAATGAAATCTTAGACAGAGCTACTCTGTCATGAAAACAAAGCAATATCAAATACGTGTTGTTTTAATAGTCCATGCTGCCCCACCATCTTAAGGATATATCATCAAAGTATCAGCCAAGTACAGCCAAAACATGCTCAGGAGCAGACTTCTGTGCTACTAGCTTTATTGCATCAATTCTTGGAAATGAGCCTCTCAATCACTCTAGCAAGCAAATACGCGTGTCTTCTACTTTGTATGTACTTTTGCCATGCTTAGCATCTTTCTTGTATACCCTAAGTGTTTACCTCTAGTAGTGTGTCGTGGAGTTGTCAAGGTAAAGCAGAGCTCTTTAAAACTGTATTAAATATATTTTCCCCACTCGGTCCTCATTTAACCAATCAGACAGAGGTTCTGGTCCCTATACCTCACACGAGGGTGTATATTCGTGACACTCCACATTACAAGTTGTCCTGAAGCTGCGAAGCAGGTGAGATAGGTACTCACTTTGTATAGGTAGAGGTGGTTTCAGGTCGGAGAAGTTTGGTTTGACATCGCGTTGGGGCTGATGTACGGTGGCATGCTGCTGGCGGGGGTTAGAGGTGGCGTAGGATTCCCGGGGATGGGGCTATGCTGGTAACTCATGCTGTTCCTCATCCCTGCACCGACATCCTGCTGGAACTGGCTTCCTGCGCTGTTCCCGTACTGGCCCCCTGTGGTCCCTGTTGCCCCCCCATACTGTGGCCCGCCCGCGGGCCCAGGGTGAAACTGCCCACCGGGCATAGCTCCCCCAGCCGCAAAATACTGGTGAGTCGGTTGGCCGCTTGTGGTGTAGGGAGGTGTAGTCTGTCTCACAGACATGCTGCTTCCGCTCACTCGCGTCGTAGGGCCAAATGTCCCTGAGGGCCCCATTGTCTGCTGGGGCGGGTACTGGGACTGGAAACCTGGCCTGCCGTTCCCATAGCCGGCAGGGTACTGTAGTGAAAACACACCACATTTTATCACTAAAACATCTTGTATGAAATTTTCTTTTGAATCTTGGATCCAAATTCAAATCTTTAAAATTTGACAAATTGTTTAAAGTGAAAATGTTAAAAATTGCACATTGAAAAAATACGTTAAAGGTTTGGCACTACTCACGACTGCTAGTTTGTTTATTTATCATATATATTAAGTTATAAAGAAAAAAAAATAAAGACACTTTTGAGTATATTAATCATAAAATTTTGTTCTTTCTTGTGATTTAGTTATTTTATGTATTTAGCTAAAGTGAGTTAAAATGTGTTTTCTTAATAGGACAAGTCTATATAATTCCTTTTACCATTGGCATAAAATTGTGATTTCAAGTCGAGATCTTGACATTTTAATTTGTGATGCATTATTTGATTACAAGGTAAGGTTTTGAATCTCTCTTAATACAAAAGAATTTGAGGATTCAAAAATTCCACCTCTATTTTTTTATATTATTCTATTTTTAAGTCAGGCTATTGCAAACACTTTTTCATAGTAAATTTCATTAAAGTGTAAAAAATAATAAATCGTTTCAAGAAATATTGAAAGTTGCAAGCCGATGCTGAAATGAGCTTTTATAAGTGTTACTTACAACTCGGATATTAATTCTGGAATAATATGTGGACTAGACAAACCTGTGGCGCTCCCGCAGGTGCGAATCCCGGCTGCATGGTGGGTCCCGGAGGTCCGGGGGTGGGGTACCCTTGCTGCTGCCTCTTCTGAGACATGTGCATAGCAGGGTTGGGGTAAGGGGCAAGCCTCCTTGGGTACACCTGGGGGCCAGGACCCTGGGAAACACAGCCGTCACACTAACAACACCACAACACAATACAACAAAACATAATTTATCAAACGAATAATAAAATATTTAGACATTATACAGCGTAACCATTTTAGCTTCAACCTCTTTTTTATTTATTTATTTTAAAATTTTATGAATGACACCCTACAGATGTGTCAGTTTATTTTTTATTGAAAATGGCAGATATAAAATGATTCTTTGATGGGAATCAATGTTAAACATCATGAAATACATGATAAGATAAAAAATTTAAGTTATTTCTTACATATGAAAAAAGGGTTGAACATAATATGGAAGCCTTATAGCATATGTAATTATATTTCTACAAAATGTACAGATCATGCAACAATATTTTAAATTCCACAATTTTTATTCAAAATAGATCATAAATGTGTGATTTTAAATTGTTTTCAAGTGTAGAATTTTAAAAAAAGACTCAATAAGTCTGTTTAAGAGTGAATGTCACCAATAAAAACCATTAAAATAACAACAAAAAAGGTTATGATAACAATCAAGTGTTTTGTGGTTAGCAATAAAATGTGGCTACAGTAGGAAAGCAGTAAGCAGAACTTTTTGTAAATACAAACCTATATTTTTCTGTTAGTATTGATAGCATTTTACTTTATTAGTTTTTTTCCTTCTTTTTTTGAACCGCATCTTACTACTGATCAGGTTACATGCAAGTAGTATTATTAGATGGGTTCAATAGTGCCTAGCAAATGTGACAGCTGTAGATCACAAGACTTTATATATGAATATGTGAAGGTAATATTACTAACTTTTGCAACTGTCTAATACTGCCTCTATTGCAGATTTTTTATCATAGTAACCAAACAAATTCTTTTTACAACAAAAAATTTAGGTCATTTGATATCACTAGCAAGGTTGGTCGTACTTACTGTGACCAGCCATCCAAAGGTTGGTTTTCCAATCTCAAGTCTGGGCAAATGCTCATATTTGTTAGGCCGTCCACACACCATTTCACCATAACATAATAATGATGTGAGCACATCAACGTTTGGTTCGGTGTTCGGCCTTCCTTAGTGTGCCTTTTTCTACCTCGATTCGAGCTCTGAGCCATTTCAATTCAGCGTAAAAACAGGAAAGCCAAAATTCATTCTTTTCTATTTCTACTTTTCTCATCTTTGCCGTCTCATGTCGAAATGAAGCCCATTTCTTCTTGCACTAGTTTGGGTGTTCTATTAATTTCAACGACCAATTCAATCACACGTTGTTGTGCTTTATTTCATCATGTGGTATTGAAGTTGATGTGTTAATCCCCATAGTGTTGGCCAACTGACTTTGGATTGATCGGCCTCAGAACCAAGCGGATTTTGTTACACTCAGTGTTGTGAGGTACTCCACACACCTCCAAACATATTACGCTGCTCGGCTCGCGACTCTGTTACATTACGACAAATACTCCATAGTGTGTGGCCGGCCTTAATGTCCTCCCATAGACTAAGCTTTAGGAAACTGACTTATCAGTTAAATCAAATTAAACCATATCATAGTGTCCTCACCTGCATACTCATCTTGTTCATGGGCATAGAACCAGGCCCCATCGAGCCAGGGCCCATGCCACCCATCATGCTGCCGTGCTGCCCCATCATGCCCATGTTGGCCATGGAATTCATGGGGCTCATGCCGTTCATGCCCCGCCCATAGAGCCCATGCCCATAGTGGTCATGGCAGTGTTAGGGTTGCCCATCCCCATGGGACCATGACCCCGCTGGGTGCCGTAACCGTTTCCGTACTGCTGGCCCTGCATGCCGTGCTGAGGGCCCACGTTCTGCATCTGCTGGGGGCAAACACACGTTGTGACGCACTACGACATAGAGAACAAAAATATTTGAGAATTTTTCAAAACTGTGAGCATGTCCTTTGGCAGGACATTACAGTGTGCCCACCTATTGGAGAACAAAAAAATAATAATAAAAATAAACAGAAAAACAAATGTTAATAATGCACACAAAATCTAATGTGCCCGTAAGTTGAGGTCAAGCAAGGTCAACACGGCTTTAAGTCTTTCTTCCTTCCCCCGTTTTCCGCACACATGGAAATGCCAATTGATGCAGAAGAAATGTGTGTAGGTACTGTCAAAAAATTTCATCGCTCGAGTATCTAACTCAATATCTACTTCAGCCTTAAGCTGGAATATTTATTCCCTGGTTTAGGGTTAAGGCCTTCAAATATTCATATGCTTTTAATCATTTAAGGGCTGCTGCAATCATCATTTTGTATCCGGACAAACTTGGAATTTGGCGCCACCTCCTTTATAACATAGTATATCTATGTCCATTTGTTTCTTGATTATTGCTTATTGGATTTTTATACAAGTTATATTACATTATTCGTTATACTCTGCTGTTGCCTAGTTAATATTGACAATATATTTAAATTTCTGTAAGAATGAGAGTATAAAAAAAATGTAATTAGTACCCTTGACTTCTCGCATTTACACTTTTTATACATTAAGTCCTTGGCCATTTTCAAACAAGGAAAACAAGTTTCTGTGATTTAAGTTTAAGAATATTAGCAAGGTTTACAAATAATTTGTTTTGCACACTGTGCTTCGTAAATGTTTGCATGAGTTTTGCCTACATTTTTATGTATTGTAATATTTTACACCTCAACATTTGATAGCAATGTTGAGACATTACATTTTATTAGTTGTCAATCACAAAACTAGGTTAACTGAAGTATTAAAGGTTTAGTGACTCAATTATAACCAAAAAAAAATGCAATGATGCATTGTGTATTGATATACAGAAACACATAAAACAACAATGTGCGCCTTGAAGTCGGAATTGTAAAATTTTGATCACATTTTTTGTTTAAACTAATTAAAAACCAGGTTGAAAGCAAGGCAGTATTAGTAAAATAAAATGTTTGTTTGTCTGTCTGTCATGAGCATTTTAAAATACCTAACACACGCAAGGTCTGAAAGTTTAAAAATTAGTAACCCATGTACACAAACATGTTCCCATCGAATCCAGAATTTTAAAATTTAAAGTTACCTTACATGTACAATCAGCGAACTAAAAATATTTCGACAGGCCTGGTACTTCAATTTATTATAATATAATTTACAGTTAATACCTTTTATTCATAAAAAAAGATGGAAATAAAGAACAAGTTGTTGTTTAAATTGAGATGGATGCAGTAGCATTTAGTGGGGTGTTGCCAGTCATAGGAAGAGTAGACAAGGTTATACTTATAATCATTAACTCCCACTCAACATCAAACATGCCCTTTAAAACCAATCTAAACAAATTCGCTGGCCACATTGTTGTCTGAGCAGCATCTATGTGGTTGGTCAATTTAATAGTAGTCTCGTCAAGCATCGCTTCACCCGGCAACGCCCAGTGAGCCCCCACTAGTAGATCATAAGGTCCAATCTATCTCATAATGAGCTCAGATCCCATTCGTAGCTTTGCTGCTACACAAGGATTAAACATTTGACCCGACAAGGATTCAAACTCGTTCCTCAGAAGTTGCTGTTTATCATTTCCGCACCAAGGAAAGTGGGAAGGGGGGAGGACGGGCAGTTTACCGCCTACCCTATCTAGACCCCTAAAGATCGCAAATAATTGTAATAAATAATTAATTACACCAATAATAAAGAATAATAAAGATGTGTTGAGTGTATATGCTATATTTTAAGAGCAGGTTTACGACTTGATATTTAAAAGACTATACACACATTAAAAGTGTCATAAAATTATCAATTGGGAGGAAAAAGGTAAAAAAAAAAAAAATACTTTGTTACATTATACTCAGACCTAAGGTAATATTTGGTGTGCCATTTTAAGTGAAACGCCCCTCGAGTCCTATATTTAACTATGCTCTAACCTATATTCACCCTCTCCCCTCCTTCACACCCTGCTCATAATGTGTCTCTGCAAAGGTTCTACACGAAGGTAGCCAAGAGTAATGAAACTTGATGCGTGATCAAGGTAAACATGTCTGCTGTGTATGTGGGAGAGGGAAGGTGAGGCAGGGGGAAGAGGTTTGTCATAGACACACAAGCAAATACAGTTGTTTTGTCTGGTTACCTACCAGCATGTCACAATTCTGACCTTGGTCGAACAGATAACTTTCAACACTTGCAGTTTCTTGTTACATGTGTCTCATGAGAGCGAGTAAATGTTCCTTCATAATGCCAAAACTCCTTGATCATCCAAGACTTTATATCCAAGTTTAAATAAATTAAGAGCGTGGGCATAGGCATTTATTTTTCACTTTGAGTTGAGTTTGAATTAAATCATCGAGTTTTATTCGAGTTTTAGTAATATAGAGAAATATTTTTGCTATAAATAGGTGAATAGCTGTAATATATTCATACATTTAAACATTTTTAGAGTGATAATTAGCAAAAAAATTACTATCATACACATTCTGGTTTTTAACTAAAGTTATAGTTGTACAAGATGTATATTTTTTAAATCAGATGGGACTTTTTATCAGATTTATGAAATAATATCTTAAAATGAATCAATTTAACTTTACTCAATTTTTTTTTAATATGAAAATTGTGATGGACATATTTTAGACTTGAGTTCAAGCAACTATTCTCTTCCTTATAGCACTGCATCTTACTACCTGTTTGGGTTTAACGCATACTAATTGCTAATGTGTTAAGCACAAGCAAGGTTGAATTTGTAGGAGTGTACCTACATATGTGTGGAAGGAGAGTGGAAAATCGTTTAGGAAAGGCAACTGTTTGTACACCTGACCAGGATTCAAACCCTGATCAAGAGCAGAGTGTGGTCGCTGCAGAAGATATGTGCAATTTCATAGATTTTTCAACTACATTTGTTCTTGCGTCACTTAGGTGAGTTTGGTTTTGAATTGTTCATGATAACAAAGATTTTTTTAACTAAATCTTGAATTATATATCAATGGATTCTCCACAATTTTTTTAAATATAATGTTAGTATTGTAATTTTCAAGTTTTTAGAGAATAAAATTCACCTAAAGGGTATGGTTCTTAGGTTTTACCCCTGACAAATCACTGTTTTATAAAGAAAAGTGTAGTGCCAGGGCAATACGCACGGGAGGGGGTGGGGGTATACCCCTCCCATTGAAAAATAAATATTTACTCTAGATAAAACAATATCAATATATTGAGACACGAACAAAAACGTTTCAGTAGAAGATTCCAAAAATGAGAAGTGATATTTGTAAGACTCCTACTTAATAATTTCTTCCCTGAAGTTGACTTGATAAAATGCAAATATTTAAATTATTTTTATCACAAGGAAACATCTCAATAATATTTTATGTGTAGGTACCCTTGTATTGTTAACCAGTTTTATTATACCTAATCATAAAAAAAAATTGGATTATTGAACCTCCCACCCCCCCTTACAAAAATCCTATATACAGCCCTGTGTAATGCTATGGTTGTTTTAGGATGTCCTCGATTAGTGGATCTAATTATCAACAATGTCAACGGTTGATTCAAATATCTGTAGAGAGAAAATGTTTGTCTGCCAACGAGCCTTTATCCCGCGAAGAAGAATAAAAAAGAAGTCCACGGCTACGCTATTGGTATTGCGCGCGCATCATTGCCATGGCAACCCAAGTGACGTCAGTTTATATTCGAGGCCAGTCTGTGACGTCACTGTCACCATGGTAACAGTCGTCATAACCATGTTTGTTAGGTCACTCTTCCTTCTTCGGTGGCTAGTCGAACGAACAATCGCTTCGTTTCGAGTGTTGGGAGGAATATTAATTTCATCTAAATTTTCCTCCTCCTCCTCTCTATTTTCTTTATCAAGGTGTGTGAGGGTCAGTAGGCAACCGTCGATCAGAATAATGGTAGCCGTTAAAAAAAACATTAGAACTACTTTGTTTGGGTGTCAGTAGGTTACGGTCGTTGCATCTAACTTTTTTTTTGTCAAACTTTTCTCGCTACCCGTTCGGTTTGTACGCATACTAACCTTTCTAAGCAATGTGTTAAGGGTGACTAAGGTTGCAAGAAGCGGAAATGTAGCCGCATTTGCGTGTAGGGAGAGTGAAAAACAATTAAGAAAAAATTACATTCTGTATACCCAACGCAATTCAAACCCCGAGCTCCCAGTCAGTCTATTCTATTTAGAGAACGACCCAATTAAGGTAATAAAAAAGTTTTTAATTACTTCAAGAGTGATTTAATGTTTACATAAATAACTCCTTTTGAGATACTTCACTACGCCCCACAGCAGTTAGGACACCTCCAAAAATAATTTCTGGTCATGCCCCTGCGGTGCCCTAAACGCTGACCATATGGGCAATTTTAATAAACATAATTAGACGCTGAATGTTGACGTAAGTTAGTCGGTAGCAAGTCTGCAGCCACGAGTTAGATTCCAGACAGAGGCTAAAAGCACATCAAATTGGTTAATTTATCAGTGGCTTGACCCGCATCGGTAACCACGGGGTGTAACGCGTCACTTTCGTGTTAGACTAGATTCCCGGTAGCGGGAAGATCAAGGTTCTAATCCCGGTCGGGTGTACTGAGGGTAGTTTCCCATTTTCCTCTTTACGAAAATGCGGGTACACTTTCTCTATAATTCTTACTCCCTCCTTCCTGTATTCATTAAAGTAATTAATGTATTCGTGGCGTTACTCTCGCAATAGACTGGACTTGCCGATGACGGGGAGATGGAGTTCGAATCCTGGTCGGGTGTTTTTCCTAAATGGTTTTCCACTATATATCCAAGCAAACGCGGTACACTTCCTCTAGATTTAACCTTTTTTCATCCATAATACACTACCGTAATGACAAATATGACGCGCTAATAAGGGTGGCCGGATCCAAGCAGCACGGGCTGACCCTGTGTCTAATGGTGGCAGATGGTCGTGTAGCCTACTCTGTTCCTGGCAAGATTATCTGTTTGATGCTGCAGCTGATAACGACTTTATCTCTATCAGTTGTTTGACTGCTCCTATTAACATCGTCGGATGTAGGGTTGACTACAGCATTGGGCGAGCCTAGCTGCCTGTCTTCCTTGCCGAGGAAATACATCATGTTTGTTGCACAATTGAAAAACTTAGGAGCGTGGCATCACATACCAATCAACTTTGTGATACAGTCGGCTAGAAATCGTAAATGTACATCAAAATTGCACGTGGATCATTTCTGATTAAAATCCACATAAGTGACAAGATGAAGAAAGGAAGGGAATGGCAAGAAGAGGAGTATGATGGCAAGCGGCAGGTATTTGGAATGACAGAGAGGTGACAAGATGAAGAAAGGAAGGGAATGGCAAGAAGAGGAGTATGATGGCAAGCGGCAGGTATTTGGAATGACAGAAGGTGACAAGATGAAAGAAAGGAAGGAATGGCAAGAAGAGGAGTACGCTGGCAAGTGGCAGGTATTGAATGACAGAAAGGTGGCAATATGAAGAAAGGAGAGGAATGGTAAGAAGCAGGGTACGATGGCAGGTATTTGGAATGACAGAAGAGGGGCAAGATGAAGAAAGAAAAGGAATGGCAAGAAGAGGAGTATGATGACGGGTATGTGAAGCGACAAAAAGGTGGCAAGATGAAAGATTAAGCTGACGCGATGTCTTGTAGGAACCCAGACCCTAAAGCACGTTAAAATTGGGGTTGATGATTATGAAGGTCAGAGGAGAGACTCACCCCCGAGGTTGCGACTCACCTGCCCGAATTGAGAGCCCATGTCCTGCCGCTCGTGGATGGCGACGTTCATGACGCTTGCGGCGGCCGTCGCAGTGGCTGTAGCCGTCGCCGCCGCCACCATGGCTAGGGCGCTCTGAGCCGGGGGGTGGTACTGCTGCTGGCCGTCCTGCGACCCACCCCCGCCGCCTCCACCCCCGGACACACTACCCGCGGAGACCGAGTTGTTCATCCCTGACTGCGGCGGGCCATAGCCGCCGCCCCCAGCGCTCCTGGAAACACAAACAATAGACGCAACCATCAATACACGACCGGGGTATAAAATGAACCTTGACATACATACATCACTACACGACCGGAGTATAGACTGAACATTGATACACATACATCCATCCATCACTATAAAACTGGGAGTATGCAACGTAAAATCAAAGATAAAACAATTTATTTTTATTTAAGTGGACACGCCTCTCTCTCTCTATATATATATATATCGAAAATAGGAGCCTTAGTATATAAATCGGTATATAAAATAAAATAGGAATCGTGACATTGCTAACTAATCCGAAACCTTAGCTCAGTCGGTGGCGTGTCTGTCTACTAAGTTAAGGGTCCCGGGTTCGATTCTTGACATGACTGAAAAATTTATCATTGGTGAAATGTGGGTTTACCCTTTTCACAGTGATGAATTAACGGACGGGGACTGGATGTTGTGCCTGTCCTTGTCTTATGTTATATTATAAGACATATGAAGCTAAAACAAACCTAGCAAGCCGGTAGTGGAAAATATATGGCTAGAATGAAAAAAAACTGACCCAGGCCACAGACTGGAAACATTAATGATCTAAAAAAATTCCCAATCTTATATATATATATATATATATATATATATATATATATATATATATATATGCGCACTGTAGTGATCCTCAAATACCTTTGAAGCAATGTCACTGTTTCTATTTTCTCGATTACTATTTTTGTTATTTGTTTTTATCAAATGTTAACCTCGATTTTTCGATTCTAGTTTTTGATTTCTTTATCTATGCTCTTCAGTGGTTCTAAATAAATATATATATATATATATATATATATATATATATATATATATATATATATATATATAAGAGGGTTCTTCCCTCCCAAGGAGAGCCTCCCTGTGCACCCTCTCACGACCAAACAGAGAGAGTGGGGCAGGGGGGGGGGGGGTTAGCTTGTCGTGGGAACACTAGTAGGAAGCAACTCTCATAAGAACGAACTAAAGAAGAAACGGAGGGGGGTAGTTCACCCCTCCTGTTGATAACTAGACACGCGCTCGTTACAACACCCTCCCTTGGCTGCCGGTTAGGGGTGAAACATGGCAAAATATACAAGGGTTGTCTTGGAGTTAAATATTGGTACTTTTTGTGGAGGGGGAAGATATTCAACTTGCACTTTATAAACAGCACACACAAAAAGAGTTACAAAATATAACATAAAAAGCAAACGTATAACCTAGAACATCAACACTTTAACACTCAAACAAGGGACGTACCAAGGAGAAAACGGGGGTGTTTGAAGGCTTAAATCACCCCCTTTATCCTCCTTAAGGGGTCTGCTTAAGGTTTTATTTGGAAGGAGGAGGGTGTAGATAGGTTGTAGAAGGTTCAGTATTTTCTTACGTTTTCTTACGGCGGCGAGGGGAGGCAAAATCCATCCAACGTAAGCTTTTTTTTTATCAATGTTTATGGTGAAACAAAATCTTAATATTTTTATCTGAAAATAGATATATATTCACTATAAAATTTCATTTATATTTAATTTACACACTTCAATCTAAGTAGCCCTAGTCTAAAATTTAGGTTTTTTTCGGGTTTTTTTTACCAATCCTTATGTCAAAAAAATTATTAAACGATAAAAATAATATAATTTACCAAATAGTAAAAAAAATACGTAAGATGGAATGGAATGGGATGGAATCTTACGATCACACATGTGGGCGAAGGGGAGGGGGGGCCTTATGGCTTGGAAGATAATTATCAAAAATAGGTTTTGAGTAAACTACACTTTAGTACGTTTTCCTTATAAAAACAAACACATCATCCTGTTAATCACAATAATCACTCTTCCTCTCACAGCACCCAGTCCTTTCACCAATGATAAATAATGTATTTCGGTATTATCTGGGCCCTTATTTCTGAGTGCATTATTCAGCAACTCGAAAAGCAGTCTAGATGGCTCCGAATGATTGAAGGAATGCATCTCCGGACTTAAAGAGATACCCCATATACGGCAGAGTGTAGGTACAGTAGCCCCATGACTTCTTTGGTGCTGACTGACATTTCACAGCTGACTTCTGACAGTCAACATTTAGGTATATACCTAAATTTTGACTGTCAGAAGTGACAACTGCTAAAGACATGTTTTTTGCAGATCATATGGTTCGGCGTAGGGATACATAATTTGGTCTGGTAGCTTTTCAAAGCCGTCAGAAGTCAGCACCACAAAAGCTAAAACTGAGGTATAGCTGACAGCAGACGTTACCAGATCTATTTTCGCGTGTTCATTTGCCAAACCACGTGAGCTGCAAGACTATATGTCAATTTAAGCAGTCAAAACATTCACAACCAACATTTTGTTTTTAATTATGTTTTTCTTCCAACTGCTATTTTTTTACATCTTCTGCTAGCTGTCAGTAACCACCATTCCTATGGTGAATCGACTATATAGGCAGATTTCAGCCTAAGAGCTCATTTCACGGTCGATTAAGCGGGAAATTAGTGATAAAATTATGCTCAAACCAGAAAATGAATCTAAGTCCGGTTTTCTGCATTGTGCACAACGAAATTGGGATAAGTTTGGTAGTTTTTATTTTCAAATGATTATTTTCCAATAAGATTTTTTAAAGGCCTAGTAGAACAGTTTCAGTGGTTTAAATCCCACTGTTGTTATAAAGTCAAGTTGTATTATCTACCTAAACTAGGTGTTATCCGTGGGGTGAGACGGGCTCTTAAGACGCCTGGTTGGAGCTGTATTATCTACCTTTAGAAACTAGGTGTTATCCGTGGGGTGAGACGGGCTCTTAAGACGCCTGGTTGGAGCTGTATTATCTACCTTTAGAAACTAGGTGTTATCCGTGGGGTGAGACTGGCTCTTAAGACGTCTGGTTGGAGCTGTATTATCTACCTTTAGAAACTAGGTGTTATCCGTGGGGTGAGACGGGCTCTTAAGACGCCTGGTTGGAGCTGTATTATCTATCTAAACTAGGTGTTATCCGTGGGGTGAGACGGGCTCTTAAGACGCCTGGTTGGAGCTGTATTATCTACCTTTAGAAACTAGGTGTTATCCGTGGGGTGAGACGGGCTCTTAAGACGCCTGGTTGGAGCTGTATTATCTATCTAAACTAGGTGTTATCCGTGGGGTGAGACGGGCTCTTAAGACGCCTGGTTGGAGCTGTATTATCTACCTAAACTAGGTGTTATCCGTGGGGTGAGACGGGCTCTTAAGACGTCTGGTTGGAGCTGTATTATCTACCTAAGCTAGGTGTTATCCTTGGGGTGAAACGGGCTCTTAATAACACAAATCGAAAGTCAACAATCGGTGATTTTAACCCCCACGCCATCGACATTCAAGGCCAGACAGACTAGATATGTATGTCGAAATGTGGATATTGACAAAGGAAAAACACTAGCTCTTTTATCTTGAAGCCTACATAGTGGGGGAAAGCATAGTCTAATATATAGAAGGCGGTTGTTGAGAAACACCGGAAATGACACATTACGTTGTTACAAAAACATGTGAGGACTTTGATTTTGTTTTATCAAACCCTTTGAAAACCTCACCATGGTATTTGGAAATACATAACAGTCAGGTCAGTCCATATCCAGTTTATCTGAGTCTGGGGGTGGTGGGGGGTTAGAAAGTAATTCTATTATTTAAAAAACATGCTAAAATGTTTCAATGGTTTCAATTCCACTGTTTTTTTAAGAGTAAAATAATAGAAAACCGCATCACATTGCGACGCATGGTTAGTTTTTTTAAACACGCGTTTTACTACACGTTTAGGTCATACACAATGTACTAATTATGAAAATGTGTTAGGGATTAGGAAGGTTGAATTTATAAGTGCACCCGCATATGCGTGGAGGGACATTGGAAAACCATTTATAGAAAAATCACCCTCATAACACCTATTGGAGCCCCGATCTTTCCGTGATAAGTAGTCTAGTCTATTGCGAGAGTAAAGATAATTCAACTACAGTTGACTGAAGGGAGTAATGAGGAGTTTGGAGGAAAGAGGAGAAGACTGGGTCAAGGTGGAGGAAGATAGGTGGTGGAGAGGCTTATGTTCCGAGCAGACACAGCCAGGGGCTGGAAGCTGCTCATGATGATGATGATGATGATGAACTTCAGAAGCATGTCATTTTTTTTTATCCCCGCGTCTTACTACCCACTCAGGTTATACGCAAAAAAAAAATTAAGTGTACAATAGCCCACCGGCTTCAGTGGCCACATGGTCTAAGGCGCCACTCTCGTGTTAAACTGATGACGTTGAGATCGGGGTTAAAATACCGGTCTGGTCTATTGAGGGTGTTTATTTTTTAAAATGATTCTCCACTCTATTTCCACGAAAATGCGGGTAAATTACTTCTAAAATGCTTCCTTCCTCATCCCTATCACATTAGAGTAATTGTCATATATACATATAACCTGTACAGGTAGTAAGATGCAGTGATAAAAAAATATTTAATACCCTTTAAAAAAAAAAGAGTCCCGTTATAATACCTGTAAGAAATCCGCGCACCCACCGAATTTTCTGTTTGGTATCTACGGTGTGTATGTGGGGGGAAGAGAGAAATCTCCCATGATTCAATGGTGACCTTGAGAAATGGAACGGTGTCGCAATCTCTAGTGAAATGTCACGGTGGTCCATCACGTCGAGTGCCCTACATACAGATCACGGTCTTGTCTTGAATACACCCTGTCTACGGTAGGAGAGATGGTGGTAACTGACATCTGGCTGAATGTTCTTTATTGCCAACATTGCTTGAAAGTCACTAATATGTTAACCTGTTCGGAAATAATTATTATTTGCTTACTAATACTAATCAATAAAAAGTGTTATCAAATTATTCAAATAATACTTCTCTAAGGATAACTGTACGTATGATTGGAGTTTTCGTGACTCAATGAAAGAACAAAATATATTAATAAAAACTTTTGTTTTTGTTTAGTGGCTGTGGCAACAAGAGATAATGTAGTGCATGAGATAATAAATTAAAAGTATTATATCTACACCTGTATCTTAGACCTCTTTGTCCAGTGGCAGCAATGCACATTGTGAACTGTGTTCTTCTTTTCATTGTAATAGACAAAATGCGATCGTTCCCTTTTAGATATTATCCATCAACCTTTCCTGTATCTTCTTCCAAATATATATTGCACTTGTATCTTGTTATAACTGGACACCATGCTAAATAAATGTATCTTATTACTTAGAAAAAAAGCCTTACCGAATATTAATTACCGATTATAAAAAAAAAAGTTCCTATGAAAGTTACCTATTATTATTATTATCTACTATTTAAATTTATGTGATATTTACACTCACATTAATAAAAATATTAAAATAGCTTATACCATTCCATCCCCAGGTCATTTTGTAGAATGTATTCTTCTATCAAGATAAGGATAGTGTAGCCCTAAAGTGTAGGTAGACCCCACATGAGGTTAAAAATAAAAATATTGTATAACAGTTCTACAACCAATTGTCCACAAATCCCTCCCCTCCCCTTCTTTTTACCCCGATTCACCCCTATAGTATGTATGTGTACCCACCAAGGGCAGCAGCTAGAAGACTACCCAAACAATAGCTTACCGCCCTTTCCCAACCTTTAGCATAACACGGGACTTGACATAGAGATCGCTTCCCAAGAACCGGCTGGGCTTGCAGCGCACAATGAATGAATTGGATGTTGGAAAGGGGGGGGGAAGGGGGATTATAACCGCCCCTCACTCCCTCCTTTCTCACTCTCTCACTCTTTCACACACACACAAGTATATCTGGACCAGGGAAAGCTGACACATCGTGGATGGCCTCAAGGGAAAAAAAACACACCTTTTTATACCTTCTTAAACCCAATCCACCCCCTTCCAACAACCTTCTAATCCTATTCAATATGTAATTCAAATTTATATTTTATATATATATATCTTTTTGACTTTAACAAACTGTGGCAATTTTTTAGAGGAGCTTAAAAAAGCAAATTGCCGCTTGTTAGAAACATTTTATGGGCGCTTATGAGCACGTTTCCCCTCCGTCCCTTCTCGGATAACACATCAGGTAAAACAGCTTAAATCAGAGGTACCGTGGAACGTTTTGTGTTACTTTACTTTAAAAAAAGATTAAAGCTAACAAACTGTTTGACTATATATATATATATATATATATATATATATATATATATATATATATATAAAAATTTAATATAATTGAAAGATCATTATTAAAAAACAACTATACAACAGATCTCAATTTCACTGTTGTCAAATGAAGAATGAAGAAAAACCGCGACTTGATAAGTTTTCTGGTTCGAACGTAGTTCTGTAGGCCTACATAATATCCTGATTAATCGGGTGTGAAATAGACTCTTAAAACAGAACAACCTTAAATAATAGGCCAATTAATATATATATATATATATCTGGATGTAAAAACTAAAAATCAATATTATATATATTATATTACTTTTTTAGTTTTTGCATCAATTACTGTTTCCAGCCTGTGGCCTGGGTCAGTTTTTTTTATTCAAGCCATATATTTTCCACTACTTGCTTGTTAGGCCTGTCGTAGCTTCATATCCCTTAAGTTCTATCTTAAGACTAGGACAGACACAACATCCAGTCCCCGGCCGTTAATTCATCACTGCGAAGGGGAAAACCCACATTTCACCTATGATAAATTTTTCGGCCATGCCGGATATAGAACCCGGTACCCTTAGCTCAGTAGACAGAGACGTTACTCATTGACCTAGGGTCTCGAATTTTATATATATATGTGTATATATATATATATATATATATATATATATATATATATATATATATATATATATATATATATATAATATATATATTATATATAGCTTTAAAATATAATACAACACTAAAATAGCGTTTCCACGGTTATTTTTCAGAAATGACTTTTCCTCGTGTCGTGTCACAAAAACAAACTACACCCCATCGGTTGCAATGACACGAAGAAACACTCGGGTAGCTTTTCAGTTCGACAAACATTATACGTTAAACAGACTATACTGATCTAATAATAAGATACAGAATCTGCCACTTCACACTTTGAGGCGTCAACATCCCCCATCCTCCCCTTACCCCATCCTTTTCCCAAAGACCTCGAAAAGATTCCTTTCAACAGATCCCAAAATTCACCCTAAATATTTAACCAATTGAATCAATTCCTTTTACCCCCTCTTTTTAACCCCCCGCACCCACCCCATTTTTCTCATATACAAAAGGCAAGTTAGAAACATCAGTTCCCTTTTGTAACATTCCCACCGCTTCGTAAACCCCCCCCCCCCATTTCAACGTTTTCCTCTAATTCCTCACCCCAAACGATTGGTTGATATAAGCTATATCGACTCTCATTTGAAAATAAAAACCAACACATTTAGGTTGAAATGGTTCTCAAACATTTTGGGTCTTTCGACCCCCTACCGGAGTAACCTCTCTTCTGTGACTACCACCCGGGGTAGCTTCCCTTCTAAAACAACCCCAACCCCCAAGTACCTTTCCTTCGGCGGCCCCTTTCCACTGTTAAAGATCAAACGCTTGTTATAACCAGATAATATTTAGTGAGCTAGTGTTTAAAATTGTTCCCCCACAAGGCGGAAAAAATTCAATTTTATATTTTTCAGCGAGAGTTTGACCATTAGATAAAGGATTTGCTGGAATTTTTCGTGAGCCAATTTTTTTTTTCAGGCAGCTTATTATCCACATTTAATTACACTAATACACGCTTTGCCTGAGGCAGGGTGGTCCAAACGTTTTTCAACCAAAGGGCCAAATATGATCAGTTTACACCGTGGGTCGAAGATATGTTTAGTAATACCAACAAACAACAGTTAATAAATAATAATAATAATAATTATTATTATTAGCACCGCGTCTTACTACCCGTTCGGGTTATACGCACTTACGCTAATGTGCAATGGTAGGGTGATTGTGAGATGAAATGGAGGACCTACAGTTTAACATGGAATCCGAACCACGGTGGAGGCCTGGCATTCCTCACATTCACAAGTTGTGATTAATACACATCTTGTCAGAGGTGAAGGAAGGGTTTGGCAATCAGATAAATCTGTGCCGGGACCGAGGATTGAACCCCGGACCCTCAGCACAGAAGTCTGACACCATACCCCTAGACCACCAGGCCACCAATAAATAATTACTTTCAATACTTATTAGTTGTATTTCCGAATTCTGATTGATAGAATCCTTAAAATTTTACTGCCAGTTTTTTGTATTATTCTCCCAAAAATGTATTATGAAATATCCAAGCACATACACTTTCACAAAACAACTAAAATATAAATATATACATATTTTTATTAATCAAATAAATGCATGGAAAAATACAATCATGAACTTTTTTTTAAATAAATCCTTTTATTTGAATCAATAGCTTATGTAACATCTGTCACCGGGGGTTTCCCTTTTTTCCTCCGGGATAATGTGAGGGCCACAGTTTCAGTGAGCGCGGGCCGCATCTGACTCGCGGGCCGCCAGTTGGACCACACTGGCCCAAAGCGTCACGCTCGCAACAAACTGGATTACCGATGACGAGGATATCGAGGTTTGTAATCCTTGTATAATGTACTGAGGGTAGTTTTCCCTAAATTGTTTCTCGCTTAGCCTACATGCAAATGCAGGTGCACTTTCTCCTAATCCAACCTTCCTCATTCCTAACATATCAGCGTGATTAGTACATATGCGTACAACCCGAACGGTAGTAAAGCACGGTGGTAGAAAAACTCACTAATAGTGTACAGATAAGTTAGAATTTTACAAGGGATGTTTACCCACATTTGCGTGAAGGGAGATTGGAAAACCGTTTTAAAGTGAGAAAAGTCAGTACACTCGACCGTGATTCGAATCCTGACCTCCCCGTAACTGGCAGACCAGACTAAACAAGCGTAACTTCTCTGTCCGCGTGTCCACCAGTGCAGGTATTTTTTTGTTAGATATTGTGTTAAAATATTGTTTAATTATTACTTAAATATGTCTGATACTTGAGCTCAGTGGATAACGCGTTTGCCTCCTGAGCTGTGGATTCTGGGTTCAATCCCCGGCATAGCCAAGAAGCTTATTATTGCCAAAAGTGTAACCTTCCTGCGCGTATTTTGACTGGCTGTCATGGGCGTTCATGGGCCTTTATTTCTCACTGCTCCAGATAATTGTATAGCTCACCAATGAAGCTTTCTTTACTACAATCTATAACAAATGTTTGTACTTCATAAGACAACAGGAGGAGTTGTTCTACAGTTATGTAATAGACCTGATATGAAGAAGAGAAGTACCCTTGAAGTGTAAGGAAGTCAATGTTGCCAACTGTACAATCTAGCTACTACTACTTTTAATACCACCTGTACAATCCAATTTTAGGATATATATTCTAAAAGTAATAGCCTGTGACCCTTCTATAAAGTAACCAATTTTACATTAATTATTAATTATTTTTTATGAAAAGCTGTGGGTTTATCAATATGTCAGAAAGGAGTATCCTACCGGTCAAAATGCAATCCATTTCAGGTCCATGTACTATCTCTAAAGAGACTATAGAGTTGGCAACACTGGAGGAAGTGTTGTACAGGGCGTACTTTGTACCCATTGTCACATATGCAGTAGAAACATTGACAATGGGTGTAAAGGAGAGACAAGGAAAATGGAGGCCACAGGAATTAAGTTTGTGAGGAGCATGTTAATTGTAGAGAGAATCCCCCCCCCCCTTCCACACACACACACACAATTTATTTAAGGTATTCAACGTGCTCTTTCTGAACCGACTGATTATATCAGCATACGACTTATAAACTAGATAACTTAAATCTAGAACAGACACAAAATCCAGTTCGTGACCGGTAATCCATCGCTGTGAAAGGGTAAACCCACATCTCACCAACGATAAATTTTTCAGCCGTGTTAGGAATCAAACCTGAAACCCAGAGCTCAATAGACAGTCACCCCACCGATTGAGCTAAGGTTTCGAAGAGCTGTTACGATGAGAAACAAGATTTGGAATGAAGTTATCCGGGAAAGAGTGGGGGGTAAAAGCAGCACATGAGATAGTGGAGGAAGGTTAGGTTGAGATGGTATGGACATGTAGTAATGGAGATGGAGAGAATACCAATTAGAATGATGGAGATGAAGTATGCAGGAAAATACCGCAAGGCAGATCAAGAAAGAGATGGCGGGAGCACATAACTGAAAGTGTGCAAGTGAGAGGAGAGGAATTGAGTCAATTAAAGTAGGGAGTATGGTGAAAGTATAGAGGAATATGGAGGCATTTTACTAAACTAAACCACCCACAGGCTGGAAACAATTGATGGTAATGATGATTATTATTATTATTAGCACCACGTCTTACTACTCGTTCGGGTTATACGCACTTACGCTAATGTGCAATGGTAGGGTGATTGTGAGATGAAATGGAGGACCTACAGTTTAACGTGGAATCCGAACCACGGTGGAGGCCTGGCATTCCACACATTCACAAGTTGTGATTAATACACATCTTGTCAGAGGTGAAGGAAGGGTTTGGCAATCAGAGAAATAATGATGATGATTATGAGATATCCCTTTTGTTATGAGGAGCTGGAAGGAGTGCGTTGGTTATGCCATGGCCTCAGACAATATGGAAAATATGAGTGAGGTAAGAAGAACACTTCCATTTACTCGATTGTAATTGAAACCCGTCCTTCTGGAATCAAATTTCACTCTCCTGGAGTTTTAAGAAAGCAAGCGATAGCGCCCCCTGTGGCCGAGCCAATATAGGCTACCCCGTGTTACATCTGTCTGAAAACTTACCCAGGCGGCGCGCCCTGCCGGTAGCCCACGGAGGCGAATGGAGTCCCCTGCTTGTTAGGGGGTCCCTGCTGCTGGCCGTACCCGGCCCCCGCCGCCACGTTGCCCCCGTGGGGCCCCGACTGCGTTGAGGTGGTCACACCCCAAACTGTGGTCACCACAGACAGCTGCTGCTGAGGGGCGCCCCCGGGCGACCAGTCCCTGAAACCAACGATACACAGATCAAGATCGACCGCCTGACGATCACACTTTGACAAGACGATCACAATCTGAGCAAACGATCAAGAGTTGAACTGACGAGGTCACGTTTTGAACTGACGATCGAAAGCCGGAAGCCGGTTAGAGAACCTACATCTCAGAGCCTTCGGCCGGGATTCGTAACTCAACCTTCTTGCCGAAGAAAACTTGACTAGACAAGAATGGTAACTTTTTGTCCATATACTCGAGTGTCTAATTTACATTATGAATAAAACCAAACAAAACTCGAAATTAAATTCCAAGGAGATCTAGACGTGAATCATTTGTTTACCTCATGTTATTGTAGGCACATAATACTCAGACACTATGACGTTATGTCATGTCAATAAGAATAGGTAATTATCACTTTATTTAATACTTGAATAAAGAAGTAGCAGCTCCGATTTTGAAAATGAGATAAACGGCCGAAGGCCTCGCTGTGACAACCACGACACCCTCTAACCGCAAATGTTGGCACTACCATCGTTAACGGCGGCGGCCGCTCGGTCGGTATAGCTCACTTACGGGACTTACGGGACGGGTATTATTGTAAAAGTGTACTAGAATTATTGTTTGTCTATAAAAAATATTTTTGAACTCAACTGGATTGTAAATTAAATACTATTTGTGTGATAAAAGCTAGGACAAAAAATGGAAAGTAGACTTATTACTCCTAGACAACAGGTTGTTAAGTTGTGACCCACGACCCCTACAAGGGTCGCGAAAAAGGCTCTTGAGGGTCGCGGCAAATCTTGACAGATGTAAGTAAATAAAAAATTTACTATAGATTTGAAATTAAAATATGCTACGGCCTTTCATTTTATAATGGTTTAGTTTGTTGAGGAAATAAAACGTCCTCAGGCATGATTATACGAACACAATTTTAAAAATAATTCGTATGATCCGACTAAGATAACCTAATCCTTTTTATGTAAAAATTTAATTCCATAAAAATATCATTCATAAAATTAAATATAACAAATATACATGCTTTTTAAAAAAATAAATATGTTAAGTAATTCTATTTCTAATTTGATATGGCACTGCTTAAATACCGTCAATAGAATACTAAAAACACAACTCAATCATTACCGCACAGGGCCGCTAATAATTTGTCTTGTGAAAAGAAGTTAAAAAAAAAAAAAGTCAACCTCCATGAATTTGGGGTAAAGTGCTCGCCTCGGAACCTTACGTTCGTGGGTTCAAACCCAACTGGGGTCGACGTAGTTTTCTTGAACGATAAAACCGTAGCACAACTTCCTCTGGAAAGGAAATTAAAGGTCTTAGTCCCATGTCGATTGTGGCACGTAAAGAACCCTGTAAAATATAAGGTACGTTATATGAAAATACTTTTCCCGGCAAAATTAGTAGGCCCTTTCGCTCTCGTTCATAGAAATTCTCGTGTGCTGATATAATTAGTCAGTTCATAAAGTTCACGTTAAAATACCTAAAATAAATGAAAAATTATTTGAAAAACGTTTAAAAACCTGTCTTTTCAAGACAATGCTTGTTTAGCCCTTGCGGCGGATACGACGTCATTTGAGTACAGTGTATTGCAGGTTGAATTATAAGCTAGTTTTATTGGTTTTAGATTTAATGCGCCGTCTATTAATAGTAATTATTATATTTCTAGCACACTGGCATACTCTAATTTGGGCAGGAAAAAAGTTTATAAAATATCCAAATATATTTTTTTTGCTGCCAACATTGATAATATTTTACCAAATTATTTGTGTTATTTTATAGGTAGGCTTATTATTATTTATTTTTTAGCAACGCTTCTTACCACTATTCGGGTTATACGATTATGTACTAATTATGCTATTGGGTTAAGGATGAGTAAGGTCAAATTTAGATGAAGTGTACCTGAATTTGCGTGGAGAGAAAGAGTGGAAAACCATTTAGAAAAAAAATCACCCTTAGTACACCCGACTAGGATCGAACCACGATCTCCCCATCAGCGGGAGTATAGTCTATTGCTATAGTAACGCCTTAGACCATGTGGCCACCGAAGCTGTTTTTATAAGTATTGATGATATCTATCAAAAGTGACAGCTGCGGTTAACATGACTTGATATTATGTGTGAATATATTAAAATTGTTTTAGTAACTTTAATAATTATCAGAAACGGTTATTCCTACCAAAATTAGGGTTTAGTTTAGGCTGGTTATGTTAGGTTCTATACATTCATATTGTTTATACTTATCGGTGCAGAGTAAAACACGAATCAACAAAAATATATCCGCACCGATGGACGCGCAATCTGTCAAACTAATTTAATCTGGATCTTCGGTGACAGGGAGGTCAATTTATCGATCTTAGTTTAAAGTCAGGTCAAATTATTTAAAACTCTAAAAAAGATATTGCCGGATGTGAGGTCATATCGCACCGCGTCCACGAAAGCGAGCCGAATGCGGCGAGGCATTCGAATTATAATTGTTTTAAACTCGCGCATGCGCATATCATACAGCTCTTATTGTGGTTAGCACTTTTATCTCACTTCCCCGTTCCTGCCTTGATAGCTAACTGAATAATGGGGGCGTGAGTTGAATTTTTCTTAAATCACCCCTGGTACAGTATGCAACCCCTCACTCAGCAGTGTCGTCCAAAAGGATGCAAGGGGGAATCAGGATTAGTACAGAAATTATTTAATTATTATGAAGAGTCCATGAGGAAACGAAAAAATGTCAAATGCATTATTTTACAATAATACGTCTATAAGCTTTTTTTCCCATCACGTATTATTCGGGATTTACACATACGCTAATGGAGTAAGCGGTAAGGATGAGGAAGGTATAATTTAAGAGGAAAAGTACACGCATTTGATTAGAGTTGGAGTGGGGAATTCATTTAGGAAAAATATCCTCAGTATACCCGACCGGAATTCGAACCTTGATCTCACCGTGATCTAAAATTAGATTATTAATAAACAATTATAATATGTAATCATTTTGACAAGATCTTTAATTTTAAATAAAGTAGGCCTAAATATTTGATTTTATAAATTAACTGCAATTTTTATTCGAATAAAATTTGTTAATTGCTATTAAAAATTAATATTTTGTTAAATTGAAGATCATATCCATAGGAAAAGCATGCAACAAATTTGAAACTTGTGCGTTATGTAACGACAAAAGTAAGTTGTCGCTAATAACGCTTCGGTGGCCGCAATGTCTAGAGTGTTAATATCGCAATATACTAGACTGCCGAAGACAGGGAGATCACGGTTCGATTCCGGTCGGGTGTAATGATGGTTGTTTCACTTAAATGGTTTTCCACTCTTACTCCTGAATTGGGTACAAAATTCAACTTTCCTAATCCCTAACACATTAGTGCAATTATTACATAGACGTGTAAACCGAACGGGTAGTAAAACGCGGTGCCTAAAAAAAGGGTAGTTTATTAAATAAAAAAAAGTCAGCGCGAGAGTTCAAATCGAACGGAAAGATGATTCAAATAAGCTACCAAATTTCGAACCATGTTGCCAAGTGTAGCCCACACAACCAATTTCAGTAGGCGATTTTTTTTATTGTGTCTTGAAAACAGGATGGTTTTTAAAATCCATACACCGTACAACCATTGATGAGGGTCTACAGTAATTATTATTATTATTATTATTAGCACCGCGTCTTACTACCCGTTCGGGTTATACGCACTTACGCTAATATGCAATGGTAGGGTGATTGTGATATGAAATGGAGGACCTACAGTTTAACGTGGAATCCGAACCACGGTGGAGGCCTGGCATTCCTCACATTCACAAGTTGTGATTAATACACATCTTGTCAGAGGTGAAGGAAGGGTTTGGCATTCAGATAAATCTGTGCCGGACTGAGGATCGAACCCCGGACCCCAGCACAGAAGTCTGACACCTTACCCCTAGACCACCAGGTCACCTCTACAGTAATTAATCGTGTCCCAATTCACAATTACTAACAATGTAAAATACAACTCTTAACACACCGTAGACACAACAATATAATACTAGCATTGCAATATTCCAATCAGTCTCAAATATTATTTCCAATAATTTGCACCAATAACAATTGGACGTGAATGACGATCACATCTCTGGTCGAGATAACTTGAAAATAATTCTTTGTCATCAACCGTTTGACTCTCCGATCATCATGATAATGGGTATAACATAACCTACAAGTTTTGATAAATTATTTAGTTGTTGCGTCATTATTCAAGTGATTTATAAAAGTAGTAAAACATGTGTTTTATATATTCATTTTGAGTGTGACTTAAATTTTAAGGATAGTAGTGTAAATTATGGCGTCTTTAGATTATGTAAGTGTTTTTCAATTATACAATGAAGTTATAGAAAAAGGTTGAGATCCAAAGCAACAAAAGGAAATAAATTAACTTTTCTTTAATCATAGAGAAATACTATTTAAGATGTGGTTTAGTTTAGACTGAGTACACTTTATTGTGTATATTTATTAATATCATTAAACATTGTTTAAACGTATTTTCTTAAAGAACGAGCCAAATATTGCTATTTATTGAAATTAATATGTAAATATCAGGCAGCTAAGGCTTACCAAAGAGATAAAAGTTTAAATATTATTATTATTATTATTATTAGCACCGCGTCTTACTACCCGTTCGGGTTATACGCACTTACGCTAATGTGTAATGGTAGGGTGATTGTGAGATGAAATGGAGGACCTACAGTTTAACGTGGAATCCGAACCACGGTGGAGGCCTGGCATTCCTCACATTCACAAGTTGTGATTAATACACATCTTGTCAGAGGTGAATGAAGGGTTTGGCAATCAGATAAATCTGTGCCGGGACCGAGGATTGAACCCCGGACCCTCAGCACCGAAGTCTGACACCTTACCCCTAGACCACCAGGTCACCAACAAAAGTTTAAATACACCATAGCCACGCTAATCTATAAATTTAAGTAATTTCACATTCAGATTTTTCAAATACAATGCTTTTCATAGTGTTGCCACGTTTATTTTACCTGAATACAGGTATATGATCTAATATATGCTCAGGTGATCGTAGATTTTGATCCCTACTTAACTTTGTTGTCACCCAAACTTTTCTTGATTTTAATAGCAATCCCGTGGTTGAATAATCAATATGATGACTGTGCAACCAGCCCTTAATGTCGTATATACATTCCAAACTCGGTAGTCAACCAATACACGAATATCAAATAACAAGCAAATGAGGTCAAATTTGATACTTGTTGACCTCCAAATTTCGACTTTATACAGGATGTACCACATAGCATACGGGATCCACTTCAGCGAGACACAAAAACAATGGAAAAGTCCATGTAGCCTAAACATTTGGCCCATTTGACCTTGTTTCCGAGTAACAGCCAAGTGATTCCACCAAATTGTGATTTTTTTAAAATTTATTTGAGGTATTTAACGTGCACTTTCTGAACAGACTGATTATATCACCCCGTGAGAATTTCAAAGCAAAAGGATCTACCAATTTTGCCGAGAAAGGTATTTTCACATACCTTTTAGGGGTTCTTTTACATGCCACGATCGACATGGGACAGACGGCTTTACTTCACTTTTGAAGAAGATTGTGCTACGGATTTTTATCGCTCATGAAAGAACTTACGACACCGGTTGGGTTTTAACCCACGAACATCCGAGTACTGAGGCGAACACCTTACCCCAAGAACATCGAGGTCGATTATTTTTGAAAGAGTGCAGCATTCTAATAAACGACGACTATAGGTTTGCGTTTAGACCGGAGGTGGCTATTCTGAGCCCTTCCTATTATGTTAAGCAACTCCACATTACTGGAGTAGAAACATGACTGTAACTCAGAAACAAAGTCAAATGGAACACATATTTATATTAACTTTTTTCATTGTTTTTGTGTATCCTGTCCCCCATTGAAGTTGGTACTATATGTTACGGTACACCCTGTATACACTGTCCTAATGTTGCCTGGATACATTTTATTGTACTTGTATGTTTCCATTCCAAGCCCATTAGTCGTAGAAAAACGATTAGTACCTACGTTGGTTTATTGGTTTTATCGGACACGCCAGGGCCACACATTCGACGGTATTCTAAATCTGGTCTGATTTGCCGAGGATTGAGGGGTCAGAGTTCGAACCCCGGCCAGGTGTACTCAGGATGATTTTTACCCTGAACGGATTCCTTCTCTAGTTCCATGTACATTCAGATATATTTCCTCCAAACTACTATGTAGGCTGGCTACCTTCCTTATCCGTACCCCAACACTGTAAATATGTGGATAACCTGGACGGGTAGTAAGAGGCGGGATAAAAAAAATACGTTGTTTAAATCATATGACAATGGTTGATACAATTTGTAATACAACATTTTGTTGTTTGTGTGAATAGGGTGGTAGAAGTGTTTTGGGTTAAACAATCATTTACATGTTAGTTTGTTTTTTTAGCATCGCATCTTACTATCTATTCATGCTATACGCATACTTACGTTGATGTGTTAGGCATGAGGACGGTTGAATTTATAGGAAGTGTACCCGTATTTGCGTGTAGGGAGAGTGTAAAACAATTTAGATAAAAACCCACCTCAGTATACCCGACCGAAATTCAAACCCCGATCTCCCCTATCATCGGCAGTCCAGTCAAGTGCGAGAGTGACGCCTTAAGGTGGGGATGTAGGGGACGCGATAAAAGGTCAGTATTTTTAAAGTTTTTATATCTAAACATTTTTCGTGGGGGGCAACATAAATAAAACATTGCTTCTACATAAACATGGTTTAATTTTCTTCACATGGTGACCTCAAAAGTTCTTGAATAGCCTAGCCTATCTGTCAAAAGTGTCCTGGAATTAAATGACATTTTTTCTTTTTATTTAAAAAGTTTCTCATCTAACATTTCTATGCTTATGACAGATATTAAACAACTGTTGATATCACCATGTGAAGAAAATTAAACTTTCTGTTTGTAAAGAAACAATATTTTATTTGTTTGGCCAAAAATGTTTTACTATAAAAACTGTAAAAAATATGGTTCTTAACTCTCGTTTCCTACACCCCACCTTAAGGCCATGCGGCCACCGAAGCAAGTGCTCTTTGTTAAAAGAAAAATTATGTAAAATATCTGCTTTCCTTGAGAAATATTCAATCTTTTCGTTTTAAATTAAAAACTAACACATTGCAAATGTAGGCTACGTCATTTTACTAGCACTCACGTGATTTTTTATACGGTCTGGGATATCCAATTATTTAAAGAAAAAGAGCGGACTGGGTATTAGAGAAAACCATGCATGAAAAACCTTCATAACACACCTAGCCGGTATTCAAAACACGACCTTCCCGATCCATACATCTACAAGAGTCTAAATAGCTAAGCCTAACCAAGGTTTTATTTAAAAAACACATAAAAAAACTATAATTCCCACATGTTCTTATAGAGTACGCGCACTAGCTTGTTTATTTGAAAAATCACATTTAGAAACATGTTTTTAGTGTTTTTATATATATATACTAGCGGACCCGACAGACGTTGTCCTGCCCGAACGTTGGTTTTTCGTTTGGTTGGCATGATTAATTTCGATAATAAAACAAATACTATGTGATCATCACAATTACAAATTCACAATGAACTCCAATTAGTGAGTTACACAAATATTACAAATTCAGTGTTTGTCAAGACAACATACAAAATAAAACATCTTTTCATTTTTGGCATTTCTCCCACAGCTCCACAAATATCAGCTATATCGAAAAAAATTGCGAAGCTTGCTTACAAATTTGTATGCCGGGTACAGCTAATTTTATTTTATTGACGTGCCTTCAAATACTCATTATTATAAATATTGGGGGGGGGGGGGGGGGGGAAGGGTGAAATTTTGAGGTTACATGTTCTGATATACAAAAAATCTAAAAAAAAATTAAAAATTCCCTAAAAAAATAAAAAAATCCTAGAACCCGATTGCAGCGCCACCTACCGGATCCAATTGTGAATCTAAACCATCCACGGACCCACTCAAACACACACAAAAAATTTCATCAAAATCGGTCCAGCCGTTTAGGAGGAGTTCAGTGACATACACACGTACAGAAGAATTATATATATTAAGATATATATTCAATAGTACATTCCCCGAACGGGTAGTAAGACGCGATGCTAAAAAAAGGTACATTATATTCATAGAGAGTACTCGTTATATTCAGGCGGTTTAAAATGTCAGTCTCATACTATATGTATATTTTTTAAATATCCCCTATGTAGGCTGCTCAATCTATTGTTTGTTATAGTTTCAAAGCATGCCCCTGTCAAATTTAGTTAAAACTGGTCTACGCATTTGGCAGTAGTAACGGAACAGACATATAGCCTACGAACACTGGGACAGACGAAATGCCAACTTGTCAAATTAAAACAGGACCTCGCTACATTTGGTCAACTGCCCAAGTAGTTGTTTTAGTGGTAAATAAAGGTATTCCATTATTTGTTACAAGTTTTTTTTGTTGATAGTTTAAGTGGCAATAAAGGTAAGTACCTAGTTTTACCACTGGTAGCGGTTGAAAGTGAAAAAATATTTTTTTAAACATGAAACAGTCAATTTAGTTAATAGAAGTGTAGCCTAGCCATTCTTGTAAATCTTTAAATGGAAGTCACGGTGACCTGGCGGTCTAGGGGTAAGGTGTCAGACTTCTGTGCTGGGGGTCCGGGGTTCAATCCTCGATCCCGGCACAGATTTATATGATTTCCAAACCCTTCCTTCACCTCTGACAAGACGTGTATTAATCACAACTTGTGAATGTGAGGAATGCCAGGCCTCCACCGTGGTTTGGATCCCACATTAAACTGTAGTTCCTCCATTTCATCTCACAATCACCCTACCATTACACATTAGCGTAAGTGCGTACAACCCGAACGGGTAGTAAGACGCGGTCATAATAATAATAATGACAAACATTTTAAATACAATAATGAAAAAAAAATCATTAGATTCCAGGGCACCCTTGACAGATATTCAACAATAATAATTGTTGATATCAACACGTGATGAAAATTAAACTCTATGTTCCTACAGGAACAATATTTTATTTCTCTAAACTCGAGATTATTTACAGTCCACCTTAAACCGTGTAGCATCTTCCATATTTCAGTTAAATACAAATCGGCATCCCTGTAGATTATATTAGATGTATATCACTAGCGGCAATTTACCAAACGCAATCGTCACTTTCGCCAGATTCTGCATCTTTATATCACGAACTCGACCTTAAATGAACACGCCATAGTCTAACATGGATTGCGTAGCAGCTACTTTCACAGATTTGTAACATTTTTTGATTAATCTTTGAAAAAAATAAATAGAATACGCAAATATCTGTCAGTTAGAGTGATCTCTGAATAATTGGCCCGTGTGTGTTTGCGCCGTGGGAAAAATAACTGTGTGTTTGCACCCACTTGTCAATTTTTTTAATACTATTTACTTACTAAAAGATTTAATTTTTATTTAACTATCCCCAAGGTTTTACTAAATATCTTGTAGGCCTATGAGTCACATTTTTTTTTCAGAATAATTGTTTTTAGACCGGCACGGTCGAAAAATGTGCCATCAGCAGATTATATATATATATATATATATATATATATATATATATATATAATCAGATCAATGGCTAACCTAACCCATTGATCTGATAGATATATATATATATATCAGATCAATGGCTAACCTAACCCAACCTAACTTAACCTAGCCTACCAACATTACTTCATACGAGTAGTTCTGAAACAGGGCCGATCAACAAATATACGTCATATTATGTTATTATTATTATTATTATTAGCACCGCGTCTTACTACCCGTTCGGGTTATACGCACTTACGCTAATGTGTAATGGTAGGGTGATTGTGAGATGAAATGGAGGACCTACAGTTTAACGTGGAATCCGAACCACGGTGGAGGCCTGGCATTCCTCACATTCACAAGTTGTGGTCATATTATGTCCTCTTAATTACTTCCAGTTTCTAGTATCAAGGTTTTGACTTGCCGACGGGCACGAACACTTACGGTCTATTTTAGGCGGCGCTAACGCCTGCGATTTTTTTAAAAGCCGTTACCAACACGCCACCGAAGGGGGGTGGAATAAAAAAAATCAAACATTAATGTGGGTGGAGAAATTATTAGTTTGCTTTGGATTAAAAAAAAGTACTTTTTTTTACGTATAATAATAAATCCTAACAAAGTGTCGCTATCTACTTAATGAATAAAACAGGGAGGACGGGGTTTCGAATAACGGCCGGGTATTGTAAGGGTGTTTCCCCTCCCCTCTCCGGATGGTTTCCCGCTCTCCATACACGCAAATGTGAGTACATTTATTTTAACTCCTACTTTTACTACCTCAACCCATTAGCGTAACTAATTTTAATTCGTACTGTATATCCCGGACCGGTAGTATGACGCGAAAGCCTATATTTTAAAAAAATAATTACAATTTAATCCTTAATATATGGTGTTTGAATATCAATAGTGAAGAAGTTATTGTCACGGCTTGGATTATGATGACAATTTTTTTTTAATCACATACGGTGCTCATAAGTACATAAACTGTGTTTATGATCCCCTGGTTGTAGAAATGCATATTTTTTACAGGTAATTTTTTTTTTTTAATTTCGGAATTTAAGGTCATATTGTCTTGATTTTAAGTAATTTTTTATTCGTTTTTAGGCATTTTTGAGTCATTTATGTTAAATAAGTATATTTTTTAATACCCTCAATATGTTCTGCTTCTTCTTCGTCAACAATCCGAAAGTTGGTTTAGTGTGAATTCTCTCCATCCGGAGCTGGGCATGCACTCAGCCCTTTAACTGGTTAGTGCTGCCTCCACCATCTGGTAGAAATACTATATACTAGGGGAGTTCAGAAAGTGTGGTGGTTCTGTGTCACCATCTACGCTGGATTTTTATGAGCGAGCGCGAAAGATCCTACCAATGTTGTCGGGTAAGGTATTTTCACATATCTTCCAGGGTTCTTTTACATTCCACAACCAACATGGGACAGACGGCTTTACTTCCCCTCCAAAGGAAGTTGTGCTTTGAATTTTTATCGATCAAGAAAGATCCGTCGACCTCGGCTGGGTTTGAACTCAAGAACATCTGGTCCTGAGGCGAGTATTTTACCCCAAGATCATCGAGGTCGACATCGATATGTTTTAAGTCCATAAATACTCAAAAACTTTTTTTTTACACACAGATGTCGGAATAAGAAGATAATGTAGGCCATGAACTTTGTATCTTCTTTGCTTGTATGTTTGTAAAATACAAATTCCTGGTGAGACACTGCAAACAGGCTAGAGAGGGTTGCGTTGGGAGGGGGTGGCTTTTACTTCTGAAGTATATATTTGTAAATAAATGTTATAATTTAACAGAATGCTGCTAAAGGTTTTTCATAGGTTTTTTCCCCTTCATTTGTAAAGTGCGTTTTTTATTTAGTCCTATGCACTCATTACGAGATTTTGTTAATAATTTTAAGTTTTTTTGTAAATAAAAAGTATTTTTATAGAATTTTTATGTAATTTTATAGGTTCCTTTTTTATAAAAATTGTAGGTCATCAAAGTGCGGGCCTGGGTTATCATCGTGTATGTGTACGTGACATGCTATCGTCTTTTTCTACAAGCTAGAACAGCAATCATTGCTATGCTGAAAGTATCGTCTTTTTCTACAAGCTAGAACAGCAATCATTGCTATGCTGAAAGTATCGTCTTTTTCTACAAGCTAGAACAGCAATCATTGCAAAGTTGAAAGTATCGTCTTTTTCTACAAACTAGAACAGCAATAATTGCAATGTTGAAAGTATCGTCTTTTTCTACAAACTAGAACTGCAATCATTGCAATGTTGAAAGTATCGTCTTTTTCTACAAGCTAGAACTGCAATCATTGCTATGTTGAAAGTATCGTCTTTTTCTACAAGCTAGAACTGCAATCATTGCAAAGTTGAAAGTATGGTCTTTTTCTACAAGCTAGAACTGCAATCATTGCAAAGTTGAAAGTATGGTCTTTTTCTACAAGCTAGAACTGCAATCATTGCAAAGTTGAAAGTATCGTCTTTTTCTACGAGCTAGAACTGCAATCATTGCAAAGTTGAAAGTATGGTCTTTTTCTACAAGCTAGAACTGCAATCATTGCAAAGTTGAAAGTATCGTCTTTTTCTACAAGCTAGAACTGCAATCATTGCAAAGTTGAAAGTATGGTCTTTTTCTACAAGCTAGAACTGCAATCATTGCAAAGTTGAAAGTATGGTCTTTTTCTACGAGCTAGAACTGCAATCATTGCAAAGTTGAAAGTATCGTCTTTTTCTACGAGCTAGAACTGCAATCATTTCAAAGTTGAAATCTTACCAGAAATATAGGCTATGGATGGTATTATGTACAACTGCAATATGATTTACGATTAAATAACAACAAAGTTCTACAGAAATACATGTAAGACATGCAATAGAAATTACCAAAGGGCAGAGATCAACAATTATTCTTCATCTCCGTAAACTTAAACTGGGAGTGTGCGGAACGTGGAAAAAGGACAGTGGTTTTGCAGTTTTTATAGCGAAACATTTTTTTGGCCAAAATAAATGAAGTGATTATTCAGTACAAACTTAAGAGTTTAATTTTCTTCACATGGTGATATCAACAGTTGTTGAATATCTTATAAGGGTGTCCTGGAATTTAATGACAACTTTTTCTCTTAATTTAAAAAGTTTATCTAGTGCTGCCATGCTCATGACAGATGTTCAAGAATTGTTGGTGTCACCGTGTGAAGAAAATTAAACTCTATGTTTATAATGGAGTAATATTTGATCTATTTTGACTAAAAAACTGTTTTGAAATAAAAACTGCAAATAACACACCTTTTTTCGCGTTCCATACATCCCTTCCTTAAATCAAGTAAAATTGGCGGACAACTGACTACCGGTACTCTTTTTAATTTAAACCTCCTAAGCTGAACGAGGCTACTCTTTTGACTACTCTAATAATAATAGGCCTACTCCAATTAATTTTTTGTCTGGCGTTTGATGAAGGGGACGAGAAATTGGATACCTTCAAGTAAAGCCCATCGTTTGGGTCAAAGTCAATATTTAGTTATCTTTTAGTTCAATACACTTTCCACAGATAATTTAACTGATTTTTCAGAGGTTTAATTTTCAATCGTAAAAACAAACCTATTTATTTGCTATTACAAAGGGGAAAAGTAGGAATTGTTGGGTTAGGCTGACAATTAAGTTATTCACTAACGTAATTTACTGAAAAATTTAAAATATACTGTGTACCCGTTTCAGTGGCCGCATGGTTTGAGGATAAAAGACTAAAAAACCACTGTACGGTACCCGGCGTTGGGTATTTACATTATGAGGTAGGGATAGTCAGTTAAACTCACTATTGCAAAGTAACAGGCCCCGTGGTGTAGTGGTCAGCGCACCTGGCTACAAACCTAGGGGCCCCGGGTTCGATTCCCAGCTGGTGACTTAGGTATTTTTCACGGAAGGGGAATCACACCAACGGTTACCATAGTTTAGTAAGTTAGGCTTAAGTTAGGTTTAAGTGTTTACACAGGTTCCACACTCTTAAACGCACTAATCACCATAATCACCATAATCTTATCTCATCGGGAGCCTCCACGGAAAGGATGTACGATTATTACATTCGGGCATCCTATGGCCAACGGTACATGAGTACCGCTAATCTTCCTATAAGCTAGGCTACGAATGATGATATTATTACTATACTGTTGCGAAGTAACGCGATTTGAAAGTAACCCATTCAATAATGACAACTATCCACCCGTTTAAATATAAACCTATCTTGTGGCTGACTGGGATAGACAATTGTCCGTCCCTTGCAAAGTATCTGACTATAAGGTAGTTAGTTGTCTGTTTACTGTTTAGCACATTTCCACGATTTAAAACGTACTTATAATTACAATGACATAAGTTAGGTTACATTTTATAGCTTACATTAAGCTTCAAATGAATTCACTAGGTAAAACTGACAATCACACATACGAGCGATGTTTCCGTGTCTGAATTAAGTAAGTACAAGTTGACTATTAATATATATTATTTCATGCACCATAACATCTCTTGTTACCACATCCGTAAAACAAAATAAATAAGTTTAATTAGCATGTTTTTCTTTCAGTTAGTAACGAAAAAGCCAGTATTGATCCTTAATAAGTATTGATAGAAGCTTTTGATGATAATTATTTTGGTTAACTAAATAGTTTAACGAAGCAAATAAAAATTATTTCTAACAGGGTTGACATTAATCACTATCAATTAATGTTTGCAATTTTTTTTAAGTGTTCCAAAAGGCTAAGTTTAAAGGAAATGGAAATAATAGTAACGTTTCAGACGTTTTGTGACTTTTGTGCGAATCCACAACTTAAGACCCTTTTTAAGAGATCTCAACAATTTTTTTGACACCGGGAACACTGTGTGTTAATAGCTTCTAAACGCCGACTAATGTAATTTATATTATAGTGGTTAGATTGAGGCTTCGTTATTGAAAATTCTTTAAAACTTTAATATGATAATACTAGAAATTTAAATGCTCATTAAAAAAATACTATTATCAAAATTTGTTTTGTAGAAACAAGGGCGTGCGTAGAAAGATAATTTTTCCAAGGGGGGAAATTTTATTATATATACTATAATTATTATATTATATCTTTAGCCAATGAAAGTTTTTATTTTTAATAGATCATCAAATTCAGGGATGTCCCTACCTATACCTTAAACTCCCCTGCCCCCTTGTATGCCTTGAGTAGAACTCAAGAAAATGCGCCATCACTTTTATTTTGTTTCTAAATAAAAAAATTGGGCGTATTCTCAGAACATAAGCTTTCATGTTCAACTTAAAAGAAGGGTCTTGAGGGGCCTTCCCCAAGAAAATGTGAAGCCCATAACTGAAACACTGGATGGTTCTGAAATCCATTTAAAGACGGTTTAAACATTCTGTGTCGCACTTAGTGATCCCTTCTTTGTCATAATGTGTAGCAAGAACACGTTAGGAAGGTCGTTTTTGAAAATACTAATTTTTTGGCGGTCTATGTCGACAAAAAAATTGTTGCTAGGAATAATATTATTTTATCAGCATTTATTCTGTTCAATGTACATCTCTAAGTTATATGACTATACGTATGAATATATGATATGTCTAATTTTAGTTACTTTGTAACTGTCCATAAATATATTCTAAATATAACAACAAAGTGATTTAAACTATTATTTCTATGAGATACACTTGACTTTAACCAAAAAAATTCTTGTTAAGGTGAGATGGAAAGGATTGCAAGTTAAGGCCAGTATTTTTGTAGTTTTCATAACAAAAATATGTTGTCGGCAAAATAAAACAAATATTGTTCCAGTAGAAACATATAGAGTTTAATTTTCTTCTACATGGTGATATCAACAGTTGTTGATATATGTAAGGGTGTCCTGGAATTTAATGACACATTTTCTGTTCACTTAAAAGTTTGTCATCTAATGCCGCTATGCTCATGACATATATTAAAAAACTGTTGATATCGCCATGTGAAGAATATAAAATTCTGTTTCTACTGGAATAATATTTAATTTATTATACTGAAAAAAGTATTTACTATTAAAAAAACTCCAAAAACATGTATCGTTTCTCACATCCCCTTCCATCCAACCCCTTTGAGTGTTGTAGCAATTGTAAAAAATTATTATAAACATATGACCAACGAAATGAAAATTCAATTCCTTTCTTAGAAATGAAAATCAAGTACTATATTTTCATTAGGTATTACCCTATGTTTTGAATATATTTGGGAAATGTTGGAGGAGAGGACCTAGAAATAGCCCTAACCCCCATCCCCCCCCCCCCCCAAATAAAACAGGCAGGGCTCAAGCCCTCCCCCAGCCCCGTAGACCCAACACCTTTACGGAGCCCCTGCCTATAGGTAAGTTACCTATTGTCCCTGCTAGATTAGATAACATGAAACAGTTTGTCAGTCAACTCTGGAAAGAACTTTCTATTTCCGGAATCGACTTTCTTCCTTTTCCAATCCATTCTGCACATTTCAAAGCAACACTTAAAAAGATTTTCTTTGAACCACGTCTTAGTACTAATCCTAACTTTCCAAATAATTTACACTAATGAAGAAGGTATATAATTGAGAGGAATTGTACCCATATTTGCGTGGGGGAAGGGTAGGAAGTAATCTATGAGGAAAAAAACCATACATGGCTAGGATTCAATCCCCAGCTTACCTGTCACCAGTAAACTAGAATAAATGAGACTGACACCCTGGTCACTTGCCCACCAGTATGGGTGATTTCCCGTTTTTTTAAAAATAAGTTTGATGTAAATACAACATTCCGGATAAAAAATGTGTTTTTTTTTTTCATGTTATTTGTTATTCCAGTCTTCTTTTTAGGCAAACAATGATACATTGCAGGCAAAAAAAAAATTACTCAACCTTTTTTCCCTTTTGACAAAATAAATAAAATATTGCTCCAGTAGAAAATAATAAGAGTTTAATTTTCTTCGCATTGTGATATCAACAGTTGTTGAATATCTGTCATGAGCATAGCGGCATTAGATGAAAACCTTTTAAGTGAAGAGAAAAAGTTGTCACTAAATTCCATGACACCCTTGACATATCTTCAACAATTGTTGATATCAACATGAGAAGAAAATTGAACTCTAAATGTTTATCTTGGATAAATATTTGATTTATTTAAGCCAAAATACAAAAAACTAATTATTTTCTATAAAAATTGCAAAAACACTTTCTTTTCTTACCAGGCCTTCTACCGCACTTTAAAGGTCACTTCACATCAAGAACATCCAGAACAGAGGCACTAAAGCGTAGCCCATTATTAAGAAACAATAAAAACTGTTCTTTCGATCCGTAGCGACCGTGTGGAAATATAACGGTCATAACGGATTTTAATTGCCCTTATTTTAGGTGAACATGTAAACTTATCTTTTTAAAAGTAGGAATTAGATCGAAACTACTAGTTTTCAAAACATTTACTTCGACCAAAATGTGCTCTTAGTATAAATAAAGGCAAGGAAATGGGAAAATATATATTTGCGTTAGTCGAAGATACAGTAGTTGCTATTTTAATGTTTGGGTCTAATCCGCGTGGAAAAAGTTAATAATATCATTATCACTCTTGTGGTTTCCACAGTGAAAACATGACCAGTCAAAATTAAAGACACATGTTTTTAGGACAGGTAGTACTGTTATATTGGAATACTGTTATATTTATGCTTGAAGAAGTGTTTTTATCAAACTAACATACTTACTTAAAGTAAGTTTACCTAACTAGTATCAAAACATAACCAATTTAACTAACTAGTCTTGACACCTTAACTCAGTCGGTAGCGTGTCTGTCTACTGAGTTAAGGGTACCGAGTTCGATTCTTGGCACTACTGCAAAAAAAAATGTAACATTGGTGAAATGTGGCTCTCCCCATTCACAGTGATAAATTAACGGCTGTGAGCTGGATGTTGTGTCTGTTCTAGATTTAAATATTCTGTTCAGAATGTGCAAGTTAAATAAGTACCCTAAATAAATGAAGATGAAAAACTAATCCAACAAGACATAAGTGTTTTAATTGTTTTTTTTAATAGTAAACTCTTGGTATAGGTAGCCTACTTGAGATTTGTACCTAAGAATGAGGGGGTAACCCACTTAGGTGGCCACATGGGCCAAGGTGTCACTCTCGCAAAATACTATACTTCCGATAACGGGTTTATCGGCGATCGAATACCGGTCGGGTGTAGACCTACTGAGGGTGATTTTCCCTTAGTGGGTTTCCACTCTTCCTCCACGTAAATGCGGGTATACTTCATCTATATCTAACCTTCCTCATCCCTAACACATTAATTATTACATATGCGAATATCCCGAACGGGTAGTAAAACGCAGGGGTAAAACAAACAAAAAATATGAGGGGAGTACTAAATCGAAAAAATCTTCCAAACCACTCATTTAGAAGATCTTGGTTCAATTCTGGCACTCAGGATTTAGTATATAGGTCTTTGGGTTTATTTATGTATAGTCGGATCGCCATGAGAGATTTTCTGACATATCAAAAAACGTTATTTCAGATTTTGTAATATTACTTTATTCTACATTCACGTACAAGACATATAGTAACAGTCTAGTCACCGCACCAAGTGGAGAGCTCGCACTACTTGGCTGCTAGAATGTGCCATCAACCCTTCTGTCTTGATGAACACTAGGGGAGGGAGTATTGTCCCGTTATAACGTCCCCCCCTACCTGCTTGTTAGCAGTCAGCACTTGTCACTACAATTTGTACAAGCCAAGTGTTCTCCTCCGTAAGTCATTTTGACAGGTGATGTAAATTTTGACCGCCGTTTAAAGTAGGCCTGAATAATGTTCCGTCAATGTTAACTACTAAAAGGTTAACTATATTTCGTGTTTGTTTTTTTCTTAATGCGGCCACCTCGGTCAGCGAGAAATTATCAATCTCCGTCAAGCCACACGGCTGTGTCGTTTTCTGGAACTACTTCTCTATTCTGTCCAAGCTAATATGCCCTTTCACCCTTCACCTACAACCACCATTTGTCATGCCAGTAATAAAGAGGGTAAAGAAAACTAAGAAACTTTTTATCTCAAGGTACTTAAAGAGGAAAGCTCGCTGCTAGTTCTCAAATATCTTTAAATTTTCTGTTGTGAGCCCATCATAAAATTACTGTATTTGTTACGAGGCGGCCCCCTTAAAGATATTTTCTTAATACAAAATTAGCTGTGTTTTCTAGGTTTTTCAGACACTATTGAAAGTAATAAAGGAATAAAATATTATTTTTTGTAAAAAAGAATACCCGTGTAGTCATTCAACTAGTGTTAACATGATGATTTGGCATTGATTTAATTTAATGACGTGGCTGGGCTACATCAATCTGCAGCTCAGTTGGTTAAAGATTAGCCAGTACTAATGTACCTTTGCCCAGGGGACGTCTGGATGTATTAATCGTACATCCTTTCCGTAGAGGCTCTTCCCATGTCCCGATAAGATAAGGGGGTGATGGTGGTAAATATGACGGGGGGAGGGGGGAAGCCAATGATGGTCTTAACCCAAGTTAAGCCTAACTGACCAAATCCTGATAACCGTGGGAATTACTCTCCTTTCGAGAAAAATCGCCCCCCCCCCCCGGGTACCAGCCGGGAATCGCACCCAGGACCACTAGGTCGGCAGCCAGTAGCTCTGACCACTATACCATGAGGCCGGTTATTTGACCAAGATGAGGAAATGATAGAATTAGTCAAAAATGACAAAGACGCGAAACTCTAGTTGGTGTATGCATACTTTTAACGTAGCCTATACTTCAATATTCTTACGAATGGACATAAACCTGACAGCTAGGAAAAGTTACTAAGTCTACTTTCACGTATTCATACGTCAGGTCATGTTCTGTGAGGCTGTCACTTTTTGATGGATAGTATCAATACCTATAAATCAACACTAATAAATAATAAATAAAATGTCATCAATATTGACAGAAAAATATGCGTTGTGTTTCGTAAGACAAATTATAAAATTAAATTTAGAGTATCTGACATCGAAAAAAAGGTGACCAAAAATGACCTTTTTAACAGCTGTCAGACTTTTACACCATCTTTCAAATATGACAGCTGCAGCAGAGTGCGTGGTGTGGCGTATGAATATATGAAGTAGGTCAGGGTGCCTTTATGCACTTTGATTAAGTCCATAAAGTGATTCCGACCAGTAGAGGACGGCATCAGAATTGCCAACTTTGTTTTGTGGTTGCCTAACTAGCAGGTTATCGCTTTTCCTTTCACCCCTGCTAGCGGACTGTACCGCGATACTCTCCTGTAAAGTGGGTAGTCGGGGCTATCCCCTACCTTCCCCCTCCTCTTCTTGAATGGGTATTTTGTAAAAACCGTACAACAGCCCGTCTGTGAAACTTTTTTACTATTTATTTGTATTAAGGCTACATTAAGGTACATTTTCTTAACCAGTAATCATTCATCCACACACGACTCACAAACCAACTAAATTTAAAAAAAAGTCACAAGTCAAGTTCATGTGCTCTCAATTTGTGTGAAAGAGAGCGTATCAATAGTATCAATAAGATTGTTTACAGACGTGCAGGGAATCGAAACCAGGACTCCTAGCTGCGTTCGTTTTAGCGAGTACTTCAGTAATTATTCCACGCTTTCACTCACGTGAATTTGCACCGTCGAAAGGTGAGTTTGTAGCCTAAAGTTACTCCAAATTTCCTCCACCTCCAAAAAATTAGTTTTTTTTATTCATTTATTTATTTATAAGAGGACAGATTAGGTTTTTTCTTGTAGCATTTTCCTCATCTTTTTCTCCTCAAATGCGGGTACATTTCCTCTACATCTAACTTCCTTGTCCCTACCACTGGACTTCTAGTGTAATTTAGGCATACCACAAAGATAAGAGGCTGACAATTTGTAGGATATTATACAGTACTTAGGATTTTTGGTAGGTAGGGGGGAAAAACCCTCCATGGCGGGAGTCCGCGATCAAGTTACACTGACCGAGCGGCCGCCACCGCCGTTAACGATGACAGTGATACATTCGCGGATAGAGTGTGTCGTGTGGTCAGCACTACCAACCCTTCAGCCGTTAATCTCAGTTTTCTAGACCAGACATTTATTAAAGTAGCTCCTCATTTGTCCTCGCGAGGTTGAGTTTAACCCTATTACAGACCCACTGTTTCACAGAAAAAGTTCTGGAAGCACCGGGGATCGAACCCGGGACCTCTGGATCTGTAGCCAGGAATTCTGACCACAAAGGCGGTCGTTTATAAAATATAAGCTTTTTTTTTTGTGGTCAATTTTGATAAACTTTTACTATTACATTGTTTTTAATAGGGTTTTTAATACTAGAACATATAAAAAGCTTGACGTATGAATGCGTAAAAGTAGATCTAGTAACTTGTATAGCTGTCAGATAAAGTATTTGCTTTTAATTTACGTCTAATTAAGTGTGTACAATCACACTATTAAATCAAACAAACTGCAAAGAAATTCGACGAAACGTGTGAAAGCGAGCATTTATTTTGGTTCTTTCAGTCGCAATCATATTTTTAAACTAGTTTTCTAAAATTACTGTCATAATTAGATCTAGCACATATATAACGGACTAGACTAAAAAAATAATCTCAGCTATCTTCCCTATGGAGAATTCAAATGGCTTGACAATATATATATTTTTAGAAAGTAGGCCTAGTCTATATTAATAAAACAAGTAATGTGTATGAGATTTATATTTTAAATAAAAACCTGTGGTTTAATTAAACGTTATTAAAAAAAGGGTTTTGAGTGATTTTCTATCTTTTGGATGTGAAACAATGTGAATTCTCTTAAGTAGCAAACTTTTGTTTTAAAATAAGCATTGGTGAGACTTTTCTTGACGTGGCTATACAGGATGGTCATAGGCACACATATACACAGGTCTGGACAAATATGCATGCTTATAAGTGTTCTTAATACATAGAAACAAAAAAATATATACACAATTGTTGAGACATTAAATGACACTACATTACAATGTTCAATGTGTGGTCCAGTTTTGTTTGCTGTGCCCCCCCAACTTTTTTTTTCCTGTGTGTCAAAGCTTTATGGCCACCTGTATTAAAAAACCACTTAAACATGTTTATTGAAGTTTATTGTGGTTGTACTAATAAATCGTTTAAGACTTCAATAAATATGATAGTATAATTATTATAACACATCAATAAGAATATTAGAAAATGAGCCCAACAATGTTTATTATAGAACAAAAGTTGGCTAATAAAGAGAGTACAAATGGCTTATCAACAAGAACCAAATAATTTTTTTTAAACTCGTTGAACACGAATAGTGAGCGTTTATTTGGTCAAGAAATGACGTCAGTTGAGTGAGTATTTGTAGAGAATTGGTCAGATTAATTGTCCATGCGAAGACATTAAAAATATAAATGTTGGATATAGAGCATAGCAGGGTTGCCACTTTTTTTTACCACGAAATTCCCTGTATTTTCAAGGTTTTTTGAGAAGGCATTTTCAATTTTTACAGGCAGCTTAGATTAAAGAAAAGAGTTGTAAAATTGTATTTTTCATCAAAATGACTAGTGTGAAGTCATGTAATTTATGTTTAAGACAGGATGGTTTAAGATTAATGGGGAAATATATCTTCTGTCGCTTCACAACCCTTTTTAAAGGGTAATAAGACATGTTTGAACTAGCGTGCTTAATTCTTCATTTGCCTACATTTTTCAGTCTATCCAAAGACCTACTATTTTAAGCTTTCAGTACCGTAGATGTCTCAAAATTATCAAATATTCCAGTATTTTTACTATTTAAAAAAAATCAAAATCCCGGTGTTTTCCAGACACAAAAAGTCCCTTGTGTTCTCTCGGTTTTCCAAGTCCGTGGCAGCCCTGCAAAGTTATGTTTTCCTTTTAATGGCTGTAATAAATAAACTTAGGTGACCACACTTTTAAGAGTTTCGCGGTCTTTTCGTAAATATTTTGGCGTAATTTTTTTTTTTTGTAATAATAATTATATATTGTACAAACTTTGAACAAATAGTATGCAATGACACACATTTTATTAAATACTGTGTCGTTAACCTTAAATATAATTTAATAAAATAAACATTATATATATATATTTATATATATATATATATATATATATATTATAATAAATGTTACCATGCTGCCGCCTAAATTCTACAATAGTCGCCACCTAAATTTACTTTTGTTTATTCTTCCAAGGGATGAAATTATTATTGGTGTTGTTGACACGCCACGCCACGCGAGTCGGAAACCCGAAGCTAAAGGTTACAATAGTCGCCACTAGAGTCCGTACTCTTGCAACAAAAGTCGACAAGTTTAATGCCAGAGTGGGGGAGGGTCGTTAGCGCCGAGCCCTCGTTTCTAGCCAATGAGCGTAGACCTGTTGTCACTTGCCAATGTAACGAACCAGTGTTGAAGTTTATGGTAGATTTTGAATTATCGCTATTAAAAAAATTATATCAGTGGGTCCAGTTATATTAACTAATGACTTACAAACTAATAATTTAAGAGATAATACCTAAAAACTCAACAAGCCAAACCCTACTAAATATAAAACTTTCCATAAAATATAATACTAGGCCCTATTTGTAATGGTTTGGTTTTATAATTTAGTTCAATTAATTAATTAATATAAACATAATGTATGGATTAAAATGTAATGCCTTACAAAGTAACTTCATTTAGAAAAGAATATCTAACACACCGTATTCAACCCTAGCATAATATGTTATATTTAAACAATGGGATTAAACCACCTAGGAAATATTTGACTATTTTAAATATCGTATATTATGTTATTGATATGTGTTTACGTATAATTTTATACAATGCATAGTAGTTTTAGTGAAATTGTCTAGTATTGTTATTTATTAAATCGATTAAAAGTATTTTTTGTTTTTGAGATCTTAATTATGTTTAAAATTTGTCTATATTGAGTGTAGTATTTGAAACTTTAGGCCTATTATGTTGTCAAAGATATAAATACATATGTACCCTGTACTGTGATTATTTATTTAATACTACTATCACAGTGAGATTTTTATATTAAACTAATGAAAATTAATCATGTTAAAATCATGCTTCAGCTTTTTTTTTTTACTGGATTGGTGTGTGAGTAGAAAATATTAAGTCCAGTTTTAAGTGAGTTTTTTGGATTGTGTGTATTGTGTATAACCCGGTGTTGCACAGCACACAATGTAGCAACGTGGCACCTCCAACAGCTGTGTGTAACATACAAACTCTAAATAATAAAGGATTATTTCAACCCTTTAAAGGGAATTAGGTCTATTTTGGTTTATAAAAAGAGTGGAATCATAGTGGATCCCTATTTCTACGTTATTCACACGTTTACCACATTTTATAGAAGGTAATACAAAGAAATAGGTGTTTTTTTCCTCAATCCCGTCCTACTCAACCTTGAAGGCAATAAATTTATCTTAAGTTATCTTATTTACCTAGGTTGAATAGAGGTAAATAGAAAAGAGATCCCGACAAAATATTTCAGACGAAACATAAAAGATGTGACAACTTGGATTTTTTTTTTCCTTGCCTATTACTATGCAACAAAATCACTCTTTTAGGTGCAACAGTGGGTGATATTAGAAAACCTAAGACCAAGCTCAAAGTCAAGTCAACTCAACAATTCCCGTGGATAAGTAAAACGTTTGTTGTCAATCCCAAGTCTAGGGGGAACATAATTCGATTCTAGGTGGTTCTGACATATATATATATAATATATATATTTACTATATTTTGTCACGAATTCACTTAGTTTTTCAATTAGTTTTATTTTAGTAAACTCAGTATCATTTAATATTTAAAAAAATAGTCGACATAACCTAGATTCTAACCTAATTCTTGCAGGAGTGGTTGGATAGTATTAGATGGTACAGCTTTCATATTTTTTTATTAGTATTAGTCCCGACACCTTAGCTCAGTCGATGGCGTGTCTGTCTACTCAGCTAAGAGTCCCGGGTTCGATTCCCAACGTGGCCGAAAAAATGTATTATTGGTGATGAATTAACGGCCGGAGGACTGTATAATGTGTCTGTTCTAGGTTAAAGTTAGTTTATAAGCCATTTTCTGATATAATCAGTCGGTTCCGAAAGTGCACGTTAAATACCTCAAATGAATGAAACAAATTAAAATTAGTATGTGTTTTATTCACATCTCACTACTCATTCGGATTTTAAGTGTGTGTGTGTGTGTGTGTTGGCGCTGATTTAATAGGTATTAGGATAGTAGAATTTAGAGGAGGTGTAACCGCATTCAATTGGAAAGAGAGTAGGAAACTATGAGGTCCGGTTCGATTTCCGTGTCAGGTGTCATTTTTCAATTTTCTAGTGGAGTATTCCTACTAATAAGCATAAATAATAGCTCTGGCTATTAATTCTTAATATTGAGGAAAAGCCAGATTTTTAGGAATCTCTCAAATACCATAGTACTGTATTGAAGGATTTGAGGAACCGATTAAATCCATCTGCTAAATATATAGTGACATTTTCAACCAAACTATACCTATTTTTAGTTAGTCGGTGAATGTATGGATGTTATTATGACAGGGTTTTCAATGTCATAAAAAAGTATTTTGATTAGCATCTGAGTTAATACATGGTAGTTTATAAGTTTTAAAATTCGCCGGACTTTCCCAGGTTTCCCAGAGAAAAAAAAAATCCCACAAAACAAAAGCTACTATTAATTTTTTTAAAAGGGCTGTTTTCGCCGTTTTCTATTGCATTCTTGACACCATAGTTAATAAAGTCAAACATATCAGACCTCTTCGCAAATCACAAGAGTTGTATATTTCATGTTTGGAAAATTATTCAGATGATCACAAAATCTAGAAAGAAAAAAAATTCGTTGAATTTTACATTATCCAAACATCCAAATGTTCCTGATTAAAACGCTTATCTGGATTTATAAAGATGTTAAAAATATATCAAAACACTTAAGTGAGAAAATAGTTAGGGTTGAAAAGCACTCTAAAATAAATATACATCGACATAAATAAAAACCTTGTTTAGAATAGAATGCAACGAAGACATGATATTTCTCTGATTTTCCTGTCAGTTTTAAAAATTTTCCTGTTATAACAAATTACCTGATTTTACCAGGTAGGCAACTTTCAATCAAATTGTGATTCCCTCCCTCACCTCCCGAATTCGACGAAATAACCCGCTTCTGTGGCTGCATGGTCTAACGCGCTACCCTCGCAGTAGACTTGACCGCCGATGACAGGAGATAAAGGTTAGAATATCAGTCGAGTGTACCTTACTGAGGGTGGTTTTTTCCTCCAAAATGGTATTCCACTCTCCCTCCGTGCAAATGTGGGCACAATTTTTCTAAATATAACCTTCCTAATCCATAATACCACTAACGTAATTAGTACATAGGTGCATAACTCGAGAAGGTAGTGAGGCGTGGTGCTAAAAAAATGGCGATAATTTTAATTTTTAACTAAATAAGTTATTATCAGATCACTGGAGGAGACCGGTATCGAAGAGTAAACAATATAGGCCTATTGGATCTAATTTCCTGTATCCTTACGGTAAGATATGTGTTCTTTTGACAGCTCTAATAAATAAGCCTAGAGTATTTATACCAATGATAGGTGATTTATATTTATATTGCATAGGCCCTAAAGTGTTCTAGCTATGCCGATTATAGTATAGGCTATTACAATCCACTCGACAAAAACTACTTAGGTAATACAACATCTTATCAGCAGCGTGAAAGATTTGCCAAGTTAATTAACATGAGAACTTTAAAAGAATGTCAGCTAAAAGATAATCCTCAAGTTCTTGATTTTATGTAAGTCATTAAGCAGATCTGTATTCATTAATCAGTGCATGGACTTATATCAGTTCATTATGAAACATATAAATTCATAATACAATCAACGCGCGGTAGTATACGTAACTTTATATCAAACTATTATTTTTGTAGTAAAATATATGTCATGTAAAAAAACATACATAGGCCCTATATCGAGAAACATGTTGAGTAGAAGCAGATAAATCCCCCCCCCCCCCTTTCTACCATTTCATCAAAATGTTAGACTTGCTCACAAGGATGTGGAATATGTAATGGAACCAAGCAGAGAATTTATTTACTATAGTAATGTAATTTTATAGTAACTTATTTTAAGAGAGCAACTAAAATGAGACACATATTAAAATTACATCATAAAACACACATGCAGTTTCAAAATTATATGCTAAGGCCATACTTTTGATCTATAAATAAGTTGGTGCTTATGTACTGACTTGTAAGCCCTGCTCCTAAATGTTATTTCTTAAGCTGGGGATTTAGGGGACGCGAGAAAAGGGCAATGTTTTTATAAAGTTTTTCTAACAAAACTTTTTTTGGGGCTAAAATAAATCAGAATATTAATTTATCCAGTAGATACAGAGAGTTTCATTTTCTTCACGTGTTGATATTAACAGTCTGTTCAAGGATGTCCTTGAATTTAACAACAACTTTTCCTCTTCATTTAAAAAGTTTTTAATATAATGTCACTATGCTCATGTCAGATATTCAACAACTGTTGATATCATCACGTGAAGAAAATTAAACTCTATGTTTCTACTGGAAACAATATTTGATTTATTTTGTCCAAAATAAGTTTTGCTATAAAAATTGAAAAAACACAGGCGTCCTTAAATCCCGCGTAATTTATTAAGTGGTTTGCTGTTTCAAAATATGATCCCCGGAAAAATGGATAGGAAAGTTTCTTAACTTTAAAAAAATAGTTAATTTCGTAGTTAAAGTAGGCCTTTGGTCTAGTAGTATTTTCGGAGAATTTAGTAGTTTATATAATAACTAATTTGAATAGTCTACTAACTTATTTCAACGGTTTTTGGTAATAAGTTAATTGGTTCTGGATTAGGTATGTTTATAGTTTAAGAATAGGTATACTGGGGGGGTTTCTTAAAAAAAATAATCACTAGTCTACTAGGGTTGTCTCTATAGCCTAAGTAATCATTAATGAGACTATTTTTTTAATTATGAATATTTTATGTTTTGTTATTAAAAATAACTATCCAAAAATAGTGATGAGTTTGACATTACAGTATGGTTATAATAGGGGCCTAGTTGTTCTAGTTCTTGGTTTTTTTAACACATTGGTTATGAGAAAATCTTTATAAATAATAACGTTATGATAGATTACCTAGCGGTAACTAATCAGAATGTATATGGCAAATGGTTATTATAGGGCCTACCATATTCATGTGCATAAAAAAAGTTACGATTTTCAAACCAGTGATAGGCCTAATTTATTAAGTCTAATAGCCCCTTCAGTTAAAAAATGTTTCCATAGTTACAGAATATCTTGACCAAACAACTATAAAATATATGGCTCATGCATGCAACCTAATAAGTCGATGATATTTCAACAGCAATTTCAAAATGATTAGATCTTATCTGGTCTGATGATAATGAAGATCGACGTAGTTCAAAGTAATCCAATTGTGAGAGATAATCCAATAAAATGTCCTACAAAAAAAAACCACTTCACTGTGACACTTTCACATATTCCAAGTTTGTAACACAGTCAGAAATACACATTTTATGCACTGTCAGTAACCCCAAAACTTGGATCAAAAAGTCCATTACTAAATCACCATACATAGTCCATTGGTAAAGTCCGTAATAATTAAGTCCATTAATTTTAAAATGTTTGCCAAATTTAACACACATTAATATTCAACCAATTTTCGTTAAATTATAAAATGTTTTCACTCATTTAATGAGAAGTTCTCTATTCTTTGAACAGTTTATTCATAAATTCGTCACCATAATATATTTTAATGAGAATTAATTTTGTAAACACATTTTTATACAGCACCGGGGTTCTTGTAAGGGAAAGAAGAAATCTGGCGCGAACTTTAAATATTTTTCAATAAAGACGTATTGTATCGAAAATTATTCGCTGTGTATATCGTGATATTACTATTTTTTTATCACTATCATAGTCAAATATTAAAACATATATTTTATATTAAAGTTTAATCTACTTCCTTATCTTTAAAGTTTAAAAAGAACAAATAAAACCCAAAGAGTCTATTTTAATGTTTGCGTGAATGTACTGATTCATTGGCTGATGAGTGTCGCCATCAGACGGCCACTTTTCAAACCACTCAGTCGAGACCGGACAAGGCTGGCTGGCACAGCATGTTGTTATATTATTAGTACTCAGCCCCCAAGCTTATAACCGCTTTACACACGTAACTTTGGAGACCAAATTAAACTCGTCAGGATAGAAGAAAAAAAAATCGCTGCACTACCACTCGACGAACATCACAGAATAGTAATCAAACATTAGGAATAGTTGCTTTTGTTTGATATTTAAAATAAGATTTGCTTGCACTTGCTTTCATTATGAAAATATATTTATTTTTAACGTTTAGATAAAGCGTAATCACTCATTTTCAAGTTTTAACACCACATCTACGTGAATAAGTGTGTTGGATAATATACAAATTGTTCTCTCTTTTTTTTTAAGTTGAATACATTTGTAATCACCTTAAACTTTATTCGACAACGTTAAATGTAAATTTATATCGTTATTGAAGTTATAAAATTTCAATCAGATTATTAGAGTTGGACTGAGAATGAAGTTCAAAAATTTTTGTAATGGTTTTTGGTCACTGGTTTTTGTCATTACTTTTCCCCTAAAACGACACTAATTGGAGCACTTCACCATTTAATGTTATTAAAATCAAAATTTCTAAAAATTTACAACGCACATCAGTATAATATTATCCGAGTCGTCAAAATAGGAATCTATATATTAGAAATAAAATGTGTTTTTAAAAATACTCTATCCTTGGTATTTCCTGGTAAATGTAATTCTTTTATATGCATTTTATAGTATTTTAACTTGTCATAAACAACTTTGTGAAATTCAATATTCCTTATAGGCTATTATTATTAGTAACAAACCTTTCAATACATATCGAAAATTACCTCTGTCAGTGACATTAAAAAAAATTAATAGGTACTTCTCAGTTTTGAAAATATACAATCCTATCCAAGGTTTTTTTAGCCACATTTAAAGCAGCAACAAGGTATTTTAAAGTAAAGCCCAACTAGGCGTTCTGGAATATATGTTTTTTTTAAAAAGTAGGTTACATCAAATAACAGAAAGCGACGAAAAAAATTATATTTAGACTAGTGAAGAGTATAATCAACTAAAATTTATTGGAAGGTATAGGTTATTCAAATCTATGAAATTGAATAAACTTATTATAAGGCCTACAGAAACTAAATATAATTTTAATATCTAAACTAAACAATGCAAGTAGAATTAATTTTAAGAGTAAATAATCGAAATAACTTTATAATATATTTTACTTGGAAAAGCGTAGCAGTTAGATTATCGATAATAATGTATGAAAATGATAATGTTAAAAGTCCACGAGATTGTTATAAAAGGGTGTGTTGCTCAATTGCACTGGCAACGGCCTTCAATTCATCAACACATTCTCTAGTCTGCTGCAATGGCCCCTTCCAATTCTTCCAACGACCTTCTTTTTAACGAACGTCCTTTATACTTTTAACCTCGTCAACTTTTTTTCCTTTTTCATCCCGCTTTGAAGTTAGCATCTATGTTTAATTAAAAAAAATGTTCGATTTTAGAACTACAACTTTATTTTTATTTTTAATGGTTATGTGATTTTTGCATCTAAAAAAATTCACATTGCAAAATTTTCGCGAAAGTGAATTTTATAATTAATTGTGATTTGTAAAATAAAACACTCTAACCTAACTTTAATATTCTGTATTGTTGATAAAGACTAAGATAAATCTATAAAATACAAAGAGATTGGTATTTTAACGGTTGAACGATCATAATATATTTTCTTCGTGCTTTGGTTACGCACCGCATGGTCTCTAAGATAGGGGATACCTTGTTGTGGCGACGATAATCCGTTTATATGCTGCATTATTAAACCCCTCGTATGCGACAGGTATTAAAACTAGTTAGATCGCTCCCGACAAGTGGCGGCTTCTGGCGACCACTTTCAGAAACACACGGCTCTACGCTCTACTCTATAAACTGTTTAACGTTTTCAAAGCACGTTGTTTTGTCAGAATGGTTTTTTTTAAACGATCACACAAATCTCAATATCATTTTTGTACAAATTAATTCACTTATTGTGCTACTATAATCATCACACTGCACTTAGTAATCATCTTGATGCACGCACTGATAATTAATCCATTGAACGGTGATTGAAACAGCTGATCGTTTTGTAGGTAGGAATAGTTTGGTTCTTAAATTTGGCAACACTCCACAAGGCGAAATAAAATCCCCAGTTTATGCTTGTAGCTTGAGTCGACTAGGAGCGATAAATCTTTTATAACCTCCAACTAAATAAACCAACAATAAAACAGGCTTTACATTAATTACAACACATGATAATGGCAAACAAACAATTAAACTACCTGTAGGATGTATAGCCCAACATTGGAACACACACATAAAGATTTTTCTTATTTTCTTTCGGCTACCAGACTAATAGTTTTGAAGAAAAAAAAAAGTTATTAACAATCACTTTGCAACGCGTTGGTGCATATATATTGTTCACTCTAAAGAATATCATATACTGAGTTAATTTATAAAACAATAGTTGTTATTGAAAGAACACACTTCTTAACTTGTAATAACGCACGAGACAACATCCCGAGAACGTGTTAACGCTAAACGACCGAAGGTGAAACTGTCTTCGAGTTTGGTGAGAGGTTGTTGAAGCCAACAGAAGGCCACACACACACGCACACAAACACACACACACACACCGACACAGAAACGGAGAGGGGAAACAGACAGTGAGGAAGGGATAGATAAGGGGTGACAGGAGAAGAGGGGGGATTGCACCGGTCTGACCCGAAGTTTCCCCTCTTTCATGCATTCCTTTTCGCCCTTCGGACGGCCACAATATCGGTTATAGCTACAAGCGGTGCGAGGTTGCCACATCGTGCGCAGAACCAATCCTACGGATCAGTGTGGGTGGAGCTATCTGTGCCTTCCCCTCTCCCCGCCCGCGTTGCTCCTCTTCGGAATATGCCCGGGGTTCACGCATGTTAAAACCAAGAGAGCAGCGACATTCTACATTGTCGTGCGGGCTGCTGCCGTGACAACATGTAGCAGAGCGCCTGTATTTGAATTATTTGAATTTCAAAGCTATTCTCGCTTTTAATTTTATTGATAGAGGTACTTAAATATCCTAATTAATTGAACTATATAAAAACCTTTGGAAACGCATTTCTTTTAAATTTAAACCGACTGAAGTCACGTCATGATTGTATTAATTTATATATATACTTTTTTTGGCATAGGTACTCGTAGAAGTAATTTTAAATAATATGAGCTATATATGTGAATTGCAAAATTTCATGAGAAAAACTCAGACGTTAATAAATATTTTACATTGCGAGTTATTGTGTTATTTCTTTTAATTATTTTAGTAAAAAAAAAAACTAACGAGAAGATATGAATTAACCTATGTATTTTAGTTTTGAACATGATAAAAACATTTAACTAAAACATAGAAATTGTTTGGAAATAAGTTTAGTTAGCCTATATGCCTGTATCAAGTTTTCAAATGTATCAGCTATTTTTTTTAACCTACACTACCTAAATAATAAACTTATCTATTTTTACATTAATTTCAATTTTTACATATAGATTTTTTAACTAAACACCCCGAACTCACCCGATTTTTCTGATTTTCAAATATAGGCCTATTTATAAAGTAGCCTCTGACATGAAACAAGTTCGAGTAACCTTATAGTTTGAAAACTTTTCTTTCATTGGGGATCTAAACATTTTTATTTAAGCAAACAACCTTGGAACCATTATTCTAATTAGTATCCTATTTTCCTTCCAAACTAATTAGATTAAAATCGTCGATAAACTTAACACAATTTCGTATCCACACCGATGATCGCACAGTCTTATAGGCGTTAAACTCACAATAAATAGGATTCCAGGTATTATTGAGGCCCAGGGTTGAATCTCATTCGACTACATTGAGAGGGTTAATTTTCCATATACGATTTATTTATTAATTACCCTCGTAATTCTACCTAACCCTGTAGTAGGAAGTAATTAATTACCTTTTTAAATAACGTAATTAAAAAAAATTGATGTGTCATGTGTCAGTTGTTAGGTTTACAAGAAATTGAATAAGAATGTACAGTACATATTATTTTTTTCAAAATATTCCTCTCAAAACAATAATGTATATTTATTACTTAGTTTCCTAGCTAACAGCAGGTCATTATATCACATGATGACTTTCCACGTTGTACCGTCATCGGTAATCCTTTAGTAACTGCCTGTCACCTTGATGTTATCCAATAACTAAAATAAGAATAAGTTTTTTAAAAATGTTCAAGAATTTTGAAGGCCTATATTAAGTTTAATCTCATCTTCAAAACATTTAAAATTTTTGCACCGATATGTAGTCCTATTTAAGACGTATATATTTTTAAAAATCACTGTTTTACACCTTAATGAAATATCATGTTCTTACTATGAATTTAAATCTAAATTTAAGATTTTTTTTTTTATATTTGTAAAGAGTTTAAAACCCTTCTTTAATCCCCTTGATACTGTACCTCCAAATATTAGTTCAAAAACTTTCGAAAGAAAAAGTAAAACTATTAATTCTATTCATGTTCAACAAGCCCTCTCTCTCTCGCTCTTACCCACAACCAAAGACACTAGTTTGTTTTATCTCTCTCTCTCTCTTACCCACAACCAAAGACACTAGTCTGTTTTATCTCTCTCTCTCTCTCTTACCCACAACCAAAGACACTAGTCTGTTTTTATCTCTCTCTCTCTCTTTCTTACCCACAACCAAAGACACTAGTCTGTTTTCTGTCTCTCTCTCTCTTACCCACAAGCAGTGTAAATAGTCTGTTTCTCTCTCTCTCTCACCCACAACCAAAATACACTAGTCTATTTCTCTCTCTTCGTGTTCATCAAACCCTCTTTTCTCTCATACCCACAAGCAGGTATATATCGATGGCAGGTAGGTTAGCTGTTAAAATTTTGGTTGGATGTATTGAGTTTTCTTTATGTAGATTATTTATCACGCTCCTTCACCGGGAATGAGTGTACACTTCCTCTATGTTCTTGCTAAGTTCTCCTTATCCCGTTAGGGTGAAAACAGGGTGAGCTATGTTCCTCAAACGGTGGCCATGGGATTGGAACTAGTATATGGGCTTTTTGCCACAAATACATATTTTAATACCCGTACCTATATTTGTAATCTATGACGCCCATGTACTGTACATTGCTGTTAATGATTTGTTACTAAAAATCAACTTTGCTTTTGAATAATTCACGTTAAGCCGGTGATAGACCGACTTTTTGGTGGTTGCGACACAAACGCCACGACCAGGTCGCTCTAGTGTATTGCATTGTTTCATGTGAGAGGGGTCGCTACGCCCAAAAAACGCTCACATCAACGTTTTCAAATCTGTTCGCAGTGTTCGTGTCGCTAGTCTGACCTCTCTAATATGAAACAATGCAATACACTAGAATGACCTGGTCGCGGCGTTTGTGTCACAGCGACCAAAACATCATTCTATCACCGGCCTTTAAAGAGTAACCTTGGTGACTTTTGTTCATTTGTTAGATCAAACAAGTCTGTAGTCCTTGCTGTCCCATCAACCCAATACACTTTAATAACGTGTTTATGATATTAATTAATTTTACTAATTCTATTGTTTGTTGGTTGGTTTGTGTGCTTATGTGTGAAATGAAAGTGAACCTAAATATGTAATCAATTTGTTGATTAATTTAAAAAAAAAGATTATAGCTGATTCACTCAGTTTACAGTTTCAAAAATCTACTCTTGAATAGTTGGTGAAAATTGAAAAAAAGGGAATTGTTTTTTGAAATAAAGTTTAGAATATAAATTTGACTCAAAATTGACAAGCTGTGGAAAAATCTCCAATCCTTATTTTTTTTGGTGGTCCTTAATGAGGGACAAATAAAGTTACTTGTTTACTAGTTACAGTCCAATTTAGATAAAAAGGAACTTGTTTCTGCTATAAAATCTACCAAAATAATGTTCGTATATTGATCCGTCAAGCCAAGTAATCTTCAACCACCAATTTTCATGAATAAAACAAATTAATTCCTATTAAATAATAACAAGATGTGTATTAATCACAACTTGTGAATGTGTGGAATGCCAGGCCTCTACCGTGGTTCGGATTCCACGTTAAACTGTAGGTCCTCCATTTCATCTCACAATCACCCTACCATCACACATTAGCGTAAGTGCGTATAACCCGAACGGGTAGTAAGACGCGGTGCTAATAATAATAATAATAATAATATTAAATAATAGGATACTAATAATAAACTTAAAACCCGTTTCGGTGGGCAAACTGTATATGACGTCACTCTCGCAATATGCTGAAATTACAATGACGGTGAGATTGGGGTTTTAATCCCGGTTGGATGTACGGAGGGTGGTATTTCCTAAATTATTTTCCACTCTTCTTCAACGATAGTTTGTGTCAATTTACTCTAAATTCAACCGTTTTCATCCCTAATTAGTGAAATTAGTTTTTTTTATCACCGCGTCTTACTACCTGAGCAGGCTATACTCATTTATGATAATTACTCCAATGAGGTAGGGATGAGGAAAGAAATATTTCAAAGATAATCTACCCGCATTTGCGTGAAGGAAGTGGGAAAAACCATTTAGGAAAAAAACACCGTCAGTAGACTTGAACGGGATTTGAACCCCGATCTTCCCGTCTTCAGCAGGCCAGTCCAACACAAGAGTGACACCTTAGAAGATTCTACCACATCACTGGGTAGCGAAATTAGTACATATGCGTAAAACCCGAATGGGTAGTAATATGCGGTGCTAAAAAAACAAACAAAAACATCGTTATAAATGTTGACCGAAAAAGTTTGTATTTTTGAAAAGTTTATTCTTACCAAAGTTTTTACTATAGAAAAAGTTGGAAACCTTTGGCTTGGAATGTATTTTACCAACAGATTTTATTCAAACTAAACCAAACCACGGACGGAGGATCACCGGGGGTACACCATCTCCCCGCTCCCCCCAATAATCTTCTCATTTGGGACAATCACCTGCTTCGGTGGCTACATGATGTAACGCGCAACTCTCGCAGTAAAATAGACTGCCTATGGCGGGGAGATTCAGGTTCGAATATCGGTCGGGTGTACTGAGAGTGGTTTTTACTAAATTGTTTTCCACTCTACCTTCACGCAAATATGGGTTCACTTTCTCTAAATATGGCAGTCCTAATCTCTAAAACCATTAACGTCATTAGTACATAAGCGTATAATCCGAACGGTTAGTATAAGACGCGATGCAAAAAAATAAATAATGTGATACTCTCTTATGTAAAGAAACGATGAATTGTTGTTTCGAAATAATTGAATCAAATTTGAAGCAATGCAAATTTATGAGTAACCTACTTTTTGTTGATTTATGGGTTATTTTCGCTATCATACTGTTTGTTAACTTTATACAAAATTATGAGGTAGAACCTAACTTCTGTTGTATGACTTATGGAATTATTTTTGCTCTTATCTGTGTTGTTACTTATAAAATTATTAGTAGACTAATTCTTGTATACTTATAGATTATTTCGCTATCATATCTGTGTTGTAACTTACAATTGGTAGCCTAACTTCTGTTGTATGACTTATAGAATTATTTTCGCTATCATATTGTTTGTTATTATACAAATTTGAGGTAGACTAACTTCTGTTGTATGACTATAGAATTATTCGCTATCATACTTGTTGTTAACTCTACTAATTATAGTTACCCTAAGCTTTGTTGATTATGGAATTATTTCGCTTCATTATCTGTTTCGTTAACTTATACAATATGGTACCCTAACTTTGTTGTATGACTTATGAATTTTCTCATTATCTGTTTTGTTAACTTTACAAAATTATTGAGTAGACCTAACTTCTGTTGTATGACTTATATTATTTCCTATTATCTGTTTACTTTATAAAAAAACTATTTATTTTAATTAATGAAAATGAGCTCGTTCTCTTTCTCTCCAAGGATTGATTAATTTAAGAGCTAACGACACCTATGGTAAACCTATGACAAGAACATCAGAGGTATTAGCCTATTTCTCCGACATCACCAACTAAACGACCGGCCTTTTAGTATAGCGGTCAGCATCCCTGGCTATTAATTTAGAGGTTCAGGGTTCGATTCCCAGCGGTAACATAGGTATTACTTGCTTTGCTCATTGGGGGCTCCACCCCCTAACACCCAGTAAGTTTTCTTTGCAAGTGATGTAAACTAATGTAATTCCCAGCGTTGTTTTGAACGTAACAACTTAAAGTTACCGGTATTATATTGTATATACCGCACCGACTTTAAAGTTGCTCCGCCATTTTGAATTTTTTTCGGGGGCTAAAATTTTTTATTTTTTTTATTTTTGAATTTTCACCTTCGGTTACAGGCTAGAAGCTATATACAAGTTTGCCAAATTTCAAGTTACTTGCTCATCTGGAAGTGGGTAAACATTAATGTCAGTGAGTGAGTGAGTGAATGAGTGAATGAGATGAGGTCAGCCATGTGGCTTTATAGTAGTATATATAATTTCCCGAAGAAGAGTTGTTCATACCTTTCCCATGGGCTGTGGTCTGTTTAGTTAGGATTAAGTCAGTCTTAGACATCTATCGTCTGTGATCTATTGGTTAGAGTTCCTGATTTACAGACATAAATGTCCCGGGTGCAATCCCCGGAGCTTCCAGATTTTTTTTTTTTTTTTGTGAATCAATGGGTCTGTAACGGGGTAAACTAAGCATCGTGAGGACAAATTGAGGAACTACTTGAATAAAGAAGTGGCAGCTCCAGTCTAGAAAACTGAGATTAATAGCCATAGGGTTCGTTGTGCTGAGCACATGACACCCTCTATACGCGAATATTGGCACGGTTACATACCCGCCACTGCCAGTAGACGAGTAGGACTGTCTATTTATTTATTTAGCACCCGTTCGGTTTATACGCTTAAGTACTAATTACTCTAGTTGGTTAGGAATTGGGAAGGTTGAATTAAGAGGAAGTGAGCTCGCTATTTTAGTGGAGGGAGAAACCACCCCCAGTTCACCCGATTGAGATTCAAACCTCGATCTCCCCATCTCGGCAGTCTAGATCAACACTAAACTAGCGCGTTAGCTAGCTACTCCACCTAGGCGGGTTGGGCTGTCCAAACGACAAACCCTAGTAAATAAAAACTTACGGAGCAAGGGTTGGATATGTTGTATCTAGTTGTATTATGTCATCATCGTCAGTGGTTGTTGGTCGATAATCCGGCGTTGAGAGATTGATGCTTCTTCCAGGATCCACTTTGTCGTCGAATGGAGATGGTATCATCCTATGGAAAGTGCGAAGAAGAAAATATTATGAATAGGCCTATAAAAAATGTATTAGTTTAATTGTTGTTTTTTTGCTCCGGTTAACTAACTGTCCGTATGCATTTAATTACACTAATGGGATGAAGGTAGAATGTAAAGGCAATCAACCTACATTAATTTGGGAGAGAGAGAGAGAGTGGAATATAATAATTGAGAGAAAACCACCCTCATCTATATCCGGTCGGATTTGAACCCTGAATTTTACATCGCTGGCACAATGGACCTATACGAGTTTTACGTTTATCCCTCGTGACCACCAATGAGAATAGAGTGTGTATTTATTTATAATTCTAAAAACCAGAAATATAGAAATTTTAAAATCGGCAAACGCACTTAAGAGCTTCATTATAGCAGGCCCAGCTCAGCTCCCGGCTCTCATCTGTGTGGTGTGTTGTGTGTGTGTGTGTGATGTGTGTAGGTGGAGTGTGTGTGTATGTGCGCGCGTGTGAGGTATGGGAGTAAAAGGGAAAAGAAAATACCTACGATATGCCGGAAAATGTTCAGTGCATTCGTATTTGAAAGATTACTCGAAATTTTCCGCGGTTACGATGGGGGACAAGCGACAAAGTTTCTTGTTAATAACAACAGTATGTCCCTGTTATGACAGAATTAAGATTTGTGCACAGTGTTTATCTGTGAAGACATTCTAAAATGGTCAAAAAACGACCTTTTCACTGCAGTTTTTATCCAAATATAATTTAATATTTCAACAATGTTCACTATCAGGAACTTCTATTAACTATGTATCTCCATTAATGTTTAATCAGAAATGATTCACGTGCAATAGTGTTGGTGTACGTTTACGATTTCTAACCGACTGTAACATAGAGATGATTGGCATGTGATGCCACGCTCTTAAATAATGAGTGAAGAATGACCCTGAAATACTGGACGATTCCTGATAGCTGGGTGGTAGAGCATCCATGTACATATTTGTTTTCTACTGCAATCGATTTTTATGAGCCACTTACCATTCGTTACCTTGTTCGTTCGGTAAATGGTTACCGTGCTGCTTGTAACGGCAATCATTCCCAATCCAAGTGAACGTGTTCTCCTGTTTCACCTTGGGAGAGTATGGTGGAAAATTGATTTCTCTCGGCAAGAACGGTAGCGGTTCATCTTTGATCTTGTTCGTCTGAATCTGTTGGATCGCTCGCTTCTTGTGTTGGATCAATGTGGTCTCTATCCTTGTCATCCTCCTCCTACACACCTTCTTGATTGTCTCTTCCTTCCCTTTTGGCATCTGCAGGAATCGTTCCTTCCTTTGGTGGATAAGCTGACGACGTAATTGCTGAATCTTTGGCGGCTGTTTATGGAGAGAACCAAAATTAGGTCTTTCTTTAGCACCGCGTCTTACTAACCGTTGGGTTATACGCTTAAGTACTAATTACTCTAATGGATTAGGAATTGGAAGGTTGAATTTAAAGGAAGTGAACCCGCATTTGCGTGGAGGGAGAGTGGAAAACCATTTAGGAAAAACCAGCCCCAGTTCACCCGACCGAGATTCGAACCTCAATCTCCCCGTCCTCGGTGGTCGAGCTCAACACGACTAGCGCGTTAGCCAACTACGCCACTGAGCGGGTCAAAATTAGGTAAACTAGATATAATTTTTAAATATGGTTTTCTTAAGGTGGGGTGGAAAGGTACGCGAGAAAAGGTCAGTGTTTTTGCAGTTCTTATAGGAAAACTTTTTTTTTTCTAAAACAAATCAAATATTTCCCCAATAGAAACATAGAAGTTTAATTTTCTTCACATGGTGAAATCAACAGTTGTTGAATATCTGTCGTGAGCATAGTGGCATTAGATGATAAACTTTTTAAATTAAGAGAAAAAGTTTGTCATCAAATTCCAGGACACCCTTGGGCTTGGGCACCGAAATGGTCTTATGAGGAGTTTTTAGCCTGATGGACAAGATTTTATATTTATTTTTCTTAAAAATAATATTTAGGAGTAATTGACAGTGAGTGAGTTTTCTAGATATGAATTTTTTTGAAGCGGAATAAGCAATTTTGCTAAAATGTTATATATGAAGTGTGTTGTTCATATGACTAACAAAGTAATGTGTTTGTTTATCTGAGGAAAATGTATTTTATGGTTGGTTTATGGATAACAATTTTTTAAATTTCTTTCTAAACTCAAATATAATAGATGAAAACTATGTACCTTTGTGTCGTTTATTTTATATTTTAGTTAGTTTATAATTGTCATTATTTTTAAATTGGTACGTGCAGCATAAAGATTATTAACGTGTTAATATAAATGCTTAAAATGAATAAATACACTTTATGGTTTACCGTAAACTGCTGTTGAGGAAAGAGGTTGGGCTGTTGATGATCAAATTGACCTTTGTCGTTGACATTAGACATCTTCGTGCTCTCTTGTCTATTGGGCAAAAAAAAAACTGTTGCTTTAGGACAAAAGTTTAAAAATACAATGTTGTTATTTTAACCCCCCTTTTAGGACTCACATGATTTTGTAGGCATCAGTGACATAATTATTTGGTTTTAGTGACACGTTTTTTAAACATTGTTCCTAACGTCATAAGAACTAATATTGTATCAACTTAAAAAATATTTAATTTAAAAATTGGAGTCGTGGGGATGGGAGGGGGTGTTTTGGTTAGGGTACATGGGAGTGGGTACGGGAGAGAGGATAAGGGATGAGATAGGGTCTTTTGCTAGGGTGCATGGAAGGAGGTAAGGGAGAGAGAGGATAAGGGTTGGGAGGATGTGTTTTGGTTAGGGTGCATGAGAGGGGGTAAAGGAGAGAGTGGATTGGGTTGGGAGGATGTGTTTTGGTTAGGGTGCATGAGAGGGGGTAAAGGAGAGAGTGGATTGGGTTGGGAGGATGTGTTTTGGTTAGGGTGCATGAGAGGGGGTAAGGGAGAGAGTGGATTGGGTTGGGAGGATGTGTTTTGGTTAGGGTGCATGAGAGGGGATAAGGGAGAGAGTGGATTGGGTTGGGAGGGAGTTTTGGGGTGAGAATGAAGGAGTTGGGTAGGTGGTTCACATGGGGGTAAAGGATGGTGGTTGTAAGAGTAGGGGATTGATGGGAAGGCTCTAATGGGAGAAGGAGGGTGGTTGTAAGAGTGAGGGATTGATGAGAGGGTTGGAATGGGGGAAGGGAGGTGGAAGTAAGAATGGAGGATTTATGGGAAGGTTGGAGTGGGGGAAGGGAGGTGGAAGTAAGAGTGGGGGATTTATGGGAAGGTTGGAATGGGGGAAGGGAGGGTGGAAGTAAGAGTGGGGGATTTATGGAAGGTTGGAATGGGGGAAGGGAGGGTGGAAGTAAGAGTGGGGGATTTATGGGAAGGTTGGAATGGGGGAAGGGAGGGTGGAAGTAATAGTGGGGGATTTATGGGAAGGTTGGAATGGGGGAAGGGAGGGTGAAAGTAAAATTAGGGTAGTGGTGAGGGAAGAAATGATATATTATATAGGTGCCGATTGTTGGAGGAAGGTTAGAATAAAGGTAATATAAGGTTGGGTAAAGGGGGAGAAAGATAGAGGAAGGAGAGGAGATGGGTGGGAAAAATGGCAAGGTGTGTGCAAGTAGTTGAAACAGAAAGGAGGGTGGGGGGAAAGGTGGATTTAAGGAAGAAAAAGACGGGGGCACGGGCAAGAAGTGTTTTGGGAAAATAAATAATGAGAAACTATTATAGCAGAAGGGGATAGCAGTAAAGATGGAGTATAAAAAGTTATAGAGATACTTACAAGAATATTACACATTTATTTTAACAAATTGTCGAAGAAAGCTCTCACAAATAAACAGTTAGGCAATTTGATAAGATTAGTGTGCTTCACAGATGAAGACATTTGAAAAATGCTTAAGATTTTAATATATATAAAGGGGAAATAATTTTTAAAATAAAGCTCAAAATTCGAAAGAGAACTCTTAGATTTAAGCACAGAACAAATAAGTTCATACAAAGTAATGATTACTTATCAAGTTTGAGGTGAACACAATAAAATGTTGGGTAAGTTTATTTTTAAATAACTTGCCAATATATATTTTCTAGCAAGTTATATATATATATATACATAGTATATATACATATATATACATATATATACATATAACATTATACTCATATATATATATATATATATATATATATAGCACACCGTATTACTACCTGTTCAGGCTATACACTTATGTACTAATTACGCCAAGGTTTTGGGGAAAAGTAAAATTGTATTTATAGCAAGTGTACCCACATTTGCGTGGAGGGAGAGTGTAAAATCATTTAGGAAAGACCACCCTCGGTATACTCAACCTATATTCGAACTTCGATCTTACCGCCATCGTAAGTCCAGTCTACTGTGAAAGGGACGTCTTAGACTATGCGGCCACTGAAGAAGGTTGCTATTATTGAACTATGTATATGGTATATTATATAAAACTCATTATTTTGGAGTTCTAGTGAGTTATCCATATTATAGGCTAGATGTGCTATATTAAATAATAATCTATTTATGTTAATTTTAAACACTATAAACTTTTTTATATCTTAAAAAATTAGCTTACCCCTGTATTGAAGTAAAAAAGCAACAGCGAAACAATGAATATAAAGGATATTTTGCTCTGTGTGGATTATTGTTCATAAAAAAAGGTTAAAGTTTTTTTTCGTCAGTTCCAAAGCATTAGGCTTAATGGGCACACCCATGAACAATATGACCCTTTAAATATTTTTCACATAAGTTAATAAACAAATAAATTGCTCAAAACATATTTAGAAAATAAAGACTCTCAAAAACTAAAAACCAAATAATATAATATCTATTTACGCCTAAGATGTAGAAATACTTGTAAAGTAACCGCAAAGCAAGGGTTACGTTCCGGACTAGATGTTAAATAAGATATATTTCGATTGAAACATCAAGGTGTTGGATAGTCGATATATAATTATTTTGTTTCCTCAGAATTTTCTTGAAATTCACGTAAAATATATAAATAGCAAAATTGTTGTACAATAAAATGTATCTGTGAATAATTAATTGTTATCAAAATGAATAATATATCATTAATAATACTTTTTAAGGTGTACAAGATGGTTGGCGAGTTTGAGCTACCTCGCTTTTCCCCTCGGTACAATCCTGAAAGAAGTACTGTACATCGCAGAAGTTTCAAACAATTTGGCAAAAACTTAAATATGTAATATTAATTCACAAGATTCAACGCAAATACATGTAGTACTACCTATTAGTACCTATTTTAATTTTATCTGGCGTCTGCTACTGTATTTATAAAATAAGCTCACTTCATAAAAATATTTTTTTATCTGGGCTAATCACTCTTATTTTTATTAACCTAAATCATATGTTGGTGGAATATAAAATCGAATGTTTAGTATTATTGGATACTTATTATAATACACTAAAAATAGCTAAGTAGTTAATGTTTATTACCGTATTGTTTTCTCGGTCTTAAAGGATGAATCTAAAAATGCTATACAGACACATATTATCCATACTTACATTTAAATATAGAGCCTATACGTGAGACTGTGATAGTTTTCAAATCTAGAACACCAAAATAAAACAAACAAACAAACTAATGGAAGAAAAAAAATTAATCCAAATCAACTTATAAAAAGAATATACATATTATAATATCTACACCGTTCAACTTATTCTTGACGTGTGAAATGACAACGAATAGTGATTTACTTCATGAACCGATTTCGTTACTGTTACCTTATGACTCTCCCTCCTCTTCTCCTTCGTTTTTACCCTTTCCCCCTTCTTTAACAATCTCCCCCTCTCCCTCCACCTTACAGTTAGCTTCCAACTACGATACATTACCAACCTATAGCTCATCTACGCATAGGAGAGGCGGTAAGTGACAGCTAACAGAAGGTTCTTTATTGAAAACATTGGCCGGAAATTGTTTAGTAACACTTGTTATTGATAAAATATTATTACTAACAAAATAAATGATACGGCACACAGTATAGTCTCCCTCCCGCTTTTATATTAAAATAGATATTTACTAAAAACTAGTAAGATTTGTGAAAAGAAATAATAGGTCTATACATTGTTGTAGTAACACTACACCAAAGATCATAAATGAAATAATATACACTGTTACTTAACTTACTCTATGGCATTAGGAACTAGGAACACCGTTACAGAAAAATTGAGACCCGAGAAACATCTCTGTCCACTAAAGAACAACCAAATCAAATTCATTTTCAAAGACCTGAATTAAAAAGTGCATATATTTGGTTATAGCTCAGCAATATAAAAATATAATTCAAATAAAAGGTTTTTATATTTGATAGTAATACAAATTTACAATGATAAGTTATTTTGTGTCTCAAATAGTTGCGGAGAAATTATGAAAATTGGAAAATTTCCCTTATGTAAAGTACTCTCAAAGTCATTTTCATGAGAAAATGAGAATTGACATCTTGTTTATAAGAATAATTAGTGTCTATATATAACATTTAATAAATATCGTTAAATCAAATTTCAATCAAATAGATTTTTTTTTCTTTTTGCCTTTCAATAAGATAAGCTACCCTTAAATTTAGGGTTATACATCCAATAACCCCTCGGGGGGAATTTATAAACACCCCAGATACCAAGCTTTAGCCCAATCGGTAAAATAGTTTAGGCTCTAGTCCGAGTTACAAACAGATGGCATCGCGAAAAATACTCTTTTGGTTTCAGGGGGTCATGAAACGTCGACATTATTTTATCAAAATCTTGAGTCCGATTTTTTTGACGATCACAATAATTTTTCTCTGATGTTTCAAGAGAAAGTAAAAATATATTTCCAAATAGGTCAAATTAGTGATTTTCAGTCAATGTTTGCAATAAAGAACCTTCTGTTAGCTGTCACTTACCTACATTCCCACCGTAGATGGGCTATATATATAGGTATATATATATAAATTGTAGCACATGACGCTGTGCAGCAAGAGAATTACGTTCATTTCTAGGAATGGCGGGACATTAAATTGGTTTTTATTTCCATTGTTTGCCATTGTTTATAAACTTTTTTAAAAGACAAAGCATTACTAACAATAACTGGTCATATGTTGAGCTGATTCCCCCTTCCACCCTTCCATCCCACCTTACCCTATTCAAAGCGATCGTCTGAAAAACCCATAGAAGATCTTAAACACATTATTTCATTTATCACTCATGAAACAATAGCAAGTGACACAATAACTTCTTACAAGATTCACTTGGAAGGCGTTGATTGGTTACCTCGGTCGGTGGAGCGTTTTGTTTATTTACCTAACAGTCCTGTTTACTGTTTCCTGTTAGGGTAGGTTAACAGGCCAACAACAAGAATAAATTACTAACCTTGACTAGAATAAATTTGGAAGTCATGAAAAGGTTGCTAATGGCATATGTTTGGAGCGTTGTGTTTTACGGATGTAAAACATGGACTATTGGTGCAACTGAAAGGAACAGTTTAGAAGAATTTAAACGTGATGCTACAGAAGAATGTTGAAAATATCATGGATGGAGATGGTATCAAATACAGAAGTGATAAGAAAAGCAAATTAAGAAAAGAAGCTTCTGGAAAGGTATACAGCAAAGAAAAGTTAACATGGTAGGCCATACGTGATAGTTTGACGAAGATAACCTATAGAAGGAGATGTGAAAGGTATAAATTCAAGAGGGAGACCAAATTTGAGTGTATGACTCAGATATCGAATGATGTTGGCAGAAGAAGGTATAAAAATGTAAAAAAAAAATTCGGCCCAGGTAGACAAAAGTGGAGAAAGCTACAGCAAATAAATTGCAAGATGGATGACCTAACGATGATGATGTCCATAACTTCTTGAGACGAAAACGGGTTGGGGGCTGGAGGGTGATTATCATAAAGCGTAGGACCTTTTTTTAAAATTGTTTTATTACATACAAATATTGAATTACAATCATTCTTCACAGAGCCCATAAAAATTCTCTTAGGTTGATGTAGAGGTGGACTGCATTTCATCATGCTTTTATACCATTACTATTTTTCAAACAAACATACTTTACTCAACAATTTCCAAAAATTGAGGCTTAAAACTGCCCAAAATGTAAAACAAAAACTAAGGAGTAAATACGCAACATTAGCAGTACATTATATGCTTCAACCGATAACCACACAGAACCAAATTTATTTTTTATTTTTAGCGTATGGCATTACTAACCGAGAGGAACATTACATCCAGTTTGTTCGCCTGTACCCCCCGGGGGTCCACGAGCTGTTCCTAGGGTGTCCGCGACAACCACCAAAATTTAACAAAATAAAAAGTTAAAATAATAATTAAACAACAGTAGGCCTAATCTTTATCAATAAAAAACTACCCCACTTCTTCGCCCACCTGAGCAGTGCTACTTGAAAAATAAAATATTGAAATAGACTTGACATGCATTCGGATTTTCGAGTCAAAGTGTCCAGCCTTCAGCCTTATCTTCAAGAAGTGATGAGAAAAAAAGAAAGCTTTCACTTATCTCACTAATACTAGACCTAAATGAATAAATTTGAACTATTTAATGATTAATAAATCTTCATATAGGCATATCTAACCTTCTTTATATTAACTATTACTATTATATTCATTATTATTACAACTAGAGTTAGTGTAAAGATGAAAGTATGTAAAAAAAAATTACTCGGATTTACTGCACCAAATTTCCAGTTTTGTAGGTTTTTTAACACGAATTATTAATGTGGGGGTAAGGGAGGTTATCTAAGCCAAATTTATCAAACCCTGGTGACCGTTGGGATAATTCCTCTTTTAAGATAAAAATACCCAAGGTACCAGCCGAGAATTGAAACCGGAACCCCTAGATTCATAGCCAAGTGCACTGACCACCACATCACGGGGTCAGATAGAACAAAAACAAACGCTACTGAACAGCGCTGAGACGCGCAAGTGTTGCCAACTCTTTTTTTTTCTCTGAATAATTTCTTGATTCTTTATTCAATGGGTAATTTTGGATCTCGATCAACGCGTCTCTTCCGATGGTTAAATTAATGACTGGTTTTTACAATAGAGGCCATTCATTCTTCAAACTTGACTATAGGCTATGATTGGCCAATATTTAAGCATATTCATTGGTATCTATGGTATTCATAAGATTCCCACGAGGAGTTTTTGTAATTAGAAATCCAACTCTAAAATCAAATGTAGTTTACTGAAGGGCAAAAAAAAAAGAGAAAATAAATTTTTCCGAGATTCACTCTAGTGTTATTAATTACTTTGGTATTTAGGTACTGTTTTGAAGTGCAAACAAAATGGCATTTCTCATTTTTCTATGAAAATGAATTTGAAGATATTTCATATAATCAGATATTTCCAATTTTAATAATATCTCCACAACTATTTGAGATACAAAATAAATTATCATTGTAAAGTTGTTGTAACTATTAAAAATAAAAACATTTTATTTGAAATATATTTTTATAAAACCAATAGTTTCTGCGCTATAAGAAATAAGTTATAATATTATATTTATGGGAGTCTTTTGAAAATGTGAACTTGATTGTTATGCTGTTTGATGAGATATTTCTGCGACAATGTATGTTATTTTGTTTCAAAATTCTTACAAGTTTTTAGTAAATGTCTCTATTTTAAGATAAAAGGGAGAGAAAGTTTGTACGGTGCATCGTTCCATTAATTTCGGTTTCATACGATCATGAAACGTCGACATTTATCAAAATCTTGAGTCGATTTTTTTTTTGACGACCATAATACTTTAGACTTTAGAGAACCTAGGGTTCAAGAGAAAGTAAAAAAATAAACTGGTCGAGGCTATTTACGTTTCTTCTAGCTAAAAAATAATGTTCTATAAACAATAAAGACTGGGGAGGAATGTTAGAAAGTATAATTTTACAAAATAACTTAGGGCTTTTCTAACAGAAGTATAAAACCACCTGTCTGGCAAATCTTAACTTGGTTTGAAGACTAAAACCAAATTCGAAATGGTCTGTTATTAATAATTCACCATCGGGAAAGTATGGTTAGCCTTTATATTCGATTCATGGACATGATCGGTGGAGGAAGAAGGGGAAAGATAAAGGTCCCAACTGATAATAATCCACATGTCTACATAATATGTCTATATATGTCCACCAACTTAGCTTCGTCGATAGTTTAAGGCCCTTGGCCCTGTCAAATGCAAGTCTAGAACCTATTTTATAGGCTGGTGGGCGGGAGGGTGAAAGTCGTGGCGTGGCGTGGCGTGGCGTGGCTTCACAACCGACCAAAGTATCCTTCCACGCCAACAAGAACAGATGGATCACGGAAACAGTAGATGGTGCTAGTTACCGGACAGGTCTTGTGGGAAAATCACACGTTTGGAAAAATCAGTTTTTCTCGAGAACGAGTGAAATATTTATGTTAATAATTTCAACATCCCTTCTAAGATAATGTATCGATGTTTATTAATTGTTACATTTTCTTATATTTTGTTATGAAGACGGCAGTTTTATATTGAAAAGTGTCAATTTGAACAATTTTTGATCACATTTAAAATATTATAGAGGTGTGTATATAAAAACTATAACTTTAATAAACATGTTTCTATTCTTGAACAAACCGTTTCCGAAAAGAAAATTGCAAAACAATAAAAATTCTTGAAAATAACCGTTTGTTCTTAAGGCTCTGCATTTCCACACCAAATGAAAAGGGCCAATCGCCTTAAGATGGGACTCATAGGAGACCCGAAAAAAGAGCAGTGTTTTGGTGATTTTTATGACACTTTTTTTTTTTTGGTCAGTAGAAATCAAATGATTCTCCAATATAAATATAGAGTTTAATTTTCTTCACTTGGTGATATCAACAGCTGTTGAATATCTGTCAAGGGTGTACTGGAATTTAATGACAACTTTTTATCTTCATTTAAAAAGCTTGTCATCTAATGGCCCAATACTCATGACAGATATTCAACAACTGTTGATATCACTGTGTGAAGAAAATTAAACTCTATGTTTCTACTGGAGCAATATTTTTGTTTTGGCCAAAAAAATGTTTTTCTCTAAAAACTTGAAAAACACTGATCTTTTCTCGCGTTCCCTTCACTCCCACCTTAAATTAAGGATATTAAAGTTTTGAAGACTTGAGAAAAACTCGGATTCAAGATATAAAAAATTATATATATACTTTTTTTTTTCAAATTTCAAACGGGAATTTATTTTAGAACAATAATATTGCTTATTAGCGACGTATCTCAACACAATTATAGGAAAACCTGAACCACCAGACCCCATATCCCTTATTTACCACTTAATGACATGTATGAATGTTATAATTAATGCGATATAACAAAAACATTCACATTCAGAATCTATTTTTTAATTTTATGGCAACTTAAGAATTAATGTAGTAAAGTAGAAACTGTTATATTCACAATTTTTTTTTAAATATCCGAGATTCAAGATTCATAGATCAAATGGAGATTCTTATTCATAAAATAGTTGATTCGACTCATCAATTCATTTTCTTATTCTTAAGTCAAAAACCCGAAGGTTGGTTTGATGTGATTTATATACATCCAGATATGGACACCCACTCAACCCTTTAGCTGGTTAGTACTGCCCGCACCATCTGGTAGACATACTATGTACTGTGGGAGTTCAAAAATTGTGGTGGTTCTCCGTTGCCATATTGAGTTTCTATGAGTGAACACGAAAGAGCCTACCAATTTTCCGGAAAAAGTATTTTCACAGATATTCCAGGGTTCTTTTACGTGCCACAATCGACATGGGACCGACGCATTCACCTCCCTCAGAAGGAAGTTGTTCTACGGAGTTCTATCGCTCAAAAAAAATCCGTCAACCGCGGATGGGTTTGAACCTACGAACATCGGGTCCTGAGACGAACACTTGTCCACAAGAACACTGAGGTTGGCCCATTTCTTCTTAAGGCCTGCATTAATTAAATAGTATTTTTAGTTCTTAAGCCGCACATAGGTAAATTTAACTTTATGATCGCCAATTGTAAAGGTCACAACGCAATAAATGTTTAACAATAGGTATTAAAACTAGTCTTAAAAGTGTCACGTGATTGATTACATTGCTTGGTTCTGTTATTTTATAGTGGCACGTGTCATTAACTAAAATGGTTATATTGTTTCTTAGTATTCACCCTTTTTCAATATAAGGAAAAAAATAATGTAAAAAGACGATATGGTATAAGGCGCTACTTTTGCAATAAACTAGACTGCCAAAATATGGGGAGATTGGGATTCAATCCCAGTTGGGTGCACAAATAGTGGTTTTTCATCAATGGTTTACCACTCTTATTCCACGCAAATGTGGGTGCAATTCCTCTAAATTAAACCTTTCTAATCCCTAACACATCAGTATAATATTGCGCATCTGGGCTACATCACTCGTATACCAGTCTGTGGAAAGATTAGCCGGTACTCATGTACCGTTTTCCAGGGGACGCCCGATTGTACTAGGAGTACATCCTTTCCGTGGAGGCTCTTCCCAGGTCCCGATAAGATGAGGTGATAATGATTATAGTAGATGTGGAAACACTTAAACCTAATTAACCAAACACTGGTGACCGTTGGGGTGATACCACTTTCGGGAGAAAAAAAAACCCAAGATACCAGCTGGGAATCGAACCCGGGACTCCTAGGTTCGCAGCCAGGTGCACAACACATTAGTGTAATTAGTAGGCCTATAAAGGAGTACAACCCGAAAGGGATAGTAAAACGCGATGCTAAGGAAAACAAATAATTTTAAAGCCTACTTTTTTGACTTCGGTGGCAGGTAAAATATCATAATCTTGAATGTTGTGAAAGTATTTAAAATAAATGGTACGGAACCCAGCACGGACTTTCTAGCTCTATTGTTTAAAAATGTAGATAGTTACTCAAAACTCGTAATATATGTGAAACAAAATAATATACACTAGCAAACCCAAGCATAAATTGCACTATACTTATGTAAAACTTTTTTGACTCTCAATTTTAAATTTTATAATTTTATTTTTAAAGAATTAATGTCCTCATTTGTATGTTTTGACCAATAGAAAAGATTAATATTGCGTCCACAAGGGTCAAAACTTCGTATTAAAATTTTGATTTCCGTTTAACATCTTCTACTTTTTATTAGGTGTTGCACATCTTCAGGTCATCACATTGCTATTAAATTCCTCATTTATAAATTTTGACCATTAAAAGATGTAAATATTGACTATTGAGTCTAAAATGGAGATAGATCATTGTTGTACAAACATTTCTCCTAAGAAGTTTAAGGAAAAAATAACATAAAACTTTTGGAGATACTTACTTATATTTAATTACTCTATGGCATTGGAGAATTATTGTGATAACACTTAAGTAGTATATCTTTACAACTAAAGCTCACAAAATTGTATTAATATATTTGCCAATATCTCAGAAACTGTTGGTTTTATAAAAATATATTCACCTAAAAGTTTTTTATTTTTAATAGTACTACAATTTCGCAACGCTAAGTTATTTAGTATCTCAAATAGCTGCGGAGATAAGGAAATTTCCGCTTCTGTAAATTACCCTAAAAGTCATTTTCATGGGAAAATGAAAATAGCCAGTTTATTTATAATCTTAATCAACGCCTAGACCCTATCCCTAGCTTGAGCTAGTTCTATCAAGTACACCTCATTACACCTTATCCCTTTCTTGAGCTAGTTCTATCCAGTACACCTTATTACACCCTATCCCTAACTTGAGCTAGTTCTATCCAGTCCAACTCATTACACCCTATCCCTATCTTGATCTAGTTCTATTCAGTACACCTCATAACACCCTATCCCTATCTTGAGCTAGCTCCATCCAATACACCTTATTACACCCTATCCCTAACTTGAGCTAGTTATATCAAGTACACCTTATTACATCATATCCATAACTTGAGCTAGTTCTATACAGTACACCACATTACACCCTATCCCTAACTTGAGCTAGTTCTATCCAGTCCAACTCATTACACCCTATCCCTATCTTGATCTAGTTCTATTCAGTACACCTCATAACACCCTATCCCTATATTGAGCTAGCTCCTTCCAATACACCTTATTACACCCTATCCCTAACTTGAGCTAGTTCTATCCAGTCCAACTCACTACACCCTATCCCTATCTTGATCTAGTTCTATTCAGTACACCTCATAACACCCTATCCCTATCTTGAGCTAGCTCCATCCAATACACCTTATTACACCCTATCCCTAACTTGAGATAGTTCTATCAAGTACACCTTATTACATCCTATCCCTAACTTGAGATAGTTCTATACAGTACACCACATACACCCTATTCCTATCTTGAGCTAGTTCTATCCAGTCCACCTCATAACACCCTATTCCTATCTTGAGCTAGCTCCATCCAATACACCTTATTACGTCCTATCCCTATATTGAGCTAGTACTATCCAGTCCACCTTATTACACCGACCTCTTTCAGATTCATTGTGCTATCCTCCCATCTGTGTTTAGGTAAGTGCTTGGAAAATATATGGCTCTTGGCTTGGCTCTTAAAGATTTGAAATTTAGCATTTAAACCATCAAAATTACTTCCAAAATTAAAAAAATGTTAGTGCTAAAAAACTATGATTTGCTCAGACAATATAATAATAAACTTTTTTTATTTTCACCAAAAAAAAATTTTCGAGGAGAATAAATTTTTTTTTTGTAACAAAATAAAGTGAATTTGTAAGAAGAAACTTTGAAAAACAACCAAATCTAGTTTTCAATATAGTTTTAATAAGAAATTAATAATAACTTAAATCCATTAATTTTATTGAAAACTAGCTAACCCGACAGACGTCGTTCTGTCAAACGCTATTGGACTGTGGCAGTCCCACAAACTTATCTTTTCTGGTCAAGTTCTGGTGATGGCGTCGCTTATAAAGTGCACATGTCGCGATGACATCTTTAGTTTTCAGTAATGGTCACCAGGACAGATAAGTTTGTGATACTATACAGTCACAAATGTGTAATTTAAACAAAAAATTGAATATAAACGTATTTCAGAGTGATCACTTTATTTATTTACTATCAAATAATTACCGTGGAATAAACAATAAATTTGCATAATGTTAATATACCTTTCTATGTATTTTTAATGTCATAATCATAAACAACAACTACTTACAAAATTCAGTTTTCTATTTCGTACACTGCAATACTTTAGTAATATTGTGTTAAATGATATTTTCATTGTAATGCTTTATGGTACACGATATTTTTTGTTTGATTACCTGGCGCGTAAACAAACAAAGCTGATGGTTTTCCAACACGGGAACAGGCAACATACAATTGGCCATGCGAGAAACGTGGGTTTTCAAGATTAATGCCGCAAACACTCATTGACTGCCCCTGGGATTTATTTATGGTCATAGCGAAAGCAAGCCGCACTGTAAACTGCAGTCGTTTAAATTCAAATGGTATGTCAGTCGGAATCATTGGGATGCGTGGTATCAAAACGTCTTCTCCTTTATACTTTCCCTTTAGAATGGTTGCTTCGATCACGTTGTTTAGTAATTTTTTCACCGCTAGCCGTGTGCCGTTACAAAGACGCGGTTGGTTGATATTTCGTAACATTATGATCACCGAGCCAACCTTTAATTGAAGATTGTGAGGCGGCAATCCTGGCAAATCCAGCGAGTTTAAAAATTCGGGTGGATAGTTGACGACATCATCTTGGTTAGTATAGGAATCAACTGATTAGTATGTTCTCAATTCTCCGGCAATTTCATTTTGAATTTTGAAATTTAATTCATTTACATCCATGTTTTTGGGAGCCAATATAGCTCGTTCGCTCAACCAAATATGATCTCTGTCATTTTTAGCAACGTTTGGGAACACCTTTTGAATGAGTTCGGTTTTTGAATCAGTAAACTGACAAAAATTGTCAGGAAAGGTAACGCAGCCAGTGAAAAAGTCTAAAGCGAATTGCCATTACCTATGTCAATGAGTTGTTTTAAAAATATTTCTCTAGATCGATGTTTTTGCAACTCGACACGCATATTCTTGCTTAAATTTAGTTTTTTTACGTGTTTCCACAAAACGGAGGACTTTAAACATGCATTAAGTTCATCAGCTGGCGTTGACCGTGGAATCACTGGCAATGTTTGACGAAAATCTCCTGCTAACAAAATCATCGCACCACCAAATCGGTTTTGATTGTTCCGCAGATCTTGCATGGTTCGGTCTAATGCCTCCAAAGACTTTTTATGTGCCATCGTGCATTCATCCCACACTATCAATTTACATTGCTGCAAAACCTTTGCCATTGCAGAGTTCTTCGAAATGTTGCAGATCGGAGTTTCATTGCTTTGCATATTCAACGGCAATTTTAGCGCTGAATGGGCTGTTCGACCGCCTTCCAACAATGTAGCTCCAATGCCTGATGAAGCAAGTGCGAGTGCAATTTCATTTTGTGAGCGAATTGTTGCTAAAATCAAAGAAATCAAAAAAGTTTTTCCTGTACCACCGGGAGCGTCTAAGAAGTAAATCCCTCCAGTTCCATCATGTACAACTATCATAAGAGTATCAAATACATACTTTTGTTGTTGGTTCAACAGCGGTAGATTTATTCGAACTGATTCTCTTAAAGCATCGAGATCGTACAGTTTTTCTCGTTTCAACTCTTGATTAAAAGCGTCGTGCATCGGGCGATTGGGCGCGGCCATGCCTAATTGAGATAATACTTTGTTTGACATCATCAAGCACATGTCCTCAATTGATATTAACGCCTCGTTGTAAATTTCTTCATTGACTTGTAAATTTGGATTTCCTGTTCTAATGCGCATTTGATGCAAGATATCGTCACACATATCATCTTTGTATTTGATCCATAAATCATTTGGTTTTGATGGGAAACATGTTGATATAATTATAGAAAACAATGTTCGTATTTGATGAGCTTGTGAAGAAATTATAGCATCATTGAAAGTTTGATCCCACTGAGCGTCATTTTCTAATAGTTGCAAACGTTGACAGGCCTCTCTGTAAGAGCCACACAATTCACCATTAACAGTTCGTAAATGTTGGAATGATGTTGGGCCTCGAACATTGACTAATAGCAATCGCATATAAAAACACTCATTGCTTGGATGGACTGAATAAATTCGACCTATTGCATCGGTGGAATATACATTTGGGTAACCTGGAACTGGTTTTCCTTGTTTCCGTGGTTGAAATTTCTTTGAGAATTGATTCCAAGTATAATATTTTGGCATTTCGGAGTATAGCAGTATTCGGGAAAAATCATCATTCTGACACATTTCAAAAAAACAGGTCAAGGTTGTAGATGGTGGCTGAACAGCTCGTTGTAATGCGTTCTGTGCCGTGAAATATACTCTTTGACCATTTTCTAAGTGTATGGCTAAGTGAATAACAGTGAGGTGTCTTCCATGAACGGGAAAAGAAAAAATTCACCAAATTGCTTCATTACTGCTAACATACCGGCCCATTTGGTATTGGGTAACTTCGTCATTGTAATTCTCTGCACCAACTCCAATCACAGCCATGTCACTTCCTTTGGTTACTTATTTACAAATATATTTGATAGATTTCACGGAATGGCAAGATTCAACATTGATGATTATTATTATTAGCACCGCGTCTTACTACCCGTTCGGGTTATATGCACTTACGCTAATGTGAAATGGTAGGGTGATTGTGAGATGAAATGGAGGACCTACAGTTTAACGTGGAATCCGAACCACGGTGGAGGCCTGGCATTCCTCACATTCACAAGTTGTGATTAATACACGTCTTGTCAGAGGTGAAGGAAGGGTTTGATAATCAGATAAATCTGTGCCGGGACCCGGGATTGAACCCCGAACCTCAGCACAGAAGTCTGACACCTTACCCCTAGACCACCAGGTCACCTTTCAACATTGATATGCGCCTTGAAAGTCTTTGATAGGATCGGTGAATATGGAACAATCCAACGATTATCAATTTCAATGTCTTGTTTATTAACTTTGACAATTGTTGATCTTCCGTTGTCTGCAGTCGATCGGCGACGATACAGTGGATAACCATCATTTCCTGTAATTGTTTCTGCTAGTAATGCCCGTGGATAACGCTTCGAACATTTACCATCCACCATACACGGTGAATTTGGTTTAAGTGTTCCACAGGGACCATGAATCATGTTTTTAATAACTACTTCATGCAAGCCTGGATCTACTTGTAAATCAGGGATTTCAGCTGATATCACTTTATCAACTTCATTTGGTCTTATCTTCTCAACCAACTAAATCAGAATATGTGCATGAGGCAATCCACGTTTCTGCCACTCCACAATATACATCCAGCAGCGTGCCTCGCCAAACACGCTATGTTTTACAATAAAATCCATTAAAGATTTCAACTTTTGTTTGAAGACTCTTGCCGTAATGTCAGGGCGATCAATGGGTGATTGACCAGGGAATAACTCAAGTTTGATTTCTATCCACTGCGGATTGCACGTGAATGTGATAAATAAATCTGCTGTGCCATAATGACGAACATACGACATGGCATCTTGAGCATATTCATGCATATGTCGAGGACTTCCGATGTATGTTGCTGGAAGAATTGTCATCCAGCCGACATTCTCTGCATTTCCATCAGTATTAATCGCATCTCGAAGGTGAATATACTCTTCAGAACGGAGTTTGGTCTGGTTCAACCTGATGAATGTCAATCGCTCTGTTTCAATTTTGACATACATATCAACAGCATATTGGTGAAATAATCGCCGACATTTCAAGATGTGATTGTCTTCATTTTCACGAACCATCAGACGGTATGAATAATAGTTCATTGAACTGACTTTTTTGTTGATTTCGGCACCTGTAAATAAATTATTGTTTTAATGACAGTGATTGAACTTGCATATGATACATGTAATAGCTGATACAAAATCTCCATTGCTAAACCAAATTTTTAATTACCTGTAAGGGGATTTATCATCTTGATTGAATAGTGATAACCATCTTCACCTTGCCAAAACATGATGGGATATTGTAGCTTATCATATTAGCAGTGTGTTTCAAACACACGCTGTAACTGATCATTCCGGCGATGTAATACAATATCACGGGCTTCCAAATTTTCTCCAACTATAACAATGGCAACTTCATCCATTGTTGGTGCATTGAAACATCTTGCATGTTTGCCCACAGGAGTTTTATCAGCTTTGATTACAATTTTGTGAGTATCATATGGCATTAAATCCAGTGCAGTTTTGAACAATGTAATCAACTGATTGTGTTGATGAAAGAAAGTTTGTAATTCTTCTACAATAGACCTCTTCATTGAACTGTTACGTGCACAACGCAGATCAATTTCTTGTGTTGAATTGCCCATGAAATAAATTTGCAGGAATTTGTAGTCGCCATCTGACACCGGCAACAGTGAGCCTGCTCGGTGATATATTTGTCCTTGTATCTGTGAATTAAAAAGACAGGTTTATTATTTTTGTTACAAAAATTATAAAATAAAATAAACAAAGAAATACGGGGGATAAGTCTGTTTGTTATATATTACCTTGAAAGTTGGCATGAAGTTGTCCCGAACTACATTTGTTGCCCCAAATGAAGTCATTTGGAAGCAGTTGTTATATTTTTGGATATTAGTAAGGAAATGTATTGAATCCGTTCCTGTTCCTGAAACCAATGAGTACAATGGCTCTGGTGGTGGAACCAATGGCACTAATTTCACTTTGCCATTTGCACAACACAATCCAACGGCTTCATTTTTGTATTTCAATGCCTTACAATGTGGGCAAACTGAGTTCATAGATCCAATAGCAACACATTGGTGGGTACTGTAGTCAATTGAAACATCGTAACTGAAAGCAGCTCGTTTCAAACCTGCAAGATCATTAGCTGAATGACGTGCTGCACAGGTTTGTGATATCAGAATCCTTTCAATTTCATTTCGCTCTTCACGTTGCTGTGTAGTCCGATTAGACTGAAAATTAGCTTGTTTTCTAGCATTTAGAGTTCTTCGACCCAAATTGCTCCGCCCGCGTCTTATAGGCGGCATGAGTCTTGAACTGAGTATAAATGTAAACACACACACAAAATAAACCAATCAACCAAAGATAAATCGAGGAACTTGTTTGTCGATTGAGAAGCGAAGATTTAAAAAAACCAAGAAAATACCACACACTAATTGAGAATCTACTGAAAAACTGTCAAAGTCAAACTGTATATCGTAGAAAGAAAAGTTGTCAAATCTACGGATGCATTCAGGTAGTTTATATTAATTTTAAGGTTAAGTTCATAATTATAAAGTTACTAATTAAATTTTAAAAGTTTTTCTTTATATTATGATTTGGTACTCTTTTGTTTTATTTGCATAAAATGAAACAATAAGTAAATGTGTTGATTGAGAAGCGAAGATTTAAAAACAACCAAGAAAATAACACGATTTAAAAACAACCAAGAAAATAACACGCACTAATTGAGAATCTACTGAAAAACTGTCAAAGTCAAACTGTATAACGTAGAAAGAGAAAGTGTCAAATCTACGGATGCATTTAAAGTTACTAATTAAATTTCAAATGTTTCTTCTTTATATTATGGTTTGGTACTCTTGTTTTATTTGAATAAAACGAAACAGTAAGTAAATGAATTAAAAGTCGATTTTAGGGTGTCTGAGATCGATTCACTTAATCGATTCATTGCTCAAATCGATCTTTACGACCCAAAAAAATCGATTCTTCGATTAATCTATCTCAGTTCGCCATCCCTAGAATTGACAGCTTGAACAGTTTGAATGGGAAAAAGAAAAATGTGGTTTTTACATTTTTCAGTGCAATTTTTCCAATTTTTCTCTTCATAAGAACCTTCCTCAGACTTCAACGAATATTAGAAAAAAAAATTAGCTGAATTGGTCCAGCCGTTCTCGAGTTTTGCGGTTAGCAACACATTTAGCCATCCATTTTTATATATAAGATAGTCCTAACTACATTCGATTTTGATGAAAATAATTTTCGTGTAGAAATAAAACTTTTTTTATTTATATGATTTTATTAAGTTTAAAAAAAAATATCCGTTCAAGGACCCCTTCCTTGTACCATAAAATATTTATTAAAATCTGCTTGGTTATTTAACACCTTGTAATGCCATTTTCAGCATCGACACATCAGCTCAGTCAGTAGCGTGTCTGTATACTGAGCAAAGAGTCTATTACTGGCATGATCAAATAATTCATAATTTGTAAAATACGGGTTTTACCCTTCACAGCGAAAAATTAACGGCCGATGGATGGATGTTGTGTTTGTTCTAGAGTTAAGTTAGTTTATAAGTCGTGTACTGATAGAAGCAGTCGATTCAAGAAGTGCACTTTAAATACCTCAAATAAGTAAATGTTTTCTGCAAAATAAATAAACAAGTTCCTTACGAGATTTTTTTTCAAAGTATTTAGGTGTTTACAAAGCAGAATGCAATGTAACTAATTCAATCCATTAATCAAGATAAACGAGGCACTCTATCTAATTCGTTGGAAATGGACGATGATTTTTAGATAAGAAAGGTTGTGAGCAGCCATACACTTTTACAGCATTTAAAATATAAACATATTATCGATTAGGAAAAGTATCGATTAGATAAGTTGACCTGTGATTATAAACGTCGGATTTTGCCCCTCTTTTATAAATGTGGATGAAATAGATTTTATTAAGTCAATGAGGAAAGTTTCACTTAACAGGCTAAGGTTAAAGAAATACACATACGTATGTATAAAGTATTAGTAATAACAATTACGATGAAAAGTACACCTAATACTACGTCAAATACAAAGGATAGTTTGTACAATCTTAAATTTGTGGAAATAAAGTATATAGATTACAGTATGAATTTTTATTCATTTATTTAATAAGAACATTGTTTTGCGTAGATAAAAGCGTGATGGGTGGCAAACTTCTTAATTGACGACACTAAATGTTTAGGTGATAATGCAGATGGTGAGGGTGTAAACTAACCTCACGACTGGTCCTGAACACAAGATGATGAACTTTCATTATTAAATTCCTTGGAGACATATCACCCCCTTCATTTTTTGTAAGGATAACCCTAACCATTACACCATACCAGAAGGGATTCCCACTATATCTGAACTATCCAGAAGATTAAGGGCTCACATCCCATCAGATGTCTTGACTTTAATTTTCAATGATTTCTTGAATCAGTCGGGGATGGAAAAATGTGTAAAGATATGTCGCGAAAATGGGCTGTTACACCGCTGGATCGTAGCTCTGTTGCAATCATAACCTGTAGCTCTGTTACAACCACCAGCTTATTGTTTTATCACAGCCACCAGCTTGTAGCTCCGTTACAACCACCAGCTTCATGCTCTGTTGCAACCACCAGCTTGTAGCTCCGTTACAACCAACAGCTTCATGCTCTGTTGCAACCACCAGCTTGTAGCTTTGTTACAACCACCAGCTTGTAGCTCTATCACAACCATAACCTGTAGCTCTGTTACAACCACCAGCTTATTGTTTTGTCACAGCCACCAGCTTGTAGCTCCGTTACAACCACCAGCTTCATGCTCTGTTGCAACCACCAGCTTGTAGCTTTGTTACAACCACCAGCTTGTAGCTCTGTCACAACCATAACCTGTAGCTCTGTTACAACCACCAGCTTATTGTTTTGTCACAGCCACCAGCTTATAGCTCCGTTACAACCACCAGCTTCATGCTCTGTTGCAACCACCAGCTTGTAGCTTTGTTACAACCACCAGCTTGTAGCTCTGTCACAACCATAACCTGTAGCTCTGTTGAAATCGTCATCTCTAGCTCTGTTATAATCACCAGCTTGTAGCTCTGTTACAGCCATCATCTGTAACTCTGTTGTAACCACCAGCTTGTAGCTCTGTTACAAACACCAGTTTGTTGCTCAGATACAATCACCAGCTTGTAGCTCTGTTGCAAACATCACATGTAGCTCTGTTACAACCACCAGCTTATTGTTTTGTTACAGCCACCAGCTTGTAGCTCCGTTACAACCACCAGCTTCATGCTCTGTTGCAACCACCAGCTTGTAGCTCCGTTACAACCACTATCTCGTAGCTCTGTTTCAACTATCATCTGTAGCTCTGTTATAACCATCGTCTCGTATCTCCGAGAAACTGATTGTCTTAGGGGCTCATTTACAGGTCCATGGGGGTTTAGAGGAGCGGGGGTTCAATTCCCGATGATTCTTTGAATATTCAATATTATGCCTGGGTTTATCCTAGTTCCCAAATGGTCATTCTAATTCTTAGTGCATATGGCTGGCTATCTTATGTAAATTTATTATATTAACTGATTAACCGGGAAATTATATACAATATAAACTTGAACCAGAAAACTTATCGAATTGTGCTTTTTAGTACTATTTATTTGACGGCAGTTAAAGTGAATTAAGCTTAATAGTTTTTGTATATTTTAAAATAACTATGTTTCAATTTTGTTAATTTTTATAAAATAATGGTAAAATGGATTCACGATTGTAATAAAATGAATATATATATATATATATATATATATTTGTAGAATAGTGGTGCTTCGCCTAGTTGTAGCTGCACTTAAGCTAGGTACTGCTCGTGGGCTCTTAAGAGCCTAACTCCAAGTACTCTTTCTTATATTATCTGCTTTCTGAATAAAATAAATGACACGACACAATCGTACAAAATTTCTAATTTAATGTATATTATTTTAGCTTGCAATAGAATTTTCAAAAATTGGGTTTCGGTAAATTACTTTTAAGTAATATTTACTCAGGAAAGCAAATATATCATCTTGTTAATCATAATAAAGAATATTTATATATAAATTTAAAACAAAATAATTGGTCAAACTTTTTTTTAATATCAAATTTTCAAAAAATAGTTTACTCGTGAATTAAATTATTTGTATCAATTGTAAAAATAAAAAACATATCATGAAACATAATTTCTATTAAAAAAAATTGTATGATTGTGTAGTATCATTTATTTTACTTGCTATGAAAGTATATACAAAAATGAAACGATATTATTGTAAAAAAACACTCTTTAGATATGTGAGGCCATTTTTATTTTTTGTTTATATTTTTACCATTGTTTATAAATGTTCCTGATTCCTAGGCACGTTTAGACACCCATTCGTGCCCCCCCCCCCCCCCCCCGTGGTGGTCTATTACCGGTAATTTTCTTTAAAAGTCAGGATATGGTAAATATAAGCGAGTATTAAACCGGAAGGCTAGTTTGATGTTCTTCCTCTTCCATACAGAGCAGCGAGTACACAACAGGTTGGTGACCACCCACCCGCTCTATCTGGGATAAACCACATATACTAAGAAAGCCGTGAAGTGATGTACTTCCACGTTGCTTTCCTCACTGATTTTCTACGAGCGAGTGAGAAAGACACTACAAATCTAGCCGGAAATGTATCTAAATATACCTTCTAGGGATATTTTACAGGACAAAACTGACATGGGACTGACGGCTTTACTTCTCATCCATAGGAAGTTGTGCTACACATTTTCATCGCTTAGTAGTAAATCCATTGAACTTGGGTGGGTTTGAACCCGCGAACATCGAGTCCTGAGGCGAGGAAGTTACATCAACACCACAGTGGTCGTCAGCAAGGGTAATACACGACAGTTTTCATAGGAAGAGCCTTTTAGAAAGTACAATCAATTTTTGGCGGACCAAATTGATTATATATTACTGTTTTATTGGAGTTATTTGGTAGTTTTTTATATAATCTATCAAATGTAAAATTTGAACATCAAATTAATTGAATAGTGAAAACTCTAAACTAGGTAGACCTAGTAACTTTTTTAGCTCTTATTAAGAAAATTGGATTATAGTGTGACATTTTGTTTGGAAAATACGAGTTAGATTAACACCCCAATGAAGTAAATTTATATTAATAAAATGAATAGTTTGTCTAACATAAGCGCTGCATGATATCTATCGCACGAAGAAGTTTGAAATTTCAAAATTAGTTTCCTCTGTGCACAAACATATGCACCTAGAAGCCAGAATTTTAAATCTTTAATTAGATTTTTTTTTAATTTATTAAAAACTTGGTAGGAAAAAATAAAATGAAGAGTTGTTTTTTCCTGTTTGTTTGTTTGTAGCAATGCATTGCTTGGCTACCCCGGGCAAAGACAGGTACTTCTGCTAGTTTAATATATTAGGTAGAGACGGGTCGAATTACTTTTCTACGAATCCGAATATTTATTTTACCTACGACTCCCGAATTCTAATACGCATCTTAGGAAGAATTGTGCACAAACGAGGAAATAGAAATATAATGCATTGTAACATTCATGCATTCAGTTAAATGTCAAACTAATGTTCTGGGTTCTGGTTGTTAAGTTTGTCCTATAATTTTTTTAGCAACATGTCTTACTACCTGTTAAGGTTATACGCATGTTATGTACTAATTATTCTACTCGGTTAGGGATGAGGAGGGTTGAATTTATAGGAAGTGTAACCGCATTTTCTGGGAGAAAAAGTGGAAAATCGTTTAGGAAAACCACCCTCAGTACTACTAACCGGGATTCGAATCCCACTCTCCCCGACATCAGCTGCCCAGTCTAGTGCGAGAGTGACGCCTTAGACCAATGTTTCTCAAACTTTATTGATCGTGCGTGACCCATGGTTTGTAAATCACTGCCTCAGACTATTCGGCCACCGAAGCGGGTTGTCCTATAATTAATTATGTTGGGTTTGAACAACCAACACACAGAAATAGCGCTCTAAAACAAATCTCTAATTTTTTTTTTCGGATCTCGAATACGATATTTTATCGAAACCTTGAATATCGAATATATTTAAGGATTCCAGGGATTCAAAGGTTCCAGAGTCCCATTCCTAGTATTAGGTTTATATAAAAAGTCAAGTTTATGAAGATTAATTCATAAAACATCTGCACACAACGAGCATGTTCATATTATGAAAAGATTTCCTCGAAACAATAAAAATATTTATATGTTAAAAGTGTTGCTATTGTTGCATCAAACGTTAAGAGCGTGCATCACATGACAATCAACTTTGTAATACAGTCGGCTGGAAATAGTAAATTTACACCAACACTATTGGACGTGGATCATTTCTGATTAAACATTAATGGAGATAAATAGTTAATAGTAGTTCCTGATAGTGAACATTGTTAAATATTAAATGATGTTTGAATAAAAACTGCATTGAAAAGGACTTTTTTTTTTACCAATTTAGCTTGATTCTGTCATAACAGGGACATACTGTAGTTATTAATAAGAGAACTTTGTCGCTTTGTCCCCCATCGTCACCGCGGAAAATTTCAAGGTTATCATTCAAATATGAATGCACTGCACTCATTTCTGGAATATCGTAGTCTTTTCTTTTCCCTTTTACTACCATACCTCGTGTGCGCGCACATACACAAAAGCAGATGTGAGCCGGGAGCTGAGTTGGACCTAATATGATGAACGCTCTTAATTTGGTAGCAATGAAAATACTTTTGCAAGTTTACTCAGATACTGAGTAAAAGGAATTAAATGCCTTAATTACAGTACACAAATACATACACAAGGACATAACCTTCATTGTTTCCTCCATTGATATAAGCTATTAAAATTTATCACCTTGAACGAAACTTTGAAGGTTTTTAACTTACTATTCTAACATAATAGTTTATGAGATTAATGTTTAAAAGTAATAAAATGGATATTTGTGTTTGTTACCTACATTTCAAAGTAGGCTGATAAGTTCACAAACAACCAAACAAATACTACTTATTTTGACGCCCTAAGCTCCGTCTATACTGCAGTGGTTTTCAATCTGGGTTACGATAAAATTATTTAGCAATGGTAGCTTTATTTTTCACCGCAAATAAATCAAATTTTAACATAATATTAAATAAATTGTGTTCTTTTAAATATATCTTAAATTGTCATTAGTCATTCTCATTAGTATATATATTTTAATTTTAAATAATATAATATAATAATAATAATAATAATATATAATACTTTTTTATCCGCTTCGGTGGCGTAGTTAGCTAACGCGCCAGTCGTGTTGAGCTAGACCACCGAGGACGGGGAGATCGAGGTTTGAATCTCGTCGGGTGAACTGGGGGTGGTTTTTCCTAAATGGTTTTCTACTCTCCCTCCACGTAAATGTGGGTTCACTTCTCTAAATTCAAACCTTCCCAATTCCTAATACATTAGTGTAACTAGTACTTAAGCGTATAACCCGAACGGGTAGTAAGACGTGGTGTTAAAAATTAAATTAAATTAAAAATTAAAATAACTTTTATTCTCATTCAGTTTTTATTTTTTTTAATGTCCAAGCTGAAAATATATCTTACTTGAGATACCTGTGAAGTCTGAAAAAGTTTTTAACCTAGCTGAGATATGTGTGTTGACTAATGACATTAATGTTTGAAAATGTGTTTTAATAAAGTCAGACACCTTAGCTCAGTCGATATATTTCTATCTATTGAGCCAAGAGTCCCGGGTTCGATTCCTGACATTGCCTTATTTTTTATCACAGCAATGTATTAACAGCCTGTATCTGTGTGCTGTGTCTGTTCTGAATTTAAGTTACTTTATAAGTTATGTGCTGATATATTAGTCGGTTCAGAAAGTGCACGTTAAATACCTCCAATAAAAAAAATAGTAAAAATAATAAATGTGAGTCCTAAGTTTTGTAATTAGTTCATATAATTATAAAAATACTTGTATGACTGGAAATAAATGGTTTTAAGGGGACTGCCTAGGTAGTGAGAAATTGAAAATCAGATATTGCGCTTAGGCTGAATATTGTTAAAACCTTAAACAGTACACAAGTTTGGTGTTTACTGTTATAAACCAAAACAATTTACTATGATCCTATACATATATATAGAATATATAGACTTGAAAACACAATTTCAAGGTTGATTTACATCCCACTTTGAAAAGTTCCAGTACTGTCGTATTTTGGACGATCATTAAAAACATAAATGCCCAGGAAACGAAAAGGACTGGTATAGGAGCATAGAATATATATTTGTGAATCGACTGATGTAATTTAATAGGAGGAGGGGAATAGGGGGCGCCACATCACAAATGGTATTGTCATTATATTTTCCTCCTCCCCTGTTTGTTCTCCTACTGCCGGACAGCTCCGCGCAGTAACGTTATAAGCCAATTTGGATACTGGAGTTTACGAATTCATAATAGACTATTAATTAATTAATTTTAAAAATCTGGAGTACTGAGATAGTGTTTTTAAATGAGTGGATGTCACAGTCTTAGAAAGATTAAAAACCACAAGCAGGCTCCTATATAATATTTCTGCCTTCTAATTTAATGGTCCTGATATCAATTCCCAACAAAGGTCGTAAAGTTAAAAAAAATCATTTTTGAGATGATTAGAGATTTCTGCTATTCTAATGATGAATGCAACCGTGAGAAGCTATTTTACTTTAATTAGATGGCACCCTTAAAATAGGGGGGACAGGAACACGAGTTAAAACTCATAATTTTAAACCTTTTTTTTTGTAAGAAAATACTTTTTTGAACAAACTAAATAAAGTGTTTGGTTCAGTAGTCACTTTTTTCACGGTGTCAGCCCACAACTGAGCTACACTGACCGAGTGGCCGCCATCTGAAGAGAGTGCCAACTTCCTTGGATCGAGAATGTTATGTGGTCAACACAATGAACCCTACGGCCGTTTATCTCCGTTTTCTAGACTGTTGCCACTACTTTTACATTCGAGTAGCTTCTCATTTGTCCTCACGAGGCTGAGTTGACCCGTTCCAGACCCTTTGTTTCACAGATAAATATGTAAGCACTGGGGATCAAACCCGGAACCGACCCGTTCCAGACCCTTGTTTCACAGATAAATATGTAAGCACTGGGGATCAAACCCGGGACGACCCGTTCCAGACCCTTTGTTTCACAGATAAATATGTAAGCACTGGGGAACAAACCCGGGACCGACCGACAATGAAGAGTGTCCATCATAGCAGGCAGGCCCAACCAGCTCCCAGCTTGAGCGAGGTTTGGGAGTAAAAGGAAAAAGAAAAGACCTACAATATGCCAGAAATTTGTGAAGTGCATTCGTATTTGAATGATTACTCGAAATTTTCCGTGATAACGTTGGACAAAGTTTCTTGTTAATAACTACAGTATGTCCCTATTATGACAGAATAAAGATTTGTGAATAGTGATTATCTGTGAAGCCATTCTAAAATGGTCGAAAACGGCCTTTTCAATGTAGCTTTTAACCAAACTTAATTTAATATTTAATCAATGTTCAGTTTTAGGAACTTCTACTAACTCTTTATCTCCATTAATATTATCAGAATTTATCCACGTGCAATAGTGTTGGTGTAAATTTACGATTTCTAGCCGACTGTATCGCAGAATTTGGTGGAATGTGAGGCACGATCTTAAACTTTAATGTATCTATTAAAACGATATTGTACTTATCTTGACCAAAATTTTTTTTTTGTTATAAAAACTGAAAAACTACTCACGTTCCTTTCCATCAAAATATACTGTAACAAGATCTACAAAGCTACGTCTGCGATGTTATGACATACCATGACAAGAGAACATTCCCATAAAAGTCGATATCCTCACAACATGCAAGGCGCAAGGCGACCCCTAATATTTCTTGCTTCTTATCACGAATTTACCTAAACGACCCCTTAAGTTGGAGCCAAACAACCTACCCCCCCCCCCCTCAGTGACCCCTCCTCCGTGCTCCGCGTCATCTATACCGTCCGGGCTATCCGCGTATTTACTATGAAGGGGTAAGGTAGAATAAGGTTGAATTTAGAGGATATATACATGCCCGATTTTTTTCGGGAGGAGGGGGAGAGTGGAAATACGATTTACTTACTTACATACTCTATGGCACTAGAAACTCAAAAGTTTATTGGCGCACTTACAAAATTACGCCACCTATCCCTACTTGAGATAATTTTATCCCGTCCACCTCATCACACCCAATCCCTATCTTGAGCTAATTCTATCCAGTCCACCTCATTATACCCTATCCCTACCTTGAGCTAGTTATATCCAGATCACCTCATTACACCCTATCCCTATATTGAGCTAGTTCTATCCAGTCTATCTCATTACACCCTATCTCCTTCAGCACCCTGGGCAACACTCAACCTTGACCTCACCATAATCGGCCGGTCAGACCTGACGGGACTTGAAGCCCAAGCCACGTGTTCAAGAGCGTGGGGTGTTTTAAAAACGAGTTGGTTCAAATCGAACCCTGGTCTTCAAGGATGAAGAGTTGAACCCGTTAGTCTACACCTGACTTTGTCAGAATATCGTTTCTTCAATAGCTGTATTGGAATGTTGTCTCTCTTGTCGACTGAAAACATATTACCTTCTTGGTCCTTTTAAAATTATCTTGCTTCTTTAGTCAGTTTAAAACGATCTTGAGTCTTTAGCCCATTCAAAACCACCTTCACTCCTTCGTCCGTTAAAAACCTTAAAACCATCTTTACCCCTTAGCCAGATTATAGCCATCTTGACTCCTTAGCCCATTTAATACAATCTTAGCTCCTTAGCCCTTTAAAATCATATTGATTTCTTAGCCCATTTAAAACCATGTTGACTCCTTATCTAATTTAAAATCATCTTGATTCCTTAACCCGTTTAAAACCATTTTGGTTCCTTAGCCCATTTAGAGCCATATTTATTCATTAGCCCTGTTTGAAGCCATCTTGAATCCTTTGCCCATTTAAGACCATTTTGACTCCTTATCCCATTTAAAATCATCTTGACTCCTTAGCCCGTTTAAAACCATCTTGACCTCTTAGCCGGTTTAAAACGATCTTGACTCCTTAGCCCGTTTATATCCATCTTGACTCCTTAGCCCGTTTATATCCATCTTGAATCCTTAGCCCGTTTATATCCATCTTGACTCCTTAGCCTATTTATAGCCATCTTGACTTCTTAGCCCGTTTTTATCCATCTTGACTCATTAGCCCGTTTATATCCATCTTGACTCCTTAGCCCGTTTATATCCATCTTGACTCCTTAGCCCGTTTATATCCATCTTGACTCCTTAGCCTATTTATAGCCATCTTGACTCCTTAGCCCGTTTATATTCATCTTGACTCATTAGCCCGTTTATATCCATCTTGACTCCTTAGCCTATTTATAGCCATCTTGACTCTTAGCCTATTTTAGACCCTCTTGACTCCCTAGCCCATTTAAAACCAACTTAACCCCTTAGCCCGCTAAAATCATATTGATTCCTTAGCCCGTTTAGAACCATGTTGACTCCTTATCCCATTTAAAATCATCTTGATTCCTTAGCCCTGTTTAAAACCATCTTGATTCATTAGCCTTGATTAAAACCATCTTGATTCATTAGCCCTGTTTAAAACCATCTTGATTCATTAGCCTTGTTTAAAACCATCTTGATTCATTAGCCCTGTTTAAAACCATCTTGATTCATTAGCCCTGTTTAAAACCATCATGATTCCTTAGCCCTGTTTAAAACCATCTTGATTTATTAGCCCTGTTTAAAACCATCTTGATTCATTATCCTTGTTTAAAACCATCTTGATTCATTAGCCCTGTTTAAAACCATCTTGATTCATTAGCCTTGTTTAAAACCCTCTTGATTCATTAGCCCTGTTTAAAACCATCTTGATTCATTAGCCCGTTTAAAACCATCTTGAATCCTTTACCCATTTAAAACCATTTTGACTTCTTAGTCCATTCGGAGTCATCTTTCCTCCTTAAGGTCTCCACACATCAACGTAGGAGTGGTGGCGATCACGGTCACATACACCGCAGCTCAAAGCCATCAAAGACATCACGATATGACTTTGTTTTAGGAAGGCCATGATAATAACCGTTTACTTGGATCTGAGAACTGCGAGATATTCATAGAAACGTACTAGTATATAAGCCTTAGGCAACACGGGAACTAAACCTGGAGTAATTAAATTGCAAATCATCCTTTTAGTATATTGCTGAAAAACGCAAACATCCCCGACCCACCTCCGTTATTTTAATTCATTAAAGGCTTTAAAAAAAATTCAATCAATCAAAATAAAATAATCGGAAAACCGGCTTTGTTATAGATTCTGCCCCGGGCTTCGAGATTTTTTGACTTTTTTTTTTTTTTTTAAATGGGAGACCCTCTTAGAATTTAGGGTCACCAAATTTTCTTAAATCCTTCTTAGATATTCTGGGCTTCGATAATTTTTCCATTTTTTTCCCCTGTAAATCCAACGTTTTGGAACACCGAACAGAATTTTCAGTCATTAAGTATTCAATGAGTCTTTTAGTAACACTACTCATTGTGAACTGAACACAACTGGACGTGCGTGGTGGTCAAATTCGACATCCAGTAGCTCCGCGTCGGTGTGTGCACGGCCATTAGATAACATAGGCTATAATATCTGACCGCCACCTCCACCGCGTTGGTGTATGGAGATATTTAATCAGTTTAAAGCCATCTTTCCTCCTTAGTCCGTTTAAAATCTTCTTGCCGCCTTAGTCCGTTTAAAACCTTCTTTCCTCCTTAGTCCGTCTAAAATCTTCTTGCCTCCATAGTCCATCTAAAATCTTCTTGCTTCCTTAGTCCGTCTAAAATCTTCTTTCCTCCTTAGTCCGTCTAAAATCTTCTTTCCTCCTTGGTCCGTCTAAAATCTTCTTTCCTCCTTAGCCCGTTTAAAACCTTCTTGCCACCTTAGTACATTCCTAGACCTCTAGCCTCCTTAGCCCGTTTAAAACCTTCTTGCCACCTTTGTCCACTTAGAGCCATTTTCCTCCTTAGCTCGTTTAAAACCATTTTGCTTCCTTATCTCGTTTAAAACCATGTTGCCTTCTTAGTCCATTTAAAAAAATGCTGTAAATAATCCTTCTCCTTAACCCATTTAAAAGCTTTTACCTCCTTAGGGTGGTATGCAAGAACGTTAGTGAATGCTTAGTGGGCCAATAGTGTGGTCCCGAGCACACTTTTGGTCCACCCTTTAACCTATGATGATGCAAGCAAACCCAAGCTAAACCTTTTCCAAGAGTATGGCCAGATTGGGCGAGCGAGCGAGCGACTAAAATACAAAATATATAACCCATTGGTTGTAATGAGAGGTGGACAGTCTGGAGCGAACGAGCGCGTGCGCTTGAAAGATAGAACTGGTTCTATTTTTCAAGCGCTCTCGCTCGATCCGGTACAGTCTAGTTTACAGGCGCTAGGCAATATTATTGTATGTTGGTTCATTGAGTGATAGGAAAACTTCTCATTTTGACATTTTTATTAATATCGATAGGTTTAGCACACTTGCTACTAACGACCTAATTTAATTGGTAAGATCATAACTATACCTATATAAATATATATGTAAACTGATATGTTAGAATACTTCAATATTATAATCAAAGTAGGTCTTTACAAATAAGAATCACCATTAGCACGGATTGAGGATGGGAAATCCACAACAATAAATCATTCGTCAAAAACCACCCTCAGTTCACTGAGCCAAGATTTGAACCTTTGCCTCCTCGTCAACAACTATCGAGAGCTATCTGCTAATCACGCGCTCGCTCACTGGTTTGGCCATGCAGTCGCTCAGTCGTTCGCTCGCTCGCTCGCTCTCACGCTTGTCAGTCTGGCCGAACCCTTAGTCAGTTTAAAATCATCTTTCCTCCTTAACCAATCTAAACAAAATGTTGTATCTTTAGTCCTTTTAAAACCATCTTGCCTCCTTAGCCCATTTAAAACATATTGCCTCCTTAGCCCGTTTAAAGCCATCTTGCCTCCTAGGCCCATTCAAAACCATTTGGCTTCAGCCCATTTAAATTCATCTTCCTTTCTTAGTCCGTATAAAACCATTTTGCATCCTTATTGCGTTTAAAACCATCTTGCCTCCTCAGCCCGTTTAAAAATATTTAGTCTCCTTAGTCTGTTTAAAACAATCTTACCTCCTTAGCCCATTTCAAACCAGAACGAAAGGAACAGACCCGAACTATTTAATCAATTTGTAAAGGGAGTTTTTTTTTTTGTTCTGTTTCCGAGAGGTTCTAGACAACACTTCTTGTGGATGTTCGTTATGGATGTTTGGAATGTCTCATCCTCTTCCTCTTCTCTTTGTGACACTGTTACCACTCCCTTAAACGTCGGAGCTCGTGCAAGTTACACGGCTTGTTAGTAGACCAAGATTAGAAACATGCGTTCTTTCTACGCTTCTTTAAAGTTCATTATCGACAGACAGACTGTTCATCTACGTCCTACGATATCTCCGTCTGTGTCGTTTCTCCAGTGAATGTGTAGAATGTTATTTAGGTGTGTGTAAATATATTATATATAACTATATATGATATATATATATATTATATAAACTCCATAGAGTCAGCCCGCTATCGAACCATACTGTCCGAGCGGCCACCGTTTGTTGGCGAAAATAGTGCCAAATTTGGCGGATAGAGGGTGTCATGTGGTCAGCAAAACGAACCTTCCAGTCATTAATCTCAGTTTTCTAGACCAGAGCCATTACTTATTTATTCAAGTAGCTCTTCCTCACGAGAATGGGTTGACACTGTTCTAGACTCCATTGCTACACAGAAAAATCTAGAAGTTCCAGGGATCAAACCTAGGACATATACATACACATATGTATATGTATGTAAATATGTATACATATACATACCGTATCATAATGTAACAAGTGGGACCCAGTTCAGTGGTGGACGGTAAGCAAAAGGTTCATATTACCAAACATGTGTCCCATTTGACCTTATTTCCGAGCTATAGTCATATTTGTACTCCAGTAATATGGGGGCTGCTTAACATTATAGGAAATGCTCAAAGTGACCTCCTCCCTCCTGAATGCCAGCCTACAGTCGTCATGTCGCGGAACGCCGCACTCTTTCAAAAATACGTTGAACTATAATGCTTTCATTCAGGCCGAAAGTGGCCATTTTGTGCCATTCCTATAATGTTAAATAGCTCCACATTACTGGAGTACAAACATGAATATGTCTCGGAAACAAGGTCAAATTGGACACATGTTTATATTAACATTTCCTATTGCTTTTTAGACTGTTGTACACCCCTGAAGTTAGTACTACATGTTAATGTACAGCATGATGCTATTTTAAATAACGGACAGTAAGAAGCGGTGCTAAAAAAAATCAATCTTCAGGTACTAAACTTAAGCTGAGTCGGTAGCGTGGTCTGTTTACTGAGCTAGAGGCCCCGGCTCGATTTCCGGCATCACAGAAAAAAATATCATTGGTGAAAGGTGGGTTTCTCCTTTCGCAGTGATGAATTAACAGCCAGAGGTTGAAAGTTATGTCTGATTTAAGTTGGTTAACAAATCGTGTGCTGATAATATAATCAGCCTGTTCGGTAATTACACGTTATATACCCCAAATAAATGAAAGAAAGGTAAACAGCCTCAGTATTATTCAGTATTGTAGTGATTTCAAAAAATGTAGAACCACCGAAAATCAAAATTAAAAACCAAGATTTGGAAAACGTAGAGAAGTTCAAGTACCTGTGAAGTCTGCCGACAAAGGATGCCTACTGCACTAAAGAAATTAGGTCGAGGATCGCCATGGCCAAGGAAGCTTTTAACAAGAAGAGGTTACTTCTGACCAGCAAGTTGAGTTTGGAACTGAGGAAGAAACTGATGAAATGCTACATTTGGAGCATCGCGTTGTGTGGGACAGAAATTTGGACTCTTAGGAAGATAGAAAAGAAATACTTGGAGAGTTTTGAAATGTGGTGCTGGAGAAGACTTGATAAGAGCAGGTGGACAAGCAGGGTGACAAATGAAGAAGTCCTAAGAAGAGTGGGTGAGAGGAGATCCATTTTAGATGTGATACTTCGGCGCAAAGCAAACTGGATTGGACACATCCTTAGGAGGAACTCTCTTCCGCATGACGTAATAGAAGGAAAGGCTGAGGAAAAGAGGAGCTTAGGAAGAACAAGAATTCAAATACAAGATTATTTGAAGGAAATAATAAAATTATAGGATCTGAAGGAGGAGGCAGAGCACAGGGCGCATTGGAGGTATAAGTTTAACTGATAAAAGGAATGGACTTGTCGTAAGACAGAACATCTAATAATAATAATAATAATAATAATAATAATAATAATAATAATAATAATAATAATAATTCACTATGCTATAGACTTTAAGTGGGAAAAAAATATTTATTTTTAAGAAGTAAGTGGACAAGTAAGTTAAATAAAACTGAGGGTATTTAATTAATATGGAATATCTCTCCACCAGGTGTGCCAGTGTTTTCCAATCCGAATAAATTTATCTCTAATGATTACTAAGCTTTTGCTTAAGGACGTTGCCTATCTGTGATATCTTGACAAATCAACATAGTCTAAGATTGCTTATGTAAAATGTATTTACTTTTTATCCGGCGAATTTTAAGGATATGACATTGAAAAACAAACCATAAATCCTTAAATGATTATAAAAATAGTCTTACAGAGTTACCAAATTAAAAAAGAAAATTGAAGTAGTTTTTTTAATATATATTTTATAAATTGCTTACAATTCAGAGAATTTGTTTTATTTATGAAAATGACCTGTAAGAGTCTTCTTGCCAGGATGTTTATGAAAAAAGTTCGTGGAAGAATATGTCCATCTAGAATAAGAAACCAGAAAAAAAAGGTCATTTTAAAAAACAAGTCAATGCTGTACAGACTTAAATAGTAGAGTGAGTGTGTATACTTGTCAAAGAAAGAGGGAAATTATTATCATAACCTGAATAAGAGGCTGAAATTCTCATTTTATTCCCTCTCTTTATTATATAAATTTTATAGATCATTCAAGTACGTCTAGTTAAGAATCAATCCGCTTCGCAAAATAGTTTCAAAATCATTATTATTAGCACCGCGTCTTACTACCAGTTCGAGTTATACGTATTTACGTTAATGTGTAATGGTAGGTTGATTGTGAGATGAAATGGAGGACCTACAGTTTAACGTGGGATCCGAACCACGGTGGAAGCCTGGCATTCCACACATTCACAAGTTGTGATTAATACACGTCTTGTCAGAGGTGAAGGAAGGGTTTGACAATCAGATAAACCTGTGCCGGGACCGAGGATTGAACCCCGGACCCTCAGTACAGAAGTCTGACACCTTACCCCTAGACCACCAGTTCACCTAGTTTCAAAATCACTTAGTAGGAAATGTCACTAGCAAATCCTTTTTCCCTGTGATTCAATTATTTGAAAATTGTTCGGAGAGAAAATCTACTGAGGAAAATGTTTTGTGTTTCGCCACCTCGTTTATACCTTATGCGCACGCATCCATGTACAGTCAACCTATCTAGCTAGACAGTCCCAACCTTTACTCCCCTTTATTCTTTTATTAATGTGTTTTTGTCTCATTCTCTATCCAACGTTTCATCCTTCCTTTGCCATGTATTTAATACAACTCTCCCTTTTACCACCCATTTCTTTATCGCTCGTTCTCTCATTCTCCACTCATCCGTCTCCCCCAATCCCCTTTCTTCTAACCAAACCCTACGTCGCATCGTATCTTTCGTCTTTCCTTCATCTCACACTATGTAAATTCTAAACTCTTGCAGGATGTGAAACTAATAGGAAGGGTAAAAAAACAAAACACTAAAAAAAACTTTCATCTCACCAACGAATAGGAATCTTCCCAAGTGGTTGGTGTTTTTGAGACTTTGAAAATAGGAACAGTGGAAAAAAACAAACATACAACACACACACACAAACAATATACAAGAGGGGAAGGTGAGTAGTTTTTATATTGTTTTATTTTTGCTGTCTGGTAAAAAAAGTTATTTTTAAAAAAATTAATGTATTCTGGCAGTTTGTTCATCACACTTCAATGAGTCACCAGTCTAGCGAATAAAAATTATTTTGTTTATTATGGATTAAATATCCATGTTATTATAAATGCTAATTACTGTCATAGCTGCATCTAAATATAATATTCTTTAATTTGAACAATGACACCTAGATAAGGAGTCAAACCCGGGTCCCTTTGGTTCGGTACGCTAATGATCTTACCACTGAGCTATCTAGGAGTCACCCTATGCCCAAGGTAATTCAAGGTAGAGTCTGTGATGGACGTGGGGAAATCGTCAGCTACATATGAGCGATCAATTAAGATCGTGACCTATCAGAAAAAGCAGCCACCTTCGTTCGACTCGGGAGGTCTTTATGCTGCCAATCACAACAAAGACAATTGGATGAATACACATATCATGATGAATTAAATAGCCAAGTTATTATATTTGTTAGTTATGGTTTTAGCCGGATCAAAATATCATATTCTTTAAATTGAAAAACTACACCTGGAGATGAGAATAGAACCTGGGACCTTTGACTTAGTGCGTTAATGCTCTTACCGCATAGTTATTTAGGAGTCGTCTTCTAATAACAAATGTCCATTGGAGCCCCTTAAAGACCTAGGTCTAGGTTTCCTGTCTTGAAAGTGTTTTTCCACGTCTTTGTGTGCAAGGGTTGGTGTATAATCCTGAGTACATCCAGGGCCATCTCGAATGGTTTTCCCATTCAACTTTGCAGAGAAAACCACTCAAGGTACTAAAGAATGCACTCAGGAATACGGACCCCAAGTCTGTTCTTCATTTTCTTAGGTGCTCTTCTATGGTGCTGCATTTTACTTCAATCCACTTTTTCTTTGGTTGTTTTAGCGTTGAGATTAATTTTGTTCTTTAAAGGTGTGTGTTTTCTTTTTCATTCGTCTTTTATTGAGTTCTTGTGTTCCCTTTTGCTCTCTAGTAAGTTCAGTATCTCTTATGTAATCCAAGACCTTCTTGCCTCAATGTTATTCTTTCCCGGCACTTTCCTTTTTGCAGTCACTTTTATTGTTTCCTTGATGTTAGTCCATCTAGAGCTTTCGTTAATTTCCTTACCATAATTTACCTTCCATCCTTCTGCCTTCTGTTTTTTCCAAATCCCATTTTCGCTGTCTATTTCCTTTGACCAACCTTTTAGACTTCATTCTCTGGATTGCAATATTGCCAAATTGTGGTCGCTGTTAATGTCCGCTTAGCAAGAGGGCAGTTGCTCCCAACATTTTCCATATTTCTAGCGGTGATGGATGTTTTGAACTAATTTATAAATTTTAATTATCCGGATGGACTTTTTGTCCATTTGTCTTTTGTCCTTAAGTATATACATTCAACGGTTTGTTCTTAGATAATCATATTTAAAGTGCACTTTTTAAAGACTCATAATAAATTGTTGAAGATGATTTTAAAACCTTTATGTGTGTGTCTGTGATTTTGCCCAGTTAATGAATTAGGCAAATTTCTGCTAATTCCATGAATTGGCCTCTTATTTTGACCATTACATGAACTGGGCAAAAATGTCATTAGCTCCTGCCTATTTCGTGAACTGTAACTTATTGTACCATCCAATACAATCTTAACTGATATGATTTTAAGATATTATATTAAATTAACTCAACCTAGCTTAACCTAACCTTCCATTCTAAAACGATTAAAAAATAAATTAACTCGAAGACCAAACCTGTTCTTCGTGGACCGGGGCAAAACTCGTCCAGTTCATGAAATGGGTAGCAATTGGAGCTGCTCAGCTCATGAAATATCCAGTCCACGATTTGGGCAGCACAAACGCTGCACAATTCATGAACTGATTTATTTTTTGCCCATTTCATGAAATGGTCAGTAGGAGAGGTCAGTGAACGGAATGAGCAGAGATTTGCCCGATTCATGAACTGGGCAAATGAACGAATGACGTGTAACATATACACCACGTCTTGTCTAGGATACTCACATATTTACACTCTCAGTGTAATAATAGAGAACTTAGAGACAATAACCCGCATATGCGTGGAGGAGAGTGGGAAAAAATAGGAAACAAAATCATTCTCAGTTCATCCAGTTTGGGTGCGAACACCTTTACCTCCTCATTACCTAGAAAACCATACCAGATGAGATTGATACCTTAGTAATTTCCGTGTGGCTGATAGGACACTTACTTGCAGTGAAATACGCCATTTTGTTTTGCAATATATTTACACAGCGCATGTGCTGTTTCTAAACATTGTACGACCTGCGCTATCCTCAAATTACGTCAAGTTCTTAGGGCCGTCCTTGGGTTTCGTTGATACAGTGCTAATCACAATCAAAATATCAATTGACTTCAAAAAATTACATGACGTCAAAAGTTTTGTTTTGTGTTTATTTTTTTCGTGTCGGCGTGCCACCAAATTCATGTTTGCGTCCCACCCGAGACACGCGTCGTCATTGATTTGCCATCCCTGATGTGGGCTGAATCAAGCACAAACAAGTAATGAACTCAGAACTGGTCAAGTACAGAAAATAAATCTCGCTTATTATGTAAACCAGTGTGTTTCCCAGCCTTTTCCAGATCGTGGCTCCCCCTGAAATGGCAACTCACCACGGCCCTGTACTTTCCCAAACTACACGTGGTGAAATCAAAAACCTACACCTACATTTATAATACTGTACGTAATCCATTTCATATTAGTAGAAGAAACAACATTGTTAAAAATGGGTTGTTTTAAGGAATCTATGAAATGAAATTAAACATAAATTCTACACTTATCTAAGATGATGGCTGATGCTGTTTTTCGGCCGTCAACTGAGATAGTCACAAGATCCGAGAACGTTGTAACGCACAGATAAGTATTGTAAAATGGCATCAACATTTTTATTGCCCTTTTGGAAACATCAGGGTACATTGAGGGAGCATTAAACCAAAATTATAACGACGGCATTGAAATGAATATCATCTTCAATGGCAAATCACAAGACAATTCTATAAGTTGGTCTTTCTTAAATAGATGATCCGCAAACCCCGCAGGAATCCCCGCAAAACCCCTCAGGGGTCCATCTCAACAGTGATGTACTTTCTATGAGATTTTAAAATGCCATCCTTTGTGAGAAGACACTAATAAGATCACACATAGTTGGTCAAAAGGCGCATGATATCTTAGAGATCACACACGTTATGTCCACTGCTCTTTACGCGCATTTTGCCATATTGTGTGGACGTTTTGTGTTTTTATCACAACAGCTACTTCAAAGTCGGAGACACGAGCATCTTGTTGCAAAGATATTAGCAGTTCTCTTTTTTAATCTCTTTGGTTAACTGAGACGACGTTCTCTGCGTTTCCTCCATAGTGGTGGATCGTTTGGAATACGTTAATGAAGTTTTCCCTATCTTTACCTGATTGGTTGAAACACGCCGAGTGTCATCGTCGTATCTACGCTTTTCCTGTAATTTTATGTGGACTATGTAGCGACACGTTAATGTTACTTCCTTTTATCTCTTTGGTTGAAACAAACAACATTTGTACGACTTATCGTTATTTTTTCTACTTCAAGCCATTTTCTATGGACCAACTGGTGAGAAATTCATGACGTCATGTTACTTCCTTTTTTTTTTTTTGGTTGAACCAAACGACACTCTGTGTGACGTCATGATTATTTTTCGCTACCTGGAATTTTGTGTGGATCAACTGGTGACACGAACTTAAAGTCATGTCACCTTTTCTACCTCCTTGGTTGAAACAAACGTAGTTTCATCATCACTTCATCATTATACTTGCAATTCCCGCCATATTATGTTGACAAACTGGCGCCCTGTTCATGACATATTATTCCCTCCTCTCTCTCTCCTTGGGACAGAGAATAAAAATCCTTATGTTTCCTCCTTTGAGAGATTATTTCTAGAGCAGAGTCGCCTACATTCTGACGAACCCTCTCGGTGGCCTAAGCAAAGCGTAGGTGCCCTTCTAAAATGCCAGCAGCCCTGCCGGCGTGATTGAAAGCACCCCCATTTCTTTTTTTTTTATTCAACCTTCCTTCAACCCCCTCCAATACCCCTCTCATTCTTGACATTTTTATTTTCCTCTCTTTTTGTCTGGCTGTATTTATAAAACTTCCATCATTCCCAAGAAAAGCAACACGAAGGGGGGGGTTCGGAGACACATCGGGGTTCTATGGATGTCGTTTTATTTTTGGGGTCTCTCCCACGCACGTGTGAGGACAGGCAGCAATTAATAACGCATCAGTGCGTGAGGCGAGGGTTTGGGTGGTGCTGGTGTGTGTGTGTGTGCGTTCCTACAATCTGATGGCGCTCAGTTTAGACAGCGCTCGCTGTTTGTTAAGACGTTTAACAAATGATATAATTTAATCTTTTTTTTTTCATCAGTTACTTTTAACACGTGGGGACCATCAGCACCTGGAAATGTTCTTTAGCATAGCTGAGTGGTCGGGATGTTGGATGTACTTATTAGATAACACTTTCACCTCAAGTTAGAAATTCTATATAATGATAGTTTGGCAACAAAGTAACGTTTTGATAAATATAGCTATTTTTTTTAATGTAAAGTCTTTGGTATAGGTCGTAGCTCTATACAAAAAAACAACTGAATTGGTGTCAACATTAGGTTTTGTTATTTATATGCTATATTTTACAAACATATACACTAGAAAGAGTTTAGTCTTACATTTTTACACCGAAGCAATTAAATACAACATTTTAAACCCCACCGGTACACGAACAAAAGTTTTCTAAGAAATATATATAGACAGCTGCAATTTTAACCAGATAAAATGAGAAGGAGAGTTCAAATAAAAATAAAGGTTTAAATCTCTTGTTCTGTCTGGTTCTCTGATTTCAGATACATTAAAACTTTTTCTCTAAATATTTTCCCACTGTTTCTATAAGCAAATGGAAGTACGTTTTCTCCTAATTATATCTTTCTCATCCATAGTCTATTAATGCAATGTTTCACAAACTTTCGACAGTTGTGTAAACCTTTTTGGTCCACAACTTTAGCAAACGTAGCCCTTCCATTTCTTCATTAAAATAAATTATACAGTGCACCTCCTCGCTTTTATCTTATAAAAACTAAAAACTCGTAAGATTTGTGGAACGAAATAAGTTTATGCGTTGTTGTAGAAACATTACATCAAATATAATAAATGAAATAATATACACTGTTACTTACTAGTTACTTATTTTTGGAATGAGGAACTAGGAACGCTGTTACAGAAAAAAATAAATGGTACGGCAGACCGCACTGACTTTCTCTCTCTTTCTATAAACTCGTAAGATTTCTGAACGGAATAATGTACATTGTATCATCACCACTCCACATAAGAACACGCATAAAATAATATACAATGATATATAGTCAATGAGAAAAGAGGCGCATCTTTGTCCACCTAAGAGCATTTCAAACAGTTTAATGTCTTCCACAAGGGTCAACACTTCGTATTAAAATTTCTATTTCTGTTTAAAATTTTAACATTTTATATGGTGTTGCAGATCTTCAAGTCATCGCATTGATATTTAATTATTCATTTATACATTTTGACCAATAAAAAATGTAAATATTGACTATTGAGTCTAAAATGGAGATAGATCATTGCTATGCAAACATTTCTCCTAAGAGATTTAAGGGAAAATAACATACTTTTTTAGATACTTATATTTAATTACTCTATGGCATTGGAGAATTATTGCGTTAAGACTTAAGTAGTATATGTTTACAACTAAAGCTCACAAAATTGTATTAATATATTTGCAAATATCTCAGAAACTGCTGCTTTTATAAAAATATATGTCAAATAAAAGTTTTTTATTTCTAATAGTCCTACAATTTTGCAATGATAAGTTGTTTAGTTTCTCCAATAGTTGTAGAGATACGGAAATTAACGCTTCTGTAATGTACCCTAAAAATCATTTTCATAGGAAAATGAAAATAGCCAGTTTATCTATAATCTTAATCAACGCCTAGATACGAATTTTAATCAAAATCGTTTGAGCAGATTTTGAGAAAACTAAATTTTTCTCTTTTCGCCCTTCAGTAAACTACCCTTAATTTTAAGTTTTTATAGACACACAGACAAACGGCATTGCAAAGACTATTTTTTAGGGTTCGGGGGGTCATGAGACGTCGACATCCATCAACATTTCAGGTTAGTTTTTTTTTTACGGTCGCAATACTTAAACTTTAATGTCCAAAAAGTTAAAAAAAATTCATATAATTGCGTATAGATTGAAAGTTATTGATTTTATAAAAATAAGTTTCGGATAAAATATCTTTATTATAAATATATATACATATTTATAATGCTAAGTAATTTCATATCTCAAATAGTTTCGGAGCTATTTAAAAAAATGTTAATTGACGCATCAGACCGGAGCCCTTAAAGCCATTTTGCCGAAATATTGAGGGTAGCCATTTTGTTTGGAATATTTATTAATATTTATAAATGAAATTTAATCAAAATCGTTTGAGCCGATTTTGAGAAAATCGACTTTTTCTCTTTTTTCCCTTCAGTAAACTACCCTTAATTTTAGGGGTAGATATCCAATTCCAAAAACCCCTCGGGGCAACCCTATGAAAACCCTAGATATCAAGTTTCAGCTCAATCGGTAAAATAGTTTAGGCTCTAGTTGGAGGTACAGACAGACAGACAGACAGACAGACAGACGGAAATTCAAAAACCACTTTTTCGGATTCAGGAAGTCATGAAACGTCAAAATTCATCAAAATCTCGAGTTCGAATTTTTTGACGATCACCATACTTTCTCTACCTGTAAGATAGAGAGAAAGTAAAAATTATAAAAGAGAAATATCTTTGTCGACCAAAGAGCATAAGAGTCATTTTCCAAGGCCTGAACCAAATATAATATATATTTGCTTATAGCTAAGAAATTATTGGCGTTATAAAAATATATTTTAGATAAAAGATTTTTATATTTAATAGTACTCTAATTTTACAATGGTGAGTTATTTTATATCTCAAATATTTTCGGAGAAATGATAAAAATTGGAAAAATTTCCGAAAATTAAAGTACCCTCAAAGTAGTTTCTATATGAAAATGAGAGTTTCAATCTCATTTATAGTGATAAACAGTGATTAGATACAAAATTTAATCAAAATCGTAAGAGAGAAATATGAAAAAATCGATTTTTTTCTCTTTTTGCCCTTTAGTAAACTACCCTTAGTTTTAGGGTTGGATATCTAATTCCAAAAGTTCCTCTGGGGGACCCTATGAAAACCCCAGGTACCAAGTTTTATCCCAATCTATAACATATTTTCGGCTCTAGCCCGAGGTACGAGGTACAGACAATATTGTGAAAACAACTATTTTGGTTTCAGGGTGTCATGAAACGTCGACATTTATCAAAATCTCGAGTTAAAATTTTTTTGACGATCACAATACTTTCTCTCCAAGGTGTCAATATAAAGTAAAAACGTGACTAATTGAAATCGAATTGGTCTAGGTTATAGAACAAGATTCGGTAACCATTTCGAACCCTGATCGACTTCTAAACTATCAAAAGTCCAGCGATCATCAATCGTTTCTCCACTATTACTTTACTTTTTTTTTTTTTTTTGTGTCCATACATTTTATTTTTATTCCTTCAGATCAATCTCCCTCAAATAATCATGTCCCTTACCCCTATTGAAAAATATATAGTAAATATAATGTACATTTGCATATCAAACTATTTAAATTTCCCATTTTATATATATATATATATATATATATGCGGTCACTTGTCTAGACTAAAGTACTTTGCTCAAAGGAAGGAAAGGATGATAAGCAAAAAGAGTGAGTAGATTATATTGCGAAAAGTTAAACAAACAATAGATTACAAATCAATTGTTTTAAGAAGGCATGGCTAGCCAATATCCTTTGCGGTTTTCCTGTTATGATTGATAATGGTCAGTGGTTTTTTTTCCCCCTAACAAATCTGCCGCCATGTACTAAAATATGTTTATAAATACAACACCAAAATACCAATTATTGTTAGGCACATCAGTTTTGCAGACATGAGGTTGCATTCTAAAGTATGTTCAAATAAAACATTATTATTATTATTATTATTTAGCACCGCGTCTTACTACCCATTCGGGTTATACGCACTTACGCTAATGTGTAATGGTAGGGTGATTGTGAGATGAAATGGAGGACCTACAGTTTAACGTGGGATCCGAACCACGGTGGAGGCCTGGCATTCCTCACATTCACAAGTTGTGATTAATACACGTCTTGTCAGAGGTGAAGGGAGGGTTTGGCAATCAGATAAATCTGTGCCGGGACCGAGGATTGAACCCCGGACGCCAGCACAGAAGTCTGACACCTTACCCCTAGACCGCCAGGTCACCCCAAATAAAACAATTCAATGGTTTGTGTCATGAAAGCATTTCCGATAAAGTTACAGTCAACCTGGTTTTAGGACGAACCCGATGTTCGTTGGTGAAAATCCAGCCGTGGTCAAAGGGTGAAAAATAAACAAAGTTAAAAAAAAGTCTAGAAATTTTCTAAGTCAAAAAGTCGGAATTTTTTTTCTAAGTCCAAAAGGTCTGAAAAAATAATCAGAGTACAATTTCGAAACGGCCCAAACGTTCTCTGGGGTCCACCTTTTGAATTTACTTGACGGTAGGTACTCTTGAGCCATAGCAATCCGTAGCACAACTTCCTTCGGAGGTGAAGTAAAGCCATTGGTTTCATATAATCTTATATGTTGTGATGTAAAGTATGTGAAAAGCCCTTTCTCGGTGAGATTGGTAGGATCTTTTGCTCTCGCTCGTAGAAATTCGTAGTGTGCTGATATAAGCAATCGATTCAGAAAGTGCGTTTTAAATACCTCAAATTAATGAAAAATAAATGTTAAGGTTTACTGTACATCATTTTACAAAATAAAAGCTGTTCCTTTAACCGGCAAATTAATACCTTTATTTTCTTACGATCTGACTTTTGAAACACCATTTGGAAAATAAAATAATATATATTTTAGGTCATTCTATAACTCTTTACTACATTATTACTTATTAGTGCTCTTTTATATATTTTGATAACAATCTAAAGTGACCGCCGCAGATCACATGACCTGACGTATAAATATGTGAAAGTATATCTAGGGACTTTTTCTAACTTTCAGATATGTGCATTCGTAAGCTATTAATTGGGACCATCTAGATAATCAACAAAGAAACTTTTGTATTTTATTATTAAGGGGACGCAAAGGGGGGGGGGGGGCACATTGGTAAGTAAAAAATTGGGTATCCACGTGATTGTTACACGTGTGCATTAGGCCTATATTAAGCTACCTAGTAAAATAAATCCACGTGGCCTATTTCTTGTTTTGTAATCTAGATAATATGGGACTAATTTGAGGTATTTAACTTGCACTTTCTGAACTGACTGATTATATCGGCACACGACTTATTAACTAACTTATATCTAGAACAGACACAACATACAAATCCCAAACATTAATTCATCAGTGTTAAAGGGGAAACCCATGTATTACTAATTATCAGAGCCCAGTAAAAATGGTGAGAGTAAAGATGGAATCAAATACTTTTTCCTTTGATAGTTTTAGATGTGATTTACAATGTATTTGAAAAGCGAAATAAAACGAAATTATCTTGTTACACAAAATCATACTACTATAAAGCCACACGGCTGACTCACTCACTCACTAATATTAATGTTTACCCACTTCCAGATGAGCTAGAAACTTGAAATTTTGCAAACTTATAGCTTCTAGCCTGTAACTGACGGGAAAATTCCAAAAAGTTAAAAAATTAATTTTCAACCCCGAAAAAAATTCAAAATAGCGGAGCAACTTTAAAGTCGGTGTGGACCTTTCTTAGGAGGTCTCTTGTGGCTAAACGGCAAGACCTATCAAAAAACGGATTGCACCACTGATTTGGCAAGATCCACAAGTTTGGTCCTATTACTTTTTGTCTTATCTTCATCGGTTATAACTTATAGAGAGCTAGCTTTTTTGATTTTAGGTAAAATTTTGCACATTTATCACACATTTTTTAATTTTATGACACACTTATGGGAGCTAGAAGCATAAAATTTGGCAGGCATATTGGCACATCAAATTCCCATAAGCGTGCCAAACTTTATGATTTAGCTGCCCTATAAGTATGGAGAAACTAAAATAATGTGTGAAAAATACAACGCAATACCGGTTACTTTAAGTTGTTAAGTTCAAAACTACGCTGGAATTACTTTAGTTTACATCCACTTGCAAAGAAGACTCACTATAGAGGAGCAAAGAGATTCCTCCTATAAAACGAAATAACATCACTTTTAAATATTTTTTTATAATAAACACGAAATTAAGAAGAAATTAAGCAGAAATTTGGACCATTCTCTAATTTGATTAGTATTTTGTTGTAGTGTAATAACTTTAAAAAACAAAATTGTAAAATATGCAGACAAACTTGACAAATAATTTTAAAGCAATTATATAAGGTTTCAGTAATAAATTTTAATTTTGTATACATTGTCTCAATATGTAAATAATACCTAAACACCTCAGTTAATATGTAATTTTGAATAAACACAAAATAACACCGAAAAGTGAGATTTAAAAAAACGAAATGTAACTAAAAATAAATCAATTTTACCGGGCTCTACCAATCATAAATTTTTAGGGCATACCAGGAATTGAGCCCTGGGTCCTTAGATTAATAGGCAGACACGCTACTGACCGACCTAAGGAGGCAAATTCTTATTAAACAAAGGGCTACATTAATATTAGCACGACTAAGAAAACCATGATTGCCACGCTTCTTGAGAATCAGGAAAATAGGTTTTTCAGTAAAGGGCAGGTCAGGGTTCGAATACCGAACCTCTGAATCAAAGTAGATACATTCACTAAAAAATTCTACCTCCTTCACACCTACCACATTAATTTAATTAAATGTGGGCTTCAACGACAGGATGAGGTGCAAAAATAAAATAAAAACGACATCTAAAGGAGGTTATTGATGTACCCCCGCCCCTCCTCTATATGAACACCATCCTTTGACAAATTGAATTTTAATCATCCCTTAATCTGTCTCTGGGTTTGTGTCAGCAAATACAACGCCAAGCACGGTAAAGTTGTGTTTTGTAAATGTATTATGTGACAGTTTATTACACGTAAAGCAAATTTTGATCATCAACTATAGTAGAACTTTAAAGAATATGACCCAGTAAAAACTTATCCCAATTTTTATTTCAATGTTAATTTAAATAAATAAATACAATGAGAGCATTGTGTAGTGAATGTCTTAAGTACCTAAACAGTATAAAAATGTTCCCACATGAATAAATTCAATGAAAACTTTTGCATACATAGACACGCATATTTAAATCAAATGTAAAAGTCATTGTAACACAAGGCTACATATACCCGTAAATAATAAATTTACTTGTCAATGTAAGAGAGACAGTCAGTGCTCCACGATGGTGAACCCGGTATGGTTGGTGGTAGTATTTTGTGCTTTCTTGGTGATAATATTTTGTTGGAACCGTAGAAGATTGTGGTATTTGGCGTCGAAAATTCCTGGGCCGAATGGATTTCCCTTAGTTGGTAGTGCTTTTTCTATTCCCAAAGAAAACGAACAATTGGTGAGCTTTTTGAGAAATTCTCAAACAGAAAACTTTCCTACCATGAAACTGTGGCTTGGTCCGTGGCTATGGGTATGTGTCTCTGACCCAGATGATATAGAAATCGTACTCAAGAGTACAAAGTGTTTGGATAGAACGTTTTTAAAAGTTATGCTTGATTGTGCAGGTGCCGGTGATGGGGTTGTAAGTTTGAGTGGTAAGAAATGGGATATTCATCGAAAGGTTATCGTGCCGACATTAAAACTAGGTGCAATTAAAAAGTGTATCAGTGTTTTACAAACTAAATCATTTGAGTTAGTGGACAGTTTGTCGAGTAATTCAAATGATATTGAGATTAACATATATAATACCATTAGCTCTTACAATCTCCAATCGGTGTGTTCATCACTTATGGGTGTTGATGTGAACAAAAATGATGACAAGTTGATACAATTCTTGAATAGCGTGTATGATTCTAAAAGAATCCTAGTAGATGTTGCAAAGAATCCTTTTTTGCTTTTAGAAGCTAAATTTCCATTTACTAAATCAGCTAAGAAAATTAAAAAAGTTTCAACCAATTTGCTTGAGCTATCAAATTTTTTGGTCAGCCAAAAAATTAATACGGTGAAAAACGAACAATTAAAACGTAAGAATGAGTTAGAGAAAGTTAATCTCGCTTTCTTGGACTATCTCGTGGAGTCTCTGTTTAGCGAAAATCCAGTGTTTACCGAAGAGGAAATTCGTGGGGAAACGGTCAGCATGCTTGTAGAAGGATATGAAAATACTTCCAGTGGCATCAGTTTCGCTTTGTTGCTCCTTTCTTTCCATCCGGACATCCAAAAGAGAGCTTTTAAAGAGCAGTTTGATATTTTTGGAAGTAACAAAAGACGACCAGCAACTTTCCAGGATCTTCAAGAAATGACCTACCTCGAACAAATAATAAAAGATACCCTTCGTCTTTATCCATCTCTTCCATTCATTCCAAGAGGTGTCGAAGAGGAACTAAAGATCGGAAAATACATTCTACCTGTTGGTTCCACTATACTTATCAACTTGCTATCGACTCAAAGGAACCCTAAATATTTTTTAAATCCCCACAAATTTGACCCGGATAACTTTTCTCCAGAAAATAAACGTGTACAGCATCCTTTTGCGTTCACACCTTTTTCATATGGTCCCAGAATGTGCGTGGGTTTAAAATATGCCATGTTTCAGATGAAAGTTACGTTGTCAACCATACTGCGACACTACCAGCTCTTACCTGTTGGTAAGTTGGAGGATTTGGAGAGGCTAGAATTTGTTCTATCTCTGGCCCCAGTTTTGGGAGTAAATCTGAAATTGATACCGAGAAGTTATGATGTGTGAATATGATTTATATTTCTCGCTGCGTTGGCCGCATGGTCTAAGGTAGACTAGACCACCTATGACAGGGAGATCGAGATTCAAATCTCGGTCAAGTGTACTGAGGAGGGTTTTTGCAAAATGTTTTTCCACTCTCCCTCCACGTGAATGCAGGTACACTTCCTTTAATATATTTCCTAATCTCTAAAAACCATTAGTATAATTATATATATATTATATTTAGCACCACGTCTTACTACCCGTTCGGGTTATACGCTTAAGTACTAATTACTCTAATGGATTAGGAATTGGGAGGGTTGGATTTAGAGGAAGTGAACCCGCATTTGCGTGTAGGGAGAGTGGAAAAACCATTTTAGGAAAAAAAACCTCAGTTCACCAGACCGAGATTCGAACCTCGATCTCCCCGTCCTCGGCGGTCGAGCTCAACATGACTGGCGCGTTAGCCAACTACGCCACCGAGGCGGGTATTAGTATAATTAGTACATACGTGTGCAACCTGAACGGGTAGTAAGATGCCGTGCTAAAAAAAATATTGGTTTTGTTATTGTTGGTGATTTTATAAATATTCGTATCTATTTTTATGTAAGAGGTTACCGTATATCACAAACACATTATTTTAACCTGAATATAATCTAAAACTAGATAATGTCTATTGTAGCTCAATAAGGATTGATTCCAACAAATGAATGTATTTATTAAAATATACTCCATTCGCCAAAGCTGTGGTAGTAATGACAGCCAGTAAAACTTACCAGATCTACTATAATGAATTCATTCTCTAAACCACAATCTACAATACCATGTATTGATTCGTTGTTGGTGACCTGGCGTCTAGGGGTAAGGTATCATACTTCTTTGCTTGGGGGTCCGGGGTTCAATCCTCGGTCCCGGCACGGATCTATCTGATTGTTAAACTCTTCCTTCACCTCTGACAATACGTGTATTAATCACAACTTGTGAATTTGTGTAATGCCAGGCCTCCACCGTGGTTTGGATCCCACGTTAAACTGTAGGTCCTTCATTTCATCTCACAATCACCTTCCATTACACATTATGTAAGTGAATAACCCCGAACGGGTAGTAAGACGCGGTGCTAATAATAATAAATTCGTTCGTCATTTTACGCAGTCAAAACTTTCAGCAAAAAAAATAAATATGTTTTTAGCTGTGCTTTTTTTTTCCTTTAACCTTTTTTACATCTTCTGCTGTTAGTTACCACTACTACTATGGCAAATGGACTAAATAAAATATGTCAAGGTAGCTACAGTAGCCCCATGGCTTCTTTGGTGCTGACTGACATCTGACAGCTGAACTGAGCTTTGAAAAGCTACCAGACCAAATTATGTATCCCTACGCCGAACCATATGATCTGCAAAAAACATGTGTTTAGCAGCTTTCACTTCTGACAGTAAAATTTAGGTATACACCTAAATGTTGACTGTCATAAGTCAGCTGTGAACTGTCAGTCAGCACCAAAGAAGCCATGGGGCTACTGTATATCTTATTTAAAAATACGATTATTGTATTTTCTATTATAATGGGGATTAAAAATGCAAGTTGTGCTTCAAGAAATAATATAACCATGACAAATTCTTATTGGATACAATATTTTAATCATTGTTTATTTTTTTATAATAATGATGATAGTAATGTTGAAGTAAACAAGAATCAACATTTTGACTATCTAAACAGATTTTTATATTTATTTTATCCAATATATATTAAAAAAAATTTTTTTTTATCTCAATGTTCATGTTATTAGTGACTAGTAATTTCAAATTAAAATTAAATAAACACCAACTGAAAAAGAGAGTTCCTAGAATTAGGATTGTCTTTATTTTCCTTAAAATTATTGTACTTCAAATGCAAATAGGTCAAACAAAAAAACTTTACAAATAAACCTTTCGTTAACATCTACATATATGAAAGCTAACTATTATTACAATATTTTGTATTATTGAAACATTGTAAGTAAAGCTATGTATAGATTAATTAAAAACAAAAATTTTAAATGAGTTTGTATTTGTCTTTTCATTTTTTTAATTTGAGGTATTCAACGTACACTTTCTGAACCGACTGATTATATCAACACGCGACTTAAAAACTAACTTAAATCTGGTACAGACACAACGTCCAGTCCCCGGCCGTAAATTTATCAAAATGAAAGGGGGAAAAATACATCTCAACAATGATATATTTCTCGGCCGTGCCAAGAACCAAACCCGTGACACTTAGCTCAGTAGACAGACACGCTACCGACTGAGCTAAGGTGTCGGGCTGCATTTATCCAATTTCTAGTTTCATTCCAATGGCTCTACTTCTCCTCCGAAGGAAGTTGATTTATATCGCTCAAGAAAAACCCGTCAACCTCCTCTGGATTTGAACCCCACGAATATCGGGTACTTAGGTGAGTGCTTTATCCCAAGACCACAAAGGCCGACTTTGTTGCTAATTAATTTGCACCCTAGGACTATTTTCCTTAGGGGCCGTCCTTAAATTAAGTGAGGACTTTGGGGGGGGGGGAGGAATGTGATAGGGCTAGGTTCAGTATTTTCTTACGTTTTCTTACACAAAGAGTGGGGGAGGGGGTAATAATCCATCTTATTTGATTTTTTATCAATTTTTATAGTAAGAAAAAATATATAAGAAAAATGTGGTCAGCAAATTGTTAAATGTTTCATTTTTATTCGTTGACTAGACTCACTTTAATCAATTATTTTTACTGATTTCATAGTAATAGAATTAATACCATTCACTTTGTTATTAATCCTTATGTCTAAAAAAAATAATGAAATAATTAAAATAATCTGATTTACCAAATCGTAAAAGTTACGTAATATTGGGGGGTGGGGCGTGATCCCTAAGGGGACGTCAAACGCGTCAGATGCGAATTAGAGCCGCGTGCGTCAGACGCGTGCAGCTCACGCAAATATAGATGTATTCCTACAGAGCGACTGACGAGTTTGAAATCCCATAAAATATCGCAGATGAGACCGTTTTTGTTTGCTATTAAATGGATAGTTATTAAGGTGCGGCAGAAGGGAGCTCAAATGTTTTTACAATTTTTTATAGAATATACAGTTTTTGTCAAAAATAAATAAAATATTTCTCCAGAAGCAACATAGAGTTTAGTTTTCTGCACATTCTAATACCAACAGATCTTGAATATCTGTCAATGGTGTCCTGGAATTTTGTCAAAACATTTTAAATAAAGAGGAAAATCTTTGACAAAATTCCAGGACACCCTTGACAGATATTAAAGATCTGTTGATATTAGAATGTGCAGAAAACTAAACTCTATGTTGCTACTGCAGAAATATTTAATTTATTTGGACCAAAAAAATTAATGCTATAAAAACTGTAAAATTAATCACGCTCCCTTTTGCCGCCCTTAATGTTAATCATTAGTTATTAATATTAATAAAATTGAACTGACAGTTTTATCTTAGCCGTGTGTTGTTCGCAAAAACAATTGTTGAAAACTGCAATGAAGAAAGTTTACTATTAGTTCGTAGACAGCAAATTTACCCAAACTATATGACAGAAATATTTTTGTTAAATAAGTTAAGGACATACCTGTATAAAGTAAAAATTTAGGATTAGTTAATTCATATTAATGTTTAAAGAATTTTTTATTATGAATATTTTATTTTTTAGTAACAAATAAAATAGATTGAAACTTATCACACGAATTTATAGCCGCGTGCTCGCGTCTGACTCAATCGGATGTGGTGTGACGCGGGCTACCAAAACGACATAATTTAAATACACAAGGAGTACATCGCGTCTGATCGTGCACGGCTCTAATTCACGTCTGACGCGTTGTAGCAAATCACACCTGTGGGAGGAGGGGTTGTACAAAATCATTTAAAAAAAAAAGCCCTAAGTAATTTAAGGATGGCCCTTACCTGCCTCCCCTTGTTACGCCACTGGACTGTATTTCCTTCCCCGTCAGGGAATCGCGAACAATATGATTCATCCCACACGTTCTCTCCGCCGTGTTTATTTGGACGCCAAGCAGCCCCGTATGTTAGGCCTATATCGGGAGGGTGAGTCGACAAGGTAAAGATAGAAAATGAGAAGAAGAAGGGGGGGGGGGGGGGGAGGGGGCCTTATTTCGGGACCGTGTGGACAGGAGAGGTTCCTTGGATAGCAGACGTCTTGAGGTCGGCCGCGGAAGTCGAACATCACAAATCAAGGCTATCCAGCTTATTATTGTGGTAACTGACTGCTTGTATAAGATTTTTTACTGCAAACATTGGTTGAAAGTCACTAAGGTTTTGTTTTTTTTTTTTTCCACGGCGTCTTACTACCAGTTTGGGTAATACGCTTATTTACTAATTAGGCTTATGGTGGTTTTTTTAGGGATTATGGAAGCTATATTTAGAGGAAGTGTACCCACATTTCCGTTGAGGTAGAGTGGAAAACCATTTTGGGGAAAAAAAACTTCATTACACCGGACTGAGATTTGAACCTTAAACTCCCCTTCATTAGCAATATAGTCTACTGAGAGTAGAGTGTTAGTTCACGAAGTCATTGAAGCGAGCCACTGAAGTTAACCTATTTGGAAATAAATATTATATAATAATAACCCACTATGATATCAATCAAAACGTTATCAAAATCAACAAATAATTAATTCCCAACGGATTACTTTTATGTTTGGCTTTCCCATGAGTAGATTAAAGAACCAAAAATATCAATTAAAATAACATGGTTTTTCACCATTTTCAGCGACCGAATGGTTTAAGGCCTCACTCTCGTGTTTGACTGGTCTGTTAAAACTGGCTCGCGAGCCCGGCCCGGCTCGCTTTCCAATTTCCTAAACTCGTACGTGGGCGGAGTATCACGAGCCGAGTTCGGCTCGGCTCGGCTCGTCGGCTCGCCACTAGCTCGCTATTGGCTCGTACGTGTGTGGCGGGTACGAGCCAGGCTCTTGTATCCCCACTGTAGACAGTGTGATTGTGTCAGAGGAACCATGTCGGCTTCCACATACAAATCTTTGTTGAGCCCTAAGTTTTTGACAAAGTTTTTAGAGGAGTGCCGTGCATTGATGGCTCTGTGGTAAATTTGTAGCACAGATTATTCTAATACAGGAAAGTGGGATGAGGCTTGGGGCTCACTCGTGCAGTTCACACGGGAGAAATTCCCTGATGCTGACTTGGAGTTTGCTAAAAAAAAAACCTGTTTCTTTGTAACAAAGTCTACATTCTCCTCTTTGTATTTTTTAGCTCTCACGAACACCACCACATTCGTCTAAAATGATCACCGCTGCTGCAACTTGCTTCGACAAACTCATTGTAGATACTGAAATGTTTGAGCAAAGTTGGTAGTCTACTCTCGTGCTAGTGGTAGAAAGTGTGTGGTGAAATATGACGTAGTCCGGCTCGCGAGTAAAGCTCGCCGAGCCGGACTTGCGAGTCAGACTCGTGCGTGAATGAGCCGCTTTAGTGACTGGTAGCTCGGGGATCAAATCCTGGTTAGGTTTGTGGGGGGTGGTTTTCCCTTAATTGTTTTCCATTTTCCTTCCAAGCAAATACTTAAAGTTTACCTTTAAAATGTTTCCCCCCTAATCCCTACCCCATTAGAGTAATTTTCATATATGTGCACAACCTGAACAGGTATTAAGACGCGGTGATAGGAAAACACAAACACACTTTTTGTTTGTATACTTTTGAAACAAATGACAAATTGGCACGGGAATTAAACCCAGGACCCTTGGCTTAGCAAACCAATGCTCCACCGTCGAGTTATCCAGGAGTCGTCCAATACTCAAGACTCATTCTTCACTCAGCATAAAGCCATTCCCGAGTCGCCAAGGTCTCAACCCCCCATAAGGTATCATCTAGTGACACCCCTGATTACGTTTGTCTTGTAAGAAATTGTATTTTGGTACAGTCCAGATCACAGAAAATGACCTGGACCTAATGAAAGACTATGTAGATTTATGTGATCTCCGCCTTCTAATAATCACTATGGTCTAATAATAATTAAATATATCTACTTATTTTATTTTTTGGTTCGGGAGAGTACGTAACACACGTTACAAATAATATTTTGCTTACCCGCGAGGCAAGTCCAGCTACCCAACCAGCCAGCCGACACTACACTCAGCGACTTGTCCCGTCCAACTGTACTGACGAAGAATGACTGATGTACTAACCAGTCCCGTGGTAAAGTGGTCAGTGCACCTGGCTAAGATGCTAAGGACCTCGGGTTCGATTCCCTGATAGTACGTTGGGTGATTTTTTTTTTCCTCTTAAGGAGAATGATCACGAGAGTTTGTTTAGTTTGGCTAAGTTAGGTTAAGACTCATTCCAGTGCCAAAACTTAATAATAACCATCATCACGCCTCATTGTAGGTACAACGTGCTGACAACCTCCTATGGTGTACTTTGGGCAAACGTTTTGTGCTAATAGAGCAGCTAATAGTATACACTTAAGGCGACCGAACCTGAATGTCATGTCCCAACAAGTTATAAATGCCATACAATTAAAAAGAAACATAGTTTTTTTTTCTATTTTCATGTTACCTGTTAATAATAATATTTAGCACCGCGTCTTACTACCCGTTCGGGTTATACGCTTAAGTACTAATTACTCTAATGGATTAGGAATTGGGAGGGTTGAACTTAGAGGAAGTGAACCCGCATTTGCGTGGAGGGGGAGTGGAAAACCATTTAGGAAAAACCACCCCCAGTTCACCCGACCGAGATTTGAACCTCGATCTCCCCGTCCTCGGCGGTTGAGCTCAACACGACTAGCGCGTTAGCCAACTACGCCACCGAGGCGGGTTGTTACCTGTTACATGCACCACTATTTCTCTTCTACTCTTACCGATATTTGACCTTTTGCTCTTATTGGTTCTTGCTACCCATCTATCCGTCGTTATGTACACTCCCTTTATCATGTGTGTAAAAAAATAAACTTAAGCGCTACAAATCTATGGGAATAAATATTGTTACTATATTCATTGAAGTCATTTAAAAATTATCGATTCAACCATTTATATGAAAACTGGAGATTAATGTATATATTTAATAAAGAAAAATTTGAGTTATTAATTTAATAAAGTACCCTCTGATTATCCTAATGTTACAATATAAAGGACCATATTAAGATTTTTAGCTAGCGTATAAACGCTTGGAATGAAACTAGAAATAGGATGAATGCAGACTTACATACACCTTAGCTCAGTCGGTAGCGTGCCTGTCTACTGAGCTAAGTGTCACGGGTTTGATTCTTGGCACGGCCGAGGAATATATCATTGTTGAGATGTGTGTTTCCCACTTTTATAGTGATACATTTACGCCATGGGACTGGATGTTGTGTCTGTACTAGATTTAAGTTAGTTTTTAAGTCGCGTGCTGATATAATCAGTCGGTTCAGAAAGTGTACGTTGAATACCTCAAATTAAAAAAATGAAAAGACAAATACAAACTCATTTAAAATTTGTTGTTTTTAATTAATCTAAACGTAGCTTTACTTACAATGTTTCAATGATACAAAATATTGTATTAATAGTTAGCTTTCATGTATGTAGACGTTAACGAAAGGTTTATTTGTAAAGTTTTTTTGGTTTGGACCTATTTGCATTTGAAGTACGATAATTTTAAGGAAAATAAAGATAATCCTAAATCTAGGAAACTTTTTTTTTCAGTTGGTATTTATTTAATTTTAATTTGAAATTACTAGTCACTAATAACATGAACATTGAGTTAAAAAATATATTATTTTTTAATATATATTGGATAAAATAAACATAAAAATCTGTTTTAGATGGTCAAAATGTTGATTCTTGTTTACATATTACTATCATCATTATTATAAAAAATAAACAATGATTGAAATATTGTATCCAATAAGAATTTGTCATGGTTTTATTATTTCTTACAGCATAACTTGCATTTTTAAGTTCCCATTATAATAGAAAATACAATAATAGTATTTTTAAATAAGCTTCTTCTTTGGAGCTGACTGACAGTTCACAGCTGACATCTGACAGTCAAAATTTAGGTATATACCTAAATTTTGTTTGTCAGAAGTGAAAGCTGCTAAACTCATGTTTTTTGCAGATCATATGGTTCGGCGTAGGGATACATAATTTGGTCTGGTAGCTTTTCAAAGCCGTCAGCTGTCAGCTGTGAGCTGTCAGTCAGCACCAAAGAAGCCATGGGGCTACTGTAGCTATCTTGACATATTTTATTTAGTCCATTTGCCATAGTAGTAGTGGTAACTAACAGCTAGCATAAGATGTAAAAAAAAGGTTAAAAAAAACACAGCTAAAAACAAATTTTTTTGCTAAAAATTTTGACTGCTAAAAATGACAACGAATCATAATTTTTATTATTATTAGCACCGCGTCTTACTATCTGTTCGGGTTATATTCACTTACGATAATGTGTAATAGTAGGGTGATTGTGAGATAAAATGAAGGACATACAGTTTAACGTGAGATCCAAACCACGGTGGAGGCCTGGCATTACACAAATTCACAAGTTGTGATTAATACACGTCTTGTCAGAGGTGATGGAAGAGTTTAACAATCAGATAAATCTGTGCTGGGACCGAGGATTAAAACCCGCACCCCCAAGCACAGAAGTATGACACCTTACCCCTAGACCGCCAGATCACCTACAACGAATCAATACATGGTATTGTAGATTATGGTTTAGAGAACGATCCATTATAGTAGATTTAATAAGTTTTACTGGCTATCAATTACTACCACAGCTTTGGCGAATGGAGTATATTTTAATCAATACATTAATTTGTTGGAATCTATCCTTCCTTGAGCTACAATAGACATTATCTAGTTTTAGATTATATTCAGGTTAAAAATAATGTGTTTGTGATATACGGTAACCTATTGCATAAAAATAGATACGAATATTTATAAAATCACCAACAATAACAAAACCAATATTTTTCTTAGCACGGCATCTTACTAACCGTTCAGGTTGCACACGTATGTACTAATTATACTAATAGTTTTTAGAAATTTGGAAATATATTAAAGGAAGTGTACCTGCATTCACGTGGAGGGAGAGTGGAAAACCATTTTGTAAAAACCCTCCTCAGTACACTTGACCGAGATTTTAATCTCGATCTCCCATCATCAACAGTCTAGTCTACTGTGAGAGTAACACCTTAGACCATGCGGCCAACGCAGCGAGAAATATAAATCATATTCACACATCATAACTTCTCGGTATCAATTTCAGATTTACTCCCAAAACTGGGGCCAGAGATAAAACAAATTCTAGCCTCTCCAAATCCTCCAACTTACCAACAGGTAAGAGCTGGTAGTGTCGCAGTATGGTGGACAACGTAACTTTCATCTGAAACATGGCATATTTTAAACCCACGCACATTCTGGGACCATATGAAAAAGGTGTGAACGCAAAAGGATGCTGTGCACGTTTATTTTCTGGAGAAAAGTTATCCGGGTCAAATTTGTGGGGATTTAAAAAATATTTAGGGTTCCTTTGAGTCGATAGCAAGTTGATAAGTATAGTGGAATCAACAGGTAGAATGTATTTTCCGATCTTTAGTTCCTCTTCGACACCTCTTGGAATGAATGGCAGAGATGGATAAAGACGAAGGGTCTCTTTGATTATTTGTTCGAGGTAGGTCATTTCTTGAAGATCCTGGAAAGTTGCTGGTCGTCTTTTGTTACTTCCAAAAATATCAAACTGCTCTTTAAAAGCTCTCTTTTGGATGTCCGGATGGAAAGAAAGGAGCAACAAAGTGAAACTGATGCCACTGGAAGTATTTTCATATCCTTCTACAAGCATGCTGACCGTTTCCCCACGAATTTCTTCTTCGGTAAACACTGGATTTTCGCTAAGCAGAGACTCCACGAGATAGTCCAAGAAAGCGAGATTAACTTTCTCTAACTCATTCTTACGTTTTAATTGTTCGTTTTTCACCATATTAATTTTTTGGCTGACCAAAAAATTTGATAGCTCAAGCAAATTGGCTGAAACTCTCTTAAGTTTCTTAGATAATTTATTAAATGGAAATTTAGCTTCTAAAAGCAAAAAAGGATTCTTTGCAAACTCAACTAAGATTCTTTTAGAATCATACAAGCTCTTCAAGAATTGTAACAACTTGTCATCATTTTGGTTCACATCAACACCCATAAGTGATGAACACACCGATTGGAGATTGTAAGAGCTAATGGTATGATATATGTTAATCTCAATATCATGGGAATTACTCGACAAACTGTCCACTAACTCAAATGATTTAGTTTGTAAAACACTGATACACTTTTTAATTGCACCTAGTTTTAATGTCGGCACGATAACCTTTCGATGAATATCCCATTTCTTACCGCTCAAACTTACAACCCCATCACCGGCACCTGCACAATCAAGCATAACTTTTAAAAACGTTCTATCCAAACACTTTGTACTTTTTAGTACGATTTCTATATCATCTGGGTCAGAGACACATACCCATAGCCACGGACCAAGCCACAGTTTCATGGTAGGAAAGTTTTCTGTTTGAGAATTTCTCAAAAAGCTCACCAATTGTTCGTTTTCTTTGGGAATAGAAAAAGCACTACCGATTAAGGGAAATCCATTTGGTCCAGGAATTTTCGACGCCAAATACCACAATCTTCCACGATTCCAACAAAATTTATCACCAAGAAAGCACAAAATACTACCACCAACCATACCGGTTCACCATCGTGGAGCACTGACTGTCTCTCTTACATTGACTAGTAAATTTATTATTTACGGTATATGTAGCCTTGTGTTACAATGACTTTTACATTTGATTTAAATTTACGTGTCTATGTATGCAAAAGTTTTCATTGAATTTATTCATGTGGGAACATTTTTATATGTTTAGGTACTTAAGACATTCACTACACAATGCTCTCATTGTATTTATTTTTTAAATTAACATTGAAATAAAAATTGGGATAAGTTTTTACTGGGGTCATATTCTTTAAAGTTCTACTAAGTTGATGATCAAATTTGCTATACGTGTAATAAACTGTCACATAATACATTTACAAAACACATTTACCGTGCTTGGCGTTGTATTCGCTGGCACAAACACAAAGACAAGATTAAGCGATGATTACGAGTCAATTTGTCTAAGGATGGTGTTCAGTTTTCTCTTGTAATATTCTTTAGGCTCACAATTTTGACGTGTTCACTATCACAAAAGAGAATATTTTCGTTAATTTTACAGCCTTATAGAGGAGGGGCGGGGGTACATCAATAATCTCCTTTAGATATTGTTTCTATTTTTTTTTGCACCTCATCCTGTCCTTGAAACTCACATTTAATTAAATTAATGTGGTAGGGGTGAAGGAGGTAGAATTTTTGAGTAAATATATCTAGTTTGATTCAGAGGCTCGGTATTCGAACCCTAACCTGCTCTTTATTGGAAAACCATACCAAGCGAGTTCTACGCCTTTAACTGTGTGACCATCGATAGGGGTGATCTTGTTGTTGATCATCGTACCTGCGTTTCTAGAAATTCAAAACTATTGCTTGTTTAGTATTTTAAAATATTAGTTTTGTATATCTTTGTCTGATACCTTATCTCAGTCGGTAGCGTGGCTGTCTACTGAGCTAATGGTACCGGGTTCGATTACCAGCATGACCGAACAATTTATCATTGTTAAATGTCGGGGACTAGATGTAGTGTCTGTCCTAGTCTTAAGTTAGATTATAAGACCATATGAAGCTACGACAGGACTAGAAAGCCGGTAGTGGAAATTAATAAGCTTGAATAAAAAACTGACCCAGGTCACAGGCAGGAAACAGTAATTGGATGTAAAGTTTTGTACATATATATAAATTTACGGAGTAGCATGGTCGATTCTTCTTGAGAATTGGTACATTCTTAAATATTCACTCATTTATTGTAGTTAAAATTAATTATTCTTGTTAAAGCCTTATAGGTCAATTTTATTGATAGCTCTATAAAAATAAATTAAACGAAACAATTGTACAGTCAAACTATCTCATGTAATGTAATTAATAGCTTCCAAAAAATGTTCTAAAATATATTTTCACATAGTAACAAGTAAGATATACTAAAAAAAACCTTGTTAATCACAGTAAACACACCATTTTTAGAAGAATTTTGGAAGAATTTGGAATTTAAAAAAAATATCACTCATCAGTAAACTAGCCTTAATCTGAGAGTTAAGTCAAAACAAAAAAGATCTTGAAATCTCACACTCTAATATCTAAACAACAAGTTTAAATTCATCAAATGTTCAAGGACAGTAAGACAGGCTGACAGAAAGACATAGGGACAGACAAATTGTAAAATCCACGTTTTTATATTCAGTGAAACATAATACGTAAGAATCATTAGAATGTCGAGGCTGAAAATTTCACGATTACAAGACTTTCGCTTGATATGAGAAAGTAGAAATAATTCAAGCACTATTGAAAATGGCACTTAGGTTGGGAAACGGCCTGTGTGGTAAGCAAATTAAGGCGGCCGCCTGGTCAGCGAGAAATTATCAACGCAGTCATGTCCCACGGCTTAAATACAATGGTTTGTGTCGTTTTCTGGAACTAATTCTCTAGTCTGTCTAAGCTTATACTCCCTTTAACCCTTCACTTCGACCAGCCTTTGTCATGTTAACAAGAAAGAGGGGAAAGCAAACTACGAAACTTTTTATCTTGAGGTAAAGAAGAAAGCTCGATAATAGTTCTCAAATATATTTTTTTAAATTTGTTGTGAGCCTATCAAAAAATGACTGTAAGTTATTTGATAGAGGAAGACTAAATATATAGTTCGTTACTATCATAATTGTTTAAATTTTACTCTCATTTTAAATAATTGTAATTAATAGTATATTTATGTTATTAGTTTAATCCTATTCGACTGATATTACATATTATATTTAACTTTACAACTGGTTCGTTACTGTTTTAATTGTTTAGACTTTTATTTTCATTTTAATTAAGTGGTTAATTTTTAGTGTATTACGTCATGCTATTAATTTGTATTTATTTGACTCATATTACAGCATTCATAAATGCAAATAGTTAATACCTTGATTGCTAACGTCCTATAAGAGTTAATCATAATGTCAACTATACGCAATAGTTCATTTATCAATTATCTAATTTAAACCATACGTTCATAAATTATAAAAGATAATATCTAAGTCTTGACTTATATATAAATTTATAGCCCTTTTTCAACAAGTCTAGTCTCATAGCTCCGCAAATATGCTTTAAAATTCGTTGGAAATGATTAATGCCCCATTTTCACACTTTTATTATTATTAATAAAACTCTAAACATAGGGTTATTAAAGTAAAAAACCTTTGGAATATTTTGACTTTATTTTGGCGTAAAGCATATTTGGAAATAACCCATCGTATAATTAAAATATTGCGTTAGAGCTGAACGTCTGCGCGGCAATTTCTTGCTTACCGAGGTGATCCCTTAAATATAATTTCTTCATAATAAATTAGCTTTGTTTTCTAGGATTTTTCAGACACTTTTGAGAGTAGTAGAGGACAGAGAAATAATATATTATTTTTCGTAAAATAGAATATTGTGAGGTCATTCAATTAGTGTTTAAAACCAGATAATTTGTTCTTGACGAGGAAATGTATGCAGTCGTTAGGCAACACAATGTTTCAAAAGGGTGAAAAAGGGGAAGGAATGAAGCCCTCTTAATAATAATAATAATAATAATAATAATAATAATAGCACTGCGTTTTACTACCCGTTCGGGTTATACGCTTAAGTACTAATTACACTAATGGATTAGGAATTGGGAAGGTTGAATTTAAAGGAAGTGAACCAGAATTTGCGTGGAGGGAGATTAGAAAACTGTTTAGGGCACCCCCAGTTCACCCGACCGAGATTTGAACCTTGATCTCCCCGTCCTCTGCAGTCTATCTCAACACGACTGGTGCGTTAGCTAACTAAGCCACCGAGGCGGGTAAGCCCTTTTAATAATAGGATACAAAAGTTTCTCTGTAGATTATCGAGATATTCCCAGCTTACGAATCCACATATCTGTAAGTTAGAAAAAGTCACTAGAAATAATTTCACATATTTATACGTCAGGTCATGTGATCTGCGGCGGTCACTTTCGATTGTTATAAAAATATATAAAAGAGCACTAATAAGTAATAATGTAGTAAAGAGTTATAGAATTCCCTAAAATATATATTATTTTATTTTCCAAATGGTGTTTCAAATGTCCGATCGTAAGAAAACAAAGGTATTAATTTGCTGGTTAAAGGAACCTCCTTGTGAAAAAATTAAACTCTCTGATTCTATTAGAGATTTATTTAATTCCTTTTGATCAAAAAAGTTTTTATATAAAAATGGCAATAAAACACTGACCTTTTCTCGCGTACCCTACATTCCCACCTTAAAAATGCTGATTGTCACATGAAGGGTTCTACCTCTAGATATCACACATTCGGACGACATAATGATATGACAAAAATGTTGGCATCAGATTAATCTATATATCTCCCTCAGATGGTAACATCCCTCTTATCTGAAACTCGTGGGTGAAGGGAGAAGAAAGAGGTAAAAATTTTATTGGACTTTGAAACTATTTCGAAAAATTGCATATGTTGTGTAGGTACTGATTAACTGCCGAGATAATTGAAGCCTCTTTCCCTCACGTAATCATATTGAATTGTGCAAGCTAAGAAGATATGTTTTCACATCATTTTAAATCCTTATATACCTATTTGATTCATTTTAACCTTCACAAGTCACAAGTTTTTTTTTTTTTAAAGATTAACTTTCTATCCTATCAATCAATTCTCATTTTGATAAATAATTATCACTATCATTCTTTTAACCTGAATTCGAACTTGATCTGTTGAAGATCTATTTATCATTACAGGCCAATTACTACAATTTTATACTAATTTTATTTTTTAATATATATATTTTTATTTTAAAAATATGTGAAAAGCTTATTTATATACTATTTTTTGGCACCGCGTCCTACTAACCGTTCGGGTTATACACCTGTGTACTAATTACACTAGTGGTAGGGATTAGGAAGATTTAGTTGAGAGAAAGTACACCCTCATTTTTGTGGAAGGAGAGTGAAAAATAATTTAGGAAAACCACCCTCAGTGCATCCAACTGGGATCGAACCTTGATCTCCCCGTCTCAGGCAGTCTAGTTCAACTTCACAAGAGTTGCGCATTAGACCACGCGGCCACCGAAGTGTCTATTATTTATATACTTAATAAGTTTATATTAAATATATGTTATGAAAATATATTCAAAAGTTAAATTATTCTATTAATTTTACTAAATTTCATTGACTAAAATAACATAGATATATTATAATATATAATCCATCGTATTTTTTTTATCACCCCATCTTACTACCTGTTCAGGTTGCACACATTAAATAATAAATACTCAAATGGGGTAGAAATGAAGAAGGAAGCATTTTAGAGGTAATTTATCCGAATTTGCGTGAAAGGAGAGGGGGAAACTATTCAAGGAAAAACAACCCTAATAGACCCAACAGGGATTCTAACCCTGACCTCCCTGTCATTAGCAGGCCAGTTTAACACCTTAGGGCCTAGGCCTTAGACCGTTCGGTACACTGAAGTGGGTCGTAATCTAATTAATTTTAATACATATACTTTTTAGCTAAAACTAACCGACCTATCTATGGAAGTTTTCTTCGGGTACAGTCTTTATGTTAAAATTTTTATTACTTTGTCACTGCTTTTTAAAAATCCGTTCAAGCTGTAGGCTAATGGGATAATATTTAAGAAGGTAGAATTTCAAAGTAAGTATGGCCTAATTTGCGTGGCTGATGAGAGGGGAAACCTATTAGTAAAAAAAACTGCTCTTATGAGACCTGAGAGGTTTTTGAGCCTTGATAATCCCATTGAACCTAGGATAATTGCAGACATTTGATGGTGAGGAAGGTAGTTAAGAAAATTACAAGTTGGACAGTTGCGACCAAGTTGACTGAACCACTGAATTTCTGGTTTGTTTTGTGGCAGTTTCGGCAACCTCGCTGATTAAACACCTCCATCTCTGAAATTTTTCACTATCTGTGATGGTGAGATTTGATACGCTCAGGTAGTCTTTCAGTCTTTACTAGACATCTTTGAAAGTTCCTTTTTTTAAAAAACAAACAACTTATTATCTATTTATTTTAGCACAGAGTCTTACTATCCGTTCGGGTTACACGCTATTTACTAGCTAATTACGCTAATGGTTTTAGTGATTAGGAAGGCTATATATTAAAGGAGGCGCACCCCCATTTGCGTGGAGGGTGAGTGGAAAACCATTTAGGAAAAAAACTCCCTCAGTCCACCTGACTGAACCTCAATCTTCCCGTCATCAGTAGTATAGTCTACTGCGAGAGTAGCACCTTGGATCATGCAGCCACCGAAGTGGGTGAAAAAACTTAAAACATAATTTATCTGTTTTTTTTTAATTTTTACTAATCTATAAAAATTGATAAACAGAAACCCACCGCGTTGTATGATGGCCATTTTTATCGAGTTCGTGTGAATGACAGAACCGGCGATGTGGCGTGACGTATCTCTGCAGGAGAAGACGAGACATTGCAAAAGCAGGTTGTTTGGTCAGTGGTGTCGACAATCGGGTCATAATTGTGTCAGATCACACGTGTGTTTCAGATGTTGATAATTTGGACGTCAAGAACCTAATCTAACCCAACCTAACCCAACCCAACCCAACCCAACCTAAACCTAACCTAACCCAACCTAACCCAACCTAGCCTAACTTAACCTAACCTAACCAAACCCAACCCAACCTAACCTAACCTAATCTAGACTATCTTGCCAGTCTCAAGTCTGGAAAGTGTTAAGAGGAATCGATGGTATATTTGAAAATAAACTGAAGATACAAAGTCTCAATGGCGCACCCACCTAAGATTATGTTTTAGAGGGCAGGGGAGGTTATTTGAAACTTTACTTGAAGTAGTTACATAATAAAAATATAAAATTTAGCGAAAAATATGTTTGAATACACTATAAACTCAACTTAATGAATAGACGAGGGTTTGTGCTGATACCAGTCTTTTTGCTAAATAAAGAACAAACTAATAGCAACCATAACAGATCACCAACAAATTAACGATTTCAAGTAGTAATATCACAGTTCAATAAATCCCCTATGACACCGCGATCGTTTATATTAATTATAGCACCGCGTCTTACTACCAGTGTGGGTTGTACGCTTAAGTACTTATTACGTTAACGGATTAGGAATTGGGAAGGTTGAATTTAGAGGAAGTGAGCCCAAATTTGCGTGGAGGGAGAGCGGTAAACCATTTAGGAAAAACCACCTCCAGCTCACACGAGCGAGATTCGAACCTTGATCTCCCCGTCCTCGGCAGTCTAATTCAACACGAAGCTAGTGCTTTAGCTAACTGCGCCACCGAGGCGGGTGATCGTTAATAAAGAGACCAAGAATAAGCTATGGCTACATGGAGCCGACCCACACCGCACTGCACCAAATTTTCTAGCCCGTTAGTTAATAATAAAGAATAAGAATGTTTGATGTTCAATATGTTGTACGTGTTGAGCTCGACCGCCGAGGACGGGGAGATCGAGGTTCGAATCTCGGTCGAGTGAACTGAGGGTGGTTTTTCCTAAACGGTTTTCCACCCTCCCTCCACGTAAATGCGGGCTCACTTCCTCTAAATTCAACCCTCCCAATTCCAAATCCATTAGCGTAATTAGTACTTAAGCGTATAACTCTAACGGGTAGTAAGACGCGGTGCTAAATATATAATATATATATAATATGTTGTATATAATATTGTTTATCTTGTACGTAATGTTGGAAACAATGACTACAGCGTCACACGTGACACGGCTGTGAAATAAATGCCTATCACTGTTTCGCCCATCCCTACAGTGCTAGTGGTTAGCATGAAAACAAAGTTCGGAAGCTCCCGAACATTTTATTTCCGGTGGTAGGTGGCTACACTGTCCGCACCGCACCGCTAAAGTGCGGAGCAATGCTCTCTCGACGATTCGTCCGCGCAGGTGCGGTGCGGACTCGTGTAGCCACTTGCGTTTAAAAACATGGATAACCTTCCACCGGGAAAATGTGATGTGGTGCGATGCGGCTTCATATAGCCGGTCCTTAATTCTCTTGAAAGATCCAGAAGCCAACACTGGACAGCTCTCCGTGATTGGTCACCTCCGGTGTGTGGAAGGTTTGAGAAGCACTGTCCACGATGATTGTCCGGTGAGCGTGGATGCTCTGGATAAGAGAGTTACAAAACTTGGATCTTTCTAAGAAGTTCTAGCTTTTTTTAAAAAAATAAAAGGATGTTTTAAACAGTCCATTCGCATTCGGCCTATTTATAAATTTATTTGTTTCAAATATCACTATCTAAAATGATAAGACACGTCAGTGATTTAATAAAGATTTGCTTCGCGTTATTTCTCTTTATTTCCTTTTTTATTTTTTGAGTTTGGTGGAGGGGGGGTTGAGCCCCCTTAGACCTCACGTGAGTGTACCACTGCAAAGTATGACCAGATTGATGCCATCCTCCTCGCCGTTGCTAGCTGAAGAGAAGAACAAAAAAAAAAAATGATGGCAATTGTCCCTCAGGCCTTGTATTTTAAATTGAGCTGGTTGCAATTGTTCGGATACCATCCCATGACCTACCCGACTAAATGAGCTTGATACTTAGACCACGTACTCACCAGTGCTGGTATACTTGAATACAATTTAATAACAGGAAAACACCTCTCTGGTGGTCGGTCACGTGACCTAAAAGGTCAGTCAAATATAGCCTGTTTTTTTTTCCTCTGGTGACGGAGAGGTCGGAGCTCGTATCACGGCCGAGCGTACTCTGGTGGTTTCACACTGTTCCTCCACGCAAATGAGAACACATTTTCTAATAAATTCCATCTTTTTAATCCTCGCCTCATTTCTGTAACTAAACTTCGCATTACCCAAAACCATGTTCACATGTTAATGTCACCCATGTGTCGGACTGGGTCGCTGGTGACGAGAAGCTCAGGGTTCGAATCCCTGTCGGGTGTACTGAGGGTATTTTTTCTTAAAGCGTTTTTACACGAACGTGATGGTTAATTTCGTTTAAATGCTACCTTTATTTTCTTTACTTCATTAGTGTAATTAGTGTATGCCTATTTCCTGGACGCATAGTAAGACTAAGTTAAAAAAAACAGATACATTGAGAAAAATTACTACTTGGAATCGAAAATAGAATCCATGGCATTTGGTTACAAGTGTTTTTTTTTTGTTTTTGTTTTTTGAACGTACAATACAACATCTCTTTTAAACCTTTTCCAAGTCACGCCACACTAAACAAGGCACTAAAATTGTCAAGGCACACTTTTTTTTAAGTCGAGAGATTTTATCATTTTAATATCGAGCACTAAGATTGTGTTCAAAATTTCAGTACTTAGCTAAAATTCTTATAATTACTGTGCTATTTAAAAAAATAATGTTGATCGTGGATTTAAAAAGATTTTCCTCATATTATTTCTAGCTTTTTTCCCCCTTCCCTAAGCATCTCAGTACAACCAACCGGGATTCGTACCCCGATATTCCTGTCACAGGCAATCTAGTTCATCGCGAGAGTCACGCTTCAGACCATGTGACCACCGAATCATGTTATTTTATTTTTTCCCAAAACTCCCGTAGTACACCGCTGACCAGGGCTGTGGATTCGGTACGTCAAGCCTTCTACTTCAACTCCTTCACAAAGTAATTATATAAGGAACGCACTTAGATGTTACATTTATTTAAATTGATATGAATAACTTCTTTTAATCAATTAAATCACTACAGAAACCAAGAATAAATACCATGCAAGATGATTTATTTAGAGAAAGAACTCATTCTATCATGAATTATGAAGTCAATTAAAACAATTGTATTTTAAGTAAGTACAACAGTACTTCTAAAAGGTTTTAACAATAATAATAATAATATAATAATAATAATAATAATAATAATAATAATAAATAATATTCTAAAATTATTTAACTAACCGATAAACAAGGAAAAAGTATTCTGTGATGATTATAAAATATTTTAAGCAATAAAATCTAAGTGCATTCCTTATACTATTAATTTCACATAATTCTCCTCACTGCAATAATTATAATAAATATTACCAAAATCCTTCATAAATGTATAATGTGTTTAGTTAGTAATAACAAATTGACTGCAGTAAAATGCTCCAGTACAGATTACTTCGTCGGAAGCTTCTTTGACATTGTGAATTTAAATACATTTTTGTCAATCCAAATTACAAATATTGATCCTAAGGAATCAAAAAAAGTATAAAATTAAAATTTTATATATATATATCATACTTTATATTGAAAAACTACACATGAATACGGGAATCAGGCCCGAAACCTTTGGCTTGGAACGCTAATGCTCTGACCACTGAGCTATGGTAATTTTTAATTAATATTTTAAAGTCAGATTCTGTGTCGGACGTACTGCGTTAAGGCACAGTCTGTGACGGACGGCTGCGGTTATCTGAGAGCTCGTGATCTAAAGTGATCACACATATGTAGCTGACTATTTCTGCACGTCTATTAAATACTCTGCCTTAAAATATTAACTAAAAATTACCATAGGGACTGGGTGATTCCCGGAAAGCTCAATGGTCAGAACATTGGCGTAATAATCCAAAGGTACCGGGTTTGATTCCCACGTCCAAGTGTCATTTTTCAATTTAAAGAATATGATATTTAGATGCGGTAATAGCCGTAATGAGCAAATTAAATAGTTTGGATATTCAATCCATCATAAAAATGATATAGCTACCCTGTATTGTTATAATATAATACATTTTTATTTTGAGGCTGAAGATGGAGTCGGTACAGTTTTATCAACTCCCACGCCACCAAAAATTGCTTCCGATTCAGACTCAAAAGACTCCACAGTACTGCTGTTGACCCTTCGTGGTAGACCAATTAAAAAGAACTCTGTCCTACACGCTAAAACCATAGCTGTAAAAATGACAGCAGAATATATCCGTCCTTTAGATAAAGACGCAGGAATTAAAAGCGAAGCGCTCGGTGAGACGTGACATCTTGAAATCAGGTGGCGTGTGGTGTTTTATTTAGAGCAAGAGGAAGGTCAGATTGCGCAAAAATAAGAGTGAAAAAGAGAGGAACTAGGGCTGCGATGCCAGCTAGCAAGTTGACACTGTAGGCTAAAGCCAAACTCAGCTTATGAAAATCAAAGCCTTGTTCACACGAACCTTTAACAAAATATATATATATCAAAATCTCACTTAACGTCGTTGCCTACTTGGTGTGTTCGAAGGTATTTTGCGAAGAGGGTTTCATCTTAACTTGACGCACTTAATGTGGTTTCACACGTTCGCTGGATAACTATCGCAGAACAGAGACGTGGTCACGTGACGACGAGCTCTGAGAGAATCACAAGATTTCCGTCTAGTCGGTGCGAGCTGTTCTGCTGAAGTTCAACTTATCTCTACTTTGTCCGCTCTGTCTGAGATGTTCGGCACAGGAAGACCAATCAGATCTCAGAACCAACCATCTCAAATTATTACGCATGAACATTTTATAACGCACGCGCTTTACAGCCAGAAGCAAGCAGACAGCTTCGTTGGCTTTTGTTAGGAGATTTGAAATAACCCGAGCGTGTGTATCGATGTAATGGACTGTGCCACGACACAGCGTTATAGTTTGAAAACATCAATCGGGAGGGTGATATAAAATATATATTTATCCACTAGAAATTAAATAGGTTGATAATCAGCTGTTTTAATTTAGCGTTGCACTGCATCATGGGTCAACATATAGCGTGTTAATTTCTGCGCCACTGAGGCAGATTATGCTTTCTATTTTCGACGAACGTGTGAATTAAGCTTTAAGCACTCTAAGCACTACCGCACTTAGACAACAATGCACAGTACAATATAGAGAGGGAATAAAATAAGCAACTCACCCTGTGAGGTATTTTAAAAACCAAACCTCCTAAAGGCTAAAATCAAATATCTAATAGTCCATAAATAATCCACTATTAATTTGAAATATATTTAAAACCTTAGAGCATTAAAAAGTAAATAGAACAAACAAACTACTACCTAAAAATTTAGTTATTATGTGAAGTAGTAAATATTTAATAGTTTGGAAAGTATTCAGTTGATCGTATTGAAATATTTACACGTTCATCTATGTCAAGTTAATAAGTCAAATATAAAATATCAAACACTTGCAGTTAATAGGTTTTGGAAAATTTGATACATCTAATTTAATATGCTAAAACAGCTTTTAAAGAAAATAAAAAATAACGTTTTTTAATCTTAACACAATTAGAATAAGTTTTTTTTTTCCAAAAAATGTTCCAATGCATGATTCCCCTTAAATGTTACCCTTTTATATTATATACGGTTGACTATCAGCCAGCCAGTCCAATTTGAGTCTAGCCAATTGTGTGGACTGGCGTGTCCGGGCTAGCGTGCCCAGGTGTGGGCAGCGTGTTCAGTGAGTGGGCTAGCGTGTCCAGCGAGTAAATAAGCGAGTATAGCGTTCGTGTAACGTGGGTCAGCGCAGTGTCATACGCGGGGACCAGTGGCGGTAAGACGTATTAGTTCCCGACGAGCGTGTCCGGCCGCGGGTCAACGTGTCGGGGCGAGTACCTCTGGTCAGCGCGACGTATGTGGACTAATGTGTAGGTGACCATTGGATAATTTAAGTGAATGATACGGGTGACGTATACATTGATTGTTATTGTGAATTGTGTTGATAATAATAATTATTATTATTATTAGCACCGCGTCTTACTACCCGTTCGGGTTATACACACTTACGCTAATGTGCAATGGTAGTGTGATTGTGAGATGTAATGGAGGACCTACAGTTTAACGTGGAATCCGAATCACGATAGAGGCCTGGTATTCCTCACATTCACAAGTTGTGATTAATACACGTCTTGTCAGAGGTGAAGGAAGGGTTTGGCAATCAGATAAATCTGTGCCGGGACCGAGGATTGAACCCCGGACCCTCAGCACAGAAGTCTGACACCTTACCCCTAGATCACTAGGTCACCTGTGTTGATAATGAACATTATTAGTGAGTGCCTTAAATATTTGAAGAGCTATTATATTGTTTATAGATTTTTAATTTAATTTAATTTATTTTGATGTCTTCTCATTCGCTTACTAATTTACATAATTAATTATGACCTATTATTTAATTCAGTGATTTGTTTGGATATAGTTAATTGGATTCTATTAGTGTGTGTTGTTTTATTTTTAGTAATCAAAACCTTGAATATTAAGTGTACGTCTTTAATATTGTTTGATCAACAACGCAGCCCAATATCTTGAAAAGAACTCGCAGTTCACACGGTGACGTGTGAATAACCCACGACCTCCTAGGTCACACTTCCCCATTACAATACAAATGCTTCCACGGAATTTTTTAATTTACATACTGGCAGGAAGATTCCTACCGGCCGTTTTCGTGAATAAACAATATAGCCTGAGTTGCGGATGATTTTTAAAAAAAACATACATTGACAAAACACTATTTTAAGATAAATTTTTCATTTAATACTATTCTTTAGAATCATTTAAGAGTTAGCGGTTTTGGTTTAAATGTTAGATTCTTAAAACCCACTTAATAGAACGTAAATACATTAACATGAAATTTTTTATATGGACTAGCCACTACGTCACAGTTAGGTAACGTCCTTAAGGTAGGGTTCTAGTGACCGCGAGTTTAGTGCATTAATTTTGCAATTTTTATAGCATAAACATTTTTTGGCCAAAATAAATTAAATTTTTCTTCTATAGACTCGTAGAGCTTAGTTTTCTGCACATGCTAATCTCAAATGTTGTTGAATATCTGTCATGAGCAGAGTGGCATTTGGTGACAAACTTTTTAAATGAGGAGGAAAAGTTGTCATTAAATTTCAGAACACACTTGGCAGATATTCAAGAACTGTTGAGATTAGCATGTGCAGAAAACTAAACTCTATGTTGCTATAGAAGAAATATTTGATTTATTTTGGCCAACAAATGTTTATGTTATAAAAACTTCAAAAATACTTCCCTAAGCTCACGCTCACTACCACCCCATCTTAAGGTGAAGATGTAGGGAACGTGAGTAAAAGGCAGTGTTTTACGGTTTCTATAAAAAAATTTTTTTGGTCTACATAAATCAAATATTGTTTCAGTAGAAACACATAATTTAATTTTCTTCACATGGTGATATCAACAGTTGTTTAATATTTGTCATGAGCCTAACGGCATTAGAGGACAAACTTTTTAAATGAAGAGAAAAAGTTGTCATTAAAATCCAGGACACCCTTGACAGATATTTAAGAACTGATAATATCACCACGTGAAGGAAAGTAAGCTATGTGTTCCTAATGAAACAATATTTTATTTTTGACGATTTTTTTAAGTTGAATTTTAAACTGATGAGATGCTACATTTGGAGCATCGCACTGTATGGAGCAGAAACTTGGACTTCTGGAAGATGAAAAGGAAATATTTGGATAGCTTTGAAATGTGGTGCTGGAGAAGACTCGAGAAGATCAGTTGGAAATACAGGGCAGGGTGACGAATAATCAAGTCCTAAGAAGGCTGGGTGAGAAGAAAATAATTTTTAATATGATTCTTTGGTGCAAAGCAAACTGTATAGGGCACACGTTCTTCTGTAAGATGGAAAAGATCGAGGTAGCGCGAATTAATATATAGGCCCCCCACACATTTTCATACTTATCTGCACCAGTGGTCAAACAGTATGAGTCGTCAAGCTCTTAATATGTTGAATTGCTGGTAACATAGAAGAAAATGTTCGAATCTCTGACAGGTTTCACAATACTTTGTTTCTTCAATCCCCTCTTCACGCTGGTGCGGTTGCAAAATAAGTTGAAAATTATAATAAAAATAAAGGTGTTTGTTTTCTTAGCAGCTGGACTTACAGACCTAATCATCTTCAGTGCACCCGACCGGGATTCGAAACTCGATCTCCCCGTTATCAGCAGCCCAGTGAGAGTGACGCCTTAAACCAGGGGCGGCAACCTTTTAGATATCGCGGGCCAAATGGGCCTAAAAAAACTTTGCTGGGCTAGTTTAGAAAAAAAATATCGAGCCATAAATTACAACTTCTTATTTTTCATATTGTAATAAGTTATTAGTCTATTCTTTTAAACCCAATTTAGTTTGTTTGCTAAATATTTTATGGGTCAGATAAAATCATTCGGGGATCGCATCCAGCCTGCGGGCTGTAGTTTTATGACCACTGCTTAGACCGTGTGACCACTGAAGTGGATCTAAAAAAAAAAGTGTTATTCTTTTCCGGTTTAAATAATTCAGAGCTACCAGCAGGCTTAAAATAATGTATTCATAGTCAATTAATTAATTAATTAATTTGATGTATTGGTTACTTTTGCACGGTTGAGATAATAGAGAGATTGGTTAGTGTACATTTGGGTGTACGTTTAAAAGTCTTGAACAAAGGGGTCAAACGGGGCAGTTTGACGCAAATCACTCGGCTCAACCCTCTATCGCAGTCGCTATCACGTCTGTTCACTGAGCCAATAGTCACAGCTCAACTTCCGGCATAGCCGAAACATTTATCTTTGATGAATTCGAGGCTTCCTTTTTCACAGTAATAAGTTGTAACTCGGGGGACTTGGTGCTGTGTATGCTCAGAGGCTTCAATATCTTATTTATATATTATATATTTAGCACCGCGTCTTACTACCCGTTCGGGTTATACGCTTAAGTACTAATTACGCTAATGGATTAGGAATTGGAAGGGTTGAATTTAGAGGAAGTGAACCCTCATTTGCGTGGAGGGAGAGTGGAAAACCATTTAGGAAAAACCACCCCCAGTTCACCCGACCGAGATTCGAACCTCGATCTCCCCATCCTCGGCGGTCGAGCTTCAACACGACTAGCGCGTTAGCCAACTACGCCACCGAGGTGGGTAATATCTTATCTCTTATTATTTGGCTTGCAGGTGATAAGTAAGTCAGGGTCTGAATTTCGTCCCGAGTGTACTACAGGCTTCCCCCCCCTCTCAATTGTTTTCTATTCCTCCTCCACGCAAATACGGGTACATTTCCTTTTAAGTCAATCTTCCTCATTCTTATTCGATTAGTTTAATTAATGTATCTGGATAACCTGACGTGGCGAAGAAAAATGACGACTAAAAGTGTGGATAAAAAAAAACCTGCTCGTGTGTTCCGGGAGTGACACTGTTTTTAAAACAAACCAAGGTCACAGCCATATCGCATGAGTCCAACATACATGCCTCATACATTCACTGTTCATACATCCACGTTCTAGATTCATTCAGCGCATGTTTAATCGCGGACTAGTCGAAACAAATCCTTCTCTGTAGGCACGATCCCTTAAAAAAAAAGAGAGAGAGAGAGAGAGAGAGAGAAAAGCCACACCTTACGTAAGCACTTCAAGATCACTTTCGGTGACATTGGGGGAAGGAGCGAAATTATTTCTTGGGATGAGTCTGTCATTAAAAATATAGTGATTCATGAATTGATTAATTATAACATCCGTATTCGCGGCTAAGCGGTCAAGGCGTCCGCCTCGGTCAGCGAGAAAATATCAAACGCTGTCAGGCCACACGGCTTAAAATACAGTAGTCTGTGTCGTTTTCTGCAACTACTTCTATATTCTATCAAAGCTTATACTCCCTTTCGACCTTCACCAACAACCACCGTTTTCATGTCAATAAGAAAGAAGGGAAATAAACCTACGAAACTTCTTATCTCAAGGTAGAGAAAATCTCGCTACTATTTATCAAATATTTTAAAAATTTTCTGTTTTGAGCCTATAAAAAACTACTATATTTGTAAGGGGATGGCCAGACTGGGCGAGCGAGCGACTAAAATATAAAATAGAACACATTGGTTGTAATGAGAGGTGGCCAGACTGGAGCGACCGAGCGCGTGCGCTTGAAATATAGAACTGGTTCTATCTTTCAAGCACGCGCGCTCGAGCCGGTACAGTTTAGTTTACAGGTGCTAGGCAATATTATTGTATGTTGGTTCATTGAGTGCTAGGAAAACTTCTCATTTTGACATTTTTATTAATATCGATAGGTTTAGCACACTTGCTACTAACGACCTAATTTAATTGGTAAGATCATAAACTATACTTATATGTATGTATATATGTATATATTTATATGTAAAACTGATATGTTAAAATACTTCAATATTATCAAAATAGGCCTTTACAAATAAGAACCACCATTAGCGTGGAGAGAGGATGAGAAAACCACAACAAAAATAACTTGTTAAAAACCACCCTCAGTTCACTGAGCCAAGATTCAGAGTCTCCTCGTCAACAACTATCAAGAGAGCTATCTGCTAATCATGCGTTCGCTCGCTCACACGCTCGCCAGTCTGGCCACCCAGTTGCTTGCGCGCTCGCTCGCACGCTTGTCAGTCTGGCCGAACCCTAAGGGAGACTTAACCTAGAGTCCTTTTTCATCAAGCTTAGTTTCATAGCTCCACAAGTATGCTTTAATAATCGTTTAAAATGAGCTAATGTTACATTTCACACATTTTTTTCTATTAATAAAACTAAAAATATAGGTTTGTTAAGGAAATCATTAGACTTGAAATCATTAGACTTTATTTTGACTGGAGCATATTTTGAAATAAGGCATCGTATAATTAATTGTATTATTAATCGTATAGTTAGATCTAGACGTCCTAACGGCAGTTTTTCACTTAACGAGACGGCCCCCTTTAAGATTGTCGGTGACCTGGTGGTCTAGGAGTATGGTGTCAGACTTCTGTTCTGAGGGTCCGGAGTTCAATCCACAGTCCCGGCACAGATTTATCTGATTGCCAAACCCTTCCTTCACCTCTGACAAGACGTGTATTAATCACAACTTGTGAATGTGTGGAATGCCAGGCCTCCGCCGTGGTTCGGATCCCACGTTAAACTGTAGGTCCTCTATTTCATCTCACCATCACCCTACCATTGCACATCAGCGTAGGTGCGTATAACCCAAACGGGCAGTAATACGCGGTGCTAATAATAATAATAATAATAATTAGGATTGTCAGTCAGACACCTTATCTTAGCGTGTCTGCCTTGAGCTAGGATCCTGGGGTTAAATCCTGGCATGAACGAAAAACTGTTAATTAGTGAAGTGTAGATTTCCCCCTTAATAATGATGAATTAACGGCCAGGGGCTGGGTGTTGTGTTCGTTATAGGTTTTAAGTTAGTTTATAAGTTGTGTGCTGATATAATCAGTTGGTTTAGAAAGTTCACGTTAAATATCTAAATATAAATGGTACGACACAATCGCACAAACTTTCTCATATTGTGTATTATAGTTTAGAAGATAATGTTTAAAAATAGGTTTTCAGAAGGCCTAAGCTACTCTTAATTAGGTTTTACTCTTGGAAACAAACACATCATTTTATTAACCCCAATAAACACTTTTTATATAAAAATTTTAATCCAATTTGTTTAAATAGTTTAAACAAATTTCAAATTTTATAAAATAAGTTATCTTAAACTACCCTAAAATTATTTTTAATTTGTATAAATAAAAATGTGTTACTATTTATCATGAAAAACTGTTCCAAAATATCCATTTTGAACTCAATCTTCAAGGTCAATTTCAATTTTGAGTTGAAAATTAAACTTTGCTACACACCAAGATTATTTATCTTAGAGTTAGACTTTCAAAGAAGTGAAATAAAAACAGAATAAAAATATTTACAATGTCCAACCTATGCTTGCTTATATCTTATCACAGATCACTAATAATAACAAAATACATCAAGCAAAACATAAACATCACAAAAAAACACACAAGAAATCTAGACTTCACAGCATTCTTGATTCTCTGTATCCTATAGTTCCATGTCCCTTTGAATTCCTAAAAGAACAATTAAAAAATATATTTAAATTTTACAAAAATAAGTACTATGAAATTATTACTTTTTTAGAAAAAAAATATATATTATATTTGTAAAAAATTTAACAGATACCAATTTTGTGCCAAATCGATAAAGCCATTATTTTACTAAGATATTAAAATTTAAAAAAAACTAGTCGTCAGATAACTACCCTCAAACAAATTTCCCCCCCAAAAAACATGTAGGGACTATACAGTCTTATACGTCATGTCGAACACTCCCAAGATATCAATTTTAAACAAATTCAATCGGCCCAATTTCGAAAAATCAGGAATTTGAAAGGCTACGGTCAAAAAACAACTCCATTGCCCTATAATATCTATATATAAAGCTTGAAACGATTCAGAGACTACGTTATACTTTTGAAAATAAGTTCTTCATCTTTTTCCAAAATTGTCATTTGGTTTCCATGTAAAAGTGGATCGTCTCTTACAGCCGACATTTGGCAACAGTGTCTTTTGTCAAATTTGTTTTGTTGTGAGGGGCACAGATTTGCCACCGCTGTCAAAATCTTCTTCACTCCTGATATGTGTGTGAATATATATATATATATATATACACAATATATATTATATATACATATATATATATATAGTATACAGCCCGACCTCTTGTTCTCGTCTTTTTCCCCCTTCAACAGGAGAAAGAAAGAAAGAAATAAAGAACTATACAAAATATCGAGGGCAGGTAGACCCAACTCGACTCACGGTGGAATAGGGCCCCTTGGAACACGTGAGATCCACCACACCGGGCCAAATTTGCCGTCAACCGAATAACAATTTCAAGAGTTGGCACCTCGGATATAAGGAAAAAAAAAAGGAGGTTCGTCTTGTTTTATGTTTATTTTAATGTCTTTACAACTAATAAATTAACCCAAAGATTTTTCAACTGACAAAAAAAAATGGAATTTTTTTCCCTCCTTGTTTTTTACATTCTTTCTCTTTAAGGCCTGCATCTTCGTTTCGGTTTGCTTTTAATATTCTTAACGATTATTTACGCATGTGTTTACTCTTTCAGAAGGAAAAAAAAAATAATAATAATAATACAAAAACAATACCATCAAAAAGATTGGAAAAGGGTGTTTTGTTTCAAAACCAACACAACAATTTTTTTTTAACTAGACCATGTCCTAATTTTAATAACACGTCCCCTCTTGAGATGAAACAAAGAACTATACCTCGTTTCCCCTTTACATCCCCAACTACTACCCGCCATTAAAAAAAATAAGAAAGAAAGCATAGTGAAGTCAAGTGGTTTAAAAAAAATAAAGCCGACTGACTTTATTAATAATAATAATAATAATATTTAGCACCGCGTCTTACTACCGTTCGGGTTATACGCTTAAGTACTAATTACGCTAATGGATTAGGAATTGGGAGGGTTGAATTTAGAGGAAGTGAACCCGCATTTGCGGGGAGAGTGGAAAATCATTTAGGAAAAACCACCCCCAGTTCACCCGACCGAGATTCGAACCTCGATCTCCCCATCCTGGGCGGTCAAGACCAACACGACTAGCGCGTTAGCCAACTACGCCACCGAGGTGGGTGACTGACTTTATTGTTGGCGAAAATTTTCGAGACCCCAATACCTTTTTGGTCTTTCATTTACTTATGTCATTAATGGTCATTGAGTGGCCCAATAAACATTTTTAAAAAGGGGAGGGGGAAGTCATAAAGGAAATAGGGGTGACAGGGGGGGGACTGTAGCTGAGAGTATTGGTGTGTTTATTTCGGCAGGTTTTTGTTTGTTTTTATAAAAAAAACACTTTGGCAATATAACGTAACGACATTATTTACAGCCGCATTAAGGTGGGGATGTTGAGAACGCGAGAAAAGACCAGTGTTTTTATCAGTTTTTATAGCAAAACTCTTTTTGTACGAAATAAATAAAAAAAAATTACTTCAGTATAAGCATAGAATTTAATTTTCCTCACATGGTTACTTCAACAGTTTTTGAATATCTATCATTAACATAGATTACTTAGGTGACAACCTTTTAAATTAAAAGAAAAAAGTTGTCATTAAATTCGAGGACACCCTTGACAGATATTCATGAACTATTATCACCCTGTGAATACAGTTATTAATCTCTGTGGTTTTACTGAAGTAATATTTGACTTATGTTGACACCCAGCCTTAAAGTCAGGTTGTGGCTTTATATCATGTATCACATTTCATTACATTTCATTGAGTAGAAAGTGATTATACCCGGTTGCGGTATGATTGAAACTGGTATATTTGGTTTGGTAGGTTAGTATTCTTACACTTAAACGATCTATGTATTGTTAATATCGTCCACGTTGATCACTTAGTGATTTCAAAGCTATTTTGCAACGTGGGCTGCATCTTAGCTTGACGTACAAAAGCATTCTACACACTATCACACTAAGAAACTAATACAAGAATTAAAAACAGTGTGAATAAAATTAGCAGTTCACCCTGCCAGGCCTCTTGTCCATGTGCTGACTGATAACATTTGCCCTCTTCCTCTGACGAGGATACACACTCGCGCTACTATTTGCGCCTGGACAACATTGACTTGTATTTTAAAATTACCTTCATTGTGTCTCATATTCTAGATTTACGTATGCTACCTTGGACCTTTTTAATCTTCATCCTGGCAGGCCATTTTCCTAAATAGTTGTAGGAGATGTAAAAACATACCTTTACAAAACAACTACCGTACTTCAGGGCTCATCCTATATTAACTTGACGCTACGTCATAGGTAGTCGTGAGAGTCTGAAATTTGATAATTTTCATTGTATAATTTAATTAGTATGAGTATGATTAATAAAAATTATACAAAGTCTAAGTTCTTGATAGTAAAAATCCCTTTTCATTGGTGAAAATCAATTTCAAATACATAGAATGATTTTGGCACAATCCTTTATATTATTATTATTATTATTATTATTATTATTATTATTATTATTTATTATTATTATATATTATAATTATTATTATTATTATTAGCACCACGTCTTACTACCTGTTCGGGTGATACGCACTTACGCTAATGTGTATTGGTAGGGTGATTGTGAGATGAACTGGAGGACCTACAGTTTAACGTGGGATCCGAACCACGGTGGAGGCCTGGCAATATTTTATATTGTAATATCAATGTTTTTATGGGTGAACGGGTGTTGACCGGCATCTTAAGAATATACTTTTCAAGCAAACACAAATATAATGCAGAGTACAAATTTGACAAATTGACAAAATATACCTATATTTGTCTGGAGTGGCGTGCCGAGGAATGTTGCCAGGGTTCTGCAGAGCTAGTTTTAAACTATAACTAACTACTTGTGATAATCTCATCATTCAGTAGAACACACACATTGGTCATGAATAAACGTAAATACATTCCAAAGTAAGGCATGTAGAGCAGAGACTATGTACGATTGGTCAACTGGGATGGGATGGGTTGTAATATAAATGACAGGTACAGTTTCATCAAACTCTGCTTATCCTGGCAACACTCTACGATACACCCAGTTTGTTTGATTTCTGCCAAAGGGACACCATCTCATTCGAAATTGACAGATAAAAAACACATCTTTTGGCGCATAGATACATGATTATAGATTCAATACTTTTTTTTAGAATTCTCAGAATAGGTTACTCTTACCTTGACCGCCTTTGTGGTCTAGGGGTCAGAGTTCCATGGTTACATATACATAGGTCTTGGGTTAAATCCTCGGTACTCTCAGAAATTTTCTGTGAAGTAGTTGGGGTCTTGAACGGAGTTAGCTCAGTCTCGTGAAGACAAATGAAGAGCTTCTTGAGTGAATAAGTAGTTGCTACATTCTAGAAAACTGAGATTAATGGCCGGAGTGTTCGTTGTGCTGACTACATGATGCCCTCTATAAGAAAAGGCTGGAACTATCTTAGCCAACATACTGTATGGCTCAATTGCAGTTTGATGCCATAGAGCTAATTTTTGCCCTGACCTTAAATGATGATTTAAGAATCTTTTATTATTTTTGCTCCGAATTTTTCTGCTGTTTGAGCTATCATCATTTAATTACATCAAATGGGATATATATATAGGTCTATATATTAAATTAGGACTGTAGAATTTAGAGGAAATATACTCTCATTCACGTGGAAGGAGATTGGGGAGTCATATAGAGAAAATTCACCCTCAGTGAAAACCCGCCGGGATTTGAACCTTAAATTTACATCACAAGCAATCCCGACTAAACGAGCTTGACGCCTTTGTCCTCATGCCCACTAATGTTGCGCGTAAGAAACGCTCTTCGTGTTAGATGAATCCGCCTAGCTTAGTTGTAGGGGCATTGAGGTGCAAGTGTAAGAAGAAATGAAGAGAGAAGTGTGTTGGTCTCTATCCAGGCCTAGCCTAACCTAACCTAACCTAACCTAACCTAACCCATCCAGGCCTAACCTAACCTATCTAGGCCTAGCCTAACCTAACTACCTAACCTAACCTATCCAGGCCTAACCTAACCTAACATAACCTACTATACAGGCCTAACCTAACCTAACCTATTCAGGCCTAGCCTAACTATCCTTTCAGGTTGGCTTCCTTCACTATCACTGTACATTATTGTACAGTGTTTCTACACTGTCTTACTATACATTTACAAGCCATCAGGCAATAATTCATTTTATTATATTATAAATTGCGTGTAGCTAAAAATGCTATTTTATTTGTGGCCATTCTTATATTTAAATTTTCACTTTGACCCTTCCGTTAAATAATTTGCCCAGGTCTGCTACCCAGGTTTAACCAGAACAGCTCTGAATTTAAAAACAGACATAATTCTGAAAATTGATTTAGGTATGGCACCAGCCCTTGTTTCCTATGTATAATTAAATGTAATGAAACCCGTATCGCTGAGTAAGAGGGCTAAGGCGTCAACCTTGTAGGGTCTGGTTGGCCGCTGATAGGAAGGAGAAGGTTAGAGTTTGAATCGCGACTGTGTGTATTTAGGCTGTTTTTGATTGCCTGGAATTCTTCCACTCTCTCTCTCTTTATTTATATCCATTTCCTCACAAATGCTGACTCTTTTCGTCTTTATTTTACCTTTCTAGTTCCTACCTCAATAGTGTAAATACGTGAATATGCCAGACTATAGAAATACATTATTTAGAATTTTTTTTTTAATGAACTGCGGTCAGTTTCGCAAACATGTCAACAAATTGCAGCTCCCAGGAGTGACAAGTGGTAATTTGGTTCTTAAAGATGCCGACTCACTAATCGTTAATTTAGTTTATTGCCGGAGTGTTTTCTGTAATGAAGGTTTTGTAAAGTGATCAAAAAAGACCACTTAGCAGTAAACGCTGTAAAATATAATCTTTATGGTAAAAATCAACTTTAAAAGATCACGCATGGAATTTTTACGATTATTTTAAAAGGAAAAAAAATAATATTTTTTTTATAGAATATTCACTTTTCTCAGAAAAATGTCTAGGCCGGCAAATAATAATCAAAAGGTAGGAATTAGATCTTGGGCGGTCTGCCCTTTTCCTTCCCCTCGAAATTTAAGATAATTTTACTTTTAATTACAATTGAAACGTTCCGTTTCATAACATTAAAAAGAAAAGTAAATATACGTTATTAATGAGTAATAAATTATCATAATAATTTCTAGGTGTGTGCGAAACTTCGTAATGTCAAACTCGAAGGTAAAACTTCGCATCAACTTGGTCGCTCACACCAATCTTCGCGTCTTAAAAACATTTTGAGTAAAGAAAACTTCGATACATTATGCACACATTTGGAATATCTCACTAAATATGACATATTTGAATAACATGTTTATATCAGCTACTATACAGTATTTTAACATCCAATTTTTTTCTTTTTAGCAACGCGTTTTATTACCCGTTCACTCATTACGCTCGACCGGGTTTCGAACACTGATCTTTCATCATCAGCAGTCTAGTTTATCGTAAGAGTGACGCCTTAGACTATGAGTCCACCTAAGAGGGAAACATAGATTATTTATTAAACTAAATTTATGACGTAAGCAGAGATAAATTCATATGTATATTTCAATATAAAATAATACAGTATTTGTTCTTCTAAAACCCGCCTCGGTGGCGTAGTTGACTAACGCGCTAGTTTCGTGTTGAGCTTGTCTACTGAGGACGAGCAGATCGAGGTTCGAATCTTGGTTGGGTGAACTGGGAGGTGGCTTTTCCTAAATGTTTTTCCACTCTCCCTCGACGCAAATGCGGATTTATTTATTCTAAATTCGACCTTCCCAATTCCTAACCCATTTACGTGATTAATACTTAAGCATATAAGCCGAAAGGATAGTAAGACGCAGTTCTAAACAAATAAATAAATGTTCTTCTAAACTAGTGGTTCTCAAACTTTTTTTTTTTTTGCACCATGCATCCTTTTCACCAAATGTTTAGAATGTCATTCGCCTCATCCAAGATTATCTGATTCAAAATTATCATTCTTAATAATAGGCATATAATATTGAAAATATTTTATTTTGTCGTGTTAGTAATTACATATACAAATACCTGGATTATTTTTATTGTGGAGTTTTACACATTTAATAATAATAATACAAAATGTTGATAGCTTTTAAAACTTGAATAAAACTATTTTTTTAATTCCTTTAGTGGTTTAACAGACTAAGAAATAAAGCATACTTCAATAAACAAAATCTTTCCATAGAATTCAAGATATTGTAATTCAGTTTATTGAGATGGCGATTACAGTCCATGAAAAACTTGTATGCGTGGAGGAGGGGTAGACAGGTTACAACACAGGCTACGTTCAGCCTCCAATCCACTTCATTGCTTCGTGTACACTTGCAACAAAGTTTAAAAGCCCTACTCACAACAAAAAGGAAAGTAATGTGTGGATAGTTGTTTCTGACACTTTTAGGGGTACGAAACCCACATAAAGGACTAAAATTCTCCAATTCATTTCTTATCGAAAACATCTTTTGCTTCAGTGTTTTTTTTTTTTTTTAAACAGTTTGATTCTGTGGTCCCAATTCTCCCTGTAAGCCCCCCGTTCCCCTCCTGTTGAGAACCCCTGCTCTAAACCTTTCCCTCTACATAGATGCACCTAACGGATTGTTTAAATTATAAGATGTGAAGATATTAAAAAACCCTATCCTCGAGTTTGATTTCGACTTTGATTGGCATGTTTCAAGTTTCACTTCGACTTCGCTTCACATTAAAAAAGGGTGACTTTGAAACATCCTCCCCCAACCACTCTTTTTATCATAATAATTAAAGTAATATGATTGTATCCCATGCACCACAATATCACAGCGTCTTACTAACTGTTAAGGTTATGCAGATTTCAATTATTTTAAGCGAAACGAATCCAATCAAGATATACCTTAGTTACCCTTCAGTTAAATTTCCTCAAAGAATGTTAACACCAGAAACATTATCAAACTGTCTTTATTAAAACATTATACGTTATTTATTATTATTATTATTATTATTATTATTATTATTACTATTCAATGCTGAAATCAAAGCTTTAAAGAATACTGAAAAATGTTCCGCGTGAAAATTTACCAGTCGGTCCATAATAGTTGCAGAACCCTCCACAATTCTACATACCCTCCTCAGCTGAGCATCTCCACCCCCCCCCTTATCCCCTTATACATTCCACACCGTTTGTTCAAAATCACCAGCCACCACTCCTAATTGGACAATTTAAAACAGTTATTTTCCCCATCATCACTGACCATATTTTGTTCTTAACATTTTATGAGTACTATCTGGTTTCATTATGGACACAGTAAATACTCGATTAAAGAAAAGAAAATGGCATTTTTTTTCCCACCTTCAAACTTCTTAAGTGTTAACAAATACCTAACGACAGCAACCAGTTAAAAAAAAACTAGTTGACCTGTTTATGAATATATTTTTGCCCCAGGTTTAAACATAATTTGAAAAAAAATAAGGTCGTCCTACTATTTAAAGACTTTACTCTCACCAATGCAGTTGGTCTCTTATTTTTAGTATGTGCCCTGGGTTGAATCCTAGTTAGTTAAATAATTATAAAAACTATTTGGTTTTGAGGCTGAATAGTTATTTGTGTATATAATATATAGTTATATTAATAAAAAATATATATCTTTTAATCAGGAGTGTTTAACGTACACTTTCAGAACTAAGTAATTATTATCAGCACAAGACTTACAAACTAATTTAAGTCTAGATGATACACAACATCCTGTCCCTAAATATATAATTGTGATATGAGGAGCCATAATAATTTTACAAATGATACCTTTTCCAGTTGTAAGTACCTGGGTTCGAGGCCAAGCATGTATAAAACAAGGGTGGGACCAGCGGCAGTTGTCAAGGAAGGAAAAGGGGAGTGAATTGGCTATGATAAAGCTTTTCAAAGTATAAATTTAGTCAGTATGGATTTTAATTGATAATAACTTTAATAATAATCATATTTATAGTTTATAAATATAATTTTAATTAATTATAATCATAAAAAGATAACTTTTAAGAAAACCCCCAATTTTAATAAATATGTGCAACTTTAATACAAAAAGCATAAAACAAAGTCACTGTCACAATAAAGGTAACAAGCGTTGACCTAAAATATTTTATTATACCTATTAATAGAAAAATTATGTACCTTTTTTTTAGTATAAATACTCTAATAATAAAAACCAGCAAAGGCAATTGAAACCATTTAGTTGCTTCTGGAAACAGTCAATCGATCGGAGAACTTCTAAAAGCGACTCTGAAACCTTCGTTAGAAAGAAAACAAACGAGCTCGAATACAAGTTGACAAACCTGGAAACTTTGAAACTTGACACGTTATTACGTTGACATTAGCAAGCAGATAAATTATTCTCCATTCTTCATCGCCAACTCCTTACGTGGACACAATCTGCAAAAATATATTCGAGTGCAAACCAAATTTTATAACGTCAAAGATAACGCCAACAATTCTGTTTTTTGTGGTTTTTTTTGTAAAACGAAATAGAAACAAGAAGTTAATAATATTTCCACCGCAAAATGTCAGTGATATTAGCCTCACTTTACTTTTCTTTACTCTTTTATCTGCGATTCTCAAAAGCATGCCCTTCACCTCGTTTAGGTACCAACTTATAAAAAAGTAAATTTCTCTATTTTAAGATAAAAGAGAGAGAACATCTGTACCTCGCGTCGTACCATTTGTTTTTAAATTATGATATTAAATGTGGGAGATTTGTATAAATAGATGAAAATATATTCGGAATAAACCAGTTATTCCTTCGTTAAAACACTAAAAGGTATTTGCTTGTGTATTTTAAAGTAATCTCTAAACGCTGTCAGTTGCATATATTACACTTTACAAATCTTGGACTTGTTCGATATATAAATTACAATTTAAATTTATAAAATGTGCGAAAAATCATGGCTTTTAGTGTTATCTTCATTTCAATAGGTGGTATTTTCGTTATGGATCACGACTGCAAAAATAAAAATATTTTTGATCCATTTCACATGCAAATACGAAAACTATGCACTGAGGCACGATTTACCTATTATAAACCCTGATTTTGATAGGAAGTTCACGTCCCATCGTCAACATTGATTGAATGTCCCTAAAATCTGACATTCTAGAAATACGTCTTATTTGATTTATTAATTATAAAGTTAATCTAAAAATGTATCAAAAACTTCCAATCTTAGTCTACTTGGATGATTGTATGGTAATTTCTCTTTACATTAATAACTAAACGGACTAAGAATATAAAATACAATTGTAATTTTTGCCGCGTCAATGTGGTAACCATGAGTTCCGAGTTTTACAATAACGGGATTCTTTTTAAATTCAGACTAGCATTATAACACAGTAGTAACTGCGCCGGTGGCTAAGCAATTTAAGGCATTAGACTCGCACTGAAATTGGTTGCCACCTCTGACTAGGAGGCTTAGGGATTTGAATCCCGAATGAGTGAATTGAGATTAGGTTTACGCGTGTGACTTTTTTTTACTGTGGATTTCAGATACTCTCCCCTTTAAGGTCTACTCGAAGATAAAAAGTTGTAGTTAAATTCCAGGATACCCTTGACCAATATTAAACAACTGTTGATAACACCATGTGAAGAAAATTTAACTCTAAGTTTCTGCTGGAACAATATTTTATTTATTTTGAACTAGAAAACCTTTTGATATAAAAACTGTAAGAACACTTACGTTTCTTGCGTCCCCTACACTTCCAACTTAAGCTAATGCGGGTGCTTTTTTATGTAAATACACCCCATAATTCCTTCCCTTTGTGTTAACTCATTAATATTACTTGTAACACGCATCAGTGGGTATATGAACTAAATTATTATTATTATTATTATTATTATTATTATTATTATTATTATTATTATTATTATTATTATCACCGCGTCTTACTACCCGTTCGGGTTATACGCACTTAAGCTAATGTGCAATGAAAGGGTGATTGTGATATGAAATGGAGGACCTACAGTTTAACGTGGAATCCGAACCACGGTAGAGGTCTGGCATTCCTCACATTCACAAGTTGTGATTAATACACGTCTTGTCAGAGGTGAAGGAAGGGTTTGGAAATCAGATAAATCTGTGCCGGGACCGAGGTTTGAACCCCGGACCCCCAGCACAGAAGTCTGACACCTTACCCCTAGACCACCAGGTCACCCATGAACTAAATGTCGGGCGTATCTAGTTTAGTTTGCCAGTGACTGGAAGATTGGGATTCGAGTTCTTGTTGGTTGTTTTTTTAAATGCTTTTTCCCTTTCTCCATACAAATTTAGATACCCTTTATTATCTAGATTCTACATTCTTTATGCTTATTCAATTAGTGTAATTATATACATTTGAATCTCATGGGTAATAGACTTGGAACAAATGAAAATAATACTTTTATGGCCTATCGTCTAGAATAAGACCCCTCATATCTTCAAATCCTTCGAATTATTATTTGAGATTTGAGTATATGAAAAAAATCGGATTCAAGATTTTTTTAAATGTATTTTTTTTAAATCTTAAATTGTATTTATATAGCTATTAAGATTCTTTAGCCCAACAGGATTATAGGTAAGATTTTACCAACCTTCTCTAAACCATTAACTTACCAATTAATGTGAACAATTTGTAACTGAAGAAACAAATTTTAAGTGATAGTTGACCTCTTGAGATGTTTATGTTTTTCAAAATTCAGATTTTGATTAATACTAAATATGAGTCAAATCGACATTTTATGGAATCTAAATCTTCAATCTTGAATTTAAATCTGATTTAATGTATAGACCACATATTATATAAAATAGAGATGGGTTGAATAAACTTTTTCTCGAACAAAACGCTATACGATTAGTGTATATACATAATATAAACAAAAAATTGAAATAAATTGTTATTTTAAGCACGTATGTCCGGTGCATTTCAATATCTATTAGAACGAAAAGATTATAAACGCTATCGCAAGGAAAACATGACACTTCTATCAGAAGTGTACTAATAATAGGAACCTAGCAAGGTTGCGTTGTTATCAGTAGAACTTATCAGTCATGTTTGTCAGACCACAAACTAAACTGAACAGTGGACAGCGACAGGGTTTTCTGTGTGTTCAAAGAAAGCACAACACTGGGGAGCTACATTTTACTGGGTGCCTACATTTGGAGATTTGCTGCAGATTTAATAAATACTAATATAGTGTGATGTGTTATTAAAACTCTGTGAATAAAGCGTGACAATCAATTCTGTGATACAGTCGGTTAGAAATAGTAAATTTACACAAACACTATTGCACGTGGATCATTTCAGATTGAACATTAATGGAGATACATAGTTAATAGAAATTCCTAATACAGAACATTGTTGGAATATTAAATGATATTTGGATAAAAACTGCATTGTTAAGGCCGTTTTTGACCATTTTAGAATAGCCAAGCGCTGTGCACAAATCTTAATTCTGTCATAATAAAGATATACTGTAGTTATTAACAAGAAACTTTGTCGCTTTGTCCCCCATCGTCACCGCGGAAAATTTCGAGTAATCATTCAAATACGAAAGCACTGCACACCTTTATAGAATATCGTAGTTCTTTTCTTTTCCATTTTACTCCCATATCTCGCGTGAGCTGGGAGCTGAGTTGGGCCAGCTATGATGTCTTAATATAGGAAAATTTTAACTTTGACTCGCCTCTACGTTCTGGTAGGCAATATCCTTATTAATAATATTTAGCACCGCGTCTTACTACCCGTTCGGGTCATACGCTTAAGTACTAATTACGCTAATGGATTGGAAATTGGGAAGGTTGAATTTAGAGGAAGTGAACCCGCATTTGCGTGGAGGGAGAGTGGAAAACCATTTAGGAAACCCCCCCCCCCCCAGTTCACCCGACCGAGATTCGAACCTCGATCTCCCCGTCCTCGGCGGTCGAGCTCAACACGACTAGCGCGTTAGTCAACTACGCCACCGAGGCGGGTAATATCCTTATTCTTTTATAGAATAGAATATTATAAAATCAAAGCAGTGGTATTTGTTTGTTTATCTGTTACATATTGATATTGACTTTTATCAATGTTGAAAACAAAGTACTTTCTAAATATATTGCTAACACTTTATTACCAAACAAGACTAATGTAATTAATATCATTTCAACAATATCTTAATTAGCTTATATGAAGATTTTAAGACAATGATATGCTATGTCACATCAACTGTAACTGTAATAATTAATATTTGATTGTGTTCCTATATTTCTTCACACAGGGAAGCAACATATATTTATATCGATTTCTAAAAGTCCAATGTTTGTATCTAATTAGGATTAAAGAATATTTATTCAGTCTTATGAGCTTTTTAATTTCTAAAACCTTGAATATTAATATAATAAGAATTTCTATTTGTGCCCCAGCATTTTTTTTAAAGGCTTACGTTTGCAAAATCTAACCACTTACTACTATAATATATAGTAATAGGCCTTATATGAAGTTTTTTTCACAAATTATAGATCCATAAATATAATAAATTAGGAAAAAGGGTTGATTTTTTCATGAGCGCGTATATATTTGAACACACTAGCTATCAAGGAATAAATATAATGAAGAGAGAGGTAATTTTATAGTAATTGCACCTGCATTAGCTTGCTGAAGGGATGAGAAAATCACCAATACAAGCGGCCGATATTAGAACCGCAACCTTTCTGTCCACCGGCAATATATTATATTGCGAGCCCGACACCTTAGACCATGTCGTCACTGATGTAGACATGCACACGTAGTCACGTGATAAGGGACGTAAGGCTCGCAATAGACTAAATTTCCGGTGACCGGGTAGTTGAAGTTGGAAGTTTGATCGGGTTAACTAGACCGTGTTTTCCCATGATCTCGTCCATGCTGATGCGGGTGCACTTATTCTAAACTTTTTATATCATCCTCACTGTTTAAACCCCACAACAGTGAGCACGTGGACTGGATGTCAGGCTCATCTAGTCGGACCCTACAGTGACAAGGAGGTCGGAATTCTAATACCTTTTCGTGTAACGAGACTGGTTTTTTCTAAATTGCTTCTCACTCTTATTCCATGCCCATTCGGATACATTTTATCTAATTTATACATTCCTCATTCTTTACCAATTAAATGCGGATAGCCCGGACAGGGAGTAGGGCGTGGTGGGGGAAAAAAAACACTTGTGTGGAATATGATAAAATAAAACAAAACAAATCGACGAGAATAAGGATTCCTGTCAATATCTGACAGCTTCTCGGAATTAAGACAGTTGACGAATAGTGTCTGCCAATTACTCTTTGTGTATAGGGGCTTACGACCAAGTTCACAAATACTTGGAAATTCGAGTAAACACGCAAAAATGTTCTACACGCAACCATCCATAGTAGCGTTTCCAATAAAAATAAAGTTTTTAAAAAAAAATCTCACAAAAAAAAAGTTACGTATGGTCGAGGATTATGTATGAAGAAATATGAACAGATCAGAATAAAACGGAGAAGAAATTTGCATATTATATTTTTATTTAGAATTCAAGGTTTCGTGTGTGTGGCTTCTCAGTTTCAATTACTAGTCTCTTTTTTATTTTCTCATAGAGAGAAAGTATTGTTGTCGTGACAGTTTTTTTTCCCTTAAGATTATGTTGAGTCTTTGGGCCTTTGCAAGGGTGGGAGTGTAGGGAACGTGAGTTAAGGGAGGGCAATATTTTTACAGTTTTTATACAAAACTTCTTTTTTACACATTAAAAAAACACTTTTTCGGGTCCAGGGGATAAAAAAAGTCGACATCTATCCAAATCTCGAATATATATATATATATATATTAATCTACGATCACAATACTTTCTCCCTGCAAGAGGCCGCAAGAAAGTAAAAATGGAATTTCAACCAGTGAAATTATTTTAGCCTATTTTAAAAAATCCAACAAAATTGAAAAAAATAATGATTTTTAAAATAAATAAAAGGTACAACTAAATCGCTAAAGCCATTTTTTTTTAAATATTCAAATTAAAAAAGCAAACAGTCATCAGTAAACTACTCATAACAAAATTCTCCCCCCAAAACAAGTATTGAGCTTTATTTGTCATGTTCATGTCAAACACACCTCATATATAAATTTTAATTAAAATTGTTATAGTTATTTTAAAAATAATTCAAATTTTCAAAAATGATTCTTGTGTAAAAGACTTTTAATTGAATTTTCACCCAAAACAAAGTATACTGGGTTATTTGTCATCTTAAACACTCCTGAGATATCTATTTGTAACTAAATCGTTATAGTAATTTTTAAAATATTCCCAGTTTTTGAAAAAGCAGTCATCAATAAATTACCCATAAATGAGTTTGAACCCCAAAACAACTTGCCAGTTATTATGTCAAACAATCCCAAAATACCTATTTGTAACCAAATCGTTAGGGCCATTTGTAAAATATTTAAAGTTTTTGAAAAATCAGTCATCAGTAAATTACCCTACAACGAATTTTTGACCAAAAACTAATTATATACATTAGTGCTATTTGTCTTGTCAAACAAATCCTGGATATGCATTTTTAACAAAATCGTTAAAGCCATTTTACAAAATTTATAATTCAAAAAATTTACTAATCAGTAAACTACCTTTCTTTGAAGTGCTAGTTTGAAAAAAATAGTTGTGCTATAGCCCTATAGTATCTACATATAAAGTTTGAATAAAATCCATCAAACCACTTTCGATCCTTGGCTAAGGACAGACAGACAGACATGGGGACAGACCAAATGGTAAAATCCACTTTTTAGGGTTTGTCTTCACACAGAGGGTAAAAATTTGGCATAATCGTTAAAATAGATTTTTTAACTATCACAATACTTTATCTTGAAATGAGAAAGTAAAAAACTACTAAACAGATCCCAATTTTGATTTTTTTCAAATAAAGAATGTGGTGAAAAAAACACTTTGATGCGATTTCTGGCTCAAGCGTTATCTTGTATCTGATTCCCTGGTTTATCGACCTTGAGGCGGGATTTTAACCCCCTACCCCTCTTTCCCACCACCTACTTTCTCCCAGCTGCACCCATCTACCCGAAACAAATCTCCAAACTGACTGACTTTATTAGTCTCACGAGCGTATTTCCGCGTTTTGGTTCCAACTTCTTACCACGAATCCGTCACCATCCCCCACCAGAACTAAAGCCCAATTTTTCATTTAAAAAAAAGTCTTATATGACAGCAAGAAAAAGTTCACGTGTTCATACGCCAAGTCATGAGATCTGCAGTTGTCACCTGTGATAAAGTGTATCATTTACATTTCACTAAATGGGCAAAAATTACATTAACTTTTGCCCATTTCATGAACTGAAAATTATGGAACTACCTACTACAAGATTAACTGAAACTATTGGTTTTATGATATTATATTAAGCTAATCAAACCTAAATTAACCTAACCTTCCATTATAAAACAATAAAAAAATTAAATTAGATTAAAAACCAAACCTGTTCATGAATTGGGCTACAATTGGAGCTGCCCGGTTCACTAACTTGACTATTTATCTCAAAGTTCATGAAATAGTCAGGAGGCCAGTTCACGGAATTGGCAAAAAAAATAAAAATGTTCCGATTCATGAACTAGGAAATCTCACGAATAGGGTGTAATATATCAATCCCTATAAAATAAGACTAATAAAATGGTAAAATTTTGTCTGCAAAAAAAACAAGTTTGTATTTTATAAATGTCCCTATTTATGAAAATTGGACTGTAGCTGCAGTTCTTATGACGTCTCGGACCGCGACTTTGCCAAACGATCTTTGTTGACAACTCTGCCTGCTTCACGTACATCAAGTTGGCCCGCCACTTTCTCCAAATGAATTGAAATTACTACAGTCCTTTGTGCTACGTTTGTGCTCATATGTGCCCGAAGCACGGCGTTTGTGCAATTTAATTACTCAAAATACTACGATTTTAATGTGGCGGGCCAACTTGATTTCAAGCTGGCCCGCCACATTTTCAAAATCAAAATTTTCTTATGCCATTTGTTAGTGGTGCGTTTGTGCTCATATGTGCCCGAAATTCAGCTTTGGTGCTATTAAATTACGCCCGTGGCAATGTTTTTAGTGTGGCGGGCCAGCTTGATGTTCAAGTTGGCCCGCCACATTTTCGAAATCAAAATTTTCTTATGCCATTCGTTAGTGGTGGGTTTGTGCTCATATGTGCCCGAAATTCAGCTTTGGTGCTATTAAATTACGCCCGTGGCAATGTTTTTAGTGTGGCGGGCCAACTTGAACATCAAGCTGGCCCGCCACATTTTCGAAATCAAAATTTTCTTATGACATTCGTTAGTGGTGCGTTTGTGCTCATATGTGCCCGAAATTCAGCTTTGGTGCTATTAAATTACGCCCGTGGCAATGCTTTTAGTGTGGCGGGCCAGCTTGATGTTCAAGTTGGCCCGCCACATTTTCGAAATCAAAATTTTCTTATGCCATTCGTTAGTGGCGCGTTTGTGCTCATATGTGCCCAAAATTCAGCTTTGGTGCTATTAAATTACGCCCGTGGCAATGTTTTTAGTGTGGCGGGCCAACTTGATGTTCAAGTTGGCCCGCCACATTTTCGAAATCAAAATTTTCTTATGCCAATCGTTAGTGGTGCGTTTGTGCTCATATGTGCCCGAAATTCAGCTTTGGTGCTATTAAATTACGCCCGTGGCAATGTTTTTAGTGTGGCGGGCCAGCTTGATGTTCAAGTTGGCCCGCCACATTTTCGAAATCAAAATTTTCTTATGCCATTCGTTAGGGGTGCGTTTGTGCTCATATGTGCCCGAAATTCAGCTTTGGTGCTATTAAATTACGCCCGTGGCAATGTTTTTAGTGTGGCGGGCCAGCTTGATGTTCAAGTTGGCCCGCCACATTTTCGAAATCAAAATTTTCTTATGCCATTCGCTAGTGGTGCGTTTGTGCTCATATGTGCCTGAAATTCAGCTTTGGTGCTATTAAATTACGCCCGTGGCAATGTTTTTAGTGTGGCGGGCCAGCTTGATGTTCAAGTTGGCCCGCCACATTTTTGAAATCAAAATTTTCTTATGCCATTCGTTAGTGGTGCGTTTGTGCTCATATGTGCCTGAAATTCAGCTTTGGTGCTATTAAATTACGCCCGTGGCAATGTTTTTAGTGTGGCGGGCCAGCTTGATGTTCAAGTTGGCCCGCCACATTTTCGAAATCAAAATTTTCTTATGCCATTCGTTAGTGGTGCGTTTGTGCTCATATGTGCCCGAAATTCAGCTTTGGTGCTATTAAATTACGCCCGTGGCAATGTTTTTAGTGTGGCGGGCCAGCTTGATGTTCAAGTTGGCCCGCCACATTTTCGAAATCAAAATTTTCTTATGCCATTCGTTAGTGGTGCGTTTGTGCTCATATGTGCCCGAAATTCAGCTTTGGTGCTATTAAATTATGCTTGTTACAACGATTTTAATTCTGCTGTCCACTGTTGTGAGGCGAAGTCAGGCGGGGCGGATTGCTTGGTAGGATACTGATGGGAAGATACCTTTTGCGTCCATTGGAGTGAAGCGGGAAAGCTAACACTTCACAAATGGAGCACAATAATTGACTGTGTAAGCCTACAATTGAACTTTTTTGTAGAGTGACGTTGTCAACATGCAAAACCTGTTTTACAATACTATAAACAACTCTAAAAAGCTTTGTCAATATTTGGTCTAGAATGGGGGGGTTGTATGTATAAAGACATGCAAGCCTTGAAACAAGCGGTTATATGCATGGCTTGTTGTGAAGGGTATTGGTCTTATTAAGGTTCCGTCAAGTAAACATTTAATCATTTTTATTAATAAAGACTTTAATTTATAATAATTTTACAAGTTTAGCAAAATAGTTTTAACTTATTATAATATTAAAGAGAAGAATAGTGAAATAAAACTTAATTTCGAATAGCAAAAATGTAGTTTTAATGCAAACAAAATAAAACCAAAAACAATAAGCCCGTACATAGGCGTAAAATATTTTACTATGAATACAAAAAATAGGTTTGCATTATAATGCATGGTTATCATACTAAACTTAATAAAATTCTACTTTAAAGCCCACTTGCTTTTCTGCAAATTATAGCTAGGGTGAAAGAGTTATTGGTTAGGTCATGTAGGAGATAGAGCAAGGGATAAGAGTATATTTTTTTTTACAATATTAAGGTATTGGAAATATTTTTGATGATTTTCAATGCGTTGTGGAGGTTGGATTTCCCTCCTACGCCATTGGATCTGCTACTGCCTTGAAATTAGTTATTTAAAGAAATAAGAAAAAAATAATTTAAAAGTAAGGCCAGACTGAGCGAGCGCGCAAGCGACTAAAATATAAAATAGAACACATCGGTTGTAATGAGAAGTGGCCAGACTCGAGCGAGCGCTTGAAAGATAGAACTGGTTCTATTTTTCAAGCGCGCGCGTTCGACCCAGTACAGTCTAGTTTACAGGCACTAGCCAATATTATTGTGTGTTGGTTCAATGAGTGCTAGGAAAACTTCTCATTTTGACATTTTTATTACTATCAATAGGTTTAACACACTTGCTACTAACGGCCTAATTTAATTGGTAAGATCGTAAGTAATATACTGTTTGTATGTATGTATGTATGTATGTAAAACTGATGTGTTAAAATACTTCAATACTATTATAATCAAAGTAAGACATTTACAAATAAGAATCACCATTAGAATTAATATAGGATGGGAAAACCACAAAAATTATATATATATTTGAACATGAATATTATTTTGTGCTGTGGAAATAGGCCTTTTAGATAACATTTAATGTGGCTGGCCAACTTGAGCTCAAGCTAGAACACCACATATTGAAAAACATAACATAACATAACATAACATAACAAAACTATATTTACGTAACTCCGTTGTGCTCGGTTCGCTCTCATATGTGCCCAAAAATGAACATTTGTGCTCTAAAAATTTGCAATATAAAGAACATTTAATGGGGTGGGCTAACTTGAGGCTTTCCTATACTGTAATCTGTAGAAAACTTGAGTACAGGCTGGCCCACAACATTTTGAAAAAATCACTATAGCAAAATTCTGTTTGTACCATTTGTTTGGGCTCATCTGTGCTGTGAAACTAGGCCTTTTAAATAACATTTAATGTAGTGGGTCAATTTGAGCTCAAGCTAGCTTGCGTCATTAAATACTCTCTTAAAGGTATAATTTTAAAGCACAAACTAATACCAAATGAATGTTGCAAACAATTTTTTGCTACGGTGATCTTTTTTCAAAATGTGGCTAGCTTGAACTAAAATTTTCTACGTGTTACGGTATAAGGATATGTGGCTTGTTAGCTTGATCTCTGAGCTTGAGCACAAATGTTCATGTTTGGGCACATATTAGCACAAACTAAGCACAAACGAATGGTGAAAACAAAATTTTGCTACAGTGATTTTTGTTAATGTGGTGGGTAAGCTTGAACTCATTTTTTCTACAGGTTACGGCATAGGGTTCGAGTTGGCCCACCACATTAAATGTTCAATAGAATGTCAAATTTTAAAGCATAAATGTTTATGTTCGGACACATATGAGCACAAACGCGCCACTAACGAATGGCATAAGAAAAATTTGATTTCGAAAATGTGGCGGGCCAACTTGAACATCAAGCTGGCCCGCCACACTAAAAACATTGCCACGGGCGTAATTTAATAGCACCAAAGCTGAATTTCGGGCACATATGAGCACAAACGCACCACTAACGAATGGCATAAGTAAACTTTGATTTCGAAAATGTGGCGGGCCAACTTGAACATCAAGCTGGCCCGCCACACTAAAAACATTGCCACGGGCGTAATTTAATAGCACCAAAGCTGAATTTCGGGCACATATGAGCACAAACGCCCCACTAACGAATGGCATAAGAAAATTTTGATTTCGAAAATGTGGCGGGCCAACTTGAACATCAAGCTGGCCCACCACACTAAAAACATTGCCACGGGCGTAATTTAATAGCACCAAAGCTAACTTTCGGGCACATATGAGCACAAACGCGCCACTAACGAATGGCATAAGAAAAATTTGATTTCGAAAATGTGGCGGGCCAACTTGAAGATCAAGCTGGCCCGCCACACTAAAAACATTGCCACGGGCGTAATTTAATAGCACCAAAGCTGAATTTCGGGCACATATGAGCACAAACGCACCACTAACGAATGGCATAAGTAAACTTTGATTTCGAAAATGTGGCGGGCCAACTTGAACATCAAGCTGGCCCGCCACACTAAAAACATTGCCACGGGCGTAATTTAATAGCACCAAAGCTGAATTTCGGGCACATATGAGCACAAACGCACCACTAACGAATGGCATAAGAAAATTTTGATTTCGAAAATGTGGCGGGCCAACTTGAACATCAAGCTGGCCCGCCAAACACTAAAAACATTGCCACGGGCGTAATTTAATAGCACCAAAGCTGAATTTCGGGCACATATGAGCACAAACGCACCACTAACGAATGGCATAAGTAAACTTTGATTTCGAAAATGTGGCGGGCCAACTTGAACATCAAGCTGGCCCGCCACACTAAAAACATTGCCACGGGCGTAATTTAATAGCACCAAAGCTGAATTTCGGGCACATATGAGCACAAACGCACCACTAACGAATGGCATAAGAAAATTTTGATTTTGAAAATGTGGCGGGCCAGCTTGAAATCAAGTTGGCCCGCCACACTAAAATCGTAGTAATTTGAGTAATTAAATAGCACAAACGCCGTGCTTCGGGCACATATGAGCACAAACGTAGCACAAAGGACTGTAGTAATTTCAATTCATTTGGAGAAAGTGGCGGGCCAACTTGATGTACGTCCTGCTTCCTATTCTCGGACAAATTCCCTCCCTTTACCCCCCTCCTTCCCTACCTCCTAAAATCTCAAGGTGGGGTCGCCAACCTCGTAGGTTTCTAAGCTTGGCTCACAAAACTATATCCATTCGATATTATATTTTAATTACTCCTTTAACGACGTTGTCTATATGAAGATTTCGAAGACATTTTGCGAAGCGGGTTACACCTTAACTTGACGCACCTAAGCAGTCTAAGCACTATAACAATTAGACACCAATATAGAAATAGAGGGAATAAAACTAGTATTTCAATACACAAGGCCTCTTGTTTAGCTACCGATAGCATTTACCCTCTTCCTCAAACAAGTTTACCCAGTCACTTGCGTCTTGAAAACAAGGTAATTTTCGTGATTAAGTTGTAGATGAATGCTAAAAAAGTACGTTTACAAAAAAAAACTATTTCAAGACACAAAATAATAATTTAGTGACACTTTAGAGACAATATTTACATCTATATAATAATTTATGGTTTTTATTTCAACATTATATCTTTGAAACTCGCTAAACAAAATGTAAATTTACTAACATGGGAAATCCTATTTTTACCTGCCGTGTGACGTCACAGGTAGGCAACATCATTAATGAAGAAAGTTTACTGTTCAATTTGTATAGAAGGGGCTTTTAGTAAATACAAAAATATTAATTTGCAGCCATAATTGATAATGTTTTACTAATGTATATTTGATCTTTTTATAGTTATTGATAATAACTAACAAAAATCACATTTGTAGCTCACATTACTTGACGTATGAATACGTGAAAGTAAATCTTGTAGATTTTCTATCTGTCGGATAAGATTCTTCATTTGAAAATTGCATTGTAAATGGTTTCCTGAGAAAATAAAAACTATGTTGAAAACAATGTAAATATATTCGAAATTTAAATAAATGGTACATTGAATCGTACAGACTTTCGCTCTTTTTTATTTTTTAAATAAATTCTGTAACTAAAAACTGTTAATATTTATAGAACGAAATAATATAGATTGTTGTATAAACACTCCACCAAAGAGCATAAACGAAATAATATAGGGCCTACACTGTTACAGAAACATTGAGAAAAGAGGAATATCTCTGTCCTCCAAAGAGCATAACAATCAATTCAATTTCAAACTTCTTAAAAATATATAATGCATATATATACTATCGGTTTTATCAACATGTATTCCAAATAAAATAATTTTATTCATAATGGTACTACAACTTTATCATAAAAAGTTATCCCATATCTGAGATAGTTACGGAGATATGATCAAAATTGGAAATCTACGATTATATAATGTACCCTTAAAGTAATTTTCATGGGAAAATGATAGTTAGCATTTTGTTTGTAGTGTTAAACAATGTCTAGAGACAAAATGTTATCAACATTTTTAGCACCTAATTTGAGAAAATCGAGTTTTATCTCCTTTTGCCCTTCAATAACCTACCCTTAATTTTGGAATTGGATGTCTAAAACTAAAAATCCCTAGCTGGGAACCTTATGAAAACCCTAGATAACAAAGTCTTAGCCCTATCGGTAAAATGGTTTCGGCTCTATACAGAAATACAGACAGATGGCATCGCCAAAACAACTTTTATGGTTTTAGGTCGTCATAAAAGGTCGACATTTATTTTTTAAAAAATATCTAAAGTTCGATTATTTTGATGATCACAATACTGCTCTCTTAGAGGTGTCGAGAGAAAGTAAAAATGACACCTGGACACGGGAATTGAACCCTAACCCCTTGTGTTTGTGCGCCAAAGCTCTACTTACCTCTGAGCTATCCAGGGTTTATCCCATGCATAGGGACATTCTTAGGTACTGCAGAGTCAGTGAGGGACGTGTGGACGAATTACCAAGGGCATGTGACAAATCCCTGCTAACTCAGTGGTATAACATTGTCGCGTTAAACTAAGGGTCACCCGCCTCGGTGGCGTAGTTGGCTAACGCGCCAATCGTGTTGAGTCAGACCACCGAGGACGGGGAGATCGAGGTTCGAATCTCGGTCGGGTGAACTGGGGTGGTTATTCCTAAATGGTTTTCCACTCTCCTTCCACGCAAATGCGGGTTCACTTCCTCTAAATTCAACCTTCCCAATTCCTAATCCATTAGTGTAATTAGTACTTAAGCGTATAAACCGAACGGGTAGTAAGACGCGGTGGTAAAAAACAAAACAAAAAAAACTAAGGGTCACTGGTTTAATTCCCGTGTCCAATTGTCATTAAAAAAAAAATTAACGGACATGATACTTAATGCGGCTACATCCAAAACCTTAAGATTATTTCCATCTACCATGCTTTGCTATTAATACATAACTAATTGTACGATAATTAGCTTCGTTCAAAATCTTACCTCAATCAATAGCGTGTCTGTCTGTTTAGCTAAGAGTCCCGGATTCGATTCCTGGCATGGTCAAAATATTTATCGTTATTGAAATGTGGATGTACCGTTTCACAGAGATGAATTAACGACCGGGGGCTGGATTTGGTGTCTTTTCTATTATTATATAAGTTAATTATTGAGTCGGGTGACCTAATGGTCTAGGGGTAAGGTGTCGGACCTCTGTGCTGGGGGTACGGGGTTCAATCCTCGGTCCCGGCACAGGTTTATCTGATTACTAAAACCCTTCCTTCGCCTCTGACAAGACGGGTATTAATCACAACTTGTGAATGTGTGGAATGCCAGGCCTCCACCGTGGTTCGGATTCCACGTTAAACTGTAGGTCCTTCATTTTCATCTCACAATCACCCTACCATTACACAATAGCGTAAGTGCGTATAAACCGAACGGGTAGTAAGACGTGGTGCTAATAATAATAATAATATATAATAATAATAGTTATAATAATAATAGTTATAATAATAATAATAATAGTTATTATAATAATAATAATAATAGTTATTATTATTATTAATAATAATAATAATAGTTATTATTATTAATAATAATAATAATAATAATAATAATAATAATAATAATAATAATAATAACTATTATTATTATTATTATTATTATTATTATTATTATTATTATTATTATTATTATTATTATTATTATTATTATTATTATTATTATTATTATTATTATTGAGTCGTGTGCTGATATAATCAGTCGGTTCAGAAAGTTCACGTTAAATACATGGATTTAAAAAAAAATGAAAACCGGAGTTAGTTTGCTTCAATGTGATTTAAACCCATCCTTGTGGAGGACACGCCGCGTGAGACACGTCGAAACGCGCACGAATACATCCGACACGCAACGGTCTAGACGGGCAGGGGGAATGAGGCGGGCGGGCGCAACGCGCATGCAACGTCTCTCGTCTCGCACGCTCTTCCTTGTTTAACAGTACGAGGCCAACCCCGCGAGCGTGCGGACCGCACCGATTGCAGCGCCTGGGCCCACGAAACTAAATATAAAGATCATGTTTGATACCGAAAGATTCATCAGCGCAGTTGAGAGGAGACCATTAATTTATAACGCGAAACTGAAAGAGTATAGTAACCGAGAGATGAAACAGAAGTGTTGGCAAGACATCGGAGAAGAGATTTATGAGAATTGGGACGTATATTCAGCCGCGGAAAGGAACGTTTTGGGTAAGAAAATGTAGTAAATCATTTGCAATACTTTTATTAATCTAAATGGTTAAACATGAAAAAAAATAGGCGTGTCATATTATGTGTGTTTATGACACAATATCAACCATAGCATTGTTGCTGCGCATTATTTGTTTCTACTATTATGTTATGTAGACGTATCATGTGTGTTTATGACACAATATACTAACCATAGCATTGTTGCTGCGCACTATTTGTTTCAACTATTATATTGTATTGTAGACGTATCATGTGTGTTTATGACACAATATACTAACCATAGCATTGTTGCTGCGCACTATTTGTTTAAACTATTATATTGTATTGTAGGCGTATTATGTGTGTTTATGACACAATATACTAGCCATAGCATTGTTGCTGCGCACTATTTGTTTCAATTATTATATTGTATTGTAGACGTATCATGTGTGTTTATGACACAATATACTAACCATAGCATTGTTGCTGCGCACTATTTGTTTAAACTATTATATTGTATTGTAGGCGTATTATGTGTGTTTATGACACAATATACTAACCATAGCATTGTTGCTGCGCACTATTTGTTTAAACTATTGTGTTATGTAGGCGTATAACGTGTGTTTGTCACAATATGTTAACTCAAAGTAATTATTAAATAGCATTGTTGCTGTAAGGGCGTCCATAGTTAGAAGGGTGGTATCTGACAGCTAGCAGAAGGTTCTTTATTGCAAACATTTACCGAACGTGATTAATGTCAACCATTTCGGAAATAATTAGTATTTGCTTACTAATACATTATGTTATTATCAATAAAACGTGTTACCAAACGAGTCTAATAATAATATTTCTCGAAGGTCTACTGTGTAATTGGCGTTTTCGTAACTTATTGAAATATTTGTTTGTATAAAAAAAGTTTTTCTTTTGAAAACAGCGTAAGAACACAACCGTCTTGACGGTTTAAATAACGTCATTACCCGCCCTTGTTTCGGTTGGTCCGCCATCTTGATTTCAGAAGAACGCGCGGCATTTTAGAAGCCATCATTTGAAAAGTATTTTTTATGTGAACCAAAGACGTCGCTTCCACAAAAAAAAAAAAAAAAAAAGACACATCAAAACTGTTATTTTCATAGGTATCTGGTTCAGTAATGTAAAATTTGTTAATGCAATTCAAAACAAATTGTTTGTGTGAATGTTTTGACTGCCAAAAGTAACAACAAATAAACACAATTATTATGGTCTTGAAGATCATATGGTTTGGCGAATGGATACATGGTAACATTTCCTGTCAAATACCCCCTCTCCTAATTTGGATGTCTTATACGTATTATTTGTTGAAACGATCATATTTTATAGGCACATGTAATAATGTATGTGTTTATGTCGATGCATTAAAAATTTCATGCTATGATTAATAATGATGAATGATATTCCTACGTTCTTATAATGATTATGTTTATTCATAGTTTGTTGTACAACACAGCTATTGCTTCTTCATCACTCACTCACAAAATTTAAAATAAGCTGATCTGTGATTGTTGATCCTTTAGAATGTAATCAGTGTTTTTTTTAATAATGGTTCAGCTTTCGTTCTACAAGTTCAATATCTTCCAAATACCTCCAAGGATATATAAAATAAATGTGCAATACGTGTTCAAGTGTAGACTACTTCCCTCCACTAGGAGGCGCCCGAGCGTATTTTGAACACGAATGTGGGACGGAGTCAGGAGGAACAAAATGACGTTAGGTTCATGTAGTTAGTTGTATTAAATAAAATAAAAGGTATGCGAACAACATTGCTTAGCAACCCTATCAATGAGCCACTATTTGTTAGATTGTGTGTGTATATGTGTGCTGTCTATATACAGGGTGTACCGTAACATGTGAACCTATACAACGGTGAACAGGATACACAAAACCATTAAATAAGTTCATATGAATTTAGTGTCCCATTTGACCTTGTTTCCTAGTTAAATATTCATGTTTGTACTCCGGGTAATGTGCAAGCATTGCAATGAAATTTATTTTTGAAAGAGTGCGCATTTTACGACACAACGACTTCAGGCTTGCATTCAGGCCGAAGGTGTCCATTTTGAGCATTTCCTATAATGCTAAGCAGCTCCATATTACTGGAGTACAAACATTAATAATAACTAGGAAACAAGGTCAAATGGGACACACGTTTATTTTTTTCATTGTTTTTGTGTCTCCTGTCTACCGTTGAAGTGGGTACCACATACTACGGTACCCCTTTATATATTTATACATATGCAATACATATAATATTTGTGTGTGTATAAAAAAGTTGAACAAAAATAAAAACAGGCCAAAGAAAATGTCTCTGCCCAACCTTAGAACATTTCATGAACATCATTGTACAATTTACAGTCAACACTATTTCAGCTTGATTTATTGCTATTTTTTAATTGATTGTTCCAATAAGTGGCGGATTAAGCAGTTGAAGGTCCCCAAGGCCAACCTGATTTTGAGGCTCCACCTTTAATTTGAAAAAATATGTATTTTATGGATATTAAAAGGATATGCACGACTGGAAAACAGAACGTTTATTATTTTTCAACTAAAAAACGCATACAAAATTACAAACTCGATTGTATAAATAAATTCAATTTGTAATCCTTTAGTATTATTAAACATCTCTACACAAACAGATTTTTTTTAAAGAAAATATATTATAATCTTACAAATTTGGAAATATTCATAATTATAAAATAGAACTTTATCACTTACGTTTATAAATTTATCTTAGTACAGAAATTGACGCTTACGTAGTATTCAAGACGCTTACGTGGTTTCCAATGGGAGCGGATGAGTCCTATCGCCGGGTGTTGCACCCTCCCCTTAAGGCTTGCTCTGTCGAGTGCAAGCTAAAACTCTTTGGGATGTGAGTGCGAGGTGAAAGATGCTTCAGACCAACCAAAGATTCCTTCGCGCCAACAAGAACAATTGAATTCACGGAACCGTAGATGTGCTAGATACGAACAGGTTTCGCGAAAAAACAAGTTGGAATATCATTTTTTCGAGACGAGTGAAATTTTATGTAATATTTTTAACACCTTCTAGTATATATCGATGGTTCATTATTATTACATTCTGATATTTGTTATAAGCGGCAGTTTTCTTAAAAAAATGTCACTTTATCGAATTTTGATCACTTTTAAAATCAAGATGGAGTTTTTGTGTATTAAAAGTATAACTTAATAACATGCTTTTTCTTGACAAACAGTTTCCAAAAAGAATTGCAAACAATAAAAATTCTTGAAGATAACCGTTTGTTCCATGGCTTGCATTCACGCCAATGAAAAGGGCCAATCGCTAAGAGATATATTTTAGTATATGACATTTTGGGAGGAATTTGAACATCTGAACATTTATGAGCAAGTTAGCCAAATCCAAAATACACAATTTTGATTTTTTCATAAAAAAAAATAAGTAAATATCGAGAGTGATAAAGTCCTGCGCTCCCCTTTCAGCCCATTTATGGCGCCCATGCAAGACTACAAACAGGTTTTGTTAAAAATAAAATTAAGCATTAAACATCCACATAAATATAATGTAATTGCGATCCGTTAAGTAATAGCTGATAGCCTACATATCTACATGACTATGACATTTTTTTCCCTTAAGCGTACTTAATAAAATGAATCACTTCATCTTTAAATAGGCCTATTTAATGTCAATATCTTTTTTCATATTTTGTCGTTAATTTCTCCACGCAGTCATTAATTTAATAGTAACTGATTTTATAAATTAAAAAATACTATTTTTAGGCCCCTTACTAAGGCCCTAAGTGCGCGCTTCTTTGCACATTCTGTGGTGATCCGCCACTGTTTCCAAAATAGTCATGATTTTACTGACAAAAAATCTAAACTCTTTTGGATTAAAGGTCTGCCTATAAATAAACTACACCTATTTTTCTTTCTACTACATAACTACAAAACAATATATTAAGGACACGTTGGCCTCATGTGTGTTTATTAATAAATACTAAGCCATGCAAATAAAGGATGAGAATAATCAAGATTTTTCAATGTTACTAGTCGCAATAATCATAATTAAATCATTGTAACAATTTGTCGTAAAACTTTCCTCCTCTTGCTCCCCCTTTCCCCGCAAAAAATCAGAGGAGGGCAATGCTGTGTAGGTGAGCTTGCGGCCTAATCTTGAAATCGTGTACGATTTGCGACCCGGCTTTTTTGAGAGAACGTACGAATTGCGGCCCACAAATTTGAGTGCGAGTATGAGTTGCGTCCACCTAATTAGCAGTGTGCTTTCTATCACGCTGTCTTAAATTTCAGATAGAAACTATCATCGTCTCATGTCAATATCCCTCGTAATATCCAAACTTCCTCAGTTCTTGTCGTTCAATGGTTTTGGCACAAAAATTTGAAGGTTTGCTAGGTTAGGTTAAGTTAGGTTAGGTCAACAGACTGCGCCGAAACTCGTGTTTGGCTTTTAAAAATGTGGGGCCGCAACCAACCGGTCTTTTTAGAGGTAAACAACTCGTGTAGCCGCGACCCACCTGCAACCGGGCAATGTATCCATGGCTCTTTATTTCCGTCCTTTATGCCCTTCAATAGCTATTAGTTCATACATTTTAATTTAGTCTTTGTTTTTTATTATTTCTCTTAGCGAAATTATTGTGATTGTGAATTTTTTTTTACTTCGAGACTATGAGGTACCTTTAAGTTTTATATGCCCTATCAAAAACAAAAAGGTGGCTTCTGCGATTTTATTGTCTGTCCAGGAGGCCAAAGCAAATTTTAAAAAAAATTGTTTTAAACTTTATATGTTATATGTTATATGGTTATACCTTGGGAAGGTTTTGGATTTTCATTCCAGCCCTCAGTTATTAAAAGTAGTTTACTAATCACTAATCTTTGAAAATTTTAAAATACTCGAAAATAGCTTCAAAAATATGATTAAAAATGGGTATTTATAAATACTTAAATAGCAAATAAGAAAGTTTGTTTAATTTTTTCTAAAATAAATTAATGTAATTAAATGAAGACTATTTAGTTCAAAATGGAAAATATTTTTATCTTGAAAAATACAAATAATTTGAGGGTAACTTGTTGATGACTGATGAAGGGTGTTTCTTATTATTAACAAAATAATATATTTTTGTTTTTCATAAGAAATACCTTTTAACGGTAGTTTACTGAAGACTAATTTTCTAAAAAAAAAAAAAAATTTTTAACTATAAGTTAATAGAATAAAGGCCTATGAAAAAGTATGAACAATTATTGGGTATAATTTATTCATTCCTTGATTGGCAAATCATTATTACCACTTTTTATTTTGTATTAAGCCAGGCCTCCACCGTGATTCGGATTCCACGTTAAACTGTAGGTCCTCCATTTCATCTCACAATCACCCTACCATTACACATTAGCGTAAGTGCGTATAACCCGAACGGGTAGTAAGATGCTAATAATAATAATAATATAATAATAATAATAATAATAATATAATAATAATAATAATAATAATAATAATAATAATAATAATAATAATAATAATAATAATAATAGTAATAATAATAATAATAATAATAATAATAATAATAATAATAAAATAATAATAATAATAATAATAATAATTTGTATTTGATTGTCTAAATCCTTTTGGTACTTTTTATATTTACTAAAGGAAACAATCAAATTTTTCAAATAAAAAATTGTATAGACAACACATAATATTAAAAATTTGGGAGAAAATTGAAGATATTTGGTAAAAATGTTTCCGCCAGTGACAAGAGCTGGGAAAGTGGGGATGGTTGTAATATACCTGTAGAATAAACCATATACATTTATGCTACCTCTCTTGTTTTGATAATTTTTATTTTTTATTCCAGGTAAGGAGATGCAGACTAAATGGAAGTCAATAAGGGATCATTTTACGAAGGAGCTTAAAATGAAGAAACCTACAAAGAATAGAAAAAAGAGGAAATACATTTATTTCGACAATCTTCAATTTCTGATCCCGATTGTCGAAAGCCGACCAAAGCACTCAAACGCCACGTTAACCACCAACTCTACTGAATCACAGAAACTGGAACCACAGGAAATGAACCTTTGCTCTGGAAATCCCTCCAAGGCACTTCGACAGAAGATATCACCGGTAATTACACACGCAAAGAAGCTAGCGCTCTAAAGAGGAAGAGATGCCATCAAGAGGACTCTGTGGAGGCTGTGAAAGAGTTCAGTAAGATATTGTCCTACAGTTCTGCCCTCCAAAGGGAGGAATCTCAAGTGACAGCACCGGAAACAAAGCCTTTCTGATGTCACTCCTACCCCTGATGAACAGACTTAACGACGAAGAGGCGATGTCGGTTAGGATGCAAATGATGGAAGTTGTCCGTGATGGGATCAAGGGAGCCAAACGCCCTACATCCTTCTCTCAACACCACTTGCAGCGATATTATTTTATAGGAGTGTGTACAGTGAAGGGGGAGAGGGGATTGCGGGTCCCTCTTATACCTATATAGAGATCTTACGGGATTATTAAGGACGTCACCCACCTGTGACGTAGTGTCAAGTAATGATAGGATTTCTCATGTTAATGTATTTACGTTTTGTTCGACGTGTTTCAAAGTATAGCATTGAACATAAACCATACATCTCTATACCTTCTATCATATTCATACAATTTAAGAGTTTATCTGATATGTACATTGTGTGATATATATATACCGCACGTAGAGGTTTGAAATAAAAATAAAAACAATTGTAGCCTCTGACACGAAAGTGTGCACTTAGAAGCCGGAATGTTAAAATTTTGACTAGATTGTTTTAAATTAATTTAAAACCAGTTAGGAAGCAAAGTGGTCATTAAACTAAAAATAATTCTTCCGGGCAGTGCCTGATACTTCTGCTAGTTCTTAATTTTAAAAATAGTCTTACTTGGTCAAAAAGTATATTTTTGATTCTAAAGTATTTTACATACAAATGTTTTTTTTTAATCCTATACAGCTCAGGCTATTTGATTTACTCAATAAAATGGCCCTTAGGTATCTTTCTACCAGGATGCAGATGCAAAAAAAGTACATTGAAACATGTCTATTTAGAGAATAAAACAAGAAAAAGGTGTTTTTTTTAAATGTAAGTCAATGCTGTTCAGGCACAAATGGTAGGTTGAGTTGTATACTCGTCAGAGGAAGAGGGGAAGTGTTAACAGTACAGAGACAAGAGCAGGGTTAACTGCTCATATTCTTCCCTTTCTTACTATCTTATGTAAGATATTAAGTGTGATAGTTTTTAAAGTCCTTCTTGCATCAAGATAAGATGCAACTCACTTTTCTAAATAGTTTCGGGATCACAACGTAAGCATGTCTTCAACTGTTAGTGGGAAATTTCTTCAAGATTATATTTTAATCCACATATTAGCACTTTGAGTTTATTTATGGTTAAAAGTGACCCAAATTATTTCTCTTTACTGTTCTCCTGTCCCCAAAACATTATCTTAGTGCACAACCAATATCTTATCCTATTTGTAAATGTTGCATATAAGATAAAAGAGACTGTTCTTTTTTTGTTAACTATAAATATTAAAATAAACAATTTTTTAAACATGTCCTTCATTTTTAATTATTATATTTTGTTTTTTCGTTCTTTATCCAGGTCATTTATGATGTTTTCCCTTTAAACTTACCCCAGTATTTTTAACTTGTAAATTTAAGAGTTAAAAATCCCTATGATAAAATTACTTAATAGATACTGTGCCATATTTTGAAATTCACCTTCCATTTCTAGTTAAAATATTACAAGTAGTTTAAATAATGTTATTACTCAAAGCTATTTTCATTATTTCTGTTTAACGAATACCACGTCTCAATACAGTAGCTTATACGATTTATTAATTATCTCAATTATAATATTCAGAGGTTCACCAAAGATATTAGTAGTCATTGTATGGTGTGAAAAAAAAAACACCTTTTTAGGATAATTTCGTTGATCGTCAAACATTAAATGGAACTTCCCAGTTTTTTTTTCGTTATTTTTCTTTTTGGCACCGCGTCTTACTACACACTTTTGGGCTACCCACCTATTTACGCTCTAAGGCTAGTGATGAAGATGGTAGTATTTAGGGAAATTTTTTAGAAAATAAACACACATTTCTTTGCGGTCAACATGATAACATTTTACTAAAATGTGTTATTTTATATTTTTGATAATATCTATCAACAATTATTACAAATGCAGATCACATGACAACGTATAAATACGTTTAATTTTATCTAGCATTTCTTGATTAAATTAAATAGGCTGAGAGGATTTATATGCGATACAAACCAAGAGATTTTTCTTTACTAGATCCTACAGGGGTATCTCTGAATTGGGAGGGACAACTCTTTGTAAGGAAATGTTATCACTGGTAGAATGGAAAACTACTGGTTCTTGTTTCGCAATGATCATTATTCGGGAATAGCCTTTAACTAATCCTAGTATGGGAATTAAAGAGATGCTATACGTCAAAGATAGTTGTTTCAGCATGCACATGTATGTACTCCTTCAAGTCCCCGCCCTGCATTTGGCAAGATACGTCTGCTCACCATTCCGTATAGATAGATAGTTTTTTTTAAATTGTGTTTAAATACCTACATCCCTCGATTGATCAATCTCCATCTCAATGATCTCATAGGTGATTCTTGAAAATAGATGGAATAATCAATAATTAACAATTCTCTAAGTACTTCCGGGCAGTTCTGTATTCAGAAATAGTCAACATTTGATATGTGGAAGAGAACGATGAGGTATAGTATATAATCCTTATTAATTAATATATATCCTAAGTGCATTTCCGTTAGTTAATGGACTTGGAATATAGGAGGCATATGAATTGATACTGGAACCGTGTCAAAAGTGGTGGGTTTCCAGCATTTATATAGCTGCACCGTCGAGAACAGCCCAAGCATTTAAAAAAAATAGTTTATTACGTGGTGCCAACTTTTTAAGGTGGGGGGGATGTAAGGAAAACGAGAAAAGGTAAGTATTTTTGCAATTCTTATACCAATACTTTCTTTGACCAAAATCAAATATTGTTTCAGTACAAACATTGAGTTTAATTTTCTTCCATGACGCAAACTTTGAAAGGATTAGCAGATATGAGGGTGAACTGGTGGTCTAGTGGTAACGTGTCAAGACTTCTGTTCTGGGGGGGTCCGGGTTTCAATCCTCGGTCCCGGCACGGATTTATCTGATTGCCAAACCCTTCCTTCATCTCTGACAAGACGTGTATTAATCACAACTTGTGAATGTGTGGAATGCCAGGCCTCCACCGTGGCTCGTATCCCACGTTAAACTGTAGGTCCTCCATTTCATCTCACAATCACCCTACCATTACACATTATCGTTAAGCGCGTACAACCCGAACGGGTGGTAAAACACGGTGCTAATAATAATAATAATAATTAGCAGACATGGACGAGAATAGGTATGGAAGACATGTCGTCAGCAGCTGAGTAACGACTGGTACTACGATGCTGATAGATCAGTCCTACCCAAAATCGGTGAACCACTTCTACCCTTCAATGCATTATCTAAACTATATGTGGTCGTAATGACCAGTACGTGTTTAATCTACACCTACCTGGATTCCAAACCAATCATAAATGATTCAAAACATTTAGAACTGACATTGACAGGTAGAAACTGACTATAGGTTGGTGGAATTGGTGCTATTTCGTCAGTAGTCGTGATTCATGAATTTGAAAAACGTGGTTTATCCATTGAGCCTTGGTCCTGTCAGAACATCTTTCGAGGTGTCATGATAGAGAACAGCCCAGCTGTATCTCTAACACTATATGTAGAGCTATGTCTTAGATAATATGTATAAATATAATGAGCAACCTGGTCTTCATGCAGGACAGTCATAGCCTACTTCGTGTCGACGAAGATTGCTGAAGATATAATCAAAGCTAGTAGTATATAGTGAAAATAAAGCCGTTGGTCTCGTGTCAATTGTGGCATGTAAAATAACCCTGCAAGGTATGTGAAAATATCTTTCCCAGCAGAAGTGATAGGTCCTTTCGCTCCCGCTCATAGAAATTCTCGTGTGCTGATATAATCAGTCGGTTCAGAAAGTGCACGTTAAATACCTCTAAAAAAATGAAATATAATCATACAGTGCACTCTACTATTATGAGAGACCTAGCGAACTTTATACATCAAGCCATCTAGTGTTATATTTTACTGGAAAATGTAAACTGTGGTCTATGATACACGATTATCTTATAATAATTCACTCTAGTTTCTTTTCTTGAATTTTTTTGATTTATTAATAGGCCTTATGTTTTCAACACCAATACTATTAATGGCTTAATCCATAGGGTAAAGACGATGAGAGTAGTTTTAAAAGAAGTGCACTCGTATTAGCGAGAATAGAGTATGGTAAAAGCACAGTGATAAATCGTAAGAGGAAAATCACAAGTTTACCCGGTTAAGACTCGAACCTCAGACTCCTTCACAGTCAGTAATCTATTTTATTGTGAGCCTAGTGCCTGAAGGTAGGTGCGTTCTATGACGGATAAAGGTAAGTGCACACTATGACGTCTAAAGGTAAGTGCACACTATGACGTTTAAAAGAAAGTGCACACTATGACGTCTAAAGGTAAGTGCACACTATGACGTTTAAAAGGAAGTGCACACTATGACGTCTAAAGGTAAGTGCACACTATGACGTCTAAAGGTAAGTGCACACTATGACGTTTAAAAGGAAGTGCACACTATGACGTCTAAAGGTAAGTGCACACTATGACGTTTAAAAGGAAGTGCACACTATGACGTCTAAAGGTAAGTGCACACTATGACGTCTAAAGGTAAGTGCACACTATGACGTTTAAAAGGAAGTGCACACTATGACGTTTAAAAGAAAGTGCACAATACGGTGTCAAAAGGTAAGTGCACACTATGACGTCTAAAGGTAAGTGCACACTATGACGTCTAAAGGTAAGTGCACACTATGACGTTTAAAAGAAAGTGCACAATACGGTGTCAAAAGGTAAGTGCACACTATGACGTCCACAAGTAAGTGCATAGTAGGGTGTCTAAAAAGTATGTGCACACTATGACTTTAAAGGTATGTGCACACTAAGGGCCTAAAATTAAGTGAATACTGTGACGTTTAGAGGTATGTGCACACTCAAGGCCTAAGTGTAAGTGCATACTGTGACGCTTGGAGGTAGATGCACACTAAGGGCCTAAAAGTAAGTGCATACTGTGACGTTTAGAGGTAGGTGCACACTAAGGGCCTAAGTGTAAGTGCCTACTGTGACGTTTAGAGGTAGGTGCACACTAAGAGCCTAAGTGTAAATGCACACTATTACGCTTAGAGGTAGGTACACACTTTTGCGTCTAAAGGCAGAGGAACACACTGGCATATCGCTTCATATTCAGGGTTTAAGTTTTTTAATACAAAACAATATAGAAATAAACCAATTCATTGCGATACAGATGTGAGCCAACCTTTTGAAGGCAAGACAATTATTGTGGGTGCTATTTATGGGCTATTAGGAACTTTTTTATTCGACTAACAGAAGGAAGAGGAAAGTGATTTCCAAGAAACTTCACCAATCACTTTCTTGAAAAAAAATTAATGAGTACAACGTGTAATTTTTATTTTATCGCGAACGTACCTGATCATGATCGACTAACACCTTCTGGGTTGGAGTCAGGATCGCTAACCTATAGCCTAATCCCTGGCTGCTTATTCCCCTACAATGCCTACACCCCCCCGCTTTCATTTTGAACGTCGAATGTTCTTCCATATCCTGTTGAACTCAGAAAACAGCCTGGTCAGTCCATCTTACTTCCTGAATCGTAAGTGAAATGGTTGGGAGAAATTATTCGTCCTCATTTGAACACAAGCCCCCGTCCCCTCTTCCCCCTTCTCTCAATAAACCCCCCCGACTCCCTTTGGTCAGTATTTAGGTCGAGTGCTATCACAGACCTTGGTCAAAAGTCAGCGCGCATGCGCCCATCACCCACATCCTCCCTCTTTTTTTTGACAAAACCCTTACTCCGCAGTGCGCAGGCGCAGAAACGTAGACTATAGCTAGAGATAGGATAAATTCGCTTTTGCAAAAAAACCCGAAAAGAAAAAAGAGGGTCGAAAATAGGGTGTTTATAAGTTTTCTTTGCGTTTCATGGCATTTGAAAGTGTTTTAAAGCGATTTTTATTTCGCGAATTAACGCGAAAAAACGTGATTTTGATAGTATTTCAGCTAAATTATTCTATTTAGCGAAATAGACGCGAATTCCCTGAAAATGCTGTGCATTTAAATAGAATACTGAGAATTTCTATAAAACGATGTTTTTCAGCGGAAATAAGTGATTAAAAAATCATTGAGTTTCACTCGTCTGTGTGCTTCAGCTCGGGTTTTACTTGCATCCTGTGCCCTCCACAGCCCATCCGGCTAATCCCCACATTCCGTTAGTCGTTGCTTTTATCATAAATCCTTTGTATAGGCCCTAAAAACATTGACGAAAGATATTTTTACCTATTTTGCTACAAAATGCTAAATTATGCCACAAAACCCTAAATTTCCAATAATTAATGCTAAAAAAACTTAAAATTAATGCTATTTTACCCTATCTCTAACTATAGCTCACTTCAAACTTTGGTGGAGAGATAAAAAGACATCATTGCCATCATTCGGATTAGATTTTGAGTTAAGGGGGCCGTCTTAGTCATCGAGAAATTGCCACGCAGACATTCAGCTCTAACGCAATATTTAATTCTACGATGTGTTATTTCAAAATATAGTTTACGACAAAATAAAAGTCGAAAGATTTCAACAGGGCTCTTTTTCCTTAGCAACCCTAAAGTTTGTTTTATTATTAGAAAAAATGTATTAAGATATGTAATTAGCTAATTTTAAACGAATTTATAATAACATTTGCGGAGCTATGAGACTAGGCTTGATGAAAAAACGGACTCTGGATTTAGCCTTCCTCTACTAACAAATACAGTAATTTTTTGATAGGCTCAGAACAGAAAATCTTAAGATATTTGAGAACTAGCAGCGAGCTCTCCTCTTTACCTTAAGATTACAAAGTTTCGTAATTTTCTTTCCCCTCTTTATTATTGCCATGACTGGGGGTGGTTGTTGATTAAGGGCGAAAGGGCGTGTAAGTTTAGAAAAGTAGTTTCAGAAAACGACACAAATCATTGGTACTAATGGAGGTGGAACTTGAGGGGGCAGGGGGGCATTGCTCCCCATGTAGAAAATTTCGCTCCTGGAAATAAATTAAGCCCCTCTCAATATACATTATAAATACTCTGATATCGGTATAATCAAATATGAAACCGAAAGATTGCCTTAAATCAAACTCAAAATTACTTGTAGATGTATTCAAGTTTCTAAAACATGCTGGAGAAGACTACTTCAAATAGCTTCTAGGGCTATCCAAATTTCAAAAATTTCTAGAGGAAGACCAATTTAAATAACTTCTAGAGGAATTTAATTTTTTTTTAAATAATCCAAAGGGAGGACTATTCAATATAGCATCTATAGGATTCCAATTTTCAAAATTTACTAAAGAAGGACCACTCCAAATGATTTCTAAGGCATCAAAATTTCAAAAATTTTCCAAATGAGTAATATTCCAAATATTTTTTAGATAATAACTCATGTTTTAGAAACAGCCGAGCTGGGTATTTTTATGTACACATCTTTAGTAGGTACAGGGGTAGATAAAGTTTTCCCAAATACCCACATGAGTGGTAGTATGGTCTAAGGCACCACTCTCACAATCCTGACTTCCCATTGATAGAGAGCTCGGGGTTTGTATACCAGTTGCGTATATTGAAAGGTTTTTTTTAGCACTGCGTCTTATTAACCGTTCAGGTTTATACACCTTTGTACTAATTACCCTACATGTCTTAGGGATTATAAATGTTTCATTTAGAGGAAGTGTACCCGTATTTGCGTGGAGGAAGAGTGGAAAACCCCTTAGAGAAAACCACTCTCAGTACACCCGACTGGGATCGAACCTTGATCTACCCGTTATCGGTGGTCTAGTTTATTGCGAGAGTGACGCCTTAGACCAGGATTCACAAAAACACACGGCTCGCTGGCCACATCTGGCCCACGAGACATATCTAACCAGCCCGTTTGTCTGCAATATTTATATATTATTATCCAACGTGCAATCATATAAACAGACAAAAATTATTAGTTTAGTTTTAATGTTTTAAATATTAAAAAACAATTAGAACGATTTCAAACTATTGTGTATTTTTTTATCAATTGAAATATCTAATTGTGGGAATTTTTATTCACATAATTTAATAAATACTGCTTCGAGTATTTCGATAAAACACATAAACATCTGGGAAAATATAAGATTTTAGATATTTTAACTAAACACTATTGATTTTTAATAAAAAGCTACAAATAGTTAGTATATATATACATCGGTGGACACGTGGGTTGAACGTCAGGTTCTTCTGGTCTAGCCTGTTAGTGTCAGGGAGGTCAGGGTTCAAATCCAGCAAGATGTACATGTGATGTTTTCTCCTTAGATGGTCTCCTACAATTCCTTCATTCAAAAGCGACAAACCCGCTTCGGTGGCCGCATGGTCTAAGCCGCTACGCTCGGGAAATAGGCCTACTAGACTGCTGACGGAGATATAGTGGTTTGATCACGGTCGGATGTAATCAGGGTGGTTTTCCCTAAAGGTTTTCCCCACTATCTTTCTACGCAAATGCGGGTACACTTCTTCTAAATTAAGCCTTCATAATACCTAACCCATTAGCCGTAATTTGTACATACATAAGCGTATAACCCAAATGTGTAGTAAGACGCGGTACTAAAAAAAAAACTTTATGAAGTGAGGACATATCGAGGAGTCCAGATTTTGATGGCAACACTGTTGTACTACTTTGACGATTTGTTGGTTTGGAAAGTGGACAGGTAATGTAAGGAGGGTGAGGGAGGGGAAATTGAAAACATCAGCCCTTCAGGTTACATTGTACTTCTTTATTGACAATATTGTACCTTTGTGCTGGAAACAGGATGAAACCGCATTCCCACATTTCCCAAACCCTGACAGAAACTTTTTTTTATTGTTGACATATATAACGAAACCCTATATAGCATGAGAGAAAAGTAAAGGAAGAATATCAGTGTGAAGGGAAAGAGATAGACAATGATAAACTTTAGGGTTTGAGGGAGGGGAAGAGACAAGCTAGATCGGGTTCAACTTCGGCCGTGCTCGGCTGCACTCGGATTCAGGCCCGAGTCAATAAGGTGCAATGCCCGGCCGGCTTCTGATAACTTTGTCTCTCTCTCTTTTGGCTGCGCGCCAACCTACTATACTCCCCCTTTCCCAACAACCCCTCTGTTTTCACAAAAACATCCCTCTCTTTGTCTAACCTTAGTTTTATTTTGTCGCCTCTGTATACTCCGACCTAACAATCTTCCTCTCTCTTTCTTGCGTTCACCCCGACATTTCAGCCCCCTCTCATTCTAACCCCCCCTCCCATACCCCAACCCTCCCTCGTCAAGAAATCAACAATGCGGTGTTGCCGGCTCGTCGGCTACGGTTAGTAAAGTGGTAACCTCTTCATAACTAAATGTATTAGTGACGCGAAGCAAAGTCGGATGAGTTCACCCAAGATTTTTTTTTATTTTATTTCTTTCTTCCTCCTCCTTATAATTTATTTTTTTTCTCTCCCTATTTACTGACTACTCTAAACTTGTTTTCATTCCTTTTCTTCTTATTTTGTTACGGTGTAAAAACTATACTTGTTCAAGGAGGTGGAGAGACAGGGAAGGACAATAGGGATTTTACAGCGCTGGTTTTATGACAAGCAAAATCTAATTATTATCACGACGTCTATGTTATAATTTGCTATAGGTAACTAACCTACAGTCGTTAATGGAGTAGCGGAGTCCTAATTATGCAAAGTAGTTATTTAGTTCAACATTCGAGTGTAAACTGTTATCGAACCGTAACAAATATCAAACCAATGATTTGCAATATAATAATTTTCAGACAATTTTTTGTGAGAGTATATATATATATATATATATATATATATATATATATATATATATATATATTCTTCAAACTTTTGGTTTTTGCTATCTATATTTAGAGCTACACATAAACTACATTAAATCGTAAGCACCACGCCTCACTACCTATCCGACCTACCCACATTTATGCACATGCATCACATACCAATAAACTCTGTGATACGCTCGTCTAGAAATATTTAATTTACACAAAAACTATTGCACGTGGATCATTTCTGATTAAACATTAATGGAGATACATAGTTAATAGACGTTCCTAATACTGAACATTGTTGAAATATTAAATGATATTTGGGTAAAAACTGCATTGAAAAGGCCGTTTTCGACCATTTTAGAACGGCTTCACGGATAAACTTTGTACACAAATCTTCATTCTGTCTTAACAGGGACATACTGTAGTTATTAACAAGAAACTTTGTCGCTTTGTCCCCCATCGTCACCGCGGAAAATTTCGAGTAATCATTCAAATACGAATGCACTGCACACATTTCTGGCATATCGTAGGTCTTTTCTTTTCCCGTTTACTACCATACCTCGCGCACGCACACGCACACCCACACACACACATATAAACGAAGATGCGAGCCGGGAGCTGAGTTGGGCCTGCTATGATGAACGCTCTTCATCATCACTATTTTTTTTATCACCACGTCTTACTACCCATTTGGTTTATATGCTAATCACACTAATGGTGAAGTCTAAAAATAAGGAGGGTATTAAAGAGAATGGAATAGCATTTGCGTGGCGAGAGTATGGGAAACCCTCTAGAGAAAACCACCCTCAATTTACCCGGCCAGAATTCGATCCCCTACCTTCCCATCTACAGTAAACCATAATAAACTTAAAATTTAGTTTTTTTTGTCCTTATAAAATATAGATAATGACGTTTTAAGATGTTTTAATAAACTAAAGCGAATGATGCTTTCATAAAAAACTAATATATATGTGTATATATATATATATTATATATATATTTTAGGGCTATTGCCGTTTCCAACCGATTTTCTAACAACATTCTCATTTTTATCCCCTCCCTCCCCCCTCAATATTTCTTTTGTAACTTTTCGAATTTCTTTTGTAAAATTCTTGTACAGTTTTGTTAAAAGAAACATACACAAAAACCCATACAAAAACGTCAACCCAATTTGTTTTATTTTCTTTTTCTCTCTCTCTAAAACCCATGAATACAAGACTTCACAACTGGAATCCAATCTTTTGTTAACTTCGGCCGCTAAAGCTACAATAATCGAGGCTCCCCTATTCAATAGTTAACTACAAACACACACACACACTCATACACCTCCTTATTGGAAGTTGTTGGTTAAGTTAATAAGGGTCAGTTTCGCTCGGCACATCATGTCACCGTAATTACAATGCAAATCAAGTGCGACCTAACAAAACGGAAGATGAAGGATTTAAGAGAGAGAGAGACATATAGTTAGAAACTTCCCCTCACTTCATCCTATTCTATCTCTCTTTCTGCCCCTTCAGAAACCACCCCTTGAAGTGCATGATGAATGGGGCGTTGAAGAGGGGGGTAAGATTTTCGAGGGTAAGCGTTGAAAAGCCCGGTAAAAGCTAGCGGGGAAGAAAAACCAGGGCGTCACAAATGAGAACATGGAATACTAAAAAAAAAAAAAAAAAAAAGTATGATCGATAATAATGTGGACGACATTTTGTGTTTTCTTTTCTTCCTCTCAACTAGGCCTATAGCTAACCTACAAATGGATATTAGAGGTAGACATAGCATTTTTTTTCTGTCAACTTTTGATCATAAATTGATTCAAATAGTTTACTAATGTAGACAGAAAATCCATTCCTTTTATTTATTCATGAGATTCTTGTTTTTATATAATGATCTATTCCAGCCCACCTCTCAACCCCTATGAGCCTCACTAGCTTTTCAGGTTGTAGGCATGTATATTAATTACCAGGACACGAATTTTGATGAACTAAAAATTTTCAAAAAATGACCAATATAATGAAATTATAAATTCTAAGGAAAAAACCTCTAGATTCACGAAAATTTTTAAAATAAATCTTTTAAGGAATACACATGAACCAAATAAGCCCATTAAAAATAATTGAAAATAAAATAGATCTGAGTGAAATGAAAACACATTTTATCAATTAAACTCTTGTATTTAGGTAAACAAGAGCATTGAATACCTGTTTCAGAAGCAATAGCTAGCTCCTTACACAGAAATAGGCCTGCTTCTAGCTTTGTTGCAGTGCTTTACCCATAATGTGTATTTTTTACACTAAAGTAAATATATTTTTTTACATCCCTTACTGTTTCCAGCCTGGGGCCTGGGCCAGTTTTTTTTATTCAAGGCATATTTAAATCTAGAATATTGACTTAACATTATTTAAATATCCGGTTAGTAAAGCCTAAAATAATGTTTTTATACATAAAAAGAATTGATAGACACACTAAATAGCTGATTTAATTTTTTTAGACGAATAAACTAAAATCACCTGGTTCAGTGGGTACATCCTATTTCCTTTTGGTTTCGACACGTTAAGTAGCAGGTTTGGTTGCACTAAACTAACATTAGATCATTTATTTACCCTTTTTTTCAATTAAAAATACGTATAAAATAAAGTTTTTTATATATTTAATTAAGAATGAAATAAAATAATAATTTTTAAAAAATTATTAAATAAAATTACATGTCGTAAGCTTGGGATTGAACCATATCTAACTAACGGCCTCCATCTGTTGTGGGAGTTGGTGCCAACTTCCACGGATAGAGGGTGTCATGTGGTCAGCAAGACAAACCCTTCAGCCGCTAATCCAGTTTTCTAGCCCTGAGCTACTACTTATTTATCCAAGTAATTCCTCAATTGTCCTCAGGAGGTTGTGTTTGAACCCGTTATAGACCCATTGCCTCACAGAAAATCTGAAAGCGTCGGGTATCGAACCCGTAACCTTTGGATCTGTATCTAGAAACTTGATCAATAAACCACAGGGGACGCCTTTTTATTATTTCTTAGAGTTCTGGAAAACAAAAATAAAATAAAATGATCTACTCAAATGGAGCCCTGAATTTTAATTAAATGGTGCAGTTGTGAATCTCCTGAATTATTTGTAAATTTTCATATAAATAATGCCAAACCCCTCCTTCACCTCTGACAAGACATATATTAATCACAACTTGTGAGTGTGTGGAATGCCAGGCCTCCACCGTGGTTCGGATCCCACGTTAAACTGTAGGTCCTCCATTTCATCTCACAATCACTCTATCATTACACATTAGCGTAAATGCGTACAATCCGAACGGGTAGTAAGACGCGGTGCTAATAATTAATAATAATATATGAATTATCCAGTTTGTAGTATATCATGTTTTAATACTATCCGATGAGTAGTTAGTGGGATTTACTGAAACAATTTGACCTACTTTTCTCTGATAGGTCGCTATAAATAGATCTGGCCTCTGATTGGCTGCTATAATTAGACCCCCCCCCCCCTCCCCTCCCTCCGCTCTGATTACAAAATCTCCACCAGTTGATTACGAAATTTCCTCCCCTACAACCCCTCCCCTACACCCCCCTCCCCCATCCCCTACAACCCCACCACGCCTTGAACATGTTGGTACTTGTGCGGGCCCTTTTTTTTTTTCTTGATTATTGTTGCGTGCTAATTAATTATTCATGTCTGCTAATTGATTATTGATGTGTGCTAATTAATTATTCATGTATGGGTAGGGGGAAGGACATTGGAGTATATTTTATTTGGATGGTGAGCATACGTCTCTGCACGAACCTCTCGCTACGACTGTCCTGCGTAGACTGGAGGGGGTCGGCCGCTTACCGAGTAGTGACCACGTATGGGGAGGAACACGGAGCACGAAGCTCTCCTGACGGCAGCGTGCTGAAGAGTGCGAGTCAACCATAAGGCCCCTTTCACCAACCCTACTCGCGAGGACAGCATGACCGTGCCCTCTGGCAGCACTCAGTTGAATGCGAGCAAACCCCCTCATCGCGTCATACCTCCGCTCCTTTCACTTTTTCCCCCTCCCCCATCCCTACGTCACTGACGTTGAGTGGCAATGTTTAGGGGGTAGGAGGGGGTCAGTTGCCTCCCAGTGGAAAATTTTATGTTGCAATAAGCAAACGTTTAAAGTTTCTTGAACTCGTCTTTCCCGCCAACCCACCCCCCAAGTCCCACCCCCTTGTCACAGAGGTCGTGGAAAATTTTATGTTGCAATAAGCAAACGTTTAAAGTTTCTTGAACTCGTCTTTCCCGCCAACCCACCCCCCAAGTCCCACCCCTTGTCACAGAGGTCGTGGACTCAAAGCTAATTTTGGCTACTCTGTTTCTAGAAGCTACAGCCATCTTTTGGTAGAAACTCGAACTAGAAGGTCTCATGGGGTGACTAGAATTAAAATATATACAAACAACTAATTCTAATCGACTAGAAATAACCAGGAGGATAAAAAGTATAACGGGTGCATTAAAAATATGAGTGTTTTCATGTAGAAAAAAAATAGCTCAAAATCTTTGAAAAAAAATTGTCTGTCTAAAAAGATTATTCAACCAAGGGATTCGAACCACGATAGTTTCAAATTGTCTAGAATTAATCAAGCAGGTGTGCGTCCGAAATTAAACTTGCGCCCTAAGACCGCTACAAATACAGTCCAGGGCAGTCTGTCTTGCGTAGAATGGAGGGCATCTCCTCTGCTCGTTCGCTTACCGAGTAGTGATCACTGCGCATCACGGGTGCGCACTTTCCCCTCACCCTCTCCTCTCACCTCAATCACCCTGTGACGTCATCGAGACCCGTCGCTGGATCGACAAAACGTGTTGAGACAAGAATTGAGGTCATTGACCCTGGCAATGGGTTTTCCTGGTGTTGCAACACGACATTGAATTAGGTCCCCCACCCCCTATTTGGTAATGGGTTTTCCCTGATGACTGGCGCCGGTTTGGCGGGTTGACAAGACAAGTCGAGACAAGAATAGATCACGAGAGGGCCATCTCGTAGGGGGTTGGGTATATAGGGGGAGACCCGTTCGGTCATCTATTTATAAGCGTCTGTAGAGCGGTTCAAGATGGACAAGTTACAACAGTTGGTGAATATTGTTGACGCCGTGCAGACCGTAAAATTGAGTGATCTAACAGTGGATCAAAAGTACTCGCTGGATAAATTAAAGGCTGTCAATACAAAGTTCGGGAGACGCCTAATAGCCTATCTAGATGGCGAGTTTTGTGTATTTTTACCTTGTCGTTTCGGTACTCTAACAGATGAAGACGTGTGCGAGCTTAATAACGAAAAATTGGTATTTACCTGCGCCGGAGTAAAACCCGGTTCACCTACCATTGTGAACTTTGAACGTGTTTAAGAGTCAAGCAGTTAACAACAACAACATCGGGCAGACGGGTAGTTAATACTTGTGCACGGTGGACCCTACAAACCATACAGCACGTTTTATAGCTCACGGGTACGCTCACCATGTTTAATTTAACGTTTGTGGGTCATACGGTTACGGGTTGTGCCTATATGACAGGAGAAAATATTCACAGTGTGGTTGTGAGCGATAGACAGGTAATTTACAAAATAGTGAACCAAGACAGAGAGGAGCGAGGCTACATCGAGTTTTGCGACTCTACCTGTCACACGATAAGAGCGACTAAAGTACTACCCTACGAGAGAATCGAGGAGACTTACCTGTGTGATATGACATGTGCTGTGTACAATTTCCGCCAAGGGGACGTCGTGGCCGTGTTGCCAAGGCCTCCACCACCCTTCAGAGCTCCATACCACCCGCCACCACCGCCCTTCACGGCACCGCAGTCAACGCCCCCGCCCCCAGAGTCACCGGCGTACCCGCCCCAGAGTCACCGGCGTACCCACCCCCAGAGTCACCGGCGTGCCCACCGCCAGAGTCGTCTGCCTACCAGTACTCACAGCCAGAGTCACCCGCGTGCTCACAGTCAGAGTCGTCTGCCAACCAGTACTCACAGCCAGAGTCACCCGAGTGCCCAGCACTAGAGGAGGAGGAGGAGGAGGAGGTAAAATCCGAAGAACCCGCAAATCTCGAGTGTTTAACAATGTACAAAACTTATCCAAACGTTAAAATTATTGGTGAAACGCCCGATGACTACATAATCGGTCTGGCCAGATTCGGTAACGTCTTACTTCCAAAGTCTGCCTATTATTTGGATTGTAAGCGGTTTAAATCTAAAGCACGTTGTATGATATATCTCGGAGGACAAAGTGTGATGTTTAAAAGTGAATTAATAAACTAGGCGCACTCATGTTGTCGTAGAACTCTGCTGACGTCATTGGAGCTAGTGGCAGACATTTTGAGAGGGGGAACGCAGTTTGTGAGTAGAGAACGTTGCCGCTTGAGCGAGAGGTTTTTTTTCACAGGGATATTTCTTTCGTTGCATTTCCGATTACCATTATGCCATATAAATGCTGCATTTGTAAGGGGGCCTACGCAAAGCTCTCCAGCCTTATTCGCCACAAACATCTCAAAATACTGCTCACCAGGATGCCTGTTGGGACGAAGAGGTATTGTGCAATGCGTTAGACAGGATCGAGAAAGAAGAATACAACCGTGTAAAGTGCTTAAACGAACTTGAGAAAAACAAAAGTTATAACGTTATGAGATCCCCAATGAACCGAACGTTATCGTGCTCGAGAATGTTGGAAGAGTAAGATTTCCATGTAAAAATATTGGAGACATTGTCAATAGACATTCTAGTGCCTCGCAGCGTGTCCTGTACTATTTTGGATGTGACTCGTACTCATTTTCTAGATGGTAAAAAATTATATTCTCTCCTGATGTTTTTAGTGACTATATGGTTTTTTCCTTGCTATCACATGTTGCACTCTAATCTTAATTACTTGTATTGGTCACAAGGCCTAAAAAATCAATCTATGTTGTTGTTGTTTTTGTAGCTTCTCGTTATGAATGTTTTAAATACATTAATTGTTGATTGTCAATAAAAAAAACTAGCAATAAAATGTTGTTTTTTTTAAACCCTGTAATATGTTGTGACTAGAAGGAGATGCCAATATACATGGGGCAACAATACCAGAATAAAATATAAAATGTGAGCACACACACACACGTTCACTTATAAATTATAATTGTGGTGGCGTTATATTGCTACCACTGCCAAAGAGAAAGCAAAGTAAAAGGAATTAATTAATGTTTGAGACCAAACTTCCAGGCTAAATAAACTTGTATGATTTAATTATTTTATTCATAATGTTTGAGACAGAGGTTCTAGGCTAAATAAACTTGTATTTATAGGATCATTCTGCACTATCTAGTAACTAAACATTTTTTTCAATATCTTGGGATAGCACGTATATATTTAATTACTACTTGGACAATAATTTAAACATCCAAACGGGGTAGGAATAGTGAAAGTATTTATGAGAGGTAAGTGTACTCGCATTTGCATGGAAGGAGAGCTGGAAATACCATCAGTGTTCGAATTTCTCAACCAACCAATCATACAGGCAGAGCCTCGCTTAGTTACTTGTACAATTCACAAGACCTAAATAATATTGATTTATGTGTTATTATAATTTTTTAAATTCTTGGTAGAATATGTTTGGCTGGAGAATCAAAGACAATAAGGAGATGAGGTGTCTACACCAAAATCAGCGGTCGGAGTACTGTTCTAGGGGGAGAGAGAGAGAGAGAGTTCGGTTGTAGACGTTAAAACAGTTTATAATATTTATTCACACAACACTTAAACAACAAAGAAATGTTATTTTCGCGATATATTTTGATATATATAAAACTTTGGCAATAAATTCATAAGTAATACAATTATACATTTAAATTCACTAATATATAACCTTCACATAAATTAATATGTTGTTGTTGTTGTTGTTGATAAGTTTTAAATATGAAACTATAGCTGATGACATGATATATAACATTTACACTAAGCAAATTAGCAACTCAAACAACAAAGAAATTCAGTTAAATGATGTTCGCAAAAAATATTTTGATATAATGATATATTAAACTTTTACAAAAAAAATCCTAAGTAATACAATTATATAGATCTTGAAATTATTTTAACTATAAGGCGGTGTTATTAATTTACAACGGGAACAAACCAGTACACATGCTAAGATACATACGTAATAAATATATGTATTAAAATGTTGCAAACTCTGTAGGAGAAAATGCTACTAATAAAGATACGTAAACATTGTTTTAAATACTTATAAAATATTCATTTTTTAGCGGGCCTGCTTGAGAAGCCCCGTTTAAATAACAATAAAGTAATGTATAAGTCTAATTGTAGTATTTTTAATGAGGCAAGCTAATTGTAACGACGCTGATGAAGGAATCGCACCAATGATACATTTTTAGGCCATTCCGGGAATCGAAGCCGGGACCCTTGGCTCGCTGGTCAGGCATGCAGGTTTCGGCTGAATATATTTATTTTTACGAAATACTTTTCTCTAGCACTTTACTACCAGAAATAAACGGGTAAGCCCCAAGACTGCTGCATTTCTCTTTTGAACCATCTAAGACTCCAATTTGACAGTAGACATGGCACCTGACAATGGCCACAAGCGTGAGATAAAAGCTGATGTCGACCAGGTGAAATGTGTAACAGCATTTGCCATGCGTTTGTTGCCCTCTAAGGGACGTCACAGGGCGAGGTGTGTACCCACATTTGCGTGTCATTGACATTCGAACCCTCCAACACCGCCCGAATGAGAGAGATAAAATAATAAAATTATTGATGTACCGTCATTTTTTCAGGGCTGAAATGTGAAAACAGTCAAAGTTATTATTTATGCTTTCTCCTGCTAGATATCACCGATGGCATTCGAACCCGGGACTTGTGGCGTTTGTCGCCCATGCAGTGAATTTAACTCTGGACCTTTTGCAGAGTGTGTGTAATAAAATAAACTTGAACCCTAGGACAGCTACAAATACAGTCCAGGGCAGTTAATGTATCACTATGAAGGGTTAAACATACATTTTCAAGCTATACAGGGAATCTAACTCTGGACCTTTGCAGAGTGTGTGTAATAAAATAAACTTGAACCCTAGGGCAGCTACAAATACAGTCCAGGGCAGTTAACGTATCACTATGAACGGTTAAACCTACATTTTCAAGCATACAGGGAATCGAAATCAGGACCCCTCGCAAAGTGTGTGTAATAAAATAAACTTGAACCCTAGGACAGCTACAAATACAGTCTAGGGCAGTTAATGTATCACTATGAAGGGATAAACATACATTTTCAAGCTATACAGGGAATCTAACTCTGGACCTTTGCAGAGTGTGTGTAATAAAATAAACTTGAACCCTAGGGCAGCTACAAATACAGTCTAGGGCAGTTAATGTATCACTATGAAGGGATAAACATACATTTTCAAGCTATACAGGGAATCTAACTCTGGACCTTTGCAGAGTGTGTGTAATAAAATAAACTTGAACCCTAGGACAGCTACAAATACAGTCTAGCGCAGTTAATGTATCACTATGAACGGTTAAACCTACATTTTCAAGCATACAGGGAATCGAAATCAGGAACCCTCGCAAAGTGTGTGTAATAAAATAAACTTGAACCCTAGGACATCTACAAATACAGTCTAGGGCAGTTAATGTATCACTATGAAGGGTTAAACATACATTTTCAAGCTATACAGGGAATCTAACTCTGGACCTTTGCAGAGTGTGTGTAATAAAATAAACTTGAACCCTAGGACATCTACAAATACAGTCCAGGGCAGTTAACGTATCACTATGAACGGTTAAACCTACATTTTCAAGCATACATGGAATCGAGATCAGGACCCCCTCGCAAAGTGTGTGTAAAAAATAAACTTGAACCCTAGGACAGCTACAAATACAGTCTAGGGCAGTTAATGTATCACTATGAAAGGTTAAACCCTCATTTTCACCCCATATCTGGAATCGAACTAGGGTCCTTGGCTAGGCAAACAAACAAATTATCATGCGCGAAGAAACCGGCCTCGGTACACACGCACGACAGACAAGCGTGAGATAAGAGCTGATCTTGACTAGGTGAAATGTGTAACATGTTATGTCCAAAAGGTGAAAAATCAATTATTATTCTATAATAATATTTCTGTATGTGACCAATTAATAAGTACTATGATGTATTCATAAAAAATAAACACATAGTTTTGTTGATCACAATAACCAGTCTGTAATTATAAACTTTAAACCAAATTGTTCTAATATGTTTAGCAAAATTTAAATTTTCAAAAAATAAATTATTTGTAAATTACCCGAAATTATTTGGTATATGTGAAAAAAAGTATGTTATTCTTATAGATCATGAAAAAACTAATCCCTGATTTTAATTTTGAATTCAATTTTCCCGGTTAGTTAAAAAAAAATTCAAACTTTCTATAAATTGTTATTGGTGATGTAAAAGAATTCCTCCGATACCAATTTTGAACCAGAGCACTCAAGCTATTTTTTAAATATCCAAATTTTAAAAAAAAAAAGAAATCTGCAACTGTCACTTTTGACAAAACGTATTAATGATGAAAAAAATATAATAAAATAGTGTGCAATTTTTTTTTCATATCTTTAGTAATGTCATTGGTGCCGAGTTAAAATTTTGTAGTAGAAATTCTTAAAACTTCTTGTAGGCCCTAAATGATTTTTTAGCACAGTGTTTTAATAACCGTTCGGGTTATAACACGCTTAAGTACTATTTACGCTAACGGATTAGGAATCGGGAAGCTTGAACCCACATTTGCGTGGAAGGAAAGTGGTAACCCATTTAGAGAAAAAAAACATCAGTTCACCCGCCAGAGATTCGAACCTCAATCTTTCCCAGTCCTCGGTAGTCTAGCTCAGCACAAATCTAGTGCGGTAGCCAACAGTACACCTCGGCAGGTATTCAAATCCCCCAATACGGACTCGAACCCCGATATCTTTCACCATGTGCTTCATGCCCTCTAATTACCAAACCCATTCTTTTCCCTAAAATACGTTGTGACAGAAAGGCGCTGGCAATATACACGTAACAGCTTTGCCGGAATAAAATATTAAAGAGCGCAGAAGTGAGCCCGCATTTGCGTAGAGGGAGAGTGACAAACTACCGCCAGGTCTAGGACAGCACTATCGCCATATACTAAGTTGCACGGAGTTCGAATCCTGGTCCACTGGCTGGCACTTTCATTGGCCAGATGATTATATTTGACATATGCTTGGTAACAACATAATTACTTTTATTTTGAAAATTACTCTAGTTATTCACAAAACCCAGTCCTTCCTAATTTAACACTATGAAAGATGCGACCAACAGTTTTTTTCTTAGAGCTACAATCAGCTTTGGGAATAGAAAGGGAAATCTCGATGTTGCAAGCATGTTCTATCTTACAAGTCTCTAGGAGCATTGACATTCAGGTATATTTCTGTCACAAATGGTCTTGTGAATAAGCAGCTCTGACCTCTGATAAACAGTATGAAATTCCCAAGCCCTCAGTGTTTCATAATGGGCCGTTCAAATTGGAACCCCCGAATTTAGCATGTATGAACCCAGCTATCTTTTGTAATGTACATCATGACATAACTTGAGATCCAAAGGAGTTTTTAGCAGCGCTAATGACTGCTGGAACGGTAATTCCTTCCAACGTCTTTACGTTGATAAATGCATCGTCATTTGCGCAACCGAATAGTTAATACACATTAGTACTAATTATTATCATGATTTTAGAGATTTGTAAAGCTATATTTAGAGGAAGTGTAACCGCATTTGCGTGGAGAAAGAGTTGAAAACAGGCATCAGTACACTCTACTGGTATTTGAACTTCGATCTCCCTGTCAGCAGTAGTCTTGTCTATCACGAGAGTAGTGCATTAGACCACACTGTCACCGAGTTTGGTGAAATCATGTTGACCAAATTAAATGATGCCGAAAAGGTTTTCCAAATATTAACTGTCTCATTTCACCTTTGTTCTAGCTAGTATTGGATTAATACTGAAAAAATGTACAATTAAAAGGCCTGCACTTTACCTCTGTCGTTAGTGTGTTTGCCTACTAAGCAATAGGTCCTGGATTCGATTCCCAGAATGACCTGAAAATGATTCATTAGTGGGATATGGCTTTCCCCCCTTTCATAGTGATTCATTTGCGGTAGGGGAATGGGTGTTCTGTATGTTATAGATTTAAGTTAGATTGTAAGTTGTGTGCTGATATAATCAGTCGGACGAATGTTAAAATAACTTGGATATTGTTGGGTGCTACTGTCCCCAAGACAAATTTGCTGCGTGCTTGTAAAAGAATGTAGATATCTCTCTCTCTCTCTCTCTCTGAAGAAGCGACTGAGACTGGTATTTGTCTGTTAATAGAGTTTTGATTTAATCTCTGTCGAGCGTCTCGCGTCATTGGTCAAGACGTCTAAGAATTCACCTGTGAAAGGTCACTTTAAGTGATGCGTTAGCATGTCTGCCCACTGAGCCAAGTGTCCAGAGATAGATTTCTAGTATGGATGAAAATGCAGGTTTAACCTTTCATAGTGTTAAATTAGGAAGGACTGGGTTTTGTGAATAACTAGAGTAATTTTCAAAATAAAAGTAATTATGTTGTTACCAAGCATATGTCAAATATAATCATCTGGCCAATGAAAGTGCCAGCCAGTGGACCAGGATTCGAACTCCGTGCAACTTAGTATATGGCGATAGTGCTGTCCTAGACCTGGCGGTAGTTTGTCACTCTCCCTCTACGCAAATGCGGGCTCACTTCTGCGCTCTTTAATATTTTATTCCGGCAAAGCTGTTACGTGTATATTGCCAGCGCCTTTCTGTCACAACGTATTTTAGGGAAAAGAATGGGTTTGGTAATTAGAGGGCATGAAGCACATGGTGAAAGATATCGGGGTTCGAGTCCGTATTGGGGGATTTGAATACCTGCCGAGGTGTACTGTTGGCTACCGCACTAGATTTGTGCTGAGCTAGACTACCGAGGACTGGGAAAGATTGAGGTTCGAATCTCTGGCGGGTGAACTGATGTTTTTTTTCTCTAAATGGGTTACCACTTTCCTTCCACGCAAATGTGGGTTCAAGCTTCCCGATTCCTAATCCGTTAGCGTAAATAGTACTTAAGCGTGTTATAACCCGAACGGTTATTAAAACACTGTGCTAAAAAATCATTTAGGGCCTACAAGAAGTTTTAAGAATTTCTACTACAAAATTTTAACTCGGCACCAATGACATTACTAAAGATATGAAAAAAAAATTGCACACTATTTTATTATATTTTTTTCATCATTAATACGTTTTGTCAAAAGTGACAGTTGCAGATTTCTTTTTTTTTAAAATTTGGATATTTAAAAAATAGCTTGAGTGCTCTGGTTCAAAATTGGTATCGGAGGAATTCTTTTACATCACCAATAACAATTTATAGAAAGTTTGAATTTTTTTTTAACTAACCGGGAAAATTGAATTCAAAATTAAAATCAGGGATTAGTTTTTTCATGATCTATAAGAATAACATACTTTTTTTCACATATACCAAATAATTTCGGGTAATTTACAAATAATTTATTTTTTGAAAATTTAAATTTTGCTAAACATATTAGAACAATTTGGTTTAAAGTTTATAATTACAGACTGGTTATTGTGATCAACAAAACTATGTGTTTATTTTTTATGAATACATCATAGTACTTATTAATTGGTCACATACAGAAATATTATTATAGAATAATAATTGATTTTTCACCTTTTGGACATAACATGTTACACATTTCACCTAGTCAAGATCAGCTCTTATCTCACGCTTGTCTGTCGTGCGTGTGTACCGAGGCCGGTTTCTTCGCGCATGATAATTTGTTTGTTTGCCTAGCCAAGGACCCTAGTTCGATTCCAGATATGGGGTGAAAATGAGGGTTTAACCTTTCATAGTGATACATTAACTGCCCTAGACTGTATTTGTAGCTGTCCTAGGGTTCAAGTTTATTTTTTACACACACTTTGCGAGGGGGTCCTGATCTCGATTCCATGTATGCTTGAAAATGTAGGTTTAACCGTTCATAGTGATACGTTAACTGCCCTGGACTGTATTTGTAGATGTCCTAGGGTTCAAGTTTATTTTATTACACACACTCTGCAAAGGTCCAGAGTTAGATTCCCTGTATAGCTTGAAAATGTATGTTTAACCCTTCATAGTGATACATTAACTGCCCTAGACTGTATTTGTAGATGTCCTAGGGTTCAAGTTTATTTTATTACACACACTTTGCGAGGGTTCCTGATTTCGATTCCCTGTATGCTTGAAAATGTAGGTTTAACCGTTCATAGTGATACATTAACTGCGCTAGACTGTATTTGTAGCTGTCCTAGGGTTCAAGTTTATTTTATTACACACACTCTGCAAAGGTCCAGAGTTAGATTCCCTGTATAGCTTGAAAATGTATGTTTATCCCTTCATAGTGATACATTAACTGCCCTAGACTGTATTTGTAGCTGCCCTAGGGTTCAAGTTTATTTTATTACACACACTCTGCAAAGGTCCAGAGTTAGATTCCCTGTATAGCTTGAAAATGTATGTTTATCCCTTCATAGTGATACATTAACTGCCCTAGACTGTATTTGTAGCTGTCCTAGGGTTCAAGTTTATTTTATTACACACACTTTGCGAGGGGTCCTGATTTCGATTCCCTGTATGCTTGAAAATGTAGGTTTAACCGTTCATAGTGATACGTTAACTGCCCTGGACTGTATTTGTAGCTGCCCTAGGGTTCAAGTTTATTTTATTACACACACTCTGCAAAGGTCCAGAGTTAGATTCCCTGTATAGCTTGAAAATGTATGTTTAACCCTTCATAGTGATACATTAACTGCCCTGGACTGTATTTGTAGCTGTCCTAGGGTTCAAGTTTATTTTATTACACACACTCTGCAAAAGGTCCAGAGTTAAATTCACTGCATGGGCGACAAACGCCACAAGTCCCGGGTTCGAATGCCATCGGTGATATCTAGCAGGAGAAAGCATAAATAATAACTTTGACTGTTTTCACATTTCAGCCCTGAAAAAATGACGGTACATCAATAATTTTATTATTTTATCTCTCTCATTCGGGCGGTGTTGGAGGGTTCGAATGTCAATGACACGCAAATGTGGGTACACACCTCGCCCTGTGACGTCCCTTAGAGGGCAACAAACGCATGGCAAATGCTGTTACACATTTCACCTGGTCGACATCAGCTTTTATCTCACGCTTGTGGCCATTGTCAGGTGCCATGTCTACTGTCAAATTGGAGTCTTAGATGGTTCAAAAGAGAAATGCAGCAGTCTTGGGGCTTACCCGTTTATTTCTGGTAGTAAAGTGCTAGAGAAAAGTATTTCGTAAAAATAAATATATTCAGCCGAAACCTGCATGCCTGACCAGCGAGCCAAGGGTCCCGGCTTCGATTCCCGGAATGGCCTAAAAATGTATCATTGGTGCGATTCCTTCATCAGCGTCGTTACAATTAGCTTGCCTCATTAAAAATACTACAATTAGACTTATACATTACTTTATTGTTATTTAAACGGGGCTTCTCAAGCAGGCCCGCTAAAAAATGAATATTTTATAAGTATTTAAAACAATGTTTACGTATCTTTATTAGTAGCATTTTCTCCTACAGAGTTTGCAACATTTTAATACATATATTTATTACGTATGTATCTTAGCATGTGTACTGGTTTGTTCCCGTTGTAAATTAATAACACCGCCTTATAGTTAAAATAATTTCAAGATCTATATAATTGTATTACTTAGGATTTTTTTTGTAAAAGTTTAATATATCATTATATCAAAATATTTTTTGCGAACATCATTTAACTGAATTTCTTTGTTGTTTGAGTTGCTAATTTGCTTAGTGTAAATGTTATATATCATGTCATCAGCTATAGTTTCATATTTAAAACTTATCAACAACAACAACAACAACATATTAATTTATGTGAAGGTTATATATTAGTGAATTTAAATGTATAATTGTATTACTTATGAATTTATTGCCAAAGTTTTATATATATCAAAATATATCGCGAAAATAACATTTCTTTGTTGTTTAAGTGTTGTGTGAATAAATATTATAAACTGTTTTAACGTCTACAACCGAATCTCTCTCTCTCTCTCCCCCTAGAACAGTACTCCGACCGCTGATTTTGGTGTAGACACCTCATCTCCTTATTGTCTTTGATTCTCCAGCCAAACATATTCTACCAAGAATTTAAAAAATTATAATAACACATAAATCAATATTATTTAGGTCTTGTGAATTGTACAAGTAACTAAGCGAGGCTCTGCCTGTATGATTGGTTGGTTGAGAAATTCGAACACTGATGGTATTTCCAGCTCTCCTTCCATGCAAATGCGAGTACACTTACCTCTCATAAATACTTTCACTATTCCTACCCCGTTTGGATGTTTAAATTATTGTCCAAGTAGTAATTAAATATATACGTGCTATCCCAAGATATTGAAAAAAATGTTTAGTTACTAGATAGTGCAGAATGATCCTATAAATACAAGTTTATTTAGCCTAGAACCTCTGTCTCAAACATTATGAATAAAATAATTAAATCATACAAGTTTATTTAGCCTGGAAGTTTGGTCTCAAACATTAATTAATTCCTTTTACTTTGCTTTCTCTTTGGCAGTGGTAGCAATATAACGCCACCACAATTATAATTTATAAGTGAACGTGTGTGTGTGTGCTCACATTTTATATTTTATTCTGGTATTGTTGCCCCATGTATATTGGCATCTCCTTCTAGTCACAACATATTACAGGGTTTAAAAAAAACAACATTTTATTGCTAGTTTTTTTTATTGACAATCAACAATTAATGTATTTAAAACATTCATAACGAGAAGCTACAAAAACAACAACAACATAGATTGATTTTTTAGGCCTTGTGACCAATACAAGTAATTAAGATTAGAGTGCAACATGTGATAGCAAGGAAAAAACCATATAGTCACTAAAAACATCAGGAGAGAATATAATTTTTTACCATCTAGAAAATGAGTACGAGTCACATCCAAAATAGTACAGGACACGCTGCGAGGCACTAGAATGTCTATTGACAATGTCTCCAATATTTTTACATGGAAATCTTACTCTTCCAACATTCTCGAGCACGATAACGTTCGGTTCATTGGGGATCTCATAACGTTATAACTTTTGTTTTTCTCAAGTTCGTTTAAGCACTTTACACGGTTGTATTCTTCTTTCTCGATCCTGTCTAACGCATTGCACAATACCTCTTCGTCCCAACAGGCATCCTGGTGAGCAGTATTTTGAGATGTTTGTGGCGAATAAGGCTGGAGAGCTTTGCGTAGGCCCCCTTACAAATGCAGCATTTATATGGCATAATGGTAATCGGAAATGCAACGAAAGAAATATCCCTGTGAAAAAAAACCTCTCGCTCAAGCGGCAACGTTCTCTACTCACAAACTGCGTTCCCCCTCTCAAAATGTCTGCCACTAGCTCCAATGACGTCAGCAGAGTTCTACGACAACATGAGTGCGCCTAGTTTATTAATTCACTTTTAAACATCACACTTTGTCCTCCGAGATATATCATACAACGTGCTTTAGATTTAAACCGCTTACAATCCAAATAATAGGCAGACTTTGGAAGTAAGACGTTACCGAATCTGGCCAGACCGATTATGTAGTCATCGGGCGTTTCACCAATAATTTTAACGTTTGGATAAGTTTTGTACATTGTTAAACACTCGAGATTTGCGGGTTCTTCGGATTTTACCTCCTCCTCCTCCTCCTCCTCTAGTGCTGGGCACTCGGGTGACTCTGGCTGTGAGTACTGGTTGGCAGACGACTCTGACTGTGAGCACGCGGGTGACTCTGGCTGTGAGTACTGGTAGGCAGACGACTCTGGCGGTGGGCACGCCGGTGACTCTGGGGGTGGGTACGCCGGTGACTCTGGGGGCGGGTACGCCGGTGACTCTGGGGGCGGGGGCGTTGACTGCGGTGCCGTGAAGGGCGGTGGTGGCGGGTGGTATGGAGCTCTGAAGGGTGGTGGAGGCCTTGGCAACACGGCCACGACGTCCCCTTGGCGGAAATTGTACACAGCACATGTCATATCACACAGGTAAGTCTCCTCGATTCTCTCGTAGGGTAGTACTTTAGTCGCTCTTATCGTGTGACAGGTAGAGTCGCAAAACTCGATGTAGCCTCGCTCCTCTCTGTCTTGGTTCACTATTTTGTAAATTACCTGTCTATCGCTCACAACCACACTGTGAATATTTTCTCCTGTCATATAGGCACAACCCGTAACCGTATGACCCACAAACGTTAAATTAAACATGGTGAGCGTACCCGTGAGCTATAAAACGTGCTGTATGGTTTGTAGGGTCCACCGTGCACAAGTATTAACTACCCGTCTGCCCGATGTTGTTGTTGTTAACTGCTTGACTCTTAAACACGTTCAAAGTTCACAATGGTAGGTGAACCGGGTTTTACTCCGGCGCAGGTAAATACCAATTTTTCGTTATTAAGCTCGCACACGTCTTCATCTGTTAGAGTACCGAAACGACAAGGTAAAAATACACAAAACTCGCCATCTAGATAGGCTATTAGGCGTCTCCCGAACTTTGTATTGACAGCCTTTAATTTATCCAGCGAGTACTTTTGATCCACTGTTAGATCACTCAATTTTACGGTCTGCACGGCGTCAACAATATTCACCAACTGTTGTAACTTGTCCATCTTGAACCGCTCTACAGACGCTTATAAATAGATGACCGAACGGGTCTCCCCCTATATACCCAACCCCCTACGAGATGGCCCTCTCGTGATCTATTCTTGTCTCGACTTGTCTTGTCAACCCGCCAAACCGGCGCCAGTCATCAGGGAAAACCCATTACCAAATAGGGGGTGGGGGACCTAATTCAATGTCGTGTTGCAACACCAGGAAAACCCATTGCCAGGGTCAATGACCTCAATTCTTGTCTCAACACGTTTTGTCGATCCAGCGACGGGTCTCGATGACGTCACAGGGTGATTGAGGTGAGAGGAGAGGGTGAGGGGAAAGTGCGCACCCGTGATGCGCAGTGATCACTACTCGGTAAGCGAACGAGCAGAGGAGATGCCCTCCATTCTACGCAAGACAGACTGCCCTGGACTGTATTTGTAGCGGTCTTAGGGCGCAAGTTTAATTTCGGACGCACACCTGCTTGATTAATTCTAGACAATTTGAAACTATCGTGGTTCGAATCCCTTGGTTGAATAATCTTTTTAGACAGACAATTTTTTTTCAAAGATTTTGAGCTATTTTTTTTCTACATGAAAACACTCATATTTTTAATGCACCCGTTATACTTTTTATCCTCCTGGTTATTTCTAGTCGATTAGAATTAGTTGTTTGTATATATTTTAATTCTAGTCACCCATGAGACCTTCTAGTTCGAGTTTCTACCAAAAGATGGCTGTAGCTTCTAGAAACAGAGTAGCCAAAATTAGCTTTGAGTCCACGACCTCTGTGACAAGGGGTGGGACTTGGGGGGTGGGTTGGCGGGAAAGACGAGTTCAAGAAACTTTAAACGTTTGCTTATTGCAACATAAAATTTTCCACGACCTCTGTGACAAGGGGGTGGGACTTGGGGGGTGGGTTGGCGGGAAAGACGAGTTCAAGAAACTTTAAACGTTTGCTTATTGCAACATAAAATTTTCCACTGGGAGGCAACTGACCCCCTCCTACCCCCTAAACATTGCCACTCAACGTCAGTGACGTAGGGATGGGGGAGGGGGAAAAAGTGAAAGGAGCGGAGGTATGACGCGATGAGGGGGTTTGCTCGCATTCAACTGAGTGCTGCCAGAGGGCACGGTCATGCTGTCCTCGCGAGTAGGGTTGGTGAAAGGGGCCTTATGGTTGACTCGCACTCTTCAGCACGCTGCCGTCAGGAGAGCTTCGTGCTCCGTGTTCCTCCCCATACGTGGTCACTACTCGGTAAGCGGCCGACCCCCTCCAGTCTACGCAGGACAGTCGTAGCGAGAGGTTCGTGCAGAGACGTATGCTCACCATCCAAATAAAATATACTCCAATGTCCTTCCCCCTACCCATACATGAATAATTAATTAGCACACATCAATAATCAATTAGCAGACATGAATAATTAATTAGCACGCAACAATAATCAAGAAAAAAAAAAGGGCCCGCACAAGTACCAACATGTTCAAGGCGTGGTGGGGTTGTAGGGGATGGGGGAGGGGGGTGTAGGGGAGGGGTTGTAGGGGAGGAAATTTCGTAATCAACTGGTGGAGATTTTGTAATCAGAGCGGAGGGAGGGGAGGGGGGGGGGTGGTCTAATTATAGCAGCCAATCAGAGGCCAGATCTATTTATAGCGACCTATCAGAGAAAAGTAGGTCAAATTGTTTCAGTAAATCCCACTAACTACTCCGATGTTCTATTTACAAATATTTTAATGCAACTAAATCTAGTATATATTCATTTTTTTTAAGAACCGGAACCTAATTAAGAACCGAAAAGAACAGGAACATTTATTTTTCAAGAACCAGGAACTTTTAAAATGTTGGAAGATCCGTAACAGGAACCAGAAGAGATAAGTATTTCGTTTTGTCTCCCGCTTAAGAATTACTAAAAAATTATTCAAACATTAGAATATGAGCTAAAAATCCAACCTGACCAAAAAAGGACATGATTAATACTTATAAAATATAAATTTACACAACTAAGGGATCAAAAATATATAGAGTTAATGTGCACATAGGTATTGTATGTGATGTGCCAATATATATATATATATATATATAATTAGTATGATATATTATGTATGTTATATACATTTAGATATATATAGCCTATATACCTGCAAGTAGATGGGGTGGCGTATGGCAACCCCACTTCCGCTCAACGGGTCAAAACACTTTTTTCCCGGTGACGTAATAATTGCGTGTTATGTCGCAACCCTTCTCCCCCGGGTTTTCCCAGTGATTGCACAATGTTGTTCTGTGATTTGATTTCCCCCTCCTGCCACCTCCCCCTCCTGCCGTTGACCCCCCCTTTCCAGACATGTTGGTTCTTGTTACAGACATGTTTTTTCTTGTTCCTAACATGTAGGGGGCCCTTTCCAGACTTGTTTTTTTAATTTGTCCTTATTGTTTATTAATGTGTGCTCAATATTATTTTTATTTGAGATCAAAGGGTTATTTGGCAGGGTAGGATTTGGACGGGGCGTTAGAGTTTTTTATTTATTTATTGGCGTGCAGTAAACGGCGTAAGGCGCTCCGCCCGTGGTATGGGGAGGAACACGGAGCACGAAGATCTCCTGACGGCCTCGTAACGTTAAGTGTGGCCGCCGAACAGTTTGCAGCCACGAGACCCCTCCCTTTCACTTTTCCCCTCACTCACCCCTTCTTTCAAGGCATGTGTCGCAACCCCCCTATGTGGTAATGGGTTGGCCCGGTGTCGCAACCCGGCGCCAATTTGGCGGGTTGACAAGACAAGTCGAGACAAGAATAGATCACGATGTCGTAATCACCCACCCCTATGTGGTAATGGGTTTTCCCTGATGACTGGCGCCAGTTTGGCGGCTTGACCAGACGAGTCGAGACAGGAATATATCGTGACCTTGAAATCGTGAGCTAGGGCATTGACCCTGGTAACCCTCCCCCTTACCTCGGCAATGGGTTTTCCCTGATGACTGGCGCCAGTTTGGCGGCTCGACCAGACAAGTCTAAACAAGAATCGATCACGGGGTTCATCTCGTACCACGTGACGTCACTCGCGGGAGGGGGTGGATTTATAGGGGGAGGCCCGCTCGGTCGTCTATTTATAAGCGTTTGTAGAGTGGTTCAAGATGGACAAGTTACAGCAGTTGGTGAATATTGTTGACGCCGTGCAGACCGTAAAATTGTGTGATCTAACCGTCGATCAAAAGTACTCGGTGGATAAATTAAAAGCGGTCAATACAAAGTTCGGGAGACGCCTAATAACCTTTCTAGATGGCGAGTTTTGTGTATTTTTACCCTTCGTTTTGGTACTCTAACAGATGAAGACGTGTGCGAGCTTAATAACGAAAAATTGGTATTTACCTGCGCCGGAGTAAAACCCGGTTCCCCTACCATTGTGAACTTTGAACGCGTTTAAGAGTCAAGCAGTTAACAACAACAACATCGGGCAGACGGGTAGTTAATACATGTGCACGGTGGACCCTACAAACCATACAGCACGTTTTATAGCTCTCGGGTACGCTCACCATGCTTAGAACCGGCTAACCTTTTGTCCACACACACACACACACACACACTAAAAAACAAAAGGGGAGGTATTGACAAAGAACCACTACCTAAAAATGTCCTAGTCTAAATATGTCATGCCATATCGGCCATGGCATCCAACAGTTCTTTGGAAACCACAGCTCTAGAGAATTCGACCCTCAAAAGCTGGTTACTTTGAAATTAACTTTCACAGAAAATCAAATTAAAAATAGCAATTTTCACATCTTAACATCAACAAGCGATGGTGGTGTAGTGGTGAGCATAGTTGCCTTCCAAGCAGTTGATCCGGGTTCGATTCCCGGCCATCGCAATCTTTTACTTTTATCCCTCGGAATACGTTATTAGATTTGTTCTAATCGTCGTACCGAGAGTATGCACAGCCATGTAACTGTTGGGAAAGCTTATTTAAGTACAAATTAGTCATGTGTGTTTCAATAGAAATTCTCGCTTTGCCTGAACTGTGGTGACACAATTGATCAATCTATTCAGGCGTGTCAGCACTATCAAAAAGGTGTTAATGAATCACTCAAAACAAGAAATTATCATTAAAAATCTTTGAACATCCATATCTAAGTTAAATCGTTCTTCTGCGAGGAAAGAATAATAATTTATAGGAAATTATAATTCAGTTATAATTCAGATATAATTTGAATAGAATAAATTAGGTAATGTTAATAGATTCTGATACATTTATATATTTTCAATTATAGCTCATTTATTTTATTCAAATTATAACTGAATTATATATGAATTATAATTTCCTATAAATTATTATTCTTTCCTCGCAAAAGAACGATTTAACTTAGATATGGATGTTCAAATATTTTTAATGATAATTTCTTGTTTTGAGTGATTCATTAACACCTTTTTGATAGTGCTGACACGCCTGAATAGATTGATCAATTGTGTCACCACAGTTCAGGCAAAGCGAGAATTTCTATTGAAACACACATGACTAATTTGTACTTAAATAAGCTTTCCCAACAGTTACATGGCTGTGCATACTCTCGGTACGACGATTAGAACAAATCTAATAACGTATTCCGAGGGATAAAAGTAAAAGATTGCGATGGCCGGGAATCGAACCCGGATCAACTGCTTGGAAGGCAACTATGCTCACCACTACACCACCATCGCTTGTTGATGTTAAGATGTGAAAATTGCTATTTTTAATTTGATTTTCTGTGAAAGTTAATTTCAAAGTAACCAGCTTTTGAGGGTCGAATTCTCTAGAGCTGTGGTTTCCAAAGAACTGTTGGATGCCATGGCCGATATGGCATGACATATTTAGACTAGGACATTTTTAGGTAGTGGTTCTTTGTCAATACCACCCCTTTTGTTTTTTAGTGTGTGTGTGTGTGTGTGTGTGGACAAAAGGTTAGCCGGTTCTAAGCATGGTGAGCGTACCCGAGAGCTATAAAACGTGCTGTATGGTTTGTAGGGTCCACCGTGCACATGTATTAACTACCCGTCTGCCCGATGTTGTTGTTGTTAACTGCTTGACTCTTAAACGCGTTCAAAGTTCACAATGGTAGGGGAACCGGGTTTTACTCCGGCGCAGGTAAATACCAATTTTTCGTTATTAAGCTCGCACACGTCTTCATCTGTTAGAGTACCAAAACGAAGGGTAAAAATACACAAAACTCGCCATCTAGAAAGGTTATTAGGCGTCTCCCGAACTTTGTATTGACCGCTTTTAATTTATCCACCGAGTACTTTTGATCGACGGTTAGATCACACAATTTTACGGTCTGCACGGCGTCAACAATATTCACCAACTGCTGTAACTTGTCCATCTTGAACCACTCTACAAACGCTTATAAATAGACGACCGAGCGGGCCTCCCCCTATAAATCCACCCCCTCCCGCGAGTGACGTCACGTGGTACAAGATGAACCCCGTGATCGATTCTTGTTTAGACTTGTCTGGTCGAGCCGCCAAACTGGCGCCAGTCATCAGGGAAAACCCATTACCGAGGTAAGGGGGAGGGTTACCAGGGTCAATGCCCTAGCTCACGATTTCAAGGTCACGATCTATTCCTGTCTCGACTCGTCTGGTCAAGCCGCCAAACTGGCGCCAGTCATCAGGGAAAACCCATTACCACATAGGGGTGGGTGATTACGACATCGTGATCTATTCTTGTCTCGACCTGTCTTGTCAACCCGCCAAACTGGCGCCGGGTTGCGACACCGGGCCAACCCATTACCACATAGGGGGGTTGCGACACATGCCTTGAAAGAAGGGGTGAGTGAGGGGAAAAGTGAAAGGGAGGGGTCTCGTGGCTGCAAACTGTTCGGCGGCCACACTTAACGTTACGAGGCCGTCAGGAGAGCTTCGTGCTCCGTGTTCCTCCCCATACCACGGGTGGAGCGCCTTACGCCGTGCACTGCACGCCAATAAATAAATAAAAAACTTAACGCCCCGTCCAAATCCTACCCTGCCAAATAACCCTTTGATCTCAAATAAAAAAAATATTGAGCACACATTAATAAACAATAAGGACAAATTAAAAAACAAGTCTGGAAAGGGCCCCCTACATGTTAGGAACAAGAAAAAACATGTCTGTAACAAGAACCAACATGTCTGGAAAGGGGGGTCAATGGCAGGAGGGGGAGGTGGCAGGAGGGTGAAATCAAATCACAGAACAACATTGTGCAATCACTGGGAAAACCCGGGGAGAAGGGTTTCGACATAACACGCAATTATTACGTCACCGGGAAAAAAGTGTTTTGACCCGTTGAGCGGAAGTGGGGTTCCCATACGCCACCCCATCTACTCCTGCAACCAAGTCCAAGCACTGATATTTTAGTTTGTTTATCATAGCGTCTTATTACCCATTAGAGCTATACGCTTATGTACTAATTACGATAACGGGCTAGGGATGAGGAAGGTTGAATTTAGAGAAAGTATACTCGCATTTGCGTGGAGAGAGAGTGAGAAACCATCTAGGAAAAACAACACCCTGTAAACCCGACCGGGTTGAACTACGATCTCCCGGTCATCGGCAGTCTAGTCTATTACAAGAGTAGCGCCTTAGACCATGCGGCCATTGAAGCAGGTTTTTACTTTGTTAACTACGCAAATATGGTAAGCACGAAGAAGGTAGAATTCACTGTAGAGGAAAATTAATATACCCAAATTTGCGTGGATGTTAGGAAAACAATTATTTAGGGGAAAAAACCATCGTTACTTCCATCTGGTATTAGGCCCTTATCTTTCCATAGACGGCAATACATTCTAGGTGAGCCTGACATTTAATAACGTGCACACCGTTGTGGGTCATAAGCTTACTTTTTAACGTGATTTGTTTACCATATAAATATTCACCTTGTAAAAATTCTGTTAATTTTTTTACAGTTATATCCCCTAATTGCAGAGAGTTGGTTTTTGAGATGGGGGTTTAAGGAACGTGAGAAAAGGCCAATGTTTTTTAGGTTTTTATAGCAAAACATTTTTTAGCCAAAATAAATAAAATATTGCTCCAGTGAAAATATAGAGTTTAATTTTCTTCACATGGTGACATCAACAGCTATCGAATATCTCTCATAGCAACATTAGATGAGAAACTTTTTAAATAAAGAGAAAAAGTTGTGATTAAATTCCAGGACACTCTTGACAGATATTCATTCAACAACTGTTGATATCACCACGTGAAGAAAATTAAACTCTTAAGTTTGTAGTGGAGAAATATTGTATTTGTCTATACCAAAAAAAGTTTTGATATAAAAACCGCTAAAATACTGCTCTTAATTTGCGTTTCCCCACATCGCCACCTTGGGGGGAGCGCCTACAGAATCGTTGGGACGTGTTGGAGACATTCAGAAATCCCGTATTATCTAAGAAAATTGGTTCGTACCAAAATAGAAATGAAAGTTATCGACATGACTCTTTGGGAATAAAACCTTTATCTTCAATTTTTTATCACTAAGAAATTAATGAAAAGGGGGGGAAACTACCTCACTTTCAAAGACGTTTAATACTGAGTTGTAAAGTTTTGATATCAAAATAGATAGATATAAACATCCTTCTTCAAAAAATAAACTCACTCTTTTACTAGGTCATAACAAAACATTTTAAGAAATTGAGAACTGTTTTTAATGGTTTCGAAACCTCAGAAATGCAATTATCATAAGAAATACAATAGTGCGAGGTTGTATTTTTCCTTTCAAATAGGTGGCGTCCTTAAACTATAGTACTCGTAGAAACAGTTTTACCCACTTTTAAGATACCTCAAACAGAATTCGTACAGCTGTGTGAAATAAAAACCTATCCGTGTTCATTAGAGACTCGTTTCGTGTATCTTAACCGTAATGTTTCCCTGCGAATCCTAATGGACTATGAACCTTATGAGCAACAACTCACGACGTGTAGCGAAGTGATTACGAGGTTACTATAAATGTGTAACGTACGCAACTCTAAAATGAGAACAAAATGTTTGGGGGGGGGGAGGGTTTGAAGGGGAAGGGGGAGGGTTAGAGTGGAGGGGTAGGGGCAGGGGTAGTGCAGAGGGTAATAGAGAAGAGAGCAAACGTATGAAAAACAGAATGCGCTAGTGTCCCGGGTAGAAGGGGTAGCAGCGCAAAAGAGGATAGAGAGTAGAAAGAGAGAGATAACATAAGAGAGAAGAAAGGTGGTTTCGATGAATCCGGGTATGCGGGGAAAGGGGTATATATAGAAGAAAAAAAAAAAAAGCAATTCGCGGACCGGGTGGCTGTAGATAGTGTTTATTTAGGTACAGGACTGAACAAAGCAAATGTGACAACATGGATGTAGGCCTATAGGGTTCTTTTTTCTAAATGCAAACTTTATAATATCACTAAGGAAGTATTCTTCATGCGAATGCGTCATAATGTGTGTTCTTTGACCCTTGCTATTCACACCGCTTACCCATTGGTCGAAACGATTAGTTTAGAACAAACAAGAGAGGATCCAGGGCCTGTTTTTAGATGGGGGGGGGGGGGGGGGTTTGGCGTCAGTGGTGGATGGGGGAGTGGGGAGGGGCCATAAAAGGGCGGAAGTTATAATTATCAGAAAATTTTCAGTTTTAATATAGAAAATAATTAATGAACCAAAGATAGTTTAGAAAACATAAATGTTTTAGAACTAATTGGCACGGTATTAAAAATTATCGATACAAAAGTATATTTTAAAATACATGTGAGTTATTGATAAGTTAAAAACCACCTCTTAACTATTTATTTAAGGCCCTTGGCCCTGACGAGTGCAAGTTTAAAACCTATTTTGTGGGTTGGTGGGCGGGAGGATGAAAGGCGTCACGTAGCTTCACAACCGACGAAAGTATCCTTCCACTCCAACAAGAATAAATGGATCACAGAAACCGTAGATGGCGCTAGCTACTGGACAGGACTTGCGGAAAAAATCATACGTTTGGAAATATCAGTTTTCTTGAGAACGAATTAAATGTTTATGTTAATATTTTCAACACCCCTTCTAAGATAATGGGTTGATGTTTATTAATTGTTACATTTTCTTATTTTTTGTTATGCAGCTGGCAGCTTTCTATTGAAAAATGTCAATTTTATCGATATTTGATCACTGTTAAAATTATAGAGGAGGTGTGTATATAAAAAGTATAACTTTAATCAACATGCTTCTATTCTTGAACAAACCGTTTCCAAAAAGAAAATTGCAAAACAATAAAAATTCTTGAAGATAACAGTTTGTTTTCATGGCTCTGCATTTCCACGCCAAATGAAAAGGGCCAATCGCCTTAAGTGAATATAGAAAAGGAGGGTAGATAAAATACGATACATTGGAATTTGCTTGGAAAAAAGAATGGGATGTCACTAATTGGTAAAACCAATCGGCCGAAATATTTTGGGAAAAAAGAAGAACCGTAAGAAAAAAACCCAAATCCTTTGATATAGAGAATCATCTAGGCCTGTATTTTATTAATTGGCACGTTTGAAAACTCTGGCAATAAATGATTCAATCTCTTAAGTTAAAATTGAGGAAGAAATGCACCCTTTAAAGTGTGGAGAGAGGATTGTAAAACCAAAGGGTTGATCTCAGATGTGTTAAAACTTAAAACACACGACCTAGTTTCGAACACTGACCTCATCAACAACGGTAACTTTGTTCAGCCACAGATTAACGCCTTAGACCACGCGGCCACCGATTGTGGTCTATCAACTTGTAATCGTCCTTCCTAACCGTTAGTATTTGATGGCACACTCACTCATACACGTTCTATCTCTTCAAATATACTTTAGAGCAAAAATTGGACAATTTGTGGTCAGGTTATTTTTTTGGCAGTGCATCTTAGGGGTCATCCATAAACCACGTAACGTTGAGGGGTGAGCTCTAATGTCTATATGTTGTTACATGGGAGGAGAGTGGGTACATCACAGTGTTACGTAACACAGATCTTAAACTTAAATTATAAATATTGAAAAATCATAATTTTTTTTCATGTTTCATCTGTATTATTATTACTTGGAAAGTAATATATTATTATTCATAACTGTACTTTGCAAGAATGAACATAATTTTTAAAGACCTTTTAATTTTGCAAATATTCGTTTGTATGTGTAGTAAACATAAATAAAAATAATAAAGTATTGTTATAAAAATATTTGAAATCATTTATATTCAGTATTTTAAATGGATTCTGAGTAATATTAAATCTGAGTCCCTCTTTTATTGCCATAGAAACTTCCCTATTAAATAAATGACATTCGCACTTGATGTGAAAATTTACGTAACACAGGTTGAAGGGGGGAGGGGGTCAGACTAAATAACTACTTGATGGTACATGGTGGTGGACGAAAGGGTAAAAAAAAAAGTTAAGAAAAAGTGTTACGTGATTTATGGATGACCCCTTATTATCTATCTGCCAGGGCTATACAAATTTTAATTACACTGCTGACAAAGAAGGTACAGTTTAAATCAACTATACCCATATTTGTGCGTAGAAAGAGTGGGAATCAATTTAGTAAATAAATTAATGGTACGGTACACCGCACAGACTTTCTCTCGCTTTTGTCTTAAAATAGACATTTTACTAAAAACTAGTAAGATTTTTGAAACGAAATAATAGGTCTATACATTGTTGTAGAAGCATTACATCAAAGATCATAAATGGAATTATATACACTGTTACTTACTTACTCTATGACACTAGGAACATTGTTACAGAAAAATTGAGAAAAGAAAAACATCTTTGTCCACCAAAAAGCATAAGAATCAAATTCATTTTATATATATTTGCTTACAGCTCCGAATCCATTCGTTCTTTAAAAATATATTTAAAATAAAATATGTTTATCTTTATTATTACTACAACTTTACAGTGAAAAGTTTTTTCATATCTCAAATAGTTGCGGAGAAATGACCAAAATTGGAAGATTTCTCTCATGTAAAGTACCCCTCTAAGACTCATTTCAATAAAAAATAAGATCTTTCATCTTGTTTATAATGATAAACAGTGTCTGGATATAAAATTTAATCAAAATCTTTAAAGCGAATTTTGAGAAAATCGATTTTTTTTCCTCCTTCCTCTTCAGTAAATTTACCCTTAATTTTAGGGTTATCTATGTCTAATTCCAAAAAACCCTAAGGGGAAACTTATGAAACCCAGATACCAGGTTTTAGTGGTAAGATGGTTTCTGCTCTAGCCCGAGGTGCAGACGGGACAGACAGACAGCATTGCGGAAAACAACTTTTTTGGATCCAGGTGGTCATGAAAAGTCGACATTTATCAAAATATCGATTTCGATTTTTTTGACAATCACAATACTTTCTCTCCGAAGTGTCGAGAGAAAATAAAACGTAGTAAACCCTGGCGTAGATTCTAACCCAGACCTTGGCAAAACCAGACTAGATGATCTTGACGTTAAGTCCGCGTGCCTAATCGATTATAACAGATACCTTGTTACAAAATAATAATTGTGGCTGACTCTAAAACTAGGCGTTTAATGACCCACAAAAATCCCCTAATACTTCCTACAAACTCTTTTTGGGTAACCCAACGCTTGTCCTCTCATATTTTCACGCGACTTTAAAAAAAAGGGGGGGGGGGGAGGGGAAGAGGGAAGTAGACACACACTTTAAAAAAAAATTGTGTAATTTTTCACACCTAAAACACAAACACACCCATCTTCTTCTCCCCTCATTCTGGTCATGGTATAGAGACTTTGTAGGTTGATATCATAAACGACGTTGCCTACCTATGACGTAGAGACAAGTCAAGTTAGACTTTATCCTGTTAGTTTTATTCAACGAGTTTAAAGATTTAACAACGAAACAAAACCATACATTCTTAAATAATTCTAAGGATAGTCTTACATTGTCACAAAAAAGTAATATATTATTATCTTAAAGTAGCTTTTTTTGTGAGTATAATTTTTTAATCGTCTACAACTCAGGCTATTTGGTTTATTCACTAAAATGGCCAGTTGGACATCTCCTGCCAGAGTGTAGATTTTTAAAAAGTCCGTGGAATAATACGTATCTCTAGAAAAGGAAACAAGAAAAAGGTAATTTTGAAATGTTAGTTTTTTTCAAGCGCAAATATACTCGTCAGAGGAAGAGGGGAAGAAGTGTTATCAGCGTTTAGACAAGAGGCCTAACAGTGTGAACTACTCTTTTTCTTTCCTCTCTTTCTATTGCATATAGTAAAGTCTAAGTGTGAGATTGATCGGGTGATTCATATTAAAATGCAAACCGTTTGACAAAATAGTTACAAAATCACCAAGTAGTCAATCTTGATTTTTAATTTTTTTTTTTTAGCTTTTTATTGTTTTAAATGTAGAATCCGTTTACCCTTAAAGGTAGCCGTTCGCCTTACATTGACCGACTACACTATGGCCTTAACTGTTTGGCTGTACCATAATGGAACCAAACAAGGTAAACAAAGGGTTCATGATCTAAACATAATATTTTGCCAATGTAAGATTTCTTATCTAATTTAACCTATGTCAGAAACACTTTGCAATAAACAGCCTAAAAATGCCGGCAATTATTTACTATCCTCAAACAATTTCCGTGTGGGCCACAAACTATAAAATGGAGTATTTGTTTTGGGCTCATTATAAGCCTATTAAGAGCCCGTGCCACCCACAGGTTCACATGTAACTTAGGTAGGTAATAAAATTCGAACCAGACGTCACATCTTGGTGTTGTTTACTGTAGTTCATTTTGCAAAACAGTGGAATTGAGAGTAGTAAAAACTATTTAAAAACTATTAGTTTTTAATTAAATAACTACTTATCCAAATTTGTTGCTGTTGAGCGTGGAATGCAGAAAACTGAACTTCTATAAGTGTTCTGGTTCGAACCTAATCGTGTATGGTATCTAATTTCCCGGTTAATCATCTGTAAGATGGGTCTTAAAGGTGAGAAGGGGAAGTAACATTGCTTTGTCTCCTATTTACCCCTACCACCTTTATTATTTGAATGAATACATAATTATGCTACCCGCTTCAGTGGCCGCATGTCTAACGTGCTACTCTCGCAGTGGACTAGACTGCCGATGACGGGATATCGAGGTTCGAATCTCGATCGGGTGTACTACGATAGTGCGTGTAACCCGAAAGGTTAGTAAGATGCGGTGCTAATAATAATGTACTGAGAGTAGTTTTCCAAAATGGTTTTTACACTCTACGTTCACGCAAATGCGGATACATTTCCTATAAATATAATCTTCTAGTCCTCTTAAAACCAATGACGTAATTATCACAAAAGCGTATAGCCCGGACGGGTTGTAATATGCGGTGCTATATATTTATTTATATATTGATATATATGCCTATATATACATATACATATTATATGATATTTATCAACAGAACATAAACCCAGTGGCTACTGATCTATGTGTTCCAGGTTCGATCAATGGATGAGCAAACATTTATTATTATTACTATTAGCACGCGTCTTACTACCGTTCGGGTTATACGCACTTACGCTAATGTGCAATGGTAGGGTGATTGTGAGATGAAATGGAGGACCTACAGTTTAACGTGGAATCCGAACACGTTGGAGCCTGGCATTCCCACATTCACAAGTTGTGATTAAACACGTCTTGTCAGAGGTGAAGGAAGGGTTCAGCATCATATAATCTGTGCGGGACGAGATTGAACCCAGACCCCAGCACAGAGTCTGTCACTTTACCCTAGACCACCAGGTCATCATAACATTTATTATTGATACCCTAGTATTCGCTAAGTGACAATAAATAGCCTGGGGCCTGGTTGTTCTGTTTTTGATACTGTTGATAAGGGCAAGTAGTTTATAGCCAGCACACTGTCACTAAAGCGTTCAAACTAACTTGCGGCTAATTAACTAACTAACTAGAGTCTCATTGTGTGCATACAGAAACTCTAACAGTGGCGTAAAGTGAACAAGGTGGCGAAGGTGTTGGTAAGGGGAAGCTGCGAGGGTGTTGGTGAGGGTGGGAGGGGGGGGGGGGTTGGAAGAACAGAGAGGAAAGGGAAACACTCTCCAAATTAGGCTGGTCACATATGTGACGCGGAACGACTGTTCCCTCCCTTCCCCCCCCCATTTTTTTTCTCTCCCTATATCCTGGGAATTCTGGGCGTCTGGCGGCTGCTGAAATCGAAGACCATGTGTCTATACTTGTGGGTTCAAGGTATATGGACTTAGACACGAGGGCGCTTCATCATCTCTTTAACATCATCAACATTTTTTATAATTTCTTTTCTACATTGTTTGCGCTATACGCATTCATTAATTACGTTAGTGAGATAGGGATGAGGAAGGTAGAATTTTAAAGGAAATGTTCTGGAATTGGCTTGTAGAGAGAGTGGAAAGTAAATTAAGAAAAAAAAATACCCCACCCTCGGTTCACTTAACTGGGATTTGAACCTCAACTCCCTGTTTCCAGCAATCCAATCTAAGGCAAGAGTGACGCGTTAGACCAGTGTTTCTCAATGTGTGGTCCACGGCGGCGTATCAAGTGTTCCGCAGGATCGCAGGATGTTTCGTTATAAAAATGAATCAAATAATATTGATCAGATTTAGTTAAAAAAGTTTGAAATGCAAAATATTAGATATTAAATATCCATACTATGCAGTATTTATTTTCTCAGAGGACACAAGTCAAATTAACAAATATGGACAGTTATTTATAACAAATTATGAGTCTTAAAATGTTAAAACTAATCAAAAAATTATAGATATATAATTAATGATTTTTGGATCAATATTTCACTTAATAGATTAACCTTTGTCTTGTATTTATAATCTTTAAACGGCCTAATGTGCTCCGGTGGTCATAGCTCCTTCGTTAAAAATGAGATACTTTTTAAGTACGATATATTATCTGCAAATGCTCAAGAGAATATCAAATCAAGAGCAATTATGTATGATTGTTTAAATAAAATATTCTATAGTTTCGTCAGTAAATTTTTTTTTATTATTAATATGAGGCCATCTTTCTTAACTCGACTCAGGTGTTTGAAATATTTATTTTACCTTGTCCATCCATTTGCCAACTTTTTTTTTTTTTGCTACCACGTCTCGCTACCTGTTCAGATTGTACGCATATAAACTAAATAGCTATATGTTGAAAGTACTTTACTATACATATTGGCAATTCAAAAATAACTAGAATGTCAAAAAAATAAAGAAATAAAATCATAAATATTTTTTTCAAACGATAAATTTGACATTTAAAAAATTAATTGTTTTGTTTTCTTGACGATGTTGCCTACCTGGCCAGTGAACGTGACCCAACTAAGCTATGACGATAAATCCTCCTAGTTGGTGACCGTGGCTCAACTAAGCTATGACGATAATCCTCCCAGTTGGTGACCGTGGCTCAACTAAGCTATGACGATAATCCTCTAGTTGGTGACCGTGGATCAACTAAGCTATGACGAATAATCCTCTAGTTGGTGACCGTGGCTCAACTAAGCTATGACGATAATCCTCCTAGTTGGTGACCCGTGGCTCAACTAAGCTATGACGATAGTCCTCCTAGTTGGTGACCGTGGCTCAATCTAAGCTATGACGATAATCCTTCCTAGTTGGTGACCGTGGCTCAACTAAGCTATGACAATAATCCTTCTAGTTGTGTAACCAGTGACTCCAACTAAAGCTATGACAATAATCCTTCTAGTTGGTAACCGTGGATCATCTAAGCTATGACAATAATCCTTCTAGTTGATGACCGTGGCTCAACTAAGCTATGACGATAATCCTCCTAATTGGTGATAATCCTTCTAGTTGGTGACCGCGGCTCAACTAAGCTATGACGATAATCCTTCTAGTTTGTAACCGTGGATCATCTTAGCTATGACAATAATCCTTCTAGTTGGTGACCGTGAATTAACTAAACTATGACAATAATCCTTCTAGTTTGTAACCGTGGATCATCTTAGCTATGACAATAATCCTTCTAGTTGGTGACCGTGAATCAACTAAACTATGACAATAATCCTTCTAGTTTGTAACCGTGGATCATCTTAGCTATGACAATAATACTTCTAGTTGGTGACCGTGACCAAGCTAGGCTATGACGATAATCCTCCTAATTGGTGATAATCCTTCTAGTTTGTAACCGTGGATCAACTAAGCTATGACGATAATCCTTCTAGTTTGTAACCGTGGATCATCTTAGCTATGACAATAATCCTTCTAGTTGGTGACCGTGAATTAACTAAACTATGACAATAATCCTTCTAGTTGGTGACCGTGGATCAACTAAACTATGACAATAATCCTTCTAGTTTGTAACCGTGGATCATCTTAGCTATGACAATAATCCTTCTAGTTGGTGACCGTGAATTAACTAAACTATGACAATAATCCTTCTAGTTGGTGACCGTGAATTAACTAAACTATGACGATAATCCTTCTAGTTGGTGACCGTGAATCAACTAAGCTATGACGATAATCCTTCTAGTTTGTAACCGTGGATCATCTTAGCTATGACAATAATCCTTCTAGTTGGTGACCGTGAATTAACTAAACTATGACAATAATCCTTCTAGTTTGTAACCGTGGATCATCTTAGCTATGACAATAATCCTTCTAGTTGGTGACCGTGAATCAACTAAACTATGACAATAATCCTTCTAGTTTGTAACCGTGGATCATCTTAGCTATGACAATAATACTTCTAGTTGGTGACCGTGACCAAGCTAGGCTATGACGATAATCCTCCTAATTGGTGATAATCCTTCTAGTTTGTAACCGTGGATCAACTAAGCTATGACGATAATCCTTCTAGTTTGTAACCGTGGATCATCTTAGCTATGACAATAATCCTTCTAGTTGGTGACCGTGGATCAACTAAACTATGACAATAATCCTTTTAGTTTGTAACCGTGGATCATCTTAGCTATGACAATAATCCTTCTAGTTTGTAACCGTGTATCAACTAAGCTATGACGATAATCCTTCTAGTTTGTAACCGTGGATCAACTAAGCTATGACGATAATCCTTCTAGTTTGTAACCGTGGATCATCTAAGCTATGACAATAATCCTTCTAGTTGGTGACCGTGAATCAACTAAACTATGACAATAATCCTTCTAGTTGGTGACCGTGAATCAACTAAGCTATGACAACAATCCTTCTAGTTTGTAACCGTGGATCATCTTAGCTATGACAATAATACTTCTAGTTGGTGACCGTGACCAAGCTAGGCTATGACGATAATCCTCCTAATTGGTGATAATCCTTCTAGTTTGTAACCGTGGATCAACTAAGCTATGACGATAATCCTTCTAGTTTGTAACCGTGGATCATCTTAGCTATGACAATAATCCTTCTAGTTTGTAACCGTGGATCAACTAAGCTATGACGATAATCCTTCTAGTTTGTAACCGTGGATCATCTTAGCTATGACAATAATCCTTCTAGTTGGTGACCGTGGATCAACTAAACTATGACAATAATCCTTTTAGTTTGTAACCGTGGATCATCTTAGCTATGACAATAATCCTTCTAGTTTGTAACCGTGGATCAACTAAGCTATGACGATAATCCTTCTAGTTTGTAACCGTGGATCAACTAAGCTATGACGATAATCCTTCTAGTTTGTAACCGTGGATCAACTAAGCTATGACGATAATCCTTCTAGTTTGTAACCGTGGATCAACTAAGCTATGACGATAATCCTTCTAGTTTGTAACCGTGGATCATCTTAGCTATGACAATAATCCTTCTAGTTGGTGACCGTGACCAAGCTAGGCTATGACAATAGTTCTCCTAGTTGGTGAATGTAAACCAACTAAGCCATCGATAAAGGATAGTATACCTCAGTTTTAGCTTATGTGGTGCTGACTGACAGCTCACAGCTGACTTCTGACGGCTTTGAAAAGCTACCAGACCAAATTATGTATCCCTACGCCGAACCATATGATCTGCAAAAAACATGTCTTTAGCAGTTGTCACTTCTGACAGTCAAAATTTAGGTATATACCTAAATGTTGACTGTCAGAAGTCAGCTGTGAACTGTCAGTCAGCACCACATAAGCTAAAACTGAGGTATACCTCAGTTTTAGCTTCTGTGGTGCTGACTGACAGCTCACAGCTGACTTCTGACGGCTTTGAAAAGCTACCAGACCAAATTATGTATCCCTACGCCGAACCATATGATCTGCAAAAACCATGTCTTTATCAGTTGTCACTTCTGGCAGTCAAAATTTAGGTATATACCTAACTGTTGACTGTCAGAAGTCAGCTGTGAGCTGTCAGTCAGCACCACAGAAGATAAAACTGAGGTATATAACTTAGCTATGAACGTTTGGGAGAAGGTCTCCTGTATCCCAACTGCTATGCGCAGGCGCGCTCAGGTACCAAGAGCTGTGAGGAGGGGTTTAACTAGCCTGTGCGATTGTGCAAACTGCACAAAGCTGTCACCACCGTTAAATTACGTGGGAACAGCGTGAAACTTGAGAAGTTAATTTAGATTACCATGGGGTCATTAGGTTAAATTGTTTTGTTTTTTTAACCAACCAATTACCACTGCCGTGTAATTAAGGTATGAATAGGCAATCAGTAAAGAAGGCGAAACAAAGAAGAAGAAGGAGATTTAAGCAACCGCGTCGAAGCAAGTGAATGTATAGAGATTATCTAGCGTGAAGGAAACCATATGTGAATGTGTGTTGTATGTATGGTTCAAGAGGTATTTATAATCTCACCCACAGGCTCAAGGGAAACAGAATGACTTTCATGAAACGTTCAATGTTCCAGACGCGAGACGTGCTGTTGTATTATCTGTCCATCCTGTGGATAATTCATCAGGACAGCGGGAACTTTATTATTATTATTCAGGTCTACGCATATACGATCACTCTAATGGGGGTAAGAATGAAAACGAAGTATTTTAGAAGTAATTTACCCACATTTGTGTGGAGAAAGAGTGGGAAACTATTAAGGAAAAAAAAAACCCACTCATTACACCTGGCCGGGATTTGAACACCTATCTCCTCGTCATCAGCAGGCCACTCTAAAAGAACGTTACGCCTTAGAGCAGGGTTTCCAAACCCTGGATCACGACCCAAATTAGGGTTGCAAGGATGTCGTAACTAGAAGGTCACAATTTTTTTTTAATTTCTATAAATATTACAATTACAAACACTTAATTAAACAGGGACATCATGTAGAATGCTGCAATACTGACAATAGCAACCGTGTTGAAACAAAAGTTTTAAAAACGCCTGTACTGGAATTGCAGCTAAATTACAAGACTAAAATTCGACTTTGAAAGATAAAAAGCTCTTTTCCTTATTCTGACAATATAGCTTACGTTGGGAGAGGAAAAAAGAAAAAAGAGGGAAGAAAGGAGAAAAGGTAGAATAAAGGAGATTAGAGGACGGAAAGAGTTGGGGAGGAAAGAAGAGAGGGAAAGGGAAAAGAGAGGAAAAAATAAAGAGGAGACAAAGAAGAAGTAGAGAAAATAAAGGGGAGGAAAGAGAAATGGGAGTAAAGAAAGAGGCATGAAAGAGAGAGGGAAAGGAAAGAAAATTGGGATGAGAAGGAGAGTGGAGGATAAAGGAGAAAGGGGAAGAAAAATGAAAGGAAAGAGAGAGAAGAAGAAAGAAAGAGGGAAGAAAAAAGGGATATGAAAGGAAGGGTGAGTAAGAAGAGAGGAGGAGGAGGAAAGAAGATGAAGAAAACGAGGGTGAGGAAAGAAGCTAGGGAGAGGAAAACATAGAGGGAAAGTAAATAGAGGTAGAGAAAAGCAAGATAGAGAGCAAAGTAAAATATAGTAAAAAAGGAGAAAATAGAGAGGGAGAAGAAAAATAGGGGAGGAAAGAAAAAGATGGAGGTCATAAGGAATAAAGATATTAGAACGAAAATATATATATAATAAGATGGATAAAGAGAGAGAATGATAGAGAGGGAAAGCGAGAGGGTATAGGAGAGAGATAAATCTGTTTAGGGAAAAAAAAGGAGAGATGAGATGGGTCGAAGCGTCAAAACATAGACTACATTTCTCTGCTAAAAGTCTTAGGCCCCGTTCACATGGGTGAAGTTTTTGTACTGCTTTAAGCATCGCGGTTACTAACAGTTCGGGCTACACACTTTTTTGTGTGTACTTAATTTCAGTATAGAAACTAGAAGTGAAATAATTAGGGCAACTATAACGAGATCACCATAGAGGTTCACCTAATTTCATTGCTGAGAGAACTGCATGATTACTATTGAGCAACAGCGTTGTCATTCTTTTGTTTTCCGTGATCAGTCTTCCTTCGAATGTATATCAAATTTGGCAACTGCTGGGCTGTCGTTGTTGCCATATTGGTGCTTCTTCCTCCAGCACAGTCGTAAAGTTACAGTAGTCTGAGTCTCATGTTCCTAATAGCTAGCTCAAAAACATTACTAAATAAACACTCATATTTTATTAAGTACCTATGTGTATAATAATATGTGTTATTGATCACGTTAAGATTGGTGTATCTGTATGTGTTGGTTGTGTGTTTTGTATTTTTACAGTAAGGTTGTGAACTTTAGTTTTATGTGCATATTAATATATTTATTTGAATAATAGTGTATTGTTAGTAGTTAAAATATAACAAAATTATGGAATCTCCGGCTTGTTACAAACAATTACATTCCAAGAGGAAAATATTAAGTAGTAAAGAAAGGGCAATGGTGTTAAGAGTCTACACCTATTTTCGTAAAGACGGAACTTGCTCAGTAAATCAAGCGGCAATGGAGACTGCAGAAGCTACAGGTGTGTCTTATAAGTTAGTAATCTCTATTAAACAAGGATTCAAAACTAAGGGTAAGTTATTGACACCAATCAAAAGAAATAACTGTACTCAAATTAAGCGTTTGGAAAATATGACACTTTTACTCAAGCAGAAATTCGCAGAAAGGTACATTCACTTTACAGTAATACCTACCCTAAAGAAAATTAAAGCTTTGATTGATATTGATAGTAGCTTCCTAATTTTTGATTAAGAACAAGTAAGAATGTAATTTATAGCATTTAGTATAAAATGCATACTGTAATATATTTGTTTGTATATTAACTATGAGGAACAAAGTTATACATAAAATAGTTTTCAGCATAATTACGTGGGGAATAGAACAGAGAAATTAATAAATTTCGATCTTTAAAAAAATACGATTGTGGAAATAGTTAATGTTTCTAGAAAAGGCTGTACACCGATATTAAATGTTTTTGCCTGTCATTAACCCCCCCCCCCCAACTACCCATGCCCAATTATTTACAATGAAAGGATTTCCAAGTAAACCCTCACCTCCCAATTCCAACAACCGAAAGCTAGAAGGTTTGGCAACCGATAACAGAGAGAGAGCGAAGATAATCTTTTCTCCATAAGACCTGCAGTTCCCTCTGCTATGAAATTAGGTGTAGATGCTACGAGATATACTACCTGAGCCACCACGGTCATTAGTTTTATCCTTATTTTGGAAATGGTCAATGTTAGTAGCAAAAATGAAATAATTTTCAGGAAATAATTTGTGTTTATATAAATTAACAATTTAATATAGATTATTCAAAAAATCTCCCATTCTTTTTTCAATTATGACTCCATCTATGAAATACATTTAATTTAGAATAATTTCGCTCAGAAATTAAATAAAAACATCCATATTTCGTTTTTCTTTTGTTTTAAATACAAGGACATCAATGTTTAATTGGCTAATATATGACTACTTCTGCGCATGGAAATTACTGCACTGAAAACTAGGACCCGCGTGACGACTAAATTACGCACATGTCTCCGTGACGTATTGTTTTTTTGTCAATAAGCGCTCTGTTTTATCTATTTACTTATTTATTTGAGGTATTTAACGCGCACTTTCTGAACCTACTGATTATATCAACACACGATAATTTATATGAGCGAGAGGAAAAGAACCTACCAATTTTGCTGGGAAAGGTATTTTCACATACCTTCTAGGGTTATTTTACGTGCCACAATCGACATGGGAACGCCGGTTCTTCTTCACCTCCGAAGGAAGTTGTGCTACGGATTTTTATCACTCAAGAAATATTAGTCGACCTCGGCTGGGTTTGAACCCACAAGCGTCGGGTACTGAGGTGGGCACTTTACCACAAGATCATAGAGGCGTTATGATGGTGGCTGTTTACATGAACTATACTCCATTCACGATAGGAATTACTCTCTGAAAGGTCTTTTTTCCTACCAATATCCTATTATATAATAGCTTTCTGGCAGGGAAAAAGGCCTTTCAGAAAACAATTCCTACTCTGAACAGACTATACATTTTCTCGTCCGACACATTAGCTCAGTCGGTAACGTGTCTGTCTAATAAGTTGAGGGTCATGGGTTTGATCGTCGACATGGATTAAAAATTTATCACTGGTGAAATGTGGGTTCCCCATTCACAGTGATGAATTAACGGCTGGGGGCTGGATGTTGTGTCTTTCTAGATTTAAGCTAGTCGTGTACGGATATAATTAGTCGGTTCAGAAAATGCACGTTAAATACCTCAAATAAATGAAAAATATTTATTTTCTCTCATGGAATTTCTTCCACTCCATGTGGATTTTTTTGAAAGAGCCAAACTAAGATATACATGTCAATAAAAACTTTGATTCGGTGGAAATTAATCTTGATGGCGAAAAGAATTTAAGAAGTCATCCGTTGGTCTGTACGTATTCGCTCTAAAGATCACAAATAGCAAAAAAATGTACCTTAAGGAGGGAGTGTAATGGAACGCGGTAAAAGGTGTTTTTTCTGTTTTTATAGCAAAACATTTTTCGGACCAAAATAAAAATTATTGTTTCAGTAGAAACACAAGAGTTTAAATTTCTTCACGTGGTGATATCAACAGTTGTTGAATATCTGTCATGGGCATAGCGACATTAGATGATAAACATTTTAATTGAAGAGAAAAATTTATCAAATTCAGGGACACCCTTGACAAGTATTTAAGAATTAATGAGGTCACAATGTGAAGACAATAGTTAAACTCTGTGTTCCTAATGAAACAATATTTTATTTATTTTGTTCAAAAAAATTTTGCTATAAAATTTGAAAAAAAATACTGCCTTAACTCCCGTCCCCTACATTTTCACCTTTGCTCCAGTCTCTTATTTCCACACCTTAAATTGGTAATACATCTCGGACAACACGACTAATCATAGTTCCATTTTCTGTATTCTACTTTAATAAACACAATGGATTTGATACTGGTGAAACAGATTTATTATTTAAAAAAAATTGAATTATAAGAGATTATTAAACTGATCCCAATTTCCCTGTAGTCAATTGAATAATTTAGAAAACCACCCCTCGATAGGTTTTCTGTTTGAAACGTAATTTTGTATAAATAATTTTAATATTCGATTGATTGTGATTTGGAATTTCAAGTCAAACTAGCTTTAGTTCAATTTAGATTCACGAGGAATGTGTAAACCTAAGCAATGTGTCGGTAATAAAATGAGGAAAATGGTAGGAAATACGGTTAACCCCACCCCACACTTCTGGCGTAGCTGAAAGATAGCTGTAAATTTAGTCCAACATTAAACAGTCCCGCTTCACTGAAATGGTTAAGACCAAAGTGTTGCAATCTTGGGGAACATTACGACATAAACATAGACAAGGACGTGTTTGAAATCTATGTTGAGACGATGACGTATTTCTGACGCGGGTCTCAAGGTGGAATAAACTATTAAGAGTAGCTTCCGAAAATGTTATCAACGTGTCGCTTTCTAGAGTAGTGACGTGTCTTTATACGCCTATTATTTTACTTTCTCTCGATACTTCGTGAAGAAAATATTATAATCGTCAAAAAAAATTCGATATTTTGATAAATGTCGACGTTTCATGACCACCTGGAACTAAAAAAGTGGTTTTCGCAATGATGTCTGTTTGTCTTTACCTCGGGCTAGAGCCGAAAACATTTTACCAATTGGGCTAAAACTTGATATCTGGCTTTTCATAAGGTTTTCCCAAGGGGTTTTTGGAATTAGATATCCAACCATAAATTTAAAGGTAGTTTATTCAAAGGCAAAAAGAGAAAAAAATCAATTTTCCCAAAATTTGCTCTAACGATTTTGTTTAAATTATATATATATACACTGTCTATAGTTATAAATATGATGGCAACTCTCATTTTCTCATTAAAATATACTTTGAGGGTACTTTACAAAGGAGACATTTTCAATTTTGGTCATTTCTCCGCAAATATTTGAGAAAACAAAAACGAAAATTGTAATACAATTAGAGAAAAAGATCCTTTTATTAAAAAATATAATTTTATAAAATCAATAATTTCTTAGCTATGATTAAATATATATACTTTTTAATTCAGGTCTTTAAAAATAAATTTGATTCTTATGCTCTTTGGTGGACATGTTTATCTTTTCTCAATTTTTCGGTAACAGTGTTCCTAGTTCCTTATGCCATAGAGTAGGTAAGTAACAGTGTATATTATTTGACTTATGATCTCTAGTGTAGTGTTTCTACAACAATGTATAGACCTACTATTTCACAAATCTGAAGAGTTCTCAGTAAATGCCTATTTTAAGATAAAAGCGGCGTGCCGTCGAATTTAAATCACTCATTAGTTATTTACGCTTTTCTTTACTTTAAACAGACACGGGGAAAAATATCTAGAAGTGATACCATGGCAGACGAATTAAAAGCGATCCGATTGGGAAATTACATCTGCATTAGAGGTAAAATAAGTACACTGAATGTAAGAGAAACAAAGAAAGTGGAGGACATGGGAATGAAGTTTGTGAAGAGCATTTTAGCTGTCACGAAGAGAAACAAGATTAGGAATGAAGTTAACAGGGAAATAGTGGGGGTACAGGGAGTGCATGAGATGGTAGAGGAAGCAAGACTGAGTTGGTCTGGGCATGTAATGAGGACGGAAGAGGAAAGAATACCAAAGAGAATGAGGGAGTTGAAGTTTGTTGAGAAAATATCGCAAGGAAGACCAAGAAATAGATGGAAGGAGCAGATAACAAAAAGTGAGAGGAGAAGAATGGAAGAAATTAAAGGAAGAATGGTGGAAGGATAGGGGAAGATGGAGTCATTTTACCAAACTGACCCAGCCACAGGCTGGAAACAATTGATGATGATAGGTCTTATATGTTGCCATGAGGCAAGTATTTTTCACATTACCTTATTGTGCCGTGTTGGGAAAAGGTTGTTTTAACCAGTTTAAATGTAAGGATGCATATTAGCAATTAAAGAAAGCCTGCTAATTAAAGAAAACATTAATATTTTTTAGCACTACGTCTTACTACCCGTTCGGATCATACGCCTATGTACTAATTACACTAATTGATTAGGGATTAGGAAGGCCTAATTTAGATTAAATGCACCTGCATTTGTGTGGAGGGAGAGTGGAAAACAATTTATGGGAAAACCATCCTCAGTGCACCCGACCGAGATCGAACCCTGGTTTCCCCGTCTTTGGCAGTCCAGTCTAACACGAGATATTAATCAACCATATTTACTTTCTTCGCTTCTTCATCAAAATATTATTTGTGATTGTTTTTAAATGACAGTAAAATGAAAATGTAACACATTCATTCAAGTTTTCTAGATACACACGGATATCTTATGACAATAATAATAATAAAATGAGAACTCACTTCAGTGGCCACGTGGTTTACGGCGCTACTCTCGCAGTAGACTAGACTACCGCTGACGGAAGGCGTGAGGATGCGGGGTTAGAGGGTGAAGGGGATCGAGTTTTGGATCTCGGTCGAGTGTACTGTGAATTTTTTTACAAAATGGTTCTCCAGTCTCCCTCCACGTTAATGCGGGTACACTTCCTCTAAGTCTAAACTTCCTAATCCCTAAAACCATTAGCGTAATCAATACATAAGCGTATACAGCCCAAACGAGTAGTAGGACGTTGTGCTTATATATATTTTGGTTTTATATATATAGAACCAAAATAAGAATGTAGGAATCTAGTTTTAAATTAGCTAAGTATTTTTGGAACATTTACTATTGCAAAGAGGTCAATTACTTCTCGAGGTAAATGCTAAATTTACCGAAAGATATTCCGGTTTATTGTGGGCTTGTATTTTTTAGTAAGAATTGCGTACTTTAAATTATACACTTCTACTTATTATGTATGCATTATTCGTCACTCTAAATCCGGACTTATTGTTGTCGAGTTTTGCGTGAGAAATTTTGCTAAATGTTGAGGCCTAGAAACGAGGGAACTAGCTATCTTGACTCCATTAGGTATTTATAAATTGAATTATACATTTTGAGAGGAAGTTTTTACCCCTTGGTTCATTATCGGTCATGTCAAAACGAGTGGCACTTGCTACCATCATGCTTCTGTGAGTTATCGGTATCTTAGTTATCTTAGTATCGGTGAATTAGCTATAGGGCATATACGGAGGAATGTAGGTAACTGACAGTAAAAGGTTATAGGTTATTTATTGCCAACATTAGCTAAAAGTCACTAAAAACCCCTATAAAAATTAATTGTTATTATTATTTGCATAGTAATATTATATTATACAAAAAAGTTATCAAACTAATCTAATAATAATTCCCTAAGGGTCCTTGTACACTTGGCTTTTTCTTAACTATTTGAAAGAAAAAAAATACAATTATTATGGTTTTTTTCCGTGGTTGTGGCAACAAGTGATTTTATAGTACATGAGATATTAAATTAAAAATAAATTATAGCCACATTTGTATCTTCTTATAACTGGTCACCAAACTAAATAAATATTTTTTATAACTTAAAGAGAAAATCCATATAAAATATGGGCTACAAAATAAAACTTTTTAGTTTGTAAGCAGCGCATGAGCACAATCAAATACGGTTTGTGTAATGGACATCAACCGCCGTTGTTGTTTTGGCTGGTTCACCATCTTAATTTTTGAAGAGAACGCAGCATTTTATAGGCTATAGAGTTTGAAACTCATTTTTAAGTGAACCACAGACGCTGCTTTGAAAAAAAAAAGTTATTTTCACAAGTTTGTATTTCAATAATGTAAAAGCTGTTAAAAGACAAAATAAATTAAAAAAAAAGCTTACTGTGAAAGCGTTTACTGTCCAAATTGACAATAGCTCAACATATGGCCTTGCAGATCACATGCTTATGCGAATGTATACAGACATGGTAGCTTTTCCTAGCCGTCCCCATCTCTCCTACCGTAGATATCCTGTACTAAGGATTTGCTCCAAACTAGTCATAGAACAAACATAGCAACTTACATCTCAGGCGATTAATTTAACATTTAATGAAAGATGAAAATAACAATACAGGGTGATTAATGTTCAGATCTGCAAGGGATCGAACTTGGATCCATTCCGATCAGTAAGCAGTTATGTAAGACTGGTCTGAGGAATATCATTAATAGCGTGGCATCACACGCCAATCAACTCTGTGATACAGTCGGCTAGAAATCGTAAACTTACACCAACACTATTGCACGTGGATCATTTCTGATTGAACAGTAATGGAGATAAAGAGTTAATAGAAGTTCCTAATACCAAAATTTTTGAAATATTAAATGATATTTGGATAAAAACTGCATTGAAAAGGTAATTTTTTGATCATTTTAGAATGGCTTCTCAGATAAGCACTGTGCACAAAGCTTCATTCTGTCATAACTGAGACATAGTTCAGCTATTAGCAAGAAACTTTGTCGCTTTGTCCCACATCGTCACCGCGGAAAATTTTGAGTAAATCATTCAAATACGAATGCACTGCACATATTTCCGGCATATCGTAGGTCTTTTCTTTTCCCTTTTACTCCCTAACCTCGCGTGAGCCGGGAGCTGAGTTAGACCAACTATGATCAACGTTCTTGGTTGCGGAGAATAGATTTTGTACTGGGTTAGGTTAGATTATACGCATGCGAATGTTTCTGGAGACCACAAACCCCACACTCGTGTTCTCGGTGACTGAAAAAACCCCACAAAACCGGTCTATTTACAAACTCTGAAGCTGTAAATCCTATAAAACCGTTAACGCAGTATCCAACATAAAAACAAACCAAACATTAACTCAAAGAGTGCAAATGAGAAGATGCAAATGTTCATTCTTAAATTCGATATCATCACCGAATGGGATATCCCATACTGATTCCTTTTCCTTTTCACTTTTTCACCCGGTCAGTAACTTCTTGGTTCGGATATAAAATAGGAATAAAAGGAACGAAAGCAGAAGAAGAAAAGAGAAGTCCAGGCTACACATCGCGTGTCTAAAAGTTCTTCCGCGAATGAGACGTTACCATGGCAACGCTCTTTAGGGCAAAAGTAGGGGAACAAAGAAAGGCATAAGGCTTGAAAGGGGGGAGAGAGGTAGATGGTGCTAGGAATGGGTGGGGGTTAAAGGGGGTGGTTGTGTGGTTCATCCACTTTTCTGTTTGTCTAATAATTGGATTCTCCGAGAATCCACCTTTTTCTTCGACTTTCTTCAATCCATGTTTCCCCATTATTATTTATTTCTTCTCTTCCCCTTTTATTCGCACTGCTTACCCATGATTGGTCTACACGTCGTCGTCTTTGCATAACCTTTTCAGAATGATGTGAATAATTTCATTGTTTGTTGTAGTTTGCCTGATATCGAAGGATTCGACGACATAAACAACAACAATAAAATTGTTAGTGATTATTTTTGTGCTACGCGTCTTACTGCCTCTTCGATTTTTCTTATTTTTATTATTTACTAAGGGTTCTGTCTTACGACATGTCCATTACTCTTGTCAGTGAACTTAGACCGCCAATGCACCCTAGCCTCTGCCTCCTTGAGCTCCCAGAATTTTTTCTTTACTTCAAGTCATCTAATAATTTGAATCCTCCTTCTTCCTATGCCCCTCTTTCCCTCACCCTTTCATTTGATGACGTCGTGCATAAAACAGTTCCTCCTAAAGATGTGTCCGATCCAGATTTCAACTTGCACCAATATAATGAACCCTAACGATGAAGACTGACTTTCTAAGGAAAAGAACCACCATTCCCTTCAAGAAAGGATGAAATACATCATTACATTGATTTCTGATTAAGTTAACCCTGGCTTTATGCTAGTTAATTAAAGACATCTTCTACTGTGACGTAAGCTGCAACCCAAGATAGTATTTTCCATTTTAAGGTGGGAATGTAGTGGGACGCGAGAAAAGGTTGGTGTTTTTGCAGTTTCTATAGCTAAATTACTTTTTGGTCAACATAAATCAGATATTGCTTTTGTAGTAACATAGTTTAATTTTTTTTTCCACATAGTGGCCTTAACAGTTCTTGAAAATCTGCTAATGGTGTCCTGTAATTTATTTTCTCTCCATTTAATAGGTTTGTCATCTAATGCCGCTATGTACATGACATATATTGAACAACAGCTGTTGATACCCTTGTGAAGAAAATTAAACTATGTTTCTACAGAAGTCTTATCTGATTTTTGTTCAACCAAAAATATGTTTTGGTATAGAAAATGCAAAAACACTGACATTTTCTCTGTTCCTTACAGCCCCTTAGTGTATTTACTGTTAACGGTGGGGTTTAAAAGAAAGTTATAATATTGAAACATAAATCTAAATGATTAAATAATTCTACAAATAGCTTTACATTGTCAAGAATTTTTTTAAATTTGAAGTAGTTTTTTTGTAAACTTTTTTTAATCGTATACATATCAGGCTTCCTGACAGGATGTAAATTAAAATAAACGTTACGGTGCACTACACTACACTACAGACTTTCAAAGTCCTTTATCTAAGTTTTACTTTTATCTTGTAAAATATGTTAAACGAAATAATATATAGTTGAAGAAATATAATGGCAAAAAAGAGGCATAACATTCTACCAAAGAGTATGAACTAAATAATATACACTGTTGCAGAAATAAAAAATAAAAAGTAGCATCTATGTTCACCAAACAGCATAACAATCAATCTCCCACACTTTGATATAAAAATATACTAACCAATAACTTGTACGTAAACTACTGATTTTATTAAAATATATTTCAAATAAAAGCTTTTAATTTTTAATATTACTACAAATTTGCAATGATTAGCTATTTCGTATCTTAAAGAGTTACGTAGATAGGATCCAAATTGGAGATATCTGATTATGTAAAGTATCCTCTAAGTCCTTTTCCAAGAAAAATGAGATGCTTCATATTTTTATATAACGTTAAACAGTGCCTAGATACAAATTTTTAATTAAAATCATTAAAGCAGATTTTTAAAAAATTGAATTTTTTTTCTCTCTTTTCACCCTTAAATAAGCTACCCTTAATATTAGGGCTAGATATCTAATTCAAAAAACCCTTCTTGGGGATCTTATGTAAACCTCAGATACCAAGTCTTACCCTATGGGTAAAATGGTTTCGGCTCTAGTCCGAGATACAGGTGGACAGACAGACACACGGACTGACTGACGACATCATGACGATCACAATATTTTCTCTCAATCCGAGGGTTCGCGAAAGAATAGTAGTCCATCGAAGCATATGTCTATTTAAAATATATATATATAAAAAAAAAGGAAATTTTGAAATACATGTTAATACTGTCCACAAGCAAATAGTGTTTGTATACTCGTCATAGGAAGTGGTAATTTATGAGTAGATAAACGAAAGGCCTCGTAGAGGGAACTAATAATTTTCTTTTCTCTCTTTATATATTGTACATTGGTGCCTAAGTGCTATAGTGCCTAAAGTTCTTAGGATGCGTCTATTTTAAAAACGTCGTTAAGGACGTTGCCTACATGTGACGTAACGGCCGGTTAAGATAAGATTTCCCTTGTTAATGAATTTACGTTTTACTCAGCGAATTTTAAAGATATAACGTTGAAACAAAACTCATAAATTCTTAGATAATTCTAAAAATAGTCTTACGGTATCACAAAATTATTATTTTATATTTAAGTGGTTTTTTTTGGTAAACGTATATTTTTATAAATTATCTACAACTTGGGCTATTTGGCTAGGTCATGAAAACGGCCTGTAGGAGTCTTTCCGGCAGCATGTAGACTAAAAATGTTGGTGGTAGCATATGTCTATCTAGAATAGGAAACAGAATAAAGGTCAAATTAAAAAGCAAATCAATGTTTTCAAGGCTTAAATATTAAGGCGATTGGCCCATTTCATTTGGCGTGGAAACGCAGAGCCATGAGAACAAACGGTTATCTTCAAGAATTTTTATTGTTTTGCAATTTTCTTTTCAGAAACGCTTTGTTCAAGAATAGAAGCATGTTGATTAAGTTATACTTTTTATATACACACCTCCTCTATAATTTTAACAGTGATCAAATATCGATAAAATTGACATTTTTCAATAGAAAACTGCCGGCTTCATAACAAAAAATAAGAGAATTTAACAATTAATAAACATCGATACATTATCTTAGAAGACATGTTGAAAATATTAACATAAACATTTCACTCGTTCTCGAGAAAACTGATATTTCCAAACGTATGATTTTACCGCAAGACCTGTCCAGTAGCTAGCGCCATCTACGGTTTCCGTGATTCATCTGTTCTTGTTGGCGCGGAAGGATACTTTGGTCAGTTGTGAAGCTACGCCACGCCTTTCACCCTCCCGCCCACCAGCCCACAAAATAGGTTTTAGACTTGCACTCGACAGGGTCAAGGGCCTTAAAGTGACTGCGTAAACTCGTCAGAGAATGAGGGAAAAGGTTTTCAGCACATAGACTAGAGCCTTCTCAAGGTGAACTTCTCACTTTATTGCTTCTTTTAATATTTTGTACATCAGCATCTAATTGTGATAGTGCTTAGCCTGCTTAGGTGCGTCAAGATAAGATCCAACCCACTTTACAAAACATTCTCGAAATCACCAAGCAGACAACGTTGTTAAGTTCTAGTAGTTTAAGACACCACAAATGACATAATGGTCACATGATCACTTCCAACGCAAGGGGAGTAGCTACGAATGGCATACGCAATCTAATATTGATAAGTTTGTGTAGGTGCAGTGTCTCAAATGACGTCAAAACCACAGTTGGGCGCATACGGCGCAAGGTCAGTGGCTAAAGTAGAATTTGGGTAGGAAGGACATTTTGGAAAGTTTTTATTTTACTACCATACTATTTAGTAGGAGAAAAAATGGGGTGTGACTGTGTCATGGACACGGCCGTGTGCTGTACGTGAATACGTTTAAATTAAACGAACATCGTAGCTTCTCCGAGTCAAAAGTTATACTAATTGCAAATCTCAATACGCAGCAAAATAACCTCAAAATGGCGGCGCTTCCCCCTCCACCGCGTGCGATGCGTCACTGTCCTCGCTTGTCGTAATGAATTCTTTGATCCTTTAGCTATCCAGTGGTATAATTTAATTTTGGATGTAGAGGAAAGATTCGAAACTACAACACCAAATTGTATCCCCCGATTTTGTTATCATTAGGTTTTTTTGGATTGCCCCCGTATGGTAGCAAATTTAAAGACGTATTCACGTCAAAAAGGCCTTTAAAAATGTATTTCCTACCAAAATTCCACTGTCTCGATGTGTGTTCTAGGAGTAATAAAGCTATTACTAAACCTACTATAACTTTAAGTGTCTAATGTCGGTGACCTGGTGGTCTAGGGTAAGGTGTCAGACTTCTGTGTTGAGGGTCCGGGTTCAATCCTCGGTCCCGGCACAGATTTATCTGAATGCCAAACCCTTCCTTCACCTCTGACAAGACGTGTATTAATCACAACTTGTGAATGTGAGGAATGCCAGGCCTCCACCGTGGTTCGGATTCCACGTTAAACTGTAGGTCCTCCATTTCGTCTCACAATCACCCTACCATTGCACATTAGCGTAAGTGCGTATAACCCGAACGGGTAGTAAGACGCGGTGCTAATAATAATAATAATAATAATAATAATAATAATTCAAGTGTCTAATAATTTCTTCTTTGTTTCGTTTCTCTATGGTTACTCTCTCAACTTTTCCTTCTCCTTTGCTATTCTCCCAATATCGAGGTCTGAAAATCAGTTAATGGTAGTAAAGAATCAATCTAGCTGCTGTGCTATATTGATCTATTTTTTCCCTCTATCTTTTTTTTTTTTGTCTGAGGAGCGAGGAGTTATGGGTATTTCCACAAAGTGTGTAGAGAGACCTAAGGGGAGATTTGGTGTGTTGGAGTGTAGAGGAGAGGAGGAAGGGTAGAAGGGATTGATGGGTATTTCCACAAGCAGGAGAGACGGCGTGAAGGGAATCGCCGGATTTTTTTTTTTTTCGAAAAGGGAAGGAAGAAAGAGGGGTGAAGGGTGAAAAGAGAGTAGAGAACTGCCACCCCGTTTTTTTTTTGTTTTTTTTTTAGATATTTATTTTTATTTCTCTAGTGTAGTGAGATATTGAATGTGTTCTGAGGCTCTTATAATGTTCCGGGAACACAATAAGTGGGAATATAGGAAAAGTGGGGGGGGGGGAGTGAGAGAGTATTTTGAACGAATTTCCCCTGGACAAAGAGAGCTTGTCATAACTAGCGTTTGCCTCGTGGACATTATGTTTCCGTTTGAAACCCAATTCAGTAGCTAAACATATAGTCAAATAACGATGTTAACTATCACGAAATAACATGTAAAGGAGCTATTACGTAAAATAAGATGCGCATATGCACAGTCATTGTGTTCAGTCTTGTTTTTTTGAATAGCTAAAGTTATCAAAATATTATTTATTTCAGAAAATAATTAGTTTTAGTTGTATCTATGAGTTAAAAGTTGAAGGACGTTGTCTACCTGTGTCGTATTGGAAAGTTAAGACAGGATTAAGAGACTTATTATTGCATAAATACTTTATATTTTCCCTAATTAACTTCTACTAAGAAACGTATCATTGTACAAATAACTTTGTTTTCTCTAAGTAACGCCCAGTTAAATACGTTTCATCGCATACTTTATGTTTTCCCTAATTAACTTCTACTAAGAAAAAGTATCATTGTACAAATAACTTTATTTTCCCTAACTAACTCCCAGTTAAATACGTTTCATCGCATACTTTATGTTTTCCCTAATTAACTTCTACTAAGAAACGTATCATTGTACAAATAACTTTATTTTCCCTAACTAACTCCCAGTTAAATACGTTTCATCGCATACTTTATGTACAAATAACTTTATGTTTTCCCTAAGTAACGCCCAATTAGAGACGTACCATCTCATAAGTACTTTATGTTTTCCCTAAATAACTCCCAGTTAGAGACGTATCATCGCATAAGTACTTTATGTTTTCCCTAAATAACTCCCAGTTAGAGACGTATCATCGCATAAGTACTTTATGTTTTCCCTAAATAACTCCCACTTAGAGACGTATCATCGCATAAGTACTTTATGTTTTCTCTAATTAACTCCCAGTTAGAGACGTATCATCACATAAGTACTTTATGTTTTTCCTAATTAACTTTCAGTTAAAGACGTATCATCACATAAGTACTTTATGTTGTTCGTAATTAACTCCCAGTTAGAGACGTATCATCACATAAGTACTTTATGTTTTTCCTAAATAACTCCCAGTTAGAGACGTATCATCACAAAAGTACTTTATGTTTTCTCTAATTAACTCCCAGTTAAAGACGTATCATCACATATGTTTTCCCTAATTAACTCCCAGTTAAAGATGTATCATCACATAAGTACTTTATGTTTTCCCTTATTAACTCCCAGTTAGAGACGTATCATCACATAAGTACTTTGTTTTCCTTTTAACTCCCAGTTAAGACGTGTCATCTCATAAATACTATATGTTTCTCCCTAATTAACTCCTACTCAGAGTCGGATCATTGTACAAAATACTTTCTCGTTTCATCAGGAAGGACTATCAGATTGATTCCGCCGGGTAAAATACGTCACTAAATAATTACATCAGCGACGAGTTCAATCGTCAGTTCAAGGCTCGCCTCGTATGTGATTTATTTACATGTTTCGTGTTGTTTCTTTGTTGCTCTCATGGCGATCAAACTGTATGTAATACACGTGTGGCGCATACACAACCCTAACTACTCAATACATTGATCCACCCTTCGGGTCACACATCACGAGCACGTTACGCCTCGTTCACAATTGTCGACCTCTTACCAAGGTGGTTTCACAAAGTACCCAGGTGGAGTCAATACGGTGTGTTATTGCGAACGTCACATCAGATTTAATCCATAGCATTGCATTGCTACTGTTTTAAAAACACAAATTATAACAGCATACTACTTTAAAAAAATCACCTTTAATTAAGACATACACCTAATAATAATATTTTTGGTGGGGGGAATATAAGGGTGGATGGGGGTTAATAGAAAACTCTTTTTTTCATATTTACAACTGTAAAATTTTCTTTGATCGAGATTTTGATGAATTTTACAGTTAGACCCTATAATACTTTATATATATGAGAAGGTAAACATAACATATTTAATATATATATATTACTCTACGAATATATATATATATATAATACCCTATATTAAACTATGTATACTCAAAATAATAAATATAAAAATTTAAACACAATATGTTTTCATAAATATGCAATTTTTACTTTCTCATAAAGATTTTCTTTTGCTCGAGATTTTGATGAATATTAACGTTTTATGTGTTCCTGAACCCAAAAAAGGGGTCTTTAAAGTTCCATTTGTCCCCATCCATGTGTGTCTGTTTGTACCTTAAGCCGAAATGTTTAATAGGGTTTCATTAAAACTTGATAGTTAGATGTCTTATTATTATGCCTCGAGGTCGAACTGTGATTTTTGGCTCGAGCCCTAAAATTAACAGTTGGGGTACAGGGGGCACAGGGGGTACATGAGATAATTGAGAAAGCAAGGATGGGATGGTATGGACACGTAATGAAGATGGAACAGGAGAATATTCCAATAAGATTAATGAATATTAAGTATGTAGAGAAGAGACTTCCAAAGAAACCAAGAAAGAGATGGGAGGAACAGATAGAAAGTGTGCAAGTGAGAGGAGGAGAGTGGAAGAGATTGCAGGAGGAAGAATGATAGAAGGACAAAGGGAGATTGAGGCATTTTACTAAAGGGACCTGGCCACAGGCTGTAAACAGTTACTAAAATTTGAACAAAATTACAGACACACAGACACACACACATCTCGAAAACAACTTTTTCTGTTTCGGTAATGAAATGTCGACATTTATCAAAATCGAGTGTTCGATTTTTTTTTGATAATCACAATAAAATAAGTCTTACTTTCTCTCTGAGGGGTTAAGAGATAGTAAAATGCTAATGTCAAGATTTTCAAAAGAGAAATAATTATTTAACGTTTGTGGCCTTCAATTTTGACAGCCCTGGGGAATTCACAGCTTTAAATCTGGCCCTGATACAAACTTTCCAGCGTAGCGAGAGGCTAATGTGAACCAGGCCTAGCTCCATCTGATGCCACAAGGGAGTTGGAGCAGATCAGGACAGCACGAGAGAGGTCAGTGGTTCGATCGATGTTCCATCATTCTACTTATATATATATATTTTTTTATTCCTTACTCTCCCGCTCTCCTCTTCTTCTCCTTCATCGACTCTTCCTTTTTCTCTCATCCACTCTTCTACGACCTGACAGATAGCAGGCACTAAGCCATTACCTTTGGAGGAAAGGGTGGATCTAGAATAAAATCCGAACCACGTGAAGGGGAGAAATGAGGTTAGGCCATCTAAGAGACGCTTTCTGGGGCGCCCCCCGACGTTAGCTGTGACCTCAAGGTCGGTGGTTTATTCCCGGCTAGTACTAGAAGAAGATATTATTTTAAATCACTCTCCGAGTATTACTATCCATGCTTGATATCAGCATATTAACATTAATGAGCTAAGGATGAGAAAGGTTTGATTTAGAGGAAATGCACCAATAATTGCGTTAAGGCAGAGTGATAAATTATTTAGGAAACTAACACCTCAGTGCACCCAATCTAAGTTCAAACCTTTACCTTCTCATCATTGTATCAAGATGAGACTGACTTCTTAGTCTGCGTGGAGGACTGTTTTCGTTTAAATTTATCAAGCAGTAGACGAGTGGGTAAGGGGGTCCGATAGTTTTAGCTCACTGCGCAGATAGTAAAATTTCTTGGGCTGAGACATTCAATTCCTAGAAAGAAATGTTCTCTGAATGTTCTCTTGTTAATCTTAAAGTGGAGCACTCAAAGTCACAAACTAGACTATACAAAACCCGTTGGGAATTGGAATTGCGCATGCGCGACATTTAAAATTGCCTATTGAGAAAATGTAATAAATAGGTAGCTGTCTCTTTTTATTTTAGTATCGCGTTTTATTAACCTTTCGGCTCATACACATATGTACTAATTATGCTAATCTGTTAGGAAGAGGAAAGTTGAGCTTAGAGTAAGTGTAAAATGTACTCACATTTGCCTGAAGAGAGTGGAAAAAATACCTTACTACCCCCGACCGGGATTTGAACCACTGGGGTACTAGTGGGTCCCTGGGAGAAGATGGGTTGTGGGGGAAGGGTTGAAAGTTATGCAGGTAAAATTATTTCTAGGCAATTACATTTTTTCGACTATAAATACAGGACAGTAAATAATCAATTTATTAAATGAAAAGTTTGAAAAAAATAGACTTAATAGTTAATAGTTTTTGATTATTTTTAATATTCTGTATCTCATAATTATTTTATAAATAACTGTTCAGATTTTTTGACTTGTGTCTATTGAGAAAATAAATAAAACATAGTATGTATATTTCATATTTAATATTTAACGTTTCAAATTTCTGTATAATAACTTATGAGATCAACATTCTTTAATTAAATATTATTACTAAACGTCCTGGGATCATGCAGCCATTGAAGCTAGTTTGTTTCCATTGAGATGTATGGTTACACTGGTCAAACACAATTAATGTGACTGAAACATCGAGTGCAATAAAGAAATTTCCTCCCGATAATAGCTTTGAATTGATTTCTATTTTTTATTCAACCAATTTCTTTACAAACTATTTTTGTTTTCCTCGATTGACAAATGATCACCGATCTTGTTTATACTTAACAGAATTAATTCTTACTTGTTTTAAATATATACATAGGTGATTTATACAAGATTTTGAAAACACAAAATTATTAATTTTTTTTTTCTAAAATTTGGTGGCGGGAGTAATGGGGACATTAATCAATTTACAATCTGCATCGTGATGGAATGGTCTAAGGCGTCCCTCTCGTGTTGGACTAGATTGCCGATGACGCGAAGATAGGGGTTCGAATCCCAGTCATGTGTGTTCTGAGGTTTTCCTAAAGGGTTACCCACTCTCCTTCCACGCAATTGTGAGTTAATTTCTTCTCAAATTCTACCTTCCTCATCTTCTATTTTATCTTAGAGCCGTGTCTTACTACCCTTTCGGATTATACGCTTATATACTAATCACACTAATGTGTTAAGGATTGAGAAGGTTTAATTTAGAGGAAGTGCACAAGTGTTTGCGTGGAGAAAGAATGTAAAACCATTTAGAAAAAACCACCCTCGGTGCACCCAACCGGGATTAAATCCCGATCTCCCCATCTTTGGCAGCCTAGTCTCTAGTCTATTGCGAGAGTAGCGTCTTAGACCATGCGGTCATCAAAGCGGCTTTATTCTACTTTCGTAATTCTTGTCTTTGTAGAAACCCAAACGGGTAATAAGACGGGAGAGGGGGGAAGTGGGGTGTTTGGGGGGAGGCGTGGAAGGGGGATGGGTAGGGTGAGGGAGGATCTAGAAAAAAAAAATATAAGTATCCGGTAACACATTCAAAAAGGTCACCCCCTGCTAAAACTACCCTCGGTGTACCAGGCTGTGGGTGAGTTGGGTATTTGACCCTTGACCTTATGTCAGCAGCGAAAAAGTCCTGTATGATCCCATCTCCTTATAACCACTCGACAACCTCTTCATATGTGTATAGTAAATAAGGAAATAGATCGATCTTAACATAAAACAAACCAAAATAGAACTCACGAGTTTCAAAGGAAAAAAAAATCTCCCACGTATTACAAAATCAACCTCTGCGCCGTCTAGCGCCAGACAAATAGGTCGGTGGGGGGAAGAAGCGCTGTCCCTGGATGTAGGTGTATTCCAAGCACCCACACCCGACTCTATGAACACCCACGTCTGACCTCAGGGTGTGGGTTGCATGACGCCACGTGACCACTACCATAAGTTTCACCTCTGACTTCCAGCTTCCAGCATATTACACAGATTCTACAGTAGTCAAGGGCGCTTAATTATTTGTCCTTTTTTTTTAAAAAAAAAGCCTTGTTTTTATTCATTTCGACACCTTAGCTCACTCGGTAGCGTGTCAGTGTATTGATCTGAGGGTCCCGGGTTTGATTCCAGGCATGGCCGAAACATTTTTCATTGGTAAAATGTGGGTTCACCCTTTCACAGTGATGAATTAACGTTCAGAGACTGGATGTTGTGCCTGTTCTAGTCTTAAGTTAGATTATAAGGCATATGAAGCTGCGACAGACCTAACAAGCCGGTAGTGGATAATATATGGCTTGAATAAAAAAAACTGACCCAGGCCACAGGCTGGAAACAGTAATGGATGTAAATGTGTTTCTTCACCACTTCATACTACCCATTCGGATAATACGTATATGAAATAATTACGACCCAATTGGGTGACAGCAAGGTATAACGTGCTACTCTCGTGTTAAACTAGACTGCCAATTACGGGGAGATCCGAGGTTCAAATCTCATTGGGGTGTACTAAAGTTTTTTTTTTTCCAAAGTGGTTTTCCACTCTTCAACCAAATGTGGATACATTTCCTTTAAATATAACTTTCCTAATCCCTAAAGGTTAGCGTAATTAGTACACAAGCGTATTACTCGAACGGGTAGTAAGATGCGGGGCTAAAAAAAAAGTTCTGCCCGGATTTGAGCCAGGTTCCCCTAAACTTGTGGTGGAACGTCCGATTAAAATAGAAAAAATAAACGTGCTGATAACACTTCCCCTCTTACTCTGACGAGTATACACACTCACTATACTATTAGAGCCTGGACAACATTGACTTACATTTCAAAATTATATTTTTCTTGTTTCCTTTTATAGATAGATATACATATTAACACGAACTTTTTTTTATCTACATCCTGGCAGGAAGATTCCTACCAGCCATCTTCATGGATAGACCAAACATCCTGCCTGAGTTGTAGGTGGGTGATTTATTAAAAAAACGCATACAATTTTTTTGTGTGATAATGTATGACTATTTTGTAGAATCATTAAATGATTTATGTTTTTTTTTTACAATGTTATACCTTTAAAACTCACCAAATACAACGTAAATACACTAACATGGGGAAATTTGATCTTATTTTATTTTGACTGGTAGGTGACCTGGTGGTCTAGGGGTAAGGTGTCAGACTTCTGTGCTGGGGTCCGGGGTTCAATCCTCAGTCCCGGCACAGATTCATCTGATTGCCAAACCCTTCCTTCACCTCTGACAAGACGTATATTAATCACAACTTGTGAATGTGAGGAATGCCAGGCCTCCACCGTGGTTCGGATTCCACGTTAAACTGTAGGTCCTCCATTTCATCTCACAATCACCCTACCATTACATGTTAGCGTAAGTGCGTATAACCCGAACGGGTAGTAAGACGCAGTGCTAATAATAATAATAACAATAATAATAATAATAATAATATTTTGACTGGCCACTACGTCACAAATAGTCAACATCCTTAAAGTTAGTGATTATTACTGTTGAGTGTACAATGCTACCACTTGAAGGGAATATTGATTGTAAAGACCTACATTTTCCCATCGAAGCTTACTTCTGCCCATATAGCCTGCATAACTTAGTTAGAAATGACCCTTCTGCCCTCTTCCCTCCCCCTCCCCCAACATCCCCTTACTATAGAGGTCACATAACAATGGTTTATTCCGCGCTCCCACAAATGCCCCTTCCTTCCTCTATTCTAAATCCTACTGGAAAGGGAAGAGAGTGGAGAAGAATTAAACCAAAAGGGACGAAGAGGGGTATAAGGGCTTCATCCAGGCGAGATTATTGTGGGATTTAAATAGCACTCTTTTAAATTCAAGGTTATATAAACACAAGACTTACACACAAACTTAAACCAGGATAAATAATTTAATGCCACTGTTGAATGTTTTTTACTGGGGATGTAACTTGCACCCGCTGAACCGACTGTTTATATCCACCCACGAATTGATTTACAAACAAACTTAATGATAGAACACACACAACACCCAGTTGTCCGGACATTAAATGAACCCCAATTTCAACTATCCTAATTTTTTCAACCTTTACGGGAATCGAACCCAGGATCTGGGATGTTCCTTACCTGTGACGTCATGGCTGGTCAAGATAGAATTTTCCATGCTAATGAATGTACGTTCTATTCAGCGAGTTTTAAAGATATACCGTCAAAACAAAAACTACAAATTCTGCAATAGTTCTAAAAATATTCCTACAGTCTCACAAACTTATTATTATTTTTATCTTGAAGTAGTTTTTCTGCAAAAGTGTTTTTTTATAAATCATCTAAAACCCAGGCTATTTGGCTGCTTGATCACAAAATTGGCCTCTAGGAATCCTCCTGCCAGGACGCAGATTAGAAAAGTCCATGATAGTAAACAAGTAACAATAGTTTTAAAAGAATGCACCGGAGGTTTGTTTACTTTTTACCCCGGGTACGTAAACAGGGAATACATTCAAGCTATAAAACAAGTAAAAGCAAAGATAATGATGGAAATAAACAAATATGCTTTAATGAAATCAGTTTGTCAGCACATACATTAAAATAATACAAGCACCATCCAGTTAGTGAAGTTTTAGGCTAATAATGGATTCCTAAAATTGATAACTCCGAAGCGAGTTAACTAGTGTCACCACTCAATTGTCAAGGTGGAAAGCGCCAACATTAGTAAAAAATAGGCAAACTCCTGGTTATGCTTGGTATGGGTAGCCTCCCCATTTGAAACACAAATACCGCATCAGTCAATAAACAGTTACACTAACACGAATACCCTACACAATAAGTTAACCAGTTAACTTGGATAAATAAACTAGTAGTCTTACAATAGGGGATGAAGACTACCCATGCTAGTGAGGCTAGCATAATCCATTTTAATCAAGTTATAATAATTACACAAGCTACAGAGTGTTTATTTCGGCCATATATATTCCGGCTAAACTGTAGATGGAAGTTCCAATCCAGGGTTCTAGGCCTAAGCACAAAATGACCCGGCAAATAACCAATTGGTTATAGCCAGACTCGAGGTGTTCAAACCCAGAAGGGGAAGACATGTCCTCACAAAGTGACGATATCAAAATATGTAACAAACGCGAGCCATGCCTGAAGGGCAAAGGACCCACAAGTTAAGCACCACAACACGGCGAACAACAATCATTAAATAGCTCTAAAAACGCGAGCCATGCCTGACGGGCAAAAAATCCACTAGTTGAACAACAATGATAAAATTGCTCTACAAACGCGAGCCATGCCTGAAGGGCAAAAGATCCACAAGTTGAACAACAATCATAAAATTTCTCTACTAACGCGAGCCATGGTTGAAGGGCAAAAGACCCACAAGTTGAGTACCACAATAAGGCAAACTACAATCATGGCGTGAAGCGCCCCCAGTAACTCTAAGAGAACCGACCAACACCTAATAAGGCACAATGCCATGCCTGGAACAACCTAAACAACCCCTTTAGTGCCTGAAGGCACTGCAGACTACGACATGGTCATGCAGGCCATGGAGTGGGACACACTACTACCTAAACTGCGGGTCTGAAGGACCTAGTATATATCAGTGACATAGAACGTCACCAATGGCTAGCACAGCGAACCAGAAAGTTTAAGAATAAACTACATTTAACTAATAAAGATATGAGTTGATTATATATATAATATTATAAAATAAATATGACAAGTCAAGGTGATTTATTTGTGGGGCGGATGAGGGCCCCTAACCTCAGGGGCCCTTGTGCATAGCACACTTGGAACATGCCTTAATCTGGGCCTGGGTAGATATCACACAACGCTCATGGCAGACAGGCACAAAAACTCTTCATTTTATTGATATAGATTATAGAAGCTAGAAGAAGAATATGTTTTGTCCATGGCTTATCCTTTGTAGCTCCCTGAGCTAAGAACTACCAGTAAGACAACTCCACACGCATTTGAGATATAACGTCAACCTCAACGGGATTTGAACCGGAACATCAACTTGAAGCACAAACACTTTGACCATTGGAAAGCGAGTTTGTTCACATAGCGTGCAGCGAGTTTAGACGCTCTAACGTTTGATTCTCCTTCCTGTCCCGCTGTCGAGGTGAACCCAAGTTTTCCCGCCGTCAACCTGGGCGGATGTTCAACTTCCTGTCTCAGGGCCTGAGATGTTTCCACTTGGAGGGCAGGACAGATCTAAACACAACGAATACAAACTTGAGATGTAATTGAGGGATTTGATACACATTTGATTAAAACACAATGTTGTCGACATAAGTGGTTTTGGGGTAAAGTAGCTCCCCTTAGGACCCAGGACCCGATGTTCGTGGGTTAAAACCCAGATAAGGTTGGTGGATTTTTCTTGAGCGATAAAAGTTCGTAACACAACTTCCTACGGAAGGGAAGTAAAGCCATCAGTCCCATGTCAAATGTGGAATGTAAATGATCCTTGGAAGGTATGTGGAATACCTTTCCGGTGAAATTGGTAGGCTCTTTTTCGCCCGCTCGTAGAATTTCAGTGCGTGCGGAAGGCAACGGGGAACTATCGCACCTTCTGAATTTCCCAAGTACACGTGATTTCTACCAGATGGTTCGGATAGCACTAACCAGCTGAACGGCTGAGTGTAATCACCAGCTCCGAATGGAAGCCTCTCAAACAAAACTTAGGCTGTAACTCATCAGTCAATCAAAGTTATTTTAAAAGGTGGGGACGTAGGCGCCCGCGGGAAAAGGCTAGTGTTTTTGCAGTTTTTATAGCAACATTTTTTTATCCTAAATAAATAAAATATTGTTTCAATAGAAACATAGAGCGAGTTTAATTTTCTTCACATGGTGACCTCAACAGTCCTTGAATATCTGTCAAGGGTGTTCTGGAATTTAATATAACTTTTTCTCTTCATTTAAAAAGTTTCTCACCTAATGCCGTTATGCTCATGACAGATATTCAACAAATGTTGGTGTCAACATGTGAAGTAAAAGTTAAACACTATGTTCTATTAAACCAACATTTTATTTATTTAGGCCAAAAAATGTTTTGTATAAAAACTGCAAAAACACTAGCCTTTCCTTGCTTTCCCTACATCCCACCCTTAACATATGGCATTTTTTAGTTATAACATATACACTAGTAGTTAACAACCCCTAGATAGCAGCAAAATTTACAGGAGAGCCTATTTGAGAGCTAGTCCATATACTAAAACTACCTTTATACATTCATACCGTCAATATTATGTATCTGAAACTGTCACTTTCGATAGATATTATCAAAACTATAAAATAGCCCTACTAATATATTTTAATGTTGCCCGCAGAAAAAAGTTTATGTTTTTTAAATGTTTCTTTACCTCAATCTATTATAGCTTAGAAACTCGCTACTACACCTAAAAGGCTTTAAAATAAATATAGCATCAATAAATTTAGAAGTTTACGAGGATAGAAATATGACTTAGAAACGAACTTAACAACTACATGGCTAAGAATCTAGCACTGACATATACATGCTTTAGAATTAAATAGAAACTCAACATATTTTGGAACATACCTTAAAAATTAGCTTAGACAGCTACACAACTAGGAAACTAACAAATACATACCTTAGATCAAAAAATCCACACAGCTTAAAAATTACTGGAGTAACATGACTTATAAAATAGCTAAGACATCTTCATGACTTAAAAACCAACTACTGACTAGGTAAGACAACCACATTAATTAAGAAATATTAAGGTATGTTTTGATTTATAACTAAACTTAAGACATTTACAGACTTAGAAATAGCAGGACTTTTACACAACTAAGGAACTTGTTATCACTCGCTTGCAGTTTGAGTCGTGATGACGACGTTGGGTTCAGACACGTGTGGGTAGGGGTAGTAGAAATGTTGGTGAAAGTGTCCCGGCAACGTTAGTCGCGGTGGGAAAGGAGGGTGTTCCGGCAACGTGAGTCTCGATGGAACATGAGGAAATCCCGAGGTAGGGTGTTTGTCCCAGCAACGTTAGTCGTGGTGGTAAGTAGGATGGTGTCCTGGCAATGTTAGTCGCGATTTTCTATATTCTGTCTTTCAAGGTGCGCGCTCAGTCTGGCCGCCCCCTAAGGATTTCTAGAGATACAAGTGGGGACACTACTCTATGGGTTTACTCATCTCGCCTATCCGATCAAGCCTTTGGGGCGTCCGTGGCACCCTCTACCCTACTCAATAACTGGTGTAATTAAGTACGTTTGGCCTGGACACGTGAGACGGGGAGTAACATATAAGTAAAGGTTGCTGCATGGTAGAGCACAGAGAAGAGTTGCATTCTTTTAGAAATCCCGGGTTATTTATGAAGTTGTTTGATATTTTAAAAAATTTTTTACTCTAAAATGTAGGTAAACGTTCTCACCAGTTAAAATGTTTGAATTTTAAGTTTAAATTGTTTTTAAAAAGAGTGTGATAACTTACATACAACACTATGAAACAAATCCCATGTTATCTTAAAAGCTTCTGTTGGACAATCAAAATATGACTTAATTTGATAAAGGAAGGCTGGTTCTAGGTTTCTAACCTTTCGACTAACTTGCCTCGGTGCTAGTGTGTCCGGAGCTCTTAGATGCTGAAACCTAGAGGTCCTGGATTCAATTCACGGCTAGTACCGGGGGATTTTTCTCAAAAGAGGAATAATTCCTATGGTCACCAGCGTTTGGTTGATTGCCTTTGCCCCTTCATATTCACTTCCACCATCGCCTCACCTCATTGGCACATAGAAAGAGCCCCCACGGAAAAGACGTACCATCAGTACATTTGGGCGTCCCCTGGACAACGGTGCATTAGTACTGGCTAATATTTCAGCAAACTTAAATACAGAGTGATGTAATCCAAACTCGCCATTACTATTAACTTTTGCTTTAATCTCAAAAGTACAATATTTGTAAAACGTCATTGAATTTTTTAAAAAAAACTTTAAACTAAATTTTTTAGCTTTGTAACTAGTTAGAAACCTGCTGAAATTTTCCGTTTGCATTTGGTTGAAAACAATATTTAAAAATATTAAACAGATTCCTAAATAATTCGGGATTTCTAGACGTAATTCAACGCGTCTCAGTGCTTTACCATGAATCCATCTTAAATTCAATTTTCATAGGTAGGGCTTTATCTGACATCTAAAAGTTACTAGATCAACTTTCATGTAACCACGTGTTAAGATATGATAGATATTTTGAGTACCTATAGAATAACGCTATTAAAATAGTTGAACAGGGGTTGACAATTAGTTGATCGCTAGTGACAGGTCGAGCTCGTAAGAAAACTACATCGTCTTTAAAAATAAATCTCGTGTTGACGAGACGGCCGAAGACGGGGAGATCGGGGTTCGATCCCAGTCGGATGCACTGAGGTGTTTTTTTCTAAACTGTTTTCCACTCTCCTTCCACGCAATTACAAGTGAATTTTCTCTAAATCGGGTAGTAAGACGCGGTGCTAAAAAATAAAAAATAAATAAAATAATAATTATTATAATAATAATAGTAATAATAATAATAATAATAATAATAAATAATTCTTAGTGCCTCTTAAGCTTTCAAAAATATCAAGTAGGCCTACTTGCAAGTAATATTTTTGAGTGTGACCAAATCAACCATGATGAATCATTAATAGGTAATGTTACAAGAAAATTAAATAGTTTTTTTAGCACTGCATCTTAGTAGCGGGCTATACGCTTATTTACTAACCACGCTAATGGTTTTAGGGATGAGGAGGGCCATATTTATAGGAAGTGCATCAGCATTAGCATTGAGGTTGTGAACCATTTTGTAAAACCACCCTCAGTATACCCGATCGAGATTCAAACCACCGTAATCGGCGGAGTCTGTTATACTGCAAGAGTAGCGCCTTAGACCATTCGGCCTTCAAAACAAGTTTTAAATAGTTAAATATGAGAAAATAAAGTTTTTCAATCTAATTTTTACTGAACGATGGCGATTTAAGTATTTGAGGAAGCTTGAATTTAGGGAATTAATATAATATGTATGAACACGAAAAAAAAAAGGGCAAAAATAGAAAAGATGGGTGATCACGGAAAATTTGATATCATAATTTTAAAACGCTAACGGTGCCCAAAAATATTGCCAACCTTTCTAGTAGAATGTTTTTCAATTTTAGTCGCAAAAAATTATGTAGGTCCTTCTTATAAAAATGAAACTAAGTAAATCCAGTAGGTAAATTGAACTGTGCTTAGAAATTCACTCTAAATATCCAAACTAAATTTTAAAGTATATATTGGTCATTTTAAAACTTTGTATTGATCACTTCACCCCCCTCCCACCACCCCAAAAACAACCCTTAGAAGGTACTATATCCACGCGATAAAGATGGTGAAATATTTTCCGGAACGAAGTAATCGATAAAGGTAGTCAAGTCTTACCATTTCCTACTTGGTAAAGAGAGATTCGTGAATAAGCCATGAAGTCAGCATTGTATTGACGTCCGTTATGAATAAACTGGTGGTGAAGTTTCCAAAGACCGGATCTCATTTCACGTGCACTTTTTTGAGAGTTGATTTCTTTTTCCACGTTAGTATTTAATTATTAAAAAATAAATAGAAAAAGATAGGGGGAAAAAAAAGCAGGTGGGGGAAGTTGGAATAAAACAATAAAAAAAAAGTGTTGATGGTACAGAATAAAAAAAAATCGAAAAAATATACGTACTAGGAATGAAAGATTCTTTAAGGGGAAATGGGGAGGATCGGGTGGTGAGGGGGGGGAGGAAGATGAAGTATTCCGATGTTGCCGGGTCGTGCTTTATCGGTGATCCTGAGCTAGGTATAGGATGTCATGTGTTTGGAAGATATGGCAACGTTGGTTTGTTGAGAGGGTATTGATATGGGCTACATGACCAACATGTTCCGTTACAAAATGTACACGACAGAAGTAAAGGTTTTGAAAAGTTTTTCTAGTTCTCAACTTTTTTTTTTTGACGTTGAAGTTGCCTACTCGATGATTTCAAAGGTATTTAACAAATCAACCTGGATATTAATTTGACGCACTCTAAGCACTATCACACTTTGATACCAATGTAAAAAAAAGTAGAAAAAAGAGGGAATAAAATGAGTAGTTCACCCTGCGAAGCCTCTTGTCTATGTGCTGATAACAGGTCCTCTCTTCCACTGACGAGTATTAACACTTATTCTACTATTGGCGTCTGGACAGCAGTGACTTCCATTTCTAGGTATACAAATGTTTCCACGGACTTTTTTAATTTACATCCTGGAAGAAAAATTCCTACTGGCCACTTTCGTGAATAGACTAAATATTCTTAGTTATAGACAAATTCAAACAAACGTTTACAAAAAATTAATACCTACTTAAGGAACCCAAAAATATTTTTGTGACAAAAGAAAGACTAATTTTAGAATCGTTTAAAACTTATGGTTTTTTGTTTCAATGTTAGATCTTTAAAACTCGCCGAATAAAACTTAAAATTTCCTCCTGACTTGCCGCTACGTCACAAATAGGAGACGTCGTTAACACAGGCTATGGGTCATTAGCGTCTGGATCTCCGAATCACTCTCAACTCACCTACTACTAAGAGACCAGGAACCAACCGGATTCGAACTGTGGAACAATGAATCATCTCTTTGAAGCGCAACACCTTAGCTATCTCACTCACAGCATGAGGCCGATAATCTTAATTAAAGTATTCGGACTTTCATCATCACATTTGTCCGCATCGCTGGGCACGTACCAGTCAGTACCAGTCTTGTCTAGTCTGCTTTTACCAGTGATTAGTGGTTCGATTCCCGGCTGGGTTTACTGAGGTGGTTTAAAAAAATATATATATATTCCAAATTTTCCTCCACGCAAATGTGGACACATTTCTTCTTCATCCTAACTTCCTCATCCCTACCCTATCAGTGTAAATATATAGATAGCCCGGACGGGTAGTAAGATGAGCAGAACAGAAAATATATAACTAATTATATAAAAGACTATTCATGCTATGGCAAAAAGCTCTCTTTTTTTTTTGTCACTTGGTCTTTTCGCGATTACAGTGCGATCATAACCATGAACGCAAATGTGTCCTTGGATATCTTGAGACACTATCCACCCCCCACTCCCCCTGTTTTTTCACCAACATGATTCGAGAATAATTACCTTTAACTAGAACAAATCCACTTGTTATCAGAGTTACGTTTGATGCATAAAGTCACCTATCACGTGAGTTTGTAGATAAAACCCTATTGTACGACCTTACGGAGGAATTATCAGCAGTACACTCAGTTACAATAAAATAGAGACCCTTTCCCATATAGGATATATTATACATTGGTGAATGTTCTGTATAGGTTCTTTTGATGGGTTGATATAATTGGCCCTGTGATGTGGTGGTCAACCTGGCTATGAACTTGTAGCTCAGGGGTTTGATTCCTCGCTGGTATCTTGGGTATTTTTTTCTAAAGGGGAATTACTTCAACGGTAACCAGGGTATGGTTAGTAAGAATTGAGTTAGGTTTAAGTGTTTCCACTGGTTTCACACTCTCATACTCACTATCACCATCATATTATCTTATCGGGACATGTAAAGAGCATCCACGGAAAGGATGTACGATTAGTACATTCGGGCGTCCCATGGCCAACGGTACATTAATACTGGCTAATCTGTACACTACTGGGCTACGAATGATGTAGCAATATATATACTCAAACCCAGGAAACCCTTACGAATATTCGAGATTCGATAAAATATCAGAGTCAAGATTTTTTTTAATAGTGATTTTTTCCAAATTTTAATGGAAATACTGCTTATTTGTAGTTCAGACCATAACTTTTGAACAAACTTAACCACATTACTTCATTCCATTAAGTAATACTGAATTATTTATTTATTTTCAGTATTTAACGTGCATTTTCTGAACCGACTGATTATATCAGCACACAAGAATTTCTATGAGCGAGAGTGAAAGGCTTGCCAATTTTTCTGGGAAAGGTATTTTCAAATACTTCCCAGAGTTCTTTTACATGCCACTATCGATATGGAGCGATGGCTTTAATTCCCCTCCAAACTAGGCTATGCTATGGATTTTTATCGCTCAAGAAAAATTCGTGGACCCCGGCTGGGTTTGAGCCAACGATTACCTGGTCTTGAGGTGTGACCTTTACCCTTAGACCACCAAGGTTGACTTAACACCTAACTGAATGCATAAAATGTAATTGAATCCATTAATGTCATATAGATGCATTTCCGTATAGTAAAATTAACAATTAACATTTATATTTTTTAATATATTTCCATCCCACTTTCTTTTTTCTCTCCAAGATTTAGTTTTTAGATTTTTGAGATTCTTTGGTAAAATGAAGATTCGGATTAATAAAGTACAGGATTCGAACCAACTCTTAATGAGGATTGTACCGTTTTCAATCATTATTAAAAATATATACATCCACATTAAAATTAACAAAATCAGGATATTATAGCGTTGAAGAAGTCTTCGAAGAAGGTTTTCAGTAAACTACTCTTATGTATATTATCCTCATAAAAACACATCCTCTTGTAAATCCTAATACATATTTTCTCTGTATAAATTTTGAACCAAATTGTTTAAGTATCTTTTTAACAAATTTCAAATTTTTAAAAATATATTATTTGTAAACTAACCTAAAATTATTTTTAATTTGTAAAAATAACAATGTATTCTTATTTACATGGAAAACTATTCCCTAATATTAATTTTAAACTAAATATTCAAGGTCAATTAAAAAATCAAATCAGCTATAATTTGCCATCAGTAAGTTAAAATTGAATTTATTTATTTAAAAAAAATACATTTAGTATTGTTGATAATGTAAAATAGTCCCCCAAAATCAATTTTGTACAAAATTGTTGAAGCCATTTGAATTTTTTATCTAAAAAAAATCAGTCATCAGTAAACTACAGTAATTTTTTTTATGGAAACAAAAATATAATTATTTTTAATATAAAAATACTCAACAAATACTCATTTTTAACAACATCTCTAGAGCTTTTAAAATATTCAAATTAATAAAAAACAGACTAAGCAATAAACTATTCTCAAACAAAACTCCCCCCCCACCCCCAAAAGTAGGCCTATCCAGTTTTATTTGTTATTTCGAACGCTCTTAAGACATAGGCCTACATTTTAAACAAAATGGTTTAAGCCATTTTCAAAATATTTAGAATTGTGGAAAATCAGTCATCATTAAACTACCCTTTAGTGAGTTTTAACCCAAAAACCAAGAATAAAGTGTTGTTTTGAAGGTCAAATACTCCTTATATTCCCATTTTTTTTATCACAGCTTTTTACTACCTGCTCTTTGTTCAGGTAATACGAATATGTGGCAATTACTATAATGGTATAGGAATGAGGAGGGAAGCATTTTTGAGGTAATCTACCCGCATTTGCTTAGAAGGAGAGTGGGAAACCCTTTATGAAATACCACTCTCAGTCGACCCGACTCTGATTCGAACCCCGATCTCCCCATCATCAGCAGGCCAGTCTAACACGAGAGTGACGCATTAAACCATCCGGCCACTGAAGCGTATTATATTTACATTTTTAAACAAAATCCTTACAGCCATTTTCGAAAAATTTGAATAAAACAAAAATCATTCATCAATAAACTACCTTTAATTTGAGGGCTAAGGTCAAAATATTAATCAAAATTTAAAATATATATTAAATCTAAATATCAAGTTAAAAAAAATACTTCAAGACCGTTTCAGATCTGTTATGAGGAACAGATAGACAACTAAACAGACATGGAGACATGCATACTGTAATTGTAAAATCCACTTTTGGGAGGGGGGGGGGTGGGGGTTGGACACACAAAACTTAAAGATTCAACATAATATGTTTGTATTTTCTAAAAAGCTGATCCAAATGTCCATTAGTTAGAAAATCAAGTTTTTTATAATTTTATTATTTTATAGGTACTTCATTCATCTTGTCGATATCTTAAACACATAGGTGTCGTTAACGACTTAATCTAGTTGGATAGGTAGATAAAGAGATGTATTAAAAGGAACTTAGCTCTTGACCTTTGTCATCAGATATAGAAACGCCAATCAAACTAACATTTAAACTAAATTAAGTGTTTTTAAATTTAGTTCTTTAATCACAAAGGATATTTGTTTATTTAGGTGCACCAAGTCTTTCTACCAGTCAGGGATCTTCGCATATTTGCACCAATAGAGTAGGATTGATAAAAGTACGATTTAAAGGAAATGTACCCGCATTTGTGAGTAGAGAGTTGAAAACTATTTAGATAAAAACCTCAGCTTGCACGACCGGGACTCGAGCCCCTATCTGCCCGTATTGAAAGTTCAATTTATTGCAGGAGTAACGCCTTTAAGACCACGTGGCCACTGAAGATTGAATGTTTATTTTTTAGGAACGTATACTCCGTTTAAGGTAACAGCTTTCTTATGAGTTCTACTATGAACCTTTCATATAATTTAAACCATAGTGGATCAAGGTAACCTTCTTACCTTTCAGTTTAAACGAATTCTATATAGCTTGACAGATTTATTCATTATGACGTATTCAGCTATTACTAAAGGAATAGGAGTTAAGGACAGTATTTTTTGCAGTTTTTATAGCAAAACATTATTTTGGATAAAATAAATAAAATATTGCTCCAGTACAAACATAGAGCTTAACTTTCTTCACGTGGTGATATCGACAGTTCAGTGAATAACTGTCGAGGGGTGTCCTAGAATTTAGTGACAACTTTTTGTCTTTATTTAGTCTAAGAGGTTTCTCAGCTAATGCCGTTGTGCTCACGAGTCATGACTAATATTCAAGAATTGTTTCACCATCTGAAGAATATTATACTCTAAATGTCTACTGGAGAGACGAATTGATTATTTCTCCGATTTTATTTTTTGCTATTAAAACAGCAAAAAATACTGCCCTTAACAAACAACTTTCCCTTCCACAGTAACCCGCCGGAGCACGGAGTTGTATTACAGACGTATAGAAATCCCGCGTTGATTACCAAGCGGGTCGTTATTTTAAAATTTGGTTTACACCATACAGGAGGTGTATATCCTTTTAAACACACTTCGTTGGACGCATGATCTAAGGCATCGTTCTTTCAATATACTAGACTGCCGATGACGAGGATATCGGGGTTCAAATCCTGTTCGGGTTATCTGAGGATGGTTTTTTTTCCTAAATGGCTTTCCATTCTCCCTCAACACAAATGAGTGTACAGTGCCTCTAAATTAAACCGTTATCATCCTTAACAGATGAGCGTGATTAGTACATAGGTGTATAATCCGAATGGGTAGTAAGAGGTGTGGCGAATATATATATAAACTATATATATTCGTAACACCTCTTACTACCCATTCGGATTTATATATTCATGTATATTAAGATTAAGAAACTTACACTTTAAGTATATATATAAAACTATATATATTCGTAACACCTCTTACTACCCATTCGGATTTATATATTCATGTATATTAAGATTAAGAAACTTACATTTTAAGTATATATATATAACTATATATATTCGTAACACTTCTTACCACCCATTCGGATTTATATATTCATGTATATTAAGATTAAGAAACTTACATTTTAAGTATATATATATATAACTATATATATTCGTAACACTTCTTACTACCCATTCGGATTTATATATTCATTTATATTAAGATTAAGAAACTTACACTTTAAGTATATATATAAAACTATATATATTCGTAACACTTCTTACTACCCATTCGGATTTATATATTCATGTATATTAAGATTAAGAAACTTACATTTTAAGTATATATATATATAACTATATATATTCGTAACACTTCTTACTACCCATTCGGATTTATATATTCATGTATATTAAGATTAAGAAACTTACATTTTAAGTATATATATATAACTATATATATTCGTAACACTTCTTACTACCCATTCGGATTTATATATTCATTTATATTAAGATTAAGAAACTTACATTTTAACTATATATATATATATATATAACTATATATATTCGTAACACCTCTTACTACCCATTCGGATTTATATATTCATGTATATTAAGATTAAGAAACTTACACTTTAAGTATATATATAAAACTATATATATTCGTAACACCTCTTACTACCCATTCGGATTTATATATTCATGTATATTAAGATTAAGAAACTTACATTTTAAGTATATATATATAACTATATATATTCGTAACACTTCTTACTACCCATTCGGATTTATATATTCATTTATATTAAGATTAAGAAACTTACATTTTAACTATATATATATATATATATAACTATATATATTCGTAACACCTCTTACTACCCATTCGGATTTATATATTCATGTATATTAAGATTAAGAAACTTACATTTTAAGTATATATATATAACTATATATATTCGTAACACTTCTTACTACCCATTCGGATTTATATATTCATTTATATTAAGATTAAGAAACTTACATTTTAACTATATATATATATATATAACTATATATATTCGTAACACTTCTTACTACCCATTCGGATTTATATATTCATGTATATTAAGATTAAGAAACTTACATTTTAAGTATATATATATAACTATATATATTCGTAACACTTCTTACTACCCATTCGGATTTATATATTCATGTATATTAAGATTAAGAAACTTACATTTTAAGTATATATATATATATAACTATATATATTCGTAACACTTCTTACTACCCATTCGGATTTATATATTCATTTATATTAAGATTAAGAAACTTACATTTTAAGTATATATATATAAAACTATATATATTCGTAACACTTCTTACTACCCATTCGGATTTATATATTCATGTATATTAAGATTAAGAAACTTACATTTTAAGTATATATATATAACTATATATATTCGTAACACTTCTTACTACCCATTCAGATTTATATATTCATGTATATTAAGATTAAGAAACTTACATTTTAAGTATATATATATAACTATATATATTCGTAACACTTCTTACTACCCATTCGGATTTATATATTCATGTATATTAAGATTAAGAAACTTACATTTTAAGTATATATATATAACTATATATATTCGTAACACCTCTTACTACCCATTCGGATTTATATATTCATGTATATTAAGATTAAGAAACTTACATTTTAAGTATATATATATAACTATATATATTCGTAACACTTCTTACTACCCATTCGGATTTATATATTCATGTATATTAAGATTAAGAAACTTACATTTTAAGTATATATATAACTATATATATTCGTAACACCTCTTACTACCCATTCGGATATATATTCATGTATATTAAGACTAAGAAACTTACATTTTAAGTTATACGATTTTTTAAAGCTGAATTTAGCTAATTTAGATCAACTCATAACTATATATATATATATGCAACACCTCTTACTACCCATTCGGACAGGGGCGGATCCAGATCATTTTCATAGGAGGGTCATAATTATAAATAAAATAGTTACTTTCAATGTTAGATATCTGTTTAAAGCCATTTAATAGTTTCTCATTCATACTTGATCATATGTATGTTTTACACCGTGGTCATCTCCAATTTTTTTAAATCAGATAGTTTTTATAAACTATTTGAAGTGAACCTCCTTCAATTATAAAAAAAAGTTCACTCTAGAATCTTATGAGTAGTCCTCGCCTTTATTTGTTTTTAAATTAGATTCTTTTATAAACGATATAAAGCGTTCTTCACCTAGACATTTTTGAAATTTGGATGCCCCTCGAAGCTATTTAGAATGATCCTCAGTTATCTTTTTACGATAATTAGATACCTCTACAAGATAATATTCGAAGTGGTCTTCCACCGGCAATATTTTGAAAATTGAATTATTTCAGATAATATTTGGGGTGTTCCTAGCCTGAAAATTCTTCAAAATTACATGCATCCAGAAGCTATTTGGAGTGGTTCTCCCTTAGATATTTTGGAAATTTGGATGACCTTGGAAAATATTTAGAGCTTTCCTCTGACTTTTTCTGCCAGTTAGATGCCTCTAGTCTATTAGTTATTTGATGTGGTCTTTTCCACAAATTTTTGACAATAGATTGCATCTAGAAATTATTTGGAGTTTTATTTAAGGCCATCTTTCAGCTTCATATTCGATAATATCAGAAAATTTGAAATATATTTTGGGGGATTTATTCCAGGTGTCAGAGTCCCCCACAGTTCCGTCACTCTTCTGTCCACACATAATCTATTTTCGATATTCGTGGATGAACTACTCTCAGGCGATTATTAGTCTTCTTTGATGTGTGGTAGTCTATCGTCTCTATGCGGAAAAATGTTTGTTACTCGGTATGCTCCTAAAATATTCATACATGAAAAAGGATATTTTTCCACACTTGCGTGACTCATATCAAAAATTAAATAAACGTGGAAGAAAAACGAACGTGTGGACCCGGCTTAAGATGTGTCTGTGCGTAAAATATAAACAAATTATATAATTTATCTGTGTTGTATTTTCTTTCTAAAATTTGAACTTTCATTTTGTTTTTTGTATTAGTTTTCTAACGTTCACAGGGGGGTCAACTGACCCTTTGACCCCCCCCCCCCCTGAATCCACGCCTGCATTCGGATATAGATTCATATATTCATATATATATATATATATACATGTATATTAAGATTAAGAAACTTACATTTTAAGTTATATGATTTTTTTAAAGCTGAATTTAGCTAATTTAGATCGACTCATTTCTCGAAACATCACAATTCTAAGCTCAAGAAAAAAAGTTTATAAGCATAGAACTAACCTTCCTCAGACAATTAAAGTCGTTTTATAACATGGTCCAAACAGAATAATCTAAAACGGTTGAGAATTTTTTTTCAGTAGTTCTAGGTCTTCAGATCTGCATGCTTACTGAACCGTGACAACATTGATCTTCAATTAGAGGGTGCTCTTGAGCTTACCTGCTCAGCCTTACCTTCTAGATTAAGTCATTAGTAACTCTTTGAAGACAGCACACATACAGTCAAATTTTCATAGGAGGGTACATATCTGTGAGTTATAAAAGTAACTATATCTATTTTCACATAATCAAACGTCATTCATATGATCTTCAACTGTCACGTTTGATAGATACTATCAATAACTTTTAAATTATAATCATAAAATGGTAAAATATTTTCAATTTTGGCGGAAAAAATATTTGATTGTAATTTCTTAAAGACTCTTCTTATGATAATTCTACTGTGGATGTATACATGGATTTGAGGTGTGAAAATGAGACAGTATCGCGTTGAAAGCTAGGAGTGCATTAGTTAATATCTTATGCACGACTGCATGGTACACTGACGTCATCAACCACTTGTTTACCAAGTTGAGCTATGCCATGTCGCCATTATCTTGGTTTCTCAATGTCCGACATCTGAACTCATTCGGTAGAGCTTCTGTCTGATGAACTGGTCTTGGCGTCGATTCCTAGTAAAAAAAAATGTAGTTCTATCACGATTTAAATTAGAGCTTGCTTCTTTATAGAAATGAATTAACGATGTGTATATTCTGTTCTGGGTCTGTTTTAGAATTATATTGGCTTGTTAGATATGTGGTGATACAAGGGGTGGTTCATAAAACATACAAAGCGTTTTTATTATCCTCTTTTGCAACCCCTCTCCTCATGTAACACCAAGTGGGTATTTATCCTGACCCCTTACTCCGCCAACCTGTGTTATTATTATTATTATTATTAGCACCGCGTCTTACTACCCGTTCGGGTTGTACGCACTTACGCTAATGTGCAATGGTAGGGTGATTGTGAGATGAAATGGAGGACCTATAGTTTAACGTGGAATCCGAACCACGGTGGAGACCTGGCATTCCTCACATTCACAAGTTGTGATTAATACACGTCTTGTCAGAGGTGAAGGAAGGGTTTGGCAATCAGATAAATCTGTATCGGGACCGAGGATTGAACCCCGGACCCTCAGCACAGAAGTCTGACACCTTACCCCTGGACCACCAGGTCACCTACAACCTGTGTTACGTAACATTTCACATCAAGAGTGAATATAATTATTTAATAGGGAAGCTTTTGTGTTACTAAAAGAGGAACTCAGTTTTAAATACAACTCAGAATTTTCCGCTTAATATTTAAAATAAAAAGCCACCTTTTGAGCCAAAAAAAGGTACAAATTTCGTTGAATGACAGTGAATCATGATATAGATTTACTATAAACTATTTATTTTATATTAAACATTTTAGGATGTATGAAAACAAGGTGCTTAGGAAGATATTTGGTTCAAAAAGCGATGAGGCTACTGGGGAGTGGAGGATGTTACATAACTATGAGTTACATACCATGTACTCATCACAGGGCAATGTTAGAATAGTCAAGTCTCGTAGATTACGGTGTGCAGGACATGCAGCCGATGGAACTAGCCTGTCAGAAAATGGAACCATGATGACTAGCAACTGGGTAGGAATTAGAATAGACATATGGTGTAATGATGGACTGGATAGAACTAGCTCAAGTTAGGGATAGGTGGATGCAGTAGACATTAGTAAGTGTAGGCTAATAAAAGTATATTAGAAATTGCATTCATTAGATAGGGCCATTAACTTTATATATTGTACCACAATTCTAAAACCTTTTATCAACTTACCTCTTTTACCCTTTTACTTAAAGACAATCTAACCTTTTTTCCATTACCTTTTACCCTCTTTAACTTAAGTACCTTTCCCGTTTACCTTTTATTTCATCCGTTTACCTTTTTACCCTTATTTGCCATTTTCGGTTTTTTTAAATCTTTTTACCTTTTTTACTTCTATTACTTTTAACCAATAGTTTAATGGTTTACTTCTTGAACTTCTTACCAATGAATTTGGGTTTGGGAATGTAACGTTTATAAATAGTGACAGACTATGTGAAACCTCCTCAAAGAACACCTCAAAAGGCCACACGTGGCCTAAGGGACGCAAGTTCCCCCATCCCTGGTTTAAAGCGTTACTCTCGCAATAGACTGGACTGCCAATGACGGGTAAGAGCAGGGTTGGAAATCTTCATTTGGTGTACTGAGGGTGATTTTACCAAATGGTTTACACTCCAAGAAAATGCGTGTACACTTCCTCTAAATTCAACCTTACTCATCCTTATCCCTTTAGCGTAATTAGTACATAGGCGTATAACCCGAATGGATTGTAAAAAGAAGAGCTAAAATAAAAACACATCCAACCTAGATTCAAACTTTTAACTGCCTGCCACCGGAAAACTAGAAAATACGAGACTGATGGCTTCGTCCACGAGTCCACCGGTGTGGGCAACTGTTTGGTTATTACATGAACTAGTATCTACCCGCCTCGGCGGTGTAATTAGTTAGTTTCGTGTTGAACTAGACTGGCGAAGATGGGGGCATAGAGGTTCGACTCTCGCTCAGATGAACTGGGGATGGTTTTCCTTAAATAGTTTTCCACTCTCTCTCCACGCAAATTTGGGTTCACTTCCTCTTAATCCAACCTTCCCAATTCCTAATCCATTAGCGTAATTAGTACTTAAGCGCATAACCCGAACGGGTAGTAAGACGCGATGCTAAATAAATAGTAGGTACCTAAGAAATTGACAAGTGTAATTTTTTTTTTAAAATTCTAATATTTGAAAGGGTCTCCTTAGGAATCGCTAAGACATCGAGTGAGATACAAGGCTATAAGGCTCAGAGCAATTTGTATCCTGATTAGTTAAGTATAACGCTGTCAGTTTTAATCAGCTACCTGCTCTACTTGCCCTCAAGGTCACGTGATTGGCTAGCACGCCTGACCTGGACTAGAAGGGCGAAGGCTTGATCCTGACCAGCATTATCAAGAAAGCTACCTGCTCTACTTATCCTCAAGGTCACGTGATTGACTAGCACGCCTGAATTGCAGACGTATTCCTGTGAGCGCTTCCACACCAAGAGTGCTTCCCAGTCTGGTATTCCCCGACTATTCGAAAACTTAACCACGAGTATTAAGATGTTCATCATAGCAGGCCCAACTCATCTTCCAGATCATATCTGGGTTTGTATGTGTGTGTGTGCGAGGTATGGGAGTAAAAGGGAAAAGAAAAAACTTACAATATGCTAGAAATGTGTGCAGTGCATTTGTTTTGAATGATTACTCGAAATTTTCCGCGGTGACGATGGGGGACAAAGCGACAAAGTTTCTTGCTAATAACAACAGTATATTCCATATTATGACAGAATGAAGATTTGTGACAGTGTTTATCTGTGAAGTCATTCTAAAATGGTTGAAAACGGCCTTTTCATTACAGTTTTTATCTAAATAACATTTAATATTTCAACAATGTTCAGTATATTTAGGAACTACTATTAACTATTTATCTCCATTAATGTTTATCATAAATGATTCACGTGCAATAGTGTTCGTGTAAATGTACTATTTCTAGCCGGATCCATCACAAAGTTGATTGACATGTAAAGTACGCTCTTAATCTAAGGCGGTGTGTCTCAAAGGGGTTCATCCACTCAAAAAGGTAATTTTATCTCGAAGGGTTTTTAATCAAGATGGCGCTTGGATCGTTAAATTGACTCGCAATTCAAGATTTAAATAAAAGAAAATGATATTAAATAAGCCGATTACATGAGTTAACGATGGTAGGGCTAGTTTTTTGCAAGCACCACGTCTTACTACCCATCCGTTTGTACACCTATGTACTAATTACACAAATTTGAAAGGATCAGTAAGGTTAAACTTAATGAAAGGCAACCACATTTGTGTGAAGGGAGAGTGGAAAACCATTTAGGAAAAACTACCCTCAGTGCACCCGACCGGGTTCGAAACCTGAGCTCCCGTCTTCGGAATTCTATTCTAACACGAGAATAGCGCGTTAGACCATGCGGCCGCCGAAGTGGATAGGGTTAATGTTAATGCATTTGTTATTAGCGACGAATAATTAGTCAAACTCTTTATATCAAATAATAGTAGTTCTGACATATTTAAAAGACAAAACTAGTAAAAGGTGCTATGGTGTGACAGTCTTGATCGTCAGCACTAATTTTCAGTAGACCCTAATATATACTGTGTGAAGAAACTGATTTATTTACTTGTCAAGTACCTGTCAAGTTAGAATTAATTACTAAATTACAATGACGCTATACAATATAGTTGACTAGCAGTAATACCTGGCATTGCTTCAGACAGAGAGGGGGAAAAAATCTGTAAATTTGATTTCCTCCAGCCCAGTTTTTAGTTAATATAGATTTTGTACCGAAACACAAAAATGATTGTGAATGTAATGATCAATTATCTCGATTGGTAATCTGTCAAAATATTGTTTATTACAAATATTTACTAATTTTTTTTACAAAGCAAAGTTGCCTACAGCTCAAATTAATTAAATAAATAATAATAATATATGGGCTAAATAATATGTCTCCAACAAATTCACCTTTTCTCAAATATATTTGCTGACATGATCAACATAATTTAAATTACATTTTAAAACTCTTCACAATAAAGTAAACTAATGACGATATTGTTCAAAGAACTGGCAAGAAGGTTTTCTTTCATATAGGAGAATCAAAAATAGTAACTTTTTTTTTTCCCGATATTAGGATAACTAATTTAAAGTATGATAAATTATTATGTACAATATAGACACAGCTCGAGTGGTAGCTTTCTTTAAAACTAATCTCGGTTCAAACTTATTTTGACTAGCTTCTTGGTCTAGTGGTGGTCAACATTCCTGGATACTGTTCTGAGTCCCCCGAGTTAGATTCCCGGCGGCACGATAGGTATTTTACCCGAAAGAGGGACTTTCCTATGGTTGCCATTATCTGGTTAACTACTGTTAAAATATCTACTGGCACCACATAGTTATCATCATCATAATCATCATTATCACATATTCTTATCGGATCAAAGTAACAGCCCCTACTGGTGCCCCAACCTCAAAAGACAGTCACATATCTGCCACTATCAGTGGAAGATCAGGAACATCTAGCCGACAAGCCCTCGTGTCATACGCTAAAAAATAATAAACTTATTTTCATCCAAGAATACATCAATGTTTATCAACTTTTTTTAAGACCGATTAATAATTATTATTAGCACCGCCTTACTACCCGTTCGGGTATACGCACTTACGCTAATGTGTAATGGTAGGTGATTATGGGATAAATGGAGGACCTACAGTTTAACGTGGAATCCGAACAACGGTAGAGGCCTGGCATTCCTCACATTCACAAGTTGTGATTAATACACGATTTAATAAGATAGACCCGAGTACAAAACTAGAAAATCTGCCATTTTTTTTAAAGCTTAACGGGACGGCCAGACTGGGCAAGCAAGCGACTAAAATATAAAATAGAACAATTGGTTGTAATGAAAGTAGGCCTTTACAAATAAGAATCGCCATTAGTATGGAGAGAGGTTGAGAAAACCACAACAATAAATCACGTGTCAAAAACCACCCTCAGTTCACTCAGCCAAGATTCGTAGCTTCCTCGTCAACAACTATCTAGAGCTATCTGATAATCACGCGCTCGCTCGCCAGTTTGGCGAACCCTAAGGCATATTTGACCGTGAGAGATGCAGTATCTAGTTTGGTTGCCCCTGGATGTAGACTTTTAGCTGCTCTGTGTGGACAGAACGTTGACCAGGGTATACTTTGGAAGTTGTCTACACGTCATACCCATAACGAGTTGATTATGAAGATGTGGGGCCAGTGGAAATATTCAAACCTAATTAACTAGATCATGATGACCATAAGAGCACTTCCCCTTTTGGGAAGACTACTTATGTACCACTGGGAATCAAACCTGGGAGCCTCTATATCAGTATCACCCCCACTAAACCAAGAGGATGGTCATCTTGAGAATAAGGATCTCAGACTCGAAGGACAAAGGCTTGATCCTGACCAAATCTATCAAGGATGTTCCTTGTTTACACCAGGCTATTTTACATCCTCTTCTCAAATAGTCGCTAGTACAGGGTGGATGGAAACAATTACACGACCTGACATTATACTATCAAAAGTGAAAAAGTGTAGCTTGTAGTTTGCTTTTATTTAGCTAGTGAATATTTACTTTTCAATTAAAGTGTTAATTTTCAATACTAATCGTCTAATTGTTTCAGCCCCACCCTGTATAAATGTATATCCATAAAAAATAAATACTTTCCTTTCTCTACAGATAATGTAGGTCTGTTGTAATTGTGAAAATATCCACCTCGAGATTATGATGCATCGTTTTATGCTGTCACTGAACTAAAAAAAACCAAAACAAGTGGTCTTACAACCAAAATGTCTCCATTAGTGTCTGTACCTCGGGCTGCAGTCGAAAGTGTTGACGGATTTCATTCTAACCTGATATTTTAATGTTGTAAAATTAATATCTCGAGATCGAACAGCGAGTTTGATTCTAGCCTTAAATCAAGAGTAGTTTACTGATGACTTTTTTTTTAAATTGGAATAATTCAAAAATCACGTTGACAGTGATAAATAATACTGTAAGTTATGGTTATTTTTCAAAGAAAAAATATTTAAGGTTAGTATTGATAGACTGATTTTTGAAAATTTGAAATAAAAACAACAGCTCTAGTAATTTATGTCTGGAGAGTGTTTCGTGTGATCATTAAAATAATTTGTTTGTTTTAATACGGAAAACAGTTTTTTTTATCACCGCGTCTTATTACTGTTCAGGTTATACGCATCTGTACTAATTACACTAATGAGTTGGGGAGGAGGAAGGTTAAATATGGAGAATGTGTGTCTGAATTTGCGTGGAGCGAGAGGAGAACCCATTATTTGGAAAAACACCCTCAGTATACCCACCAGGTTTATAACCCCGATATCCCTGTCATCGGCAATCTTAGTCTTACATGAAAGTAATACCTTAGACCATGCGACCACCTAAACATGACGTGAAAACTTATTAATGTGTACTTTACTATACTTAATTAATTAATTTTGGGAATTTTGTTCCAAACCATGTGAAAAAGTAGTGTAACTGAGGGTTCATACAATTTTTCTAAAGGACAATACGATTCAAGGCCGTAGCCAGGGGAGGGTTTTGGGGGTTCAAACCCCGTCCGAAATTCTATGAACAAAATATATGTGGCTTTATTTATGGTTCAAACAATATCAAAATTAAGATACAAGTAAAAATTAGGGGGCTGTGTTTCCCTAAAAAGCACTTCATAGACCTTCTAGAGGTGCTTAATATTTAGAAATTGTCTTAGACTTCGGCAGTTAGGGGGTAGTGTTGCCATAAAAAAGCATTTCAGATAGCTTCTAGAACTGTTTGTCCTTTAAAATTTTTTCTAGCTTCCGGCAATTGGGGGATATGCCCACCAACCCCCCCTGAAATTATTGACTGGCTACGGCCTTGATAAGATTATTTAAATCACTGAAAGATAGCACTAATACTAGGCCTATGCTTGCATAAAATAATCTTATGCTGAAGATGGCCACCCAATAGAGTGCTGAGATGCGTTGCAGACGTCCAGAAATTTCAAATTATTTAAGAAAATGTTTTTATTCATTTCAAAATAAACTTTGTGCCAAAATTAAACTGAAAGTTATCAATCAAAATGTTATTTTAGCACTTTGGACGTTGCCTACCTGTGAAGTAACGGCAAGTTAAGAAAGAATATCACGTGTTATATGTTTACGTTCTATTATGTGGGTTTAAAAGATATAACATTAATACAATAACGATAAATTTAAAAATAATTCTAAAATTAGTTTTATACTGTCTCAAACTTATTGTTTGGACCATAAAGAAGTTTTTTTTTGTATACGTATGTTTTATAAAACTGAGGCATATTCACGAAAATGTCAAGTAGGAATCTTCCTGCCGGGATGTAGATTAAAAAATTCCGTTGAAACATATGTCTATCTAGAATGGGAAACAAGGAAAAGGCAATTTTGAAATGCAGGTCAATGCTATACAGGTGCAAATAGTAGAGTGAGTGTGAACACTCGTCATAGGAAGAGAGAAAGTATTTACAGACCATAAACAAGATGCCTTGAAGAGTGAAATGCTGCTTTTCTTACCTCTCTTTCTATTTTGTACATTGGTGTATAAAATGTGATAGTGAGTTGTTAAGTGCGTCAAATTAAGATGCAGCCCTCTTTGCAAAATAGCTTCAAAACACCAAGTAGGAACGTTAATAAACTTAGATTTTAAGGTACATCTTTTAAATTGAGTGGCACAAATAAACAAATAAACTTTAAATATTTAGCTTTATAACATCCAATGCAATCTTGACAGCTTTACAATGTGACTGATCTGATGCGGTGAGACGGTCCAAACACAATTGGTTGAACACACTTTTTTTATTTTTCCGGTAGGATATTTCACGGAAATTTATCCAACATGAGACGTTCTTTTTCTGAAATCCAAGATGAATGGCCTTATCTATGGCATAGTTACGTTACCTCTGAAATACTAAAATGTTACTGTTCATTTTTACTTTCTATCTATCTTACAGGTAGAGTAAGTACTGTGTTGGTCAAAAAAATTGAACTCAAGATTTTGATAAGTATATATACATACATGTATATATATATATATATATATATATATACATGTATATATATATATATATATATATATATATATATATATATAAAAGATAGAACTCCAACCATCCGGATTAATGAGTGCCGGACGTGATCCGTATATGCAGAAATCCGAATAGTTAGATTAATTATTTAATTAAGGCAATGTTTCGGAATAGTACGCAAAATTTACTCTAAAATCACTTTTTTAAATTGTTTTTGCAATGATACAGTAAAGTGGAATCATATTATAGTACTGTAGTAAAAAATACAGTAAGTTTAAACTTATTTCCACTGTAAACAAGAATAAAATGAATTTGAATTGGGGGTGGGGATGGCATGCCTTGGAACGACAGATGGCCGGCCGGCGAATACCATCACCATTCGCGGTGACGCATCGTGACAAATTTCAGTACTGTACAGTACAGTATTTTCCATTTTTTTTTAATTTCCTGATAAAGATCCGGATATTTGTGGATCCGGATGACTAGAGTTCAGATAAATGGAGTTCTACTGTGTATATATATGTATAATATTGCTTATACATATATATATATGTATATATGCTGTATACATATATATATGTATATATCTTATACTATATTATATATATATATATATATATATATATATATAAGCATCGCAGCTTAATGCGACCTAGTGGGGACCTATCCTCCCCACCCCCCACCCGCTCTTCAAACACATGTTAAGTTCGGCTTGAGAGCTCTCTAAGTCCAAACTCCAATTTTAAAAAAAATCATCAATCCATTAAGGCGATTGGCCCTTTTAATTTGGTGTGGAAATGCATAGCCATGGGAAAAAACTGTTATCTTCAAGAATTTTTATTGTTTTGCAATTTTTTTTCGAAAACGGTTGGTTCAAAAGTAGAATCATGTTGATTGAGTTATACTTTTTATATACACGCCCCCTCTATAGTTTTAAAAGTGATCAAATATTGATAAAATTGACATTTTTCAATAGAAATCTGCCGGTTTCATAACAAAAAATAAGAAAATGTAACAATTAATAAACATCGATACATTCTCTTAGAAGGGGTGTTGAAAATATTAACATAAAAATTTCACTTGTTTTCTAGAAAACTGACATTTCCAAACGTATGATTTTTCCGCAAGACCTGTCCGGTAGCTAGCGCCATATACGGTTTCCGTTATTCATCCGTTCTTGTGGGCGCGGAAGGATACTTTGATCGGTTGTGAAGCCACGCCATGCCTTTCCCCCTCCCCCCCCACCATCCCACAAAATAGGTTTTAGACTTGCACTCGACAGGGCCAAGGGCCTTAAGCCCCAAATACAGACTCCTTATCCTTAATTACTTAGTCCTTTATCACTTTGTATGAGTTGACTCAACTTTAACTTTTGAAGGACCACTCGATACGTACTGCTAACGACTACTAATCACAGAAAAGTAAGCATGTGGCCACATCGGAATGAAAAAACCAATGGCATTATCATGGCAATCACACCAACTAGCTCATGTTTTAAATGTATTATTTGTGAATGCACTTAACTTACCTTTCCAATTTAGCCTATCCTGGATGTTTTATCAAAACATGTTAAGTAGCTACTTTTGTTAGTAATGTTCAGCTGGAAAATGTCTGTTTGCACCTGGCTTAGTAAGTTTCCTTTCGAAGAGTTTAATTGGAGTTGTTTCCAACTTTCTCATTGATTGGCACGGTTACTTGATTACGGATACAAATAAGGCTGTTTAGGCGTGATTTCCATTTCTAAGGACTTAAAGACTATAAGGATGTGGAGACTCTGTAGATGGGACTTTATTTTAGTTCATCAGTTCTGATTGATCAGTCCAAAATATCACTTTCGACTTAGGAGAGTGTGTGGGTCACATTAGACCATGCGGCTACCAATAATTGAATGGTTGGGGAAACAAAATATATCAGAGAATCACAGAGATCCATTTTAAATCTGTTTGGAACTCGCAATCCTCGGCTCAGGTAGGCAGACGGCACTTCTGACCCGAGCTAAAGGTGTAGTAATAATGGATTTGAGGTGCTCTTTCTTGGCGCTGCAGCGCTACCAACTTTACTAATGACAATGGCTGACAAGAGTAGCTCACTCACTCGGATTGAAGTAATGGCATCCAGCGAGCGGTTGGTCAAGTGGTACTTGTTTCGTCACCGCCCGACACGTTGTGACCTTGGAAAGGTCAAGGAAATCCAGTAACAGGGCGAAGGTTTGTATCATAGATCTATTTTTGGTCAAAAAATAAAAGTGTTTTAAATGAGTTGGTTTTGTGTGGCTATGCGTGAATACAATTGCAGCCTGAGAGACCAAAATGTACATACTGGGAAAACCTATTACTAGAAGAAAAACCCATCCTAATACACCTTTTTGAGGTTGAAAACATGGTTTTCCCTGACATAATCAGATGTGCCAAAGACCAAACCAAAATTGCTGAGTGCCTTTAGGAACTGAGAGTTTAGTTTTCAAAATAGTTTCACCTGAGCTGTCTAAAAAAATGTATATACTTGAAGTGAGAATGTAGATGGGACTGTATTTTTGAAGTTTTTTTAGAAAAACCTTTTTTCGGACAAAATAAATCAACTAGTTTTTCAGTACAAGCATAAAGTTTAATTTTCTTCACATGGTGATACTAACATTTCTTGAATATCTATCAAGGGTGTCCTGGAATTTAATTACAACTTTTAATCTTGATTTAAAATCGTTCTTCATCTAATGCCATTTTACTCATGACAGATATTACCAGATGAAGAAGATTAGACTCTATATTTGTACTGGAGCAATATTTTGTTTATTTCGGCCAAACAAAGTTTTACTATAAAAACTGCAAAAATCATTACCTTTTCTCTCGTTCTGTACATCCCCATTTTAAATTGTCTATTTCCTGCATCAGTGAGCATGTGGACTAGATGTCAGTCTGTATGATCTTTTTTGCGGGTGACGATAAGGTCAGGGATTGACGTGTCTCAAACGTTGGGAAATACACTTTATTTAAAAAGTGGTTTGGTCTGTTATTAAAAATTATTATGCCAAAATTGAGGCAAAATGTATCAATAAACATCCCTACAGCAGAAATCCCTAAATGGGGTCGTTGAAGAGTCCTGTGGGGATCCACGAAACAAATCTAGCTGTTTAAGTTATTTTTTATATGCATTTTACATCATATAAAAAAGATTCACAATTTGTCTCAAACATTTTTTTTCCTCCATTACTGTCCGACAAAACATCTTGGTTATCCTACCAATATGAAATGGGTTACGTAGAATGATATAATTGTGTGCTTGTGTTTTTAATTTCACCCCGTAAGAGGGGGGGGGATATTGGGAAGGGGCGTGGTGTCTTCAGGGAATCCTGGTATTGAAAAACTTTATACTGGTATATCAGATTAAAAACCTTAATTTATAGTTTTATGAATAAAAAAGTTATAAACTAGCCATTTTAATTATTTTCCATAAAAGTCACAGTTTTGAGATGTAGTTGTTATAGACTTAGAGCTACCATCCATAAACAAAGTGTCATTTTAGCAGATAAAATTAAAAAAAATATATTTGAGGTTTGTTTAAGTGGTTTTGAAGCTTCAGCTCCATAATTAATACAGCAGTGTGCTACTTGGAGATCTCGAAGCTATTTTGCGAAGCGGGTTGAATCTTAACTTGACGCACCTAAGTAGTATAAGCACTATAACACATAAACATCAATGTACGAAATAGTAAAGAGAGGAAAGAAAATTAGTAGTTACCCTGAGAGCCTCTTGTTTATCTACTGATAAATACTTCCACTCTTTCACTGACGAGTTTAAACACTCACTCTACTAGTTGCCCCTTGAAAACATTGACTTGCTTTATAAAATTACCCCTTTTCTGGTTTCCTATTCTAGATAGACATATACTATCACATATTTTTTTAATCTACATCCTGGCAGGAAGATTCTACGGATTATTTTTCGTGACCAAGCCAAATAGTCTGAGTTTTAGATAATTTTTAAAAACTTACGTCTACAAAAAAAACACTATACAGTAAACATAATTTTGTGGCACTGTAAAACTTTTTTAAAATTATTTAAGAATTTATGGTTTTGTTTCAACGTTAAATCATTAAATCTCCCGAATAAAAGTAAATTCACTAAAATGTGAAAGTTATCTTGTCTACCATGACGTCAAAAGTATGAAACATCTTTAAGGTTCAGTTTATGAACTAACTTACTATACTTACAAACTAATATAAATATATAACTGTGATAACACACAGTTCACACCACCATTACCATTCATTCCCCAATGCAAAATGTAAACCTCATTATATATATATTATAAATATTAATATATATAATAATGTATGTAGCCATGCTGTGATCAAACTCGTTATCTTTAGTTAAGTAGCCAAACCGTAACCAACTGAGCCTAGAAATCAAATTTGGTTGTAACCGATAGTGGGTCATCTAAATTGAATAATAAATATTAGACTTAGATAAGTTGATTATGAAAAAATTAGATATTGTAAAAATAATTTTATTTATAAATTAAACAGTTAATAAAGTGGTAGATGTATTAGTGAAATCAACAAGCACAAAAAGTATAATTTTAAATAAGTTTTGGTGAAAAAACATAATGTAAGATATGAATCTATATATACAATTATAATGCATCATCAATTAAAATATAGATCTCAAACGAGTTGATGAAAAGTTTAAAACATAAATTGATACATTAAAATATTAATACAAAAATAAAAAATACAATTTAGTGTGGTACGAACAATGTTCTTAAGTCCAAAATATGTTGTGAAATAAAATAATATTAAATAGGTAATCATCTGCCAAACTGCCAAAGAAATTAAATGACGTGGTTATGTAATGTAGAATAATCTAAATCTTATATTGTGTCTTTGTTCCACTACTCTTTTTTGATATCCAGCACTGGAAAAAGGTGTCTGGATTACTTCATTCCGACATGTTTCGGTACTATGGTACCATAATCAAGGAATATTATGTCGTTGTGAAAAACACGAGGTGTTGTTACGACAGATAGATGTTAATTTTTAATTTAAATCAGGTGTATCACTAACGATGTTATCCCACACCAGTAGACAAGTGAAGATACGTTAATCTCGTATTGTCTGGTTGACTGGTCGAGGAGAGGTTGGGGTTCAAATCATGGAAAGATGACTACAATATTTCGTCTTAAGGTACGGCGAACGGAGCGCAAATATTTTTACAGTTTTTATAGAATTGAAATTTGTTTGTCAAATAAATCAAATATTTCTCCAGTAGAACATAGAGTTTAGTTTTAGGCACATTCAAATCTTGAATATCTGTCAAGGGTGTCTGGAATTTTGTCAAAACATTTTTCTTTATTTAAAACAGTTTTGACAAAATTCCAGAACAACCTTGACAGATATTCAAGATCTGTTGATATTAGAATGTGCAGAAAACTAAACTCTATGTTGCTACTGGAGAAATATTTGATTTATTTTGACCAAACAAATTTAATGTTATAAAAACTGTAAAATTACTCGCGCTCCCTTCTGCCGCATCTTAACAAGGTGTTAATTTTCACATTCCTATCATTCTTTGGAACCGAGTTAAAGACTAAGGGGAGTAAATGTGTCCTGAGCTGTATCGTATAAATGTTTATGGATAGCTGGGCTGATGCAACCACCTTTACCTTGGTCATATGAAACACTACCCAGATATATATTTTGATATAAATAGTTAGAATTTTCAAATACAGTTCTTTAATATACCATTAGATTTAGAGATTGAATTAAAATCATGATCCTTCCTGAAGTTGTGAGCAAATAACATCTAAATATCAAAATGTTTCTGGTGACCCAGGAACGGAAATCTATATCAATTTAGTAAAAAACACTTTTTTGATTCAAATCGTCCAAAATCAACCTTAATATCGAACTGGAGAATTTTCACGGTTATAATACTTTCTACTACATGATAAAGTAATAAAAAAGAAGAGTAATTTTGAATGCTCACAAAAAACTAAAATAAAAATTGCTGTCCAACCTTGTTCTTTTTCTAATGCCCCCTACCCCCCTTTTTTTTGGTCGCTTTCTTGTGTGTGTCTTGTTTCTATCACATAGTTTCACGACTTAAGGATAAATTCGAATGAGAAATACCTAAGGTGGTAAAAGAAGAACAAAGAGAGAGAGAGATAAAAAAGATTTCCATGGGAGTGAAATTACTAATTATTAGTAATGTTCTCTCATACTAACTCGTATACGCTTAGGTAGAAATGCAGCCGACAGAAGAAGAATAGGAAGGAATTAACAGAAGCTGATGGTATATTACCGAGACGTGGGCGATAAGAGAAGCCGTTGTTCTTCGGCCATCATGCCGACAGGCAACTTCGGGGAAACTATTTTCAGGATAGAAACAAGTAAAAAATAAAAAATAAAATTAATAAAAGGAATAGCAAACTATCGTGTCTTTATTTCAAATTATCCCATCTTTATATCATCTCCATTTGGTTTTTACCTTTTTTCCTAAAGTTATTCTTCTACATTTATCTTTCCACCTCATATAGATATATATTTTTCTATTTTTTGAAAAACAAAAAAAAAAAAAGAAAAAAGAAGTGTGTTCGACCAAGAAGAAGTAAAACGAAGGTCACTTCAACAAACAAGCATAAGCTCAAGGTTTTCAAACAACTCTACATAACTCGTGCGGTCTTGTTTTCTTATTTTTTTATTATTCTTTCTTTTCTTAAAAAAAAGCATTTTTTTTTCTTTATATATATATTTTTTGTTGTTGTTCAACTACACTATATATGTATAACTCTTCTTTCTCTCCTTTATTTTATTATTATTATTTTTTGTTTTATTTGACCGCATCGCCCCGATGGTGTGCCGGGTCGCCAGCTTTGTGTATGTCCGTCTATCTATCTGTCTTGTCTATCCGTCTGTCCTTACGTCCTTCTTCATGCCACAGAGCGAGGCGAGGGTAAGGTCCTCCACTTGTAAGGCAGTCGAGTGCAATTAAAATTGATACCTTTTAGGTTGAGACTTAACAGGTCAGAATGGTAGTTAGTGCCACCTTTTACCTGGCATTTATACCGATTTTATTATGAAATACGCCCCAAGACCCGATATTCGTGGGTTCAAACCCAGCCGGAGTCGACGGATTTTTATTGAACGATAAAAAATACGTAGCACAACTTTCGAAGGGGAAGTAAAGCCGTCGTCCCATTCAATTGTGGCATTTAAAAGAACCTGGAAGTTATGGGAAAATACCTCTCCTGGAAATTGATAGGCCCTTTCACTCTCGCTCATAGAAATTATTCTGTACTGATATAATCAGTCGGTTTCAGAGTGTACGTAAATTTGTTCAAACAAATGAAAATTAAAAAAACTTTTGAAGTAGCCCACTTTGGTGACCGCATGGTCTAAGATACGGGCTCTTAAGGTGTGAATATAATGGACGCGAGTAAAGGACAGTTTTTGTGCCGTTTTTATATCAACACTTTTTTTTTTTGCCAAAAATAAATAAAATATTGTTGCAGTATGAACATAGAGATTAATTTTATTCACATGTTGACCTTAAAATTTCTTGAATATCTGTCAAGGGTGTCCTTAAATTTGATTACAACTTTTTCTCTTCGTTTCTGTTCATTTCAAGAGTTGTTCATGACAAATACTCAACAACTGTTGATATTACATTGAGAAGAAAATTAAACTCTTCGTTACTACTGGAGATTTTTTAAAATTTATATTGGCCAAAAAATATTTTGGCATAGAAACGTCAAAAACACTAACTTTTTCTTGTGTCCCCTACATCCCAGGTTAACCGTGATTTTGGAAACCAAACAATGGGAGTATGAAATTAAATCTCTGAACAATAGTTTTTTAAGTTGTTAGATTAAAATAAACTATCATCGTTATCAATATGAATTGTGCATTTGGGATTTCCTTTTTTTTTTCATATAAATATAAAAAAATCCTTATGATCTTCTTTCAGCCGTTCTGTTCCTAATTATCCGTATGTATAGACATCTTTTGAAGTTTTACTGCTACCTACTGTTAACAGGACTCGTGATGATGTTTAGGATTTCAACAATCTGGTGAACGGGGTATGGGGACATATTGGGCTCAGACCCGCCAAGTGCTCAAACGGGGCCCGGTGCCAGGGGGGGCAGATCTCGGGCTCCCCTTGCTTTGTAATATTTTACTTCAGTGACAGTGACAGTGACGCTTTTAGCGTCCGTATAGAATGGGCCTAAGTTTGGGCGTGAGAAAAGGTAAATTTTTTTTTATGTATCAAAACATTATTTTGGTCAAAATAGATCAAATACTGTTCCAGTACAAACATAAAAGTTTAATTTTCTTCACATAATGACCTCAACAGTTCTTGACTATCTGTCAAGGGTGTCCTGGAATTTAATGACAACTCTTTCTCTTTATTTAAGAAGTTTGTCATCTAAAGCTGCTATGCTCATGACAGATATTCAACAACTGTTGATATCACTACGTAAATAAAGTTAAACTCTTTGTTTGTACATAATCAATATTTAATTTATTTTATCCAGAATTTGTTATAAACACTGCAAAAATACGGGCCTTTTCTCGCATTACCTACACCCACACTTTAAGGAATCAAGAATTCGAAGACGCGAAGGATCCATAAAACTTTTTTTTTTTTTTTACAAACCCTTTAATATACCACCTGAATGTACCACTATATATCACCTCAGAAAAAAACAACATTATACATATGACGTAAAGAAATTAAGATTCGAACACAGAATCTACATTATACAATATGTCCAAAATGTCTACGTAAGCGCCATGAAGTATCTATTTCTTCGTATAATAAAACTAACTCGTTACATTCCTAACCCCTTCAGGGTTATATCCCTCCCCCAACCCCCCACTCTTTCTCTCTTCCTATAGCAACAGATAGATTATAATGTATTCACAAACCGTCCCCTGATACATTAGCAGCCATTTGTAATCCAAACACCGCTTCTCCCCTTTCCCTCATAGCAAGCTGAGATTTGATTGGTCGCTTCTGCTGGCCAAGAATTATGAGAAAATACCTTGCTCTGCTAGACAATTACTTACTTTTTTATTTATTCATGTTTTTCTGTGATGTGTATGAGGGGAGGATTTGTTTTATCTCGTGTGTTTAACGATGCCTTCAACGAGTAACATCGTAGGGTGTTGAAACCCTTGATAATATATGATGATGTGTGTGTGTGTATAGATTGTGTATGTACGATGTAACTTATAGGTATGTTTTAGTATGCTACGACGCAAACATGCAGGTATGCTACATCCTACATCGGGAGGTAGATTTTTACTTTAACGATTTTTGGTGATTTCAAAGCTATTTAGAAAGCGGGTTGCATCTTAGCTTGACGCACCTAAGCAGTCTAAGCACTATCCCACTTAGACATGAATGTACAAAATAGAAAGAGAGGGATCAAATTGAATAGCTGACCCTGCGAGGCCGATTTTCCATGTGTTAAAAAAACCTTCCCCTATTCCCCTGACGAGCTTACACACTGTGGATTCACACGTTTGCCGAAAAATTAGCGCAGTACAGAAACGTAATCACGTGACGAGCTCTAAGCCAATCACAAGATTTTTCACCTTTTCGGCGTGAGCTGTTCCGCTAAAGTTCAAATAACCTCTACTTCATCCGCTCTGCCTGAGGTGTTCGGCAAAGGAGAAGCAATAAAATCTCAGAACCTATCATCTCAAATTAGTGCACATGGTTGCCAGAAGCAACCTTGTGGGGAGATTTGAAATAAACTCTTTAATGGAAAGAGTGTTTATCGATGTATTGGATTGTGCCACGACACATATTTTAATTTGAAAAACATCCATCGAGAGAATGATCTAGAATATATATGGATCTACTAGAAAATAAAATAGGTTGATAATCAGCTGTTTTAAGATAGCGTTGCAATGCATCATGGGTCAACATACAGTGAGTGAATTTCTGTGCCACTCAAGCAGATTCTGTTTTCTATTTTTGGCGAACGTGCGAATCAAGCTTCATTCACTCTTCTACTTGCACCTGTACAATGCGTACAATTGACTTGCATTTAAAAATTACCCTTTTCCGGGTTTTCCCATTCTAGATAGACATAGGGTCTATTGACATTTTATAAGTTACATTCTGACAGGAAGATTCCTACTGGCCATTTTTGTGACTAGGACAAATATCCAGAGCTGTAAACAATTTTGTTCAGTATGCGTTTACAAAATAAATATTTTAAGATGATTTTTATTGACGATGTAAGACTGTTTTTAGAATTAGTAGTTAAGAATTTATGGTTTTTGTTTCAACATTAGGTCTTAAGAGCTTACCGAATAAAATCCTATCTTAATTTATCCGGTGACCACATGGTCTAAGGCGCCACTCTCGCAATAACCTAAACTGCCAATGACGGAGATATTGGGGTTCAAATCCCGGTCAAGTGTACTTAGGGTGTTTTTTTTACTGACTGGTTTTCTACTCTCTTTCCACGCAAATGCGGGTTACTCTTCCTCTAAATTTGACCTAAATTTTCTTTAATACTATGATATGATGGTATTATATGGTATAGTATAAATCAAAATCCGATAAATCATACGTGGGAACTAGGCCAGTCAAGTGTTCAGATTGGGTCCGGTACCACAAGCAAATTATGGGCCCCCTTCTCTTGGTTCTACTTGACTTCAGTGGTGGCGGAAACTTAAATGTACATGGGAGTAAATTAGTAAAAAAGAAAGAACGAGGTGGTTTGAAGGGCTTTGACTCTCTAGCCAAAAAGAGGGGATATCTGGGGACCCTCTCTCGGCAAATGTTTGAAAAATAGTTACTCCAAGAAGATATTTAGAGTGATCCTCCTCTGATTTTTTAAAAAATTGTGCTTTTATATAAGATATTTGGAATGGTCTTCTATAAGTTTTTTGAGATTTGGATGCCTCTAGAAGCTATTTTTAGTGGTTTTCTCCCAGAAATTTGTTGAAAAATAGATTTCTCTAAAAGTTATTTAGAGTGGTCATTGTCTTATTTTTATAAATTTATTTAATGCCTCCTATCACTGTTTGAAATGGTTCTTCCCTGTCAAATTTATCGCCATTAAATGCTTCAAGAACCTATTTTGAATTTTATATAAGACTTTTTTTTTTCAGATTCATATTCGAGAATATCGAAGGGGTGGTAAATAAATCTAGAGAGGGGAAAGCTTATTTCAGGAGAAGGGGCGAGTTTATTCCAGACAGTAGGAAGGGGACACAAATTCCTTCTATATAGGGATAAATGCCTCCTCGCCCCCCCCCCCCCCTCCAACCCACGTTACGCCACCAATGCTCGACTTAGGTGTGCGCATGTGTGTTATTCGGTAACTTTGTAATTGAAAAAAAATCTGTTCGAGTATTACTGCATTTATGTAATATTATATTGATAGTATTTAAAAATACTTAATCAATGAAATGCTTAAAACCTATTCAATTAATGCAAAATAAAGACTTAAAAATGCCTAAAAATAACCCTAATAGGACACAAAAAGAGAAAACATGAACTAGCGATATAAAATTACCAAATAATGAGTTAGAAAAAAAATTCTCACAACCAGCGGTTCATGGATAAAATTTATATAAACATGAGCGTTGCCTGTGATGTATCAAAAAAAGATGATATGCCATCAAAATCCGGGCGCTGCTTATCATTAATGTTTTATTTTATATTTTATTTTATTCCATATCTTCCTTTTTTTATATTTGTCATTTTTTTTGACACCTGTTAGTTTAATCGTTTTTACTTTCTCGCTATCTTACAGGTAGAGTAAGTATTGTGATCATCAAAAAAATTGAACTCGAGATTTTGATGGATGTTGACGTCTCGTGACCCCCGAACCCAAAAAGTGGTTTTCGCAATGCTGTCTGTCTGTGTGTCCATTTGTCTGTCAGTCTGTACCTCAGACTAGAGCCTAAACTATTTTACCGATTGGGCTAAAACTTGGTATCTAGGGAATTCATAGGCTTACCGCGAAGAATTTTCAGAATTGGATATCCAACCCTAAAATTAAGGGTTGTTTTCTTAAGGGCCGAAAGAGAAAAAATCGATTTTATCAAAATCAGCCTTAAAAATTTTGATTAAATTTCATTTCTAAGCTTTGATCAATAATACAAACCAAATGGTTACCCTCAACTTTTCATCAAAATGACTTTAAGGGTTCCGGTCTGATGCGTAAATTCTAATTTTTAAATTTTATCTCCGTAAGTCTTTGAGATATGAAATTACTTATCATTGCATACATGTGGATATATATATATAAATAAACATCTTTTACTTGAAATATATTTTTATAAAACCAAAAGATTTCAAGCTATACAAAAATATATATTTCTTTTAACTATGCCAAGAAACTATTATGACCGTCAAAAAAAATCTAGCCCGAGATGTTTATGGATGTCAACGTTTCATGATCCCCGAATCCTAAAAAGTGGTTTTAGTAACGCCGTTTGTCTAATCCTAAAATTAATAGAAGTTTACTAAAGGGGGAAAAGAGAAAAATTCAATTTTCTCAAAATCGGCTATAATGATTGTATTTCTCTCATTTTAGACTCAATAGTCAATAATTACCTATTTAATTGGTCAAAATTTATTAAAGAGAAATTTAATAGCAATGCAATAACCATAAGATATCTCCTAGTAAAATGACGAAAATTTTAACCGGAAGTCAAAATTTTAATACGAAGTGTTGACCCTTGGTGGACCCAATATCGATATTTTGTATTGATCCAAATATACAAATGAATACGTTAATTCTTTAAAAATAAAATTATGAAATTTAAAACCATGAATATAAAATGTTTTACGTATGTCTAGCGCAATTTGTTCTCGGGTTTGCTAGTGTTTATTATATTACGAATTTTGAGTAAATATCTCCATTTCTAAAAAAAATAGAGTGAGAAAGTTCGTGAGGAGTTCCATACCATTTATTTTATATACGTATAGCACCTCGTCTTAACCGTTCGGGTTATACAATTATGTACTAATTACACTAATGATTTTAGGGATTAGGAAGGCTATGTTTATAGAAAGTGTACCCGAATTTGCTTTGAGGGAGAGTGGAAAAATCACATTTAGGGAAAACCACCCTTAGTACACCCGACCGAGATTTGAACCTCGTTCTTCCTGGCACCGACAATCTATTCTACTGCGAGAGTAGCACGTTAGACCTTGAGTCCACATAAGCGGGTCATTTAGCCTTGTCACTCAAAAGTCACAGTGAAGAGATTTAACTGAACATATTTGTTACATTACTGTACACTGAGAAACCACCAAAGACGAATATTGTTTATACAAGTCCATTTATAAACCATGTTGCCTAAAAGGAGGGATGGAGGGGTGAATAGGGGTAGGTGAGTGGTTCCCCCCCCCTTAACAACGGTAAGTACTGTCTGTACCTGTGGAGCCGGAAATTTCACAACTATTTAGACGAGAGAATTTGTAAGATGGGAAAATCTAGGCTAAAAATAGCTTCTGAGGGTAAAGAAGGGAAAGGAAATCCTCCCTTTTTTCATCCTTTTGGCCTGAGGTCCTATTCTTCATTTCTCTCTTGTTTGAATTTAAGGTGGGTTTACGTACAGAAGATGCGAGGAAAGGCCATCATTTTTGCGGTTTCTTATAGCAAAATAATTTTTTGGTCAAAATGAATCACGCAGTTCTCCATTAGAAATATAGCGTTTAATTTTTTCTCCCATGGTGATATCAACAGTTGTTGAATATCTGTCAAGGGTGTCCTTGAATTTAATCACAACCTTTTCTCTTAATTTAAAAAGTTCCTCTTCTAATGCCGCTATGCTCATGTCATGACATATATTCAACAACTGTCTATATCACCATTCTCTACGTGAAAATAAATAAATTAAACTTTATGTTTTTACTGGAGCAATATTTTATTTATCTTGGCCAAAAAACGTTTTGTTGAATAAACTATAAAAAAAACTTACCTTTACTCGCGTCCCTTACCCCCCTCCCCGTAAAAATATAACAGTAAATGTCAAGACATCCTAGCTCTGTCAATGATAAGTAACCCGTATAAATTAAGAGCCACAGTGAGTGTCCAAAGAAATGTATAATTGGTAAAGTGAGATCGAAAGGGACGTGAAAAAAGGTGTTTTTTGCTGTTTTCATAGCAATCAATTTTTATATTTGGCAAAATAAATCAAATAATGTTCAAGTCCAACAAAGAGTTTAATTTTCTTAATATATAGCAATTTAAATAGTAAAATATCTGTCGTAAGCATAGTGACATTGATGAGAAAATTTAAAAAAAATTTACTAAGATATTGATTTTATAACCTGTGAATTGACTAGGAAAAAAAATGGTCTAAGGCTTATCTGTCTTGTTTGATGATGTCTTCTCTGTGTGCCGTGGTGTGTAACGTCTGTCCGTTGTTTCGCTTAGGTGTGATGTTCTTCGTCGGTGTGCCGTTTAGTATACCGTGTGTGGAGCGTCTGCTGGTTATTCCACTTTGGTATGATGTTCTTCCTCAGTGTGCCGTCTAGTGTGCCGTGTGTGGAACGTCTGCTGGTTATTCCACCTAGGTATGATGTTCTTCCTCGATGAGCCTTTTAGTGTGCCGTGTGTCTCTCAGTCGGTGGAGTCCCTTTCTAGTCTCGGGGATTCAAAGATTCGCAGGCCAATATAATCTTAGAATATAAAAAGTTTTTAAATTTTAAGACACCCTTTAGAGATATTTAAGAACTGAACAGTACACTTCTTAGGTCAAAATAAATAAAATATTGCTCAATTTCCAGTAGATACCTACCTACTTTTAGTCTAATTTTCTACATAGTAGGTCCTAATCTTAACAGTTGTTGATCAATACTTATGCATATGGTGAAATTTGAACAGAAAGCTTTTTAAAAAAAGAGAGAAAGCCATGGTCAAACTATGCGAGGCTCATGACAAGTATTCAAGAATGATTGAGGTTCAAGTGTATTTAAAAAAATAAGAACTAAATTTTAACATACTGGGGTAGTATTAAATTTGTTTTCACCAACATTTTTTTCACTATAAAACTATGAAAATATTATAACTTAGCTATCGTCTCCCCCCACTCTTTTTCATACACCTTAATCCTTGTACAACTTAAATTAAAAATTAAGGTGAAATACTTCATTAAATAGATATATGTATTTTCAGTCAAATTATTTCTATATTATGTAAAGATTGATGAATTTTTTATTTATTTCTTGTTTTAAAGTAAGACCAAAAGTCATCAAGATAAATGTGATAAAAATCAAACCTAAAATACATCCATCCAAACTGGTTCTTACAAATTTTCACATAATTCGTTAAACTTCAAAATCATCTCAAAATAAGAATTTCGAGGAAATGCATCCTTATTTTTTGAGAGAGAAATAGAGATTGGGGGGGGGAGGGGGGGGGTGCAGCAAATCATTTACTATCAACCACTTTAAGTACAGCCCAGCCGGAATTCTAACCTCAACCACACCAACACCACCGCACAGCCTAGGTAACACGCAATGCTTTTAATGAGTAAAAAAATATAGACTTCAAAGTTCAAACGCATCATAACTTTTTTCACACAGTACGTTTTATTTTACGCTAGAAACTGTTAATCCGAACTAGTTGGGACCAAAACATGTTCAGATTAGCGAAAATTCGGACTAATTTTTAATCACAATTGAATGAGTTTTATCAAATTTTCATTTATTTAACTGATATATATCACGTACTATCTACTACACTGTTGACTACAACATGTGAATATTAAGCATTATTATCAGATACAACCGTTTCTTAAAATTCTAGTTTAACTTTTAGATTGTCGACCAATAAAATATATCTCATTCTACTAACATTTTTTCCTAGTTTTCAGAAAAGTGTGTGTCGGACTATTCTGAAATTCGGACTAACATGGTTCTGTCTAGCGGGGATTTACTGTGTTTATAATTGTACAATTATATGAAGAGCTGTGGGGTGAGATCAATGTGTTATTATTATTAATATTATTAGCACCGCGTCTTACTAACCGTTCGTGTTATACGCACTTACGCTAATGTGTAATAGTAGGGTGATTGTGAGTTGAAATGAAGGACCTACAGTTTAACGTGGGATCCGAACCACGGTGGAGGTTTGGCATTCCTCACATTCACAAGTTGTGATTAATACATGTCTTGTCAGAAGTGAAGGGAGAGTTTAGCAATCAGATAAATCTGTACCGGGACCAAGGATTGAAGCCCGGACCCCCCAGCACAGAGGTCTGACGCCTTACCCCTCGACCACCAGGTCACCTAAGAGATCAATGTGATCAATATTTTATTATTATTGTACTAATTTTTTAAATTAGTTTTTAATTATCATAAGCACATAAATATAAATATGAACATGCTTTGGGTGAGGAAAGCCACTGAGCAGTTTATTTTTAGTTTGATGGTGAGTGGATGAAGAAGGGGGTGGAGGGCACATAAAACGTTTAGTTTCATCAGTATATTGAGGTAGAACTCTTTACGCGATAACAATACTTTCTCTAAAATAGAACCTGCGTGTTCAGTAGCTACGTAAGTCGTTAAATAGGCCTATAATATACGCCATATTCTCTTATTCAAGCCACGAGTGTTATGAAAAGAGACTCTTTGAGCACGAATTCATCTGGCACGGAAGGCTCTTAAAACTCACTGTACTACTAATAGAGCGACTGTATAAGCGTGTTTTTTTTATTTCCCCTTTTTTTTTAAAGAAAAATAAATAGCTACAAAAAAAAACACCTAAAAAGTAGTCGAAATTAAAAGAGCTACCATACAGACAGACAGCAGTTGGTTGACGGTGGCAAGCAAGGGGTTAGTGCTAGAGGGTGCAAAAGAGGGTTGAGAGAGAAGGTAAAGGTGGGGTGGGTTGGAGAGGGGGGGAGAATAAGGTCTGTTGGGTACAGACACGAACACAAGCTTCACTCTCTTCCCCCTGCCCCCATTTTCTCTTTTGACTGTTATGATAAAAAGTATTTAAATACTTTGATGTTTAGGTAGGCTATTAGGAGATATTTTTTAATATACTGTGTGTATTTTTTGCTGTCTAGGGGTAAGGTGTCAGACTTCTGTGCTGGGGGTCCGGGCTTCAATCCTTGATCCCGGCACAGATTTATCTGATTGCCAAACCCTTCCTTCACCTCTGACAAGACGTGTATTAATCACAGCTTGTGAATGTGGGGAATGCCAGGCCTCCACCATGGTTCGGATTCCACGTTAAACTGTAGGTCCTCCATTTCATCTCACAATCACCCTACCATTACACATTAGCGTAAGTGCGTACAACCCGAATGGGTAGTAAGACGTGGTGCTATAATAATAATAATAATAATAATAATAATAATAATAATAATAATAATAATAATAATAATAATAATAATAATAATAATAATAATAATAATAATTTTAAAATCATTAAAAAAATTTACCAACATCGTTATTTGAGCTGGGTGCATGTCTGACTTAAGCTTGGGGCCTAAATCGGTGGCTACGTGGTCCAAGGCGTCAAGCTTGAAATAGTCGTTATTAGGGTGGCTGAGTTTTGGATCTCAGCCTGGTTCAATGTGAGTAGTAAATGTGACTATCCCTGTTCGTTTTCTATCCACAATCCAAGATGATGCTGGTGCAATTTCTTCTATCTTAATACCTTAGACTAGATAGATTTTTTTAATCCACAATGTCTTGTTACACGTTCTCATGAAGGGCTAATGATGATGCAGTTAGAATTTAAAAAAAGAGATGTATCCACATTTGCGTGGATGGGAAGTGGACAAACATTTATAAAAAGTCCCTATCACTACTTCTAGCCAGGAGTCGAATTATGACCTCTTCCTCGCTGGAAAATTTTAACAGGTGAGATTGACAGATTTGTCCAATTGTCTAAAAATGCAATTTTATACTTCCTCATATGGAGAAAATAATTCCTGAACATTTTTTGAACTCAAGATTATAAATAATCTTAATATTTTATTTGACCTTGATCCTAAAAAAATAAGGTTTTGCAACTCTGCCTGTGGCAATGTCAATATGTCTGTCTGTCCGTCTGTCTATACCTGAGGCTACAGACGATATGGCATAGTGTATTATGTTCAAACTTGATATTTAGATGTTATATTGTCATATCTCAAGGCTTTTTTTTTTAATGTCTAGCCCTCAAATTAAGGGTAGCTTACCAATATTGTCTAGCCCTCAAATTAAGGGTAGTTTACCAATATTTATAAATTAAAGATTTTTGGAAAATATCTCTATTTCCTTTAAAACAGATATCTGGTGAGTATATGACATGACAATATAATTATATACTAGCACCGCATCTTACGCGTGTGTACTAATTATGCTAATGCGTTGGAATGGAGGTTAGATTTAGATTAAATGTACCTGCATTTGCGTAGCACGATAGTGTAAAACAATTTAGGAAAATTAGCCCTTAGTACACCCAACCTAGATTTGGACTCCGATCTCCCTGTCTTCGGTAGACTAGTCTACTGCGAGAGCGACGCCTTAAATTAGGGGTCGGCAACTTTTTTTTTGGGGCCCCAATCGACTTTTATATTTATCAAAGGTCCCGCGATCACCCTTCGTTTCCCCACTCTACCTTTTTTATATACATATTTTATTTATTCCTTAAGGCGATTGGCCCTTTTCATTTGGCGTAGAAATGCAGAGCCATGGGAACAAACGGTTACCTACAAGAATTTTTATTATTTTGCAATTTTCTTTTCGGAAACGGTTTGTTCAAGAATAGAAGCATGTTGATTAAGTTATACTATTTATATACACACTTCCTCTATAATTTTAACAGTGATCAAATATCGATAAAATTGACATTTTTCAATATAAAACTGCTGGTTTCATAAGAAAAAATAAGAAAATGTAACAATTAATAAACATCGATACATTATCTTAGAAGGTCTGTTTAAAATATTAACATAAAGATTTCACTCGTTCTCGAGAAAACTGATATTTCCTTACGTATGATTTTTCCGCAAGACCTGTCCGGTTGCTAGCGCCATCTAAGGTTTCCGTGATTCATATAATCTTGTTGGCGCGGAGGGATACTTTGGTCGCTTGTGAAGCCACGCCATGCCTTTCTTCCTCCCGCCCAACATTCCATAAAATAGGTTTTAGACTTGCACTCGACAGGGCCAAAGGCCTTAAATTAAATATTAACTCCAATTCTTATGTCCCCGCCTTTAGATAAAATAAATAAAATGTACACTACGTTTACTCTGAAGGGTGTAAGTCTTACCTTGACTGATTACACTATGGCCCTATCTTACAAGCTGTACCATGGTGGAACCAGAAAGGTAGAAGTCTTACCCTGACTGATTACACTATGACTCTATCTTATAAGCTGTACCATTGTGGAACCAAGTCTTACCTTGACTGATTACACTATTATCCTACCTTACAAGTTGTATCATAATGGAACCAAAAAGGTAGAAGTCTTACCTTGACTGATTACATTATGACTGACTCTATCTTATAAACTTTACCATTGTGGAACCAAAAAGGTAGAAGTCTTACCTTAACTGATTACACTATGACTCTATCTTATAAGCTGTACCATTGTGGAACCAAGTCTTACCTTGACTGATTACACTATTATCCTACCTTACAAGTTGTATCATAATGGAACCAAAAAGGTAGAAGTCTTACCTTGACTGATTACATTATGACTGACTCTATCTTATAAACTTTACCATTGTGGAACCAAAAAGGTAGAAGTCTTACCTTAACTGATTACACTATGACTCTATCTTATAAGCTGTACCATAGTGGAATAATGCAAGGTAATCTTGCCTTTCTGTCACGATGTAATTTTCTTACGTGATCAACAGAGAATTGCTACGAGATCGACCGATCAATCACGATCAACCTGTTACCGATCCCTGCCTTAGAGCTTGCGGTCACCGAAGCTGGTTACACAAATAACTTTATATTCCTTTTGAGGTTTATTGGGGGGGCAGAGGGAGAGGGGGGTTTGCTTAGGGGTAGTTTGATGATAGCTAATTTAGGATTTGTATTTCTTCAAATGGGTATCTGGGGAGTTTTTTTTCTACATAATAAATAAGATGTAAGTTCATTTTTATTAAAAAAAGATATTGTAAAGTAATATACTGATGACTGATTTTTGAAAATGTGGTTACAAACTATAAAATATTATATGTAACAGTATGTATGAACTACCTTTCACTTACCCTCAAAGGTGGCAAGCCTACCTTGAGTTATTCTACTATGGTTTAGCTTACAAGATAGAGCCATAGTGTATGTAATCCGTCAAGGCAGACGGAGTGTTCTATTATGTCGTTCCATTTAGTATATCGTAAAGTTGAGCTTAAAAACTCACAGTTTGTTGGATAGATATGTTTTTATTTGTTAAAAACTCGAATGTCCCGTGGTGTTTCCAAACTCTAGAAGAAAGATTGGACGCTCTGAACTAATCACGGTTTTAAAGACTACAAAGACGCACTCCGAAAAAAAAAACCACAACCACAAAACCAACATTTATATCTGAAGCTTTCAAACAAAATTAGTTAACAAAAATAAATAAATAAAGTAACCATCTCGGAGGATAGAATGTCAGCACCGCCTTTTGCTTCTCTTTTTTTCTCTCTCTCTTTCTTTTACTTTGCATCCGTCTGTCGTTGGTTTCTCTTTGGATCCTCTTCCGTCTCGGTCGGAAGAGTGGGCGGATAGGTATTTCCTCCTCCTTGTCTGGGGCCCACATGAGAGAGAGAGAGAGAATACCCGAACGGAATCCTTTGTAACAAACAATACTGTGTGTGTGTGTCGCTTTAAATACAGGTAGATCATACAGGTGTGACTTGTGGGAGTTAGTACTATAATCTGGATACACACACTCACGCAAATACACATGCTCACAAACAAACATATACACACATACACATATATATAATTACATATATTATATACATGCACACATACATACATGCACACATATTGTACATACATACATACATACATACATACATACATACATACATACATACATACATACATGCATACATACATTCTCATACATACATACATACATACATACATACATACATACACACATACATACATACATACATACATACATACATACATACATACATACATACATACATACATACATACATACATACATACATACATACATACATACATACATACATACATGCACACATACATACATACATACATACATACATGCACACATACATACATACATACATACATACATACATATATAAATCCATACATACATACATGCACACATACATACATACATACATACATATATAAATCCATACATACATACATGCACACATATATATACATTCATACATACATACATACATACATGCACACATACTGTACATACATTCACACATACTGTATATACATACATGCGCATATACTGTACATACATACATGCACACATACATACATACATACATACATACATATATACATACATATATACATACATACATACATACATACATACATACATACATACATACATACATACATACATACATACATGCACACATACTGTACATACATACATGCACACATACACACATACATACATACATACATACATACATACATATATATACATACATACATACATACATACATACATACATACATACATACATACATACATACATATATATACATACATACATACATACATACATACATACATACATACATACATACATACATACATGCACACATACATACATATATATATAAATAAATACATACATACATGCACATATATATACATTCATACATACATACATACATACATACATATATACATATATACATACATACATACATACATACATACATACATACATACATACATACATACATACATATATATATATATACATATATACATACATAAATACATACGTACAGGTGCGGATTCGGGGGGTAGGGGGTTTTAAAAGGGTCAGATGACCCCCATGTGAAGGTTAGAAAATTATTATAAAAAACAAAATGAAAGTTCAAATTTTAGAAGTTAAATACATCACAGATAAATTATACCGTTTTTTTTTTTTATCTTTTTACGCGCGGATACCTCTTAAGCTAGGTCCACACGTGCGTTATTCGTCCATGTTTATTCAATGTTCGACATGACTCAGGCAAGTGTGGAAAAAATATTCGTTTTCATGTAAGAATATTTGTCGTGCATAGTGAGTAACGAACATTGTTCTGCATGGAGACGATAACTACCACACATCAAAGAAGACTAATAATCGCCTGAGAGCAGTTCATCCACGAATACCGAATATAGAATATGTGTGGACAGCAGGAGCGGAGGAATTGTGGGGGACTCTGCCCCCTAGAAATAATTTACCCTTCCATATAATAAATTTACCCCCCCCCCCCCCAGATATATTTCAAATCCTCTGATATCAAATATGAAGCTGAAAGATGGCCTTAAATCAAACTCCAAATGACTTCTAAATGTATTCTATTGTCAAAAATTTGCCGGAGAAGACCGCTTTAAATAGCCACTAGACTAGAGGCATCTAACTTGCAAAAAAAGTCAGGGAAGGAAAGCTCTAAATAGCTTCCAAGGTCATCCAAATTTAAAAAAGTCTAGGGAATGACAGCTCCAAATAGCTTCTAGAATCTAGATGCATGTCATTTTGAAGGATTTTCAGGCGAGGACCACCCCAAATAGCCTAGTTTCTAAAATAATTCAATTTTCAAATTTTTTTCGGCAGGAGGACCACTTCAAAGATTATCTTCTAGAGGTATCTAACTATCTTAAAAAAAATTAAGGTTACAATCACTCTAAATAACTTCGAGGGGCATCCAAATTTCCAAAATTTCTAGGTGAGAAAACACTTTAAATGGCTTATAATATAATCTAATTTAAAAAAAAGATGAAGAGTACTCATAGCTTCTAGAGTGAATAATTTTTTTTAAATGTTAGAGGGCCACTCCAGATAGTATATAAAGACTATCTAATTTTAAAAATTTGGAGAGGATGACCACGGTTTAAAACATACATAAGATCAAATATGAATTAGAAACTATTAAATGGCTGTAAGCATAGATCTAACATTTTAACTAATTATGTTATTTATTTATTATGACCTCCTATGGAAAGGATTTGGATCCGCCCCTGCAGTCGATGTATTGCACAAGAATCCAAGGCACCTCTGTATTTTTTAAATTACATTCACATATATAGGCTTTTTATGAGGTGGACTAGATAAAACTAGCTACAGATAGAGATAAATTGTAATTAGGTGAACTGGATAGAACTAGCTCAAGATAGACAGAGTGTAATTAGGTGGACTGGATATAAATAGCTCAAGACATAGATAGGATGTAATGAGTTGGACTGGATGGAACTAGCTCAAGACAGGGATAGGATGTAATGAGTTGGACTGGATATAACTAGCTCAAGATAGAGACAGAGTGTAATTAGGTGGACTGGATATAAATAGCTCAAGAAAGAGGTATCTGCACGTAAAAAGATACAAAAAAATTAATCTGTGTTGTATTTGCCTTCTAAAATTTGAACTTTCATTTGGTTTTTTGTATTTAATTTTCTAACCTTCACAGGGGGGTCAACTGACCCTTTGACCCCCCCTGAATCCGCACCTGTATGTATGTATGTAGGTAGGTAGACAGACAGGCAGGCATACAAGCAGGCAGGTAGGCAGGTAGGCAGGCAGGCAAGCAGGCAGGTAGGCAGGTAGGCAGGCAGGCAAGCTGGCAGGTAGGTAGGTAGATATGTATGTATGTATGGGTGTAATTAGGTCGACTAGATAGAACTAGTTCAAGATAGGGATATGATGTAAGAGTGGACTGGAAATAACTAGCTCAAAATATGGATCTTTAGCAACGCCTCTCACTACATATATATTACTCGTTTAGTAGGAACCTATGACCCGCCTCGGTGGCGTAGTTGGCTAACGCGCTAGTCGTGTTGAGCTCGACCGCCGAGGACGGGGAGATCGAGGTTCGAATCTCGGTCGGGTGAACTGGGGTGGTTTTTCCTAAATGGTTTTCCACCTCCCTCCACGCAATGCGGGTTCACTTCTCTAAATTCAACCCTCCGAATTCCTAATCCATTTAGCGTAATTAGTACTTAAGCGTATAACCCAACGGGTAGTAAGACGCGGTGCTAAATATTATTATTATTAGTAGGACCTATGTGTATGTACATAGCTCCTGCCCTTTCCCCCCTTTTAATTCATTTCAGTCTTTGGGTTTAATTAATATGTAAATAAAAATCACCCTTGTTTTTATGACAAAATATCTATATTTTGCAATGCGTGTTTTTCTTCATCGAGGTTATGTAGTATCGATGAGCACATAGAGGCAGAACCTCGATGATTTTCATTCGATGTCGGACAGAATCATGTACAGTACATAAAAAACAGTATGGATCTCATGCAAGGGACTTTTGAGCGTCATTCTGAGGATGACTTGTCGTTCCTTTCCGATGACGATTGCGGAGATTCTAATCAGCGGTCGGGATTTCCTCGCTTGTTTCTGTGAACTACTGTGCAGGGATTCAAAGACGCCACAAAAAAGACGCTCAGACTTACGCGATAGCCAATAGATACAACGCATTCTGAGAAAACCTTTGTTACGAACTACGATCCAAATTCTAGAAAAACCTTAAGGACATTGGTTACCTGTGAAGTAGTGGTAAGTTAAGATTTGGTTTCCCATGTTAATTTTTTATTGTATATTCAAGTTACTTTTAAAAATATAACATCAATAAAACAAAAAAAATATTAAAAATTCTCATAATGGTCTTACATTAACAATAAAAAGGTAATTTTTAAATGCAAGTCAATGCCGCCCAGACACAAATAGTAGAGCGAGTGTGTTTACTCGTCAGAGGACGAGGGTGATTGCTATCACCAAGTTGACAAGAAACCTGTCAAGGTGAACTGATCATTTTCGTACCTATCTTTTATTGTGATAGTTGGTGGGTAAGGGCGTAAATACAAGTTGCATGCTTCTTCAAAACAGGGAACCGCAGAGCAGATGGCAAACCATTTCTAACAGCACGGCGCGTGATCCGTTCATATTTGTGACGCATTTGATTTGTTGAAACAATTTTGGAACCTTTTGTCTTGCCATCGGTACTGAATCACAATCGTGACAAAGAACGACTGCCCTAAACTGCAACCTGCACAGCAAGCGGTCCACGATGAGGTGAGCCTGCACCACGAACCTGCACGAACCTTAGAGAACCGACGTGCTCCTTTGATCCGTAAGCCGGCGGAACCTGTGCAAATAACGCACCACGAGCCATAGCAGGCCTCCTGTGTCAAACGGCCTACGGTTCGTGGAGATAGGTTCGCTGAACCACGTGCCATGTAACTGCACCTTTAGTGTGCTTTTTGCAACCCGTTCTGCAAAATATCTGTGAAATCAGCAAGTAGACAACGTCGTTAACCAAGAATAAAGAGGTTCAGGGTTAATTTGCACGGTTAGTGCGTTGACTTAATTATACATTCCAAGAAGTTGCCGGCCTAGCGGCGAGTATAACGATGTAGTGAATATATCTTCACTATTATCTCTAGTGCTTCCCAAACCTGGTTAAATGTTTTTCAGAAGCTCACTAAGACTCAACTTTCTCTTTATCCTCCCCTGCCAATAAAAAGTTGACCTTGAAGGAAAGGATGAATAGAATAGTCCTACATGTTGAGCCCCTCATTCCTCAATCATATCAACATTCTGGTTCTATCTAGCGGAAAGATATGGAACTAATTTTCAGATGTCAACTAGCCTATACACTGTTCTCCATTTAATAGCATGCTCTTTGAGTATTTTTATTCAATGGTTGGTGTGCCTGACTGTTTTAATCAGATAATGCCCCGTACATATGGGCGATGTTTTCGTACTTAATTCAGTACAAGCAAACTGTTACATAGGATACGATAAACTACAATGATGGACTATTGGCAAGACAAACAACTAAAACTTGAACGTGATTGGGTAGTGGCAAGGTCATAGTTTTCAGCGATGTTCAAGTAAAGACGCACGCCCAGAAGAATAGTAGTATGTTATTTACACCTCATCTTACTACCTTTTCAGGTTATACAACTTTGTACTAATTACATTAATGAGCTAGGGCTAAGGAGGGGGTGTATTTATAGGAAGTGTAGCTGCGTTTGCTTAAAGGGGAGAGGGGAAAAACATTTATGGAAAACTACCCGAATGCGATTTGAACCCTAATCCCCTCCGTCATCAACAGTCCAGTCTATTGCAAGAGTGAGCCTTAAGGACCATGTGGCAACGAGCAGGTATAATAGTTTTTACATTTGCAAATTAAACATTGTATTTAAAAAAAATATACATTTAAAAACTAACTTAGTTCTTAAAAAAACGACAACACCTCACCGAGAACTAACAAGATAACTCTAACTTTGTCCTCGTGACATCGTTGCAGGTAAGCAGGATTGGAGTTTCTTTAATATTACGTAAGGCTTTTTCTTAATTAGACTCCCACTTAAGGAATCATGAGATTTTTCGTACCCTTCTTCCCTATCTACGTTTTTTTTTACTATTTGGTAAATTAATATTTTAATGTTTGATATTTTAGACATAAGGATTATAAACGAGTGATACAATTATTTAATGCTGATTGCAATAAATTAAGTGTGCAATCATAAGTAATAATATAAAGTGAAATTTTATAATTATATAATAATTTCGAAAATTATTTTACTTGGATTATGTTCACTATAACATTGATAAGAAAATGTTACGTAAGATCGATTCTGATAGCCCCATCCCCCTTCATAATAAAACGTAAGTAAATATTTAACAACTCCCTTCCCAAAAACCCTTACGTAACTAAAGCCCGTATCACACGACACTAGCTCGTACTTGAAATCCAGTGTGCTAGCTAGCGCTAGCTAGCACGTCATCATCTAGCGTCGTGTGAATCAGAAAAAGTATACTTGGTTCTGTCACTTGGTACTGGCTACCATACTAGTTTTGAGGATAGAACAGGTGCTATTTTCGTAATAGTTCTGACACTAGTCTGTGTAATTCGACCAATCAAAGCGCGCTGAGACTTTGTGAGTTTGTGTGGAGAAATAATAGAAATGGCGCCGACATGGTCATCGGATGTTATTTTGTTATTGGCAGAAAATTATTCTAAATATCCTTGTTTATATAATACCAAATTTCCACAATATGACAATATATTATGTATATATTTAATTAAAAACATGTCATCTAAAAATGACAAACTGTGTTCCAGACCCAAATTTAATCTAAATAAACTTGATAGCATGCCAACTTGGGTGGTTGCTTTTTTAGAATATAAAGTGTGCGTAGGCCTAAAATAAAAGAACATGTGTGTGTTAAGGATACTGTACTTGGACACCCATAGTCTTAGGTGCCTCTGACCACATCGTAAATAAATGAATACAAATTTGGGGAGATACTAAACGTTAGAGTCACCCTGAATGTATCCTACCTAACCTCCGAATGTATCATTTTCAGTATCCCGCGATCATTATTTCGTCTTTCCAGCCAGTTTCGTGTCCATATTCTTTTCCTACGCTCCCTCTCATAATTTTCAATATCATTATTAATAATTAATTCAGCTGCTTCACCCAAAATTAATAGTTGATGTTCCATAAATATTTGCACTAAAACCTAGTACCAAAATAGCAGCGTGTGAATACTCTAGTCCCGTTTCTATTGTACTAGCTAGTATACAGATATCTAGGCGCTAGCTAGCACACTTGATTTCTAGTACAAGCAAGTGTCGTGTGATAGTAGCTTTAAGGACGGTCCCTTGTAAGAAACGCTTTACTAGAGGAATATTTTTTTGCTACAGATTCAAACGGATATGACGCTGAAACTATACAACCAATTGCGCCACTGATGGTCGGTCTTAAAACATATCCGGTGGAGTATGTAACCGTCCGAGTCAAGTTCTTCCTCTATATTATACCATTCCAGTTCTCAATTAGTCTGAACTATTGAAATCAAGCAATAGTAGAAAAAGGACGAGTCCAACTTGGTTAGCCTAGTCTTCAAGTAAATAAAACAAGTTTGGTGGCGTGACTTCTATCGTCGAAGGTCGAGGTCGGGACGTCGTTAGCCGATGACAAGACACGGATATCGGCGGTCTTGCTAAACGACTTCTTGGAAACTTATTTTATTTTTTTAAATTATTTTCGATTTGTCGTGTGTACACGTTTGAAATAGCTAATTATTTATTAAGTACGAAGGTTTATTATTTGCTTGACAAGTTCATACTCTTAACAAGCTTCGGTGGCCGCATGGTCTAACGCGCTAATCTACCAGTAGACTAGACTGCCAATGACGGGGAGATTACGGTTTGAATCTTGGTCAGGTGTGATGCGAGTGGATTTCCAAATGGTTTCCCACTCTACCTCCACGCAAATATATATAATCTACCTATTCCCTAAAAACATTAGCGTAATTAGTACATAAGCGTATAAACCGAACGGGTAGTAAGAAGTGGTTCTACAAAAAAAAAAAAAGTTCATCCTCTTTCTAGGTGTTGGTGGGGGGAGGGACGAAGGACTTGAAAATGGCTGAAATCGACACATGACCGCACGGAATAAGCTTATCTACTTCTGCGCGCCTAATCCTCATTACCTTAACCCTTTCATAAATACATATGGCCTATACAATTAAATCTTTATGCATATACTAATACCCGCCTCGGTGGCGTAGTTAGCTAGCTCGCTAGCTACATGTCGAGCTATACTGCCGAGGACGGGGAGATCGAGGTTCGAATCTCAGTCGGGTGAACTGGAGGTTTTTTTTCCTAAATGGTTTTCCACTCTCCCTACACGCACATGCGGGCTCACTTCCTCTAAATTGACTCTTCCCAATACCTAACCCATTATCTTGGTTAGTACTTAAGTGTAAAAGTCGAACGGGTAGTAAGACGTGGTGCTAAATATTATTATACATACATACACTAATAAAATTATCCCCCACACCCCTTGTTTACGTTTCAGTAGAAACGAGGGCAAAGGGCTGCTGATCCGGTGACGGAGGAGGTTAGGGTATGAAGGCCAGCTGGGTATAACCAAGTGTGTTTTATTCTTAAATAGTGTTTTACTCCCCCTCCCCACAAACGCGGGTACATTTGATCTCAAATCTAGCTGTATTAAACCTGGGAAACACAAATACATGGTAAGGGGCCCATTAATTAATTAAAAACTAACTAAAACTTTTTTTAGCACTGCCTCATACTACCCGTTAGAGTTATACGCCCATATACTAATTACAATAATGGTTTAGGGGTTATAAAGGTTTAATTGGGATGAATAATAATAATAATAATATTTAGCACCGCGTCTTACTACCCGTTCGGGTTATACGCTTAAGTACTAATTACTCTAATGGATTAGGAATTGGGAGGGTTGAATTTAGAGGAAGTGAACCCGCATTTGCGTGGAGGGAGAGTGGAAAACCATTTAGGAAAAACCACCCCCAGTTCACCCGACCGAGATTCGAACCTCGATCTCCCCGTCCTCGGCGGTCGAGCTCAACACGACTAGTGCGTTAGCCAACTACGCCACCGAGGCGGGTAATTGGGATGAAGTGTACCCGCATTTGCGCGGAGGAAGAGTGGAAAACCATTTAGGAAAACCAACCTCAGTACATCCGACCGTGACTAAGGCCCGATCTCCCCGTATTCGGCAGTCTAGTCCAACACGAGAATAGCGCGTTAGACCACGCAACCACTACAGCGGTTAGTTAAAACTTATGATTTAATACGCTATTTTTGGTGTAATTTATTTTAAATGTACTATATATCATAGAATATATTATATATTATATAACTTGCTTTATGCACCAAAAACTTTGAGGGGTACTAAGTTGAAAATAAATTTATTATATCTAAGGTTACGCGAACAATGAAAGGTTGAACACATTTGGTGTGAATAAGCGAGTATCCCAGACTGGTAGTAAGATGTCGAACACAAAGAAATACAACATAGAAGGCCTGAGAGCACACATATAGTACTGTTTTCATAGGAAGGACCATTAAGAGCGTTCATCAAACACAACTCAGATCCCGGCTCACGCGAGGTATGGGAGTAATAGGAAAAAAAGAAAACACCTACGATATGCCAGAAATGTGTGCAGTGCATTCGTATTTGAATGATTACTCGAAATTTTCTGTGGTGACGATGTGGGCCAAAGTGACAAAGTTTCTTGTTAATAACTACAGTATGACCCTATTATGAATGAATGAAGATTTGTGCACAGTGCTTATCTATGAAGCCATTCTAAAATGGTCAAAAATGGCCTTTACAATGCAGTTTGTATCCAAATATAATTTAATATTTCAACAACGTTCGGAATTAGGAACTTCTATTAACTCTTTATCTCCATTAATGTTCAATCTGAAATTATCAACGTGCAATAGTGTTGGTGTAAGTTTACGATTTCTAACTGACGGTATCACAGAGTTGATTGGTATATGACGTACTCTCTTAAGAAAATAAAAACTTTTTTTTTGGTGGCAAACACTGATGACATTTCAATATATTACTAGTGTTATGTTTTAGGTATTGGTAATATTTATTAAAGTTGACAGCTGTAGATAATATTACCTAAATAATAACGTCGTGTTTGGGCTACATCAATCTGTAGCTCAGTTTGCGGAAAGTACTAATTCACCGTTGTCCAGGAGAAGCCCGAATGAACCAATCGTACCTCCATTTCGTAGAGCCTCTTTCTATATTCCGATAAGGTAAGAGGATGATGATAGTGAATCTCACGGTATAAAGCCAGTGAAGATTTTAACCAAACCGCATAAGTAACCAAACACTGGTAGCCATGGGAATCGAACCCGGACCTCCACCGGGGACTATTCCATGAGGCCGGTCGATAACATGACTTGACGTATAAATATACCGTATTCAAATAGATCTTGTAACTTTTCTGGCCTGGCCGTCAGCTTAAAGACCCTTCCTGTGAAAATCGGACTGTTCACACAACGCCTGTGTCTAGGGTTATAAATCATCGGGTTCGCGCCCCGCTCGGATGACCTCCCCTCCTTTTCCACCTTATTTTACTCCCCTTTTCCAACCACCTTCAAACAGTGCGCGATGAGTCCCATGTGCGCGCGCGCGCGCGTGGGTTTAGTGGCCGCGATGAGACGGATTGACCTGGAGGAGGCAAAAGTATCGAGCTCTTCTTTTCTTTTCCTCTCTTCTCCCCTTCCATCTATCACCCGGCGTGTTGCAGTAGCCCTCAGGGGTGAGTGAGAGAGTTGAGAAAGAGAGACGGGACAGTGGGGTAAAAACATATCTACAAGACACCACAGATAGAGGTGAACACCAGAGAGACAAGTTCAGGACGAAACAATGCTGAAAGAAGCGAAGAAGATCATGATAATATGTATATATATAAAAAAAAAAGAAGTTCCCCACGCAAGGCAAGCAGGCAGGCGTCTATCTAGTTGTGGTAACCATACCATTGTGTCTACCTGTTCATGTAGCCATTCAAGAGGCTGCGGAGGGGATTCGTCTCTCTGACGCGTCCTAGCACCAAACACCTTAAGAGCCATCGTATCATTGCCGACTGACCGCTGATATACGATCACGTACGGAAGCCAGGACCTTGGATCTAAGCTGGATTTCCTCTATTCTTCCCTTGAGAAACAAAGAAATTGGAATTTGTGAAATAGCTGTCTTCATTTTAAAAGAAATATCTTGATATATATATATATATATATATATATATATATTAGATGATAAACTTTAGAAAGAAAATTAATATATATTTTTGTCATGTATATAATATATATTTTACTTTATCATATAGACACAGCTCCTATTGATACTACGTACTGGAACTGTACAACTACATTATAATTATGTATCATGCAGGACAATATCAAATGATGAACTAGCTCATATTATTATGTTTGTCAATCCTCTCTCTATTAGTGAATTAATAACCAGTTTTAAAGTCCATAAACAAGTCAATCGTGATCCATAGATCAGCTAAATAGGCCTACTTTAAGGTGGGATGGATGGTGACGTGAGAAAAGGGCAGTGTTTTTGCAGTTTTTATGGCAAAACATTTTTTTGACCAAAATAAATAAAATATTGCTCCAGTAAAAACATAAGAGCTTATTTTTCTTCACATGTTATATCTATATTTACTGAATATCATGAGTATGATGGGCATTATCTAACAAACTTTTTAAATGAGGAGAAAAATTGGTCGTTAAATTCCAGATCACCCTTGACAGATATTCAAGAAATTTTGAGGTCACCATGTGAAGAAAATTAAACTCTATGTTTCTACTGGAGCAATATTTTATTTATTTTGGCAAACAAAAGTTTTGCCACAAAACCTGCATAAAACATTGGCCTATTCTCTCTTCCCCTTCAATCCCACCTTAATTCCAGTATGAATTAGCAATAACACTGGCCATTAAAATTATATGTTTCATACCTCTGGAACACCCAGTTGATTTTAAAATAAATTGATTTGATTCCAAAAATGCACAAATGTTGTGTGTCACGTCTACTTGAAAAGATACACACAAATTATTTTTTTATGAACTACCAATTTTTAGTAGGCATAACATACAATTATGTATGAGTTAAGTTTTTTAGTATGCATTCTTCATCATGATAATTTATCAATTTAAAATTCAACATTGTTATCAATTAATTTATCATGCAAGGTAATACGAACAGTACATTCGATATACTTAAAAATTATTGACATGGCTAATGTTATAGTCAATTTTGCATTTCCACTTAAGAAACTAGCAGTAATCTCCCATCATGGGTGATTTCCAACAACCTTGATAACGCTTTTCCATCGTGGACATGTCTTGATGAAAGCCTATTCATTACCAACACTCTCAGCTGTCAAACTATCAGAAAAAAAACCCAACCAAATGTGAATGTAGAAAATGAATTTTCATAGACATTCGGCATCCCATATATTTATAGCATTGAAGCAAAGTTTACTCCAAAGATTCATAATTGTCTTCTTTCCTGTTGCCAAGAAATCCATGCATAACTATTATTATTTAGCACCGCGTCTTAATATACGTTCGGGTTATACGCTTAAGTACTAATTACACTAATGGATTAGGATTTGGGATGGTTGAATTTATATGAAGTGAACCCGCATTTGCGTGGAGGGAGAGTGGAAAACCATTTAGGAAAAACCACCCCCAGTTCACCCGACCGAGATTCGAGCCTCGATCTCCCCGTCCTCGGTGGTCTGGCTCAACACGACTGGCGCGTTAGCCAAATACTCCACCGAGGTGGGTCCATGCATAACTACTTTAGAGTTCAGTATCCTGCAGCCTCGTCGCAAATACATCATTTTTCAGAAGTTTTCTTATTTGGGGACTAATGAAAATTCCTTCTTTCAGTTAAGCATTTGTTTGTTTTATTGGCAAAAACGTCTGCAAGGTGGGTTAATCCCCTTCCTATTTTTATCTAAGGCCTTAACGAAATTCTTCATTAAGCCAAGCTTTATATGTATTAAAGGTGGAAGAATAACATTTTCTGGTTGAATCAGTGGAACATATTTATATCACTTCTTCCGGCCACATGTTCGCTTCTCTTTTCCCATTGCTGCACAATGTAATGCTTTCCCGTCTCCTGACTGTCCCACAAACGTAGAAAACAATAATATGTTGTGAAGCCTCCCTGTAGACCTGTAAGTATTCAAATAAACTTAAGATCACCACAAACAGGCCAAGAGTAGTCTTTTTACTTTACTGCAATCAAAATCTACAACTTAATTTCATTCCTATCATTCAATCCAGCGACATAAATCAAAGGAACTAATAGATGGATTATTTATTTACAATTTATAAGAATGGATGGTTTTAATTTAATTTTATATTCTATATATACAGTATATCAATTAATTTTATTATTATTATATATTTTTTTAAATGGTTTTTTGTAACATTAGGGGCTTGTGAAGGATCTTTAGGTTATCAATCTTGGTTTCAGTGATTCGTACTCATGTTGATGATTATTTTCAATCTTTTAGTTTATTAATGTTTATTTTATTTTTTATTCCTTTAAGTTTAGTGAAAAATTGTTGGCGATTGGTTCAAATAATAATATACATACATAAAATTAATAAATTATTAACGTTATTTTTTTTTTGTTGGTGTTAAATGAACAATATGATACGATTGATCTAATGAAAGACATCAATTCTAAATCGACTTGACAATTAGTTCTAACCCGTTTTGTTTAGTCGATAGAGTGTCGTTAGCACCAGTAGTCTCAGGGGTGAAGGTGTAAGTTTCGTCTCGTCTAAATCACCAATGGTGGGGATATAAGGGCTCGAAACCCGACCAGTTGTGTTGAGGTATTTATTCCTATGAAGTTTCCCAATCTTCTTTAGCACATAAGTGAGAACATTTCGTACAAATACTAGATAACTTTCCTCAAACACACCCTATTAGTGTGATTATACGAAATAACGAGGATGGATGGTGACAAGCGATAGGAGGATAGTGAGTCAGTATCAACGTGGCTTACACACGTTCATCGAGCGTAACAATATTCCCGCATACACGCGATCACATGTCCAGGACCTGTAGCCTTTTCATCAACCTCCAAATCTCAACATTCGAGCTTTGCTCACTCATACATACACTTTAAATATTTCCTACTTTTACTACATAACCTCCTAATCTTAGCATTCGAAGGTCCCACGCTTCCTTATAAACTTTAAATATTCCCACAATCTTTTAACACAATCTCACTTATCTGTTTACAAGGCAGCATTTTCTTAGAAAAAATGTGTAGCTTTTTAATTCTCCCGCTCTTAAAGACACCACAAAGCGTTACAGGGGTGAGTTTTTTGTGTTTTTTTTTAAGAAACTAGCAACCGCCCCAAAACAGCAAGGAAGGCTTTAGATGGACATAAGACAAATTAAAATGAATACTCAATACAGTGAAATCTCTTAATAGTGGGAACCTTCCAGGATAAAAAAAAGTCCGTTACTAAGAGGTGTCCGTTATTTGGAAAAACATATTTATTTAAATTATACTTCTTATTATTCTTCTTAATATTATATGAACCTATATATTGTGAATATTATCTACAACAATCTAATATTACTGTACTCTGCAATATATTGTATGCAGGATAGTTATTATAACCAACAAATAAATATTGTGCGTGGTCTACCGTAAAAATTGAATAACAATACTCCAATTAAGTGAAATATGAACAATAAACCTTCTGTACTCATTGTGTGCGCACGAACACAAACCAAACGGCTGGAACAACAACCCCCGCCGATGGCTTGGAAGGGGTGGGAGGTATGACTCTAAAGTATCGTTTATTCTACGAAGGTTATTTTGTAAGCTTTCACCTGAGGGCGAAGATGGCACTGCTCGCACTTCACGCGAGGAAGACAATGGCATTCCTGACATTCTTACAGTAAAATAATTTATATGTACTGGTGTTTCCCATTTTTTCCCACTGTTTAGAGATTATCATAATTACATATGAGTAATTAAAAGGTCTGTTTCCGTTACTGAGAAAGTCCGCTATTGGGAGGTTGTTTCACTGCAACAGCCCATGTTATTTTGCCGGGGAAATCTAAACTGTCCGTTATAAAAGAAGACTCCACGGTTCAGAGGTGTCCGTTAAGGGAGAATTAATAGTATAATCCACTACGAGGAAGTTTCGAGTGTTCCTCAGAAATCAACAACAGTTTTCACGACGTTTACAGGACCAGTCTCAAGTATAATAAGGAAATAAAGATAAGACTGTACTTGTAAGCTCCAGGATAGATATATTCCTCGTCGGAGTGTCAGCGACCTCTATTGCACGCGTATCCGAGCAAAGGTAACAAACTGTTTCATCAACCGAGCAACCTCTGTGTGTGTGTGTGTGTGTGTGTGTGTGTGTGTGTGTGGGAGGGAGAGAACGAACAGAGGTGGGAGGAGGGGGTGAAAACAACATCACATACCGGAGGCACAAAAATTGGCTTGGGCGTTCCGTTCACTCATCGGTTACCTCTTAACCCCTCCTCTCCCCGCCTCACCCTTTCCTCCTCATCATCTTCGCAAAGAAGAAAAAAATATTAATAAAAAATAAACGCAATCATAATACATTGAAAAAAAAAGTCCGTTGGTCATCGGTCACGTTTTTCTATATAAAAATATATATGTATAGCTTTCCACTCCTTTTGGTTTTAAATAAGAATATTTCCTTCCTTCTTACTCTATTCTTTTTTTTTTTTAATCTCCCGCTCTTAATCTCTCCACCTGAGTTTCTCAAAAAAAAAAGTTTGTTTTAAGATGGGACTCCAGGAAACACGAGTTAAGGGCAGTATTTTCGCAATTTTTATATCAAAACAATTATTTCTTTGGCCAACATAAGTCAAATAATTCTCCAGTAGACACAGTAGACATTTTCTTCACATGGTGACCCCAACATTTGTTGAATATTTTTCAAGGGTGTCCTGGAATTTAATGACTACTTTTTTTTATCTTAATCTAAAAAGTTTATCATCTAATGCCGCTACAGGCAGACAGACAGACAAACAAACTCTTCATTTTATTAATATACATAATATAGAAGATAGCAACTTTCTTTGATCACAAAACTTCAATGTTCTGATACAGTGGTTCCCAACGTGGGGTACGCGTACCCCTATGGGTACGTGCCAGGAAGTTTGAGGGTACGCGAAAATATTCGAATAATGTCGGAAAGAGCCACATTTGCCAGCAGTGTAAGACAAAAGATCAGTCAAAAGTTATGAAAGTTACTCAACGATATGGTTGAGAGGTGGTTTGTGTTTTCTTCTATATTTGACCTTTAGAAAATAATTTCACTTTCAAACATAAACAGTTTTATAGTTATTAATAAATAAATAAATTAAATGTGTTAGTTTTTATTGAAACTTTTTCTTTTTGAATATTAAAATATATATTTCACCTTATTACTACATTGTTTTTTAATCCCATTATTATACCATTTATTTTCAGTTGCAGCAAATAAATAATAAATAACTACTAGGCCTACTGTAGTTATTAAAAATTTTGCTAAAAATTAAGGGCACAATTTATGTAAATGGGCTGCCAAAGGGTACACAAGCGAAAAAAGGTTGGGAACCGCTGTTCTGATAAATCCTTATCTGACAGTTACAAAAGTTACTATATTTGATTTCAGGTAAAGTGATCTGTAGCTAGCTGTCACTTTTGAAAGACAGTACCAAGTATTATAAAATATCACTAATCAATCATAAGTAATATTTAATCAATCTAGACCACAAAATAAAATGTTTGTATTTTCTAAAAAAGTTATTTCCTTCAAGAATTCTCTATATGTTAAAGTAACGAGATATATAAAAAAAATCACCCTGAAGTTAAATACGTCTGTCAGAAGCTTGTCTTTCTCCCTCCACTTTTTTTTTCGCCCGATTTATGACATACTTGGGGTTATTGGAGCAAAAGAGGGGAAGTGGAGAAGGAAGGGGGGGGGAGTGAGGTTCGAACACCTCCCTGCAATATTCAGCGGTATCGATTTATTCGGTTCCACGCAAGTCTATGTGAGAGGATGGGAGGCGGGGGGTTATATTGCTTCACTCGGCTGCCATACAAACAACAGATTGAGTGGGTTAGGGAGGGGTGAGAGGAGGGGTGGGGGGTGGGGTATTCATACACAAGGAAAACATCCCGCCAATGGGAAAAAATGTTCATGTTCATCCTCTTTGGCCGAGTGATTAGAGAACCTTTGACTATCAAGAAGTCCTAAATAATACTAATTAAAAACTTTATTGATTGCGTATATTACCAAGGCTACTAACAGCATTTATCTAAAGGGTATGGATTAGTAGGATAGCTTAGAAAAAGTTAATCTAAATTATCGTGGAGATAGTATGAAAAAAACAATGAAAGGGATAAATTCCGATAGCAAAATAACCCTTTTAGTGTGGTACGATATAGTTTTTCTGTGCATATTGTTTGTTAAAAGTAAACTTTCACCTAATTATGAATTTACTTATCTTAAGGTAGCATAAAAAATTAGGTTGGATTTTTACAATAATCTAATATGGCGTCCAGCTCACAATACAAAATGGAGTCGATGAATATAATTAAGGTCAAATGTTTATTACAAAATCATTATTAATTAAGTTTATAATAGTGTCAGAACAACATTTCAGAACAATTTATTTATTTTAAAGTTTATTCAAGAACATAAATACATAAAAAGCAGAATATTTGTGAGAATAATGAAACAATTTGCTAGAAACCAAATAACTAATTTTAAAAATGTCATGGCAACCCTTTAGTCCTGATCACTATATAACTTATATGATTGTTGAAGGGATTGATGCATTCACGCTCTACACAAGAACACAGTTTTGTACAGGGTATGCTACTTTTCTGACAAGAACATTTGGCTGATTGACAACCCGTTTTACAAGAACATTTGGCTGAGTGACAACCAGTTTTACAAGAACATTTGGCTGAGTGACAACCCGTTTTACAAGAACATTTGGCTGAGTGACAACCCGTTTTACAAGAACATTTGGCTGAGTGACAACCCGTTTTACAAGAACATTTGGCTGAGTGACAACCCGTTTTACAAGAACATTTGGCTGAGTGACAACCCGTTTTACAAGAACATTTGGCTGAGTGACAAACCCGTTTTACAAGAACATTTGGCTGAGTGACAACCCGTTTTACAAGAACATTTGGCTGAGTGAAACCCGTTTAACAAGAACATTTTGCTGAGTGACAACCGTTTTACAAGAACATTTGGCTGAGTGACAACCCGTTTTACAAGAACATTTGGCTGAGTGACAACCCGTTTTACAAGAACATTTGGCTGAGTGACAACCCGTTTTACAAGAACATTTGGCTGAGTGACAACCGTTTTACAAGAACATTTGGCTGAGTGACAACCCGTTTTACAAGAACATTTGGCTGAATGACAACCCGTTTTACAAGAACATTTGGCTGAGTGACAACCCGTTTTACAAGAACATTTGGCTGAGTGACAACCCGTTTTACAAGAACATTTGGCTGAGTGACAACCCGTTTTACAAGAACATTTGGCTGAGTGACAACCCGTTTTACAAGAACATTTGGCTGAGTGACAACCCGTTTTACAAGAACATTTGGCTGAGTGACAACCCGTTTTACAAGAACATTTGGCTGAGTGACAACCCGTTTTACAAGAACATTTGGCTGAGTGACAACCCGTTTTACAAGAACATTTGGCTGAGTGACAACCCGTTTTACAAGAACATTTGGCTGAGTGACAACCCGTTTTACAGACATTTGGCTGAGTGACAACCGTTTTACGGAACACTTGAGAAGACTGGTGATTGCTTCTGGCACTGGAGGGTTTATGCTTCTCACTGGAAGAAGTGTATTGTCGTTATTTCGGTACCATCCTAAGTTTACAGGGTATGGGAGACTCTGATGACTGTTACAAGCTGTAATCAAGATATTAGTAATATACTTTGCCCTGTGAATGTGTGATGTGTGGTAATAAAGAACCTGTGGTTGGGGGCAGTTTTTCGCCCTCACATAGGAGATTTGAGTACAAGTACCAGCGAAGAGTTTTACATTTATTTGAGTCTTTGATTTGTAAAACTGAGACACAAACTGCTCTAATCCTCTCACTGTTTCTTCATTTGGCATATCGAGTTTGCCAAGGCATGTAAAAGCTTGTAACATTTCATCATCACATTCCATAAAAAACTTTAAAGCAGAACTCTTTGCTTCTTCCAGCAAACTTTCTAGACATATCAGACCCTGTAAATGAATGTAATCCTAGTAGAGATTTTGATTTCTTATGACCAAGTTTATTATACACATCTTTGATAGTAATAGATCTTTGTTTGACCCCTTGTCCGGTGAGAAATACTATTTGACTGGGAAGTTGAGGATACCAGCAGGAAAACATCAGTATCTGGAGACTGTATTACGTCATCAGATCTTTTTTGTAGGGAAAGAACATGTAATATGAGCAGAGTATCGGCTTCTTCATGGTCATGTGTAGTTAAATTAACGGGTATTCTTGCATTTCCTTTTGTATGCGTTCTAAATGTCACATTTAACTTTTTAAGGTGATTCCCAGTACTGTGATGTAGTAGCTTTAAAGTAAGGCATTCAATAAGTTCCGATTTTTTTTTCTGATATCAGCTAGAAAATCTTTCAAAGAAACTTTGTGAATTACAGTGTCATCTGTGATGTGATAATATGTAGAATTTCCTTTTGTTCTTCTAGTTCTAATTTGTTGTTTCAGACTGTCCTGCAAATATTTGTCAAATACCAGCCTAATTTCATCACAATATTTGGCAATATTGGCAATTCTCTCCAAGAAAACTTCTGCAAAGTCTTTACATGTTTTAATTTTATGAGTTTTTATTGTTGAATTAACAAGAGCAATTCCATCTAATATTACAACATTTCCACTGCTACAATTAGACAAGACAGAAAGGTGTGCCTCTTCCATTTCATATGTTTTGCATATAGCTTCTACCTGGCTTAGAACCTTAACTTTATCATGTGCCAATAAAAGTGTTCCATCTGCAGCAAATAAAGACCGTGGAATGATCCCAAACTCATATTTACCAATACAATCTCGTAAATTAAGCTCTGGTCGACTTCTCGTTATGATAACAAACCGTTGCAAAAGTTTTCTTTCTTCTTGAACGTTGACTAGCTTGTCATTAATTTATTAATGCCAAGAAGATAGATTCTTGCCACGGTTAAAAATTGTACTAATGTTGAAATTTATGTCTCCCATTTCAAAGTTGGGAATGGACGATTAGGTTACTGTGTGCTGTGTCTATTTTGAAGTTAAACTAGCTTGTTAGCTGTAAATTAATTTGATTAGTTAGTTCATATTTGTAAGCAGAGTACTAAAAATGTCTATCATCACATTATATCACTCGAAATTAAAACAAATAATAGACGTCGATCAATACACGCTCTCACTCCAAGCCAAAACAAATAATAAGCGTCTATCAACGCACACTCTCACTCCAAGCCAAAACAAATAATAAGCGTCTATCAAACACACACTCACAATCCAAGCCAAAACAAATAATAAGCGTCTATCAACAAACACACTCACAATCTAAGCCAAAACAAATATTAAGCGTCGATCAACACAAGCTCTCATTCTAAGCCAAAACAAATAATAAGCGTCGATCAACACACACTCTCATTCTAAGCCAAAACAAATAATAAGCGTCTATCAACGCACACTCTCACTCCAAGCCAAAACAAATAATAAGCGTCTATCAACACACACACTCACAATCCAAGCCAAAACAAATAATAAGCGTCTATCAACAAACACACTCACAATCCAAGCCAAAACAAATAATAAGCATCGATCAACACAAGCTCTCACTCCAAGCCAAAACAAATAATTAGCGTCGATCAACACACACTCTCATTCTAAGCCAAAACAAATAATAAGCGTCAATCAACACAAGGTCGCACGGCCAATTCTACCTTGGAAAAACCAATCTACTTAATTGCTTGTATGAGTCCTATATGCTCGTTATTATCAAAAGGCAAAGCTCAGCTCCTTTCCCCCCATTTACTGACGTAATCACATCAAGAGGTTTTTTTTTATATTTTAGTTTCACTATTAATTTTATTTGTACTATTTACTGAAGCGGTGACCGTACGCGTCCGGCCACTGTAGCTAATTTAGATCAGGAAGAAAAAGGTTCAATTCATATCTAATGTACTGAGGTGAGTTTTTTGGGTTTTTAGCTTTTAACTTTAGGCAAACAACGGTGGATTTATTTCTATTTATCTTTCTTATCCCCGACAAATTTCATTAATAATTCAAAATAAAAGATAATATTTTATGTTATTTTGATTAAAAACTCAAGAATTCCGCAGACAAATAAGGTTTGTTATTCAAAATATTATACACAATGTGGGATAAGTTAACGCCAGAAAAGCGTTTCATAGCCAATAATTTACTTCAGTAAAATAAATCAAATATTGCTACAGTAGAGAGTTGAATTTTTCTACACATAACATCTACAGTACTTAGCACCACTTCTTACTACCCGTTCGGGTTATACGCTTAAGTACTAATTACTCTAGTGGGTTGGGAATGGGGAAGGTTGAATTTGAGGAAGTGAGCCCGCATTTGCGTGGAGGGAAAGTGTAAAACCATTTAGGAATGGTTCCCCTTCCAGTTTATCCGAGAGAGATTTGAACTTCGATCTCCCCGTCCTCGGCAGTACAGCTCAACAAGAAGCCAGCGCGTTAGCTAACTACGACACCGAGGCGGTTAATAATCTCTACAGTTCTTAGAATATTTCTCATGAGCATATTAGCTGAGAAAACCTTTTTGAACGAAGAAGACAAATTATCATCAAATTCTAGGACATCCTTGACAGATATTCAAGAACTGTTTGTGTCACTACTTGAAGAAAATTAAACTCTGTTTCTACTGGAGCAATATTTGATATGTTCGCCGGATTTTTTTTTACTGGCTTCCACTCGCAATACCTATCACCCCCATCTTAAAGATAGTTACGAAATGGTTTATTTAACAACAATTTAACTGTGAAATTAAATATTATAGTGTATTATAGCATTTACTATTCTAAAACTTGTTCAGAACTGTTCTATACTAGCATCATAGCAACTGCATGTTGTAGGTGGACGGGTGGAATAACCATCCAGCTCATGTACTCTGGGGACGAGAAGGTCGGGATTCAAACTCCAAACAGGTTAACTGAGGATGATTTTATCTCCATGAAAATGCGGGTACATTTACTATTAATCTAATCTTTTCGTCCCTTATAAGTGTAATTGAACGCGGGTAGATTGGAGAGGTAGACCGAATAGATTGGGTAGGTAGACCGGATGTATTGGATATGTAGACCGGATATTGGATAGGCATACTGGATAGATTGTATAGGTAGACCGGATATACTGGATAGGAAGACAGGATATATTGGATATGCAGACCATATAGATTGGATAGGTAGACCTGATAGATTGGATAGGTAAACCGGATAGATTGGATAGGTAGACCAAATAATATTATAGGAATCAACTTTCCTCCTCTTTTAGCCTTTAGAAAAGTTCCGTGAATAGCTCCAACGGATTTTTTTTATTGATATTTTTATTACTTTGTTGTTGTCCTATCGTACTGAGTCTTACTACCCATCCAGGCTATCCACATATGCCATAGAAGCCAAAGAAGAAAAGTACCACAATATGTGTGGAAGGTAGATAGGAAACAGCATAATATATAAAAAATAAATGGTACAATACACAGAACAGACTTTCTCTTTTTTTATTTTAAAATAGAGGCATTTACTGAAAATAAAATCTTTGTTGCAGAAATCCTCAACCAAAAAGCACAGTGGAAATAATATTCACTGTTACAGAAACATTGAGAAAAGAGGAACATTTCTGTCCACCAAAGAGTATTGCAATCAATTACATATTTTAAGACCGGGATTAAAAAAAATGTTTTTAGCTCAGAAACTATTGATTTTATAAAAATGTATTTCAATTAAAAAATGGTATATTTAATAGTACTACCACTTTAAAACTAGAAATTATTTCTTATATCAAATAGTTGCGGAGATATGATCAAAATTGGAAATTTCTGCTTATGTAAAGTACTCTAAAAATTATTTTCAGGTACAAATGAGGGTTGCTATTTTGGTTTTTAATGGTAATCAGTGCCTGTATACAAAATTTAATCTAAATAGCTAGAATGAATTTTGAGAATATAGATTTTTTTCTATTTTTGTCCTTCAGGAACCTACCCTTAACTCAAAAAAAAACCTCGGGGGTAAAATTACGAAAATCTCAGATACCAAGTTCTAGCCCGATCGATAAATATGTTTCGGCTCTAGCCCAAGGTACATGCAGACAGACATACATACAGACAGACAGACAGACGTTATCACAAAAACAATATGTTCAGTTTAAGGGGGTCATGTAACTTCAACATTTATCATAATCCCAAGTTGGACTTTTTTGTCGATCACAATATTTCTTCCTCCGAGGGATAGCAACTAGTAAGAAAACCCCTTCACTAAACCCGGTCGGGATTAAGACCCTGACCTTTCCCGTCAACCTGCGAACATGACTAAACGAGACGTATGCCTTTGTCAGCGTGCCCATCAATGCGGGTATAATTGTGGTTACTAAGGACTCATTATACGAGGGTAAGAACAAGTAGGGTATATTAGAGGGCATGAACCCGCATTTCCGTTAAGAGTGGGGTAGAAAAACCACAGAGATAGAATCAAGTGTGGAAGCAGCTTCATTTTCCCAGTGTACATAAAACCAAGAGAACAACATCAGCTTCTACATCAGCGGTGACTCAGTATTTTGCGAACTTGACGCTTTAGACCGTGTGAACACCGATTTGAATGTCTGGACAGTTTGTGACGAGGTAGCCTTGCAATCCCTTCAATGCGAGCTTGACGTTTTAGACCATGTAACCACCAGTTCGAACGTCTGAACAGTTTGTAGCGAGGTAGCCTTACAATCCTGTTGTGAACTGGACGCTTTAGACCATGTAACCACCAGTTCGAACGTCTGGACAGTTTGTGACGAGGTAGCCTTGCAATCCCTTTGCGAGCGATGCGAGCTTGACGCTTTAGACCATGTGACCACCAGTTCACGTGTCTGAATGGTTTGTGACGTGGCTGGCTGGCCCTGTGATGGCGTCTCCTCTGACAAGCGCCATGCAAGCATGAAGAAGATTAGTTTGCGATGCTGAACACCCAACGAGCTGGAAAAAAAAATTCAAATCAAGACAGCCCATTTAGAAATCTAACAACAATAACAAGGAGTCACTCTGACAATTTCGTTGATCGGTCTCGAACAATGCCATGATATCACTGCTGATTTTGTATAAAGGCTTGTCATCGATATTCTTATATAGAATTATATTATTATTATTATTATTATTATTATTATTATTATTATCACCACGTCTTACTACCCGTTCGGGTTGTACGCACTTACGCTAATGTGTAATGGTAGGGTGATTGTGAGATGAAATGGAGGACCTACAGTTTAACGTGGGATCCGAACCACGGTAGAGGCCTGGCATTCCTCACATTCACAAGTTGTGATTAATACACATCTTGTCAGAGGTGAAGGAAGGGTTTGGCAATCAGATAAATCTGTACCGGGAACGAAGATTGAACCCCGGACCCCCAGCACGGAAGTCTGACACCTTACCCCTAGATCACAAGGTCACCTAAAGAATTATAACCATACAACAATTATAGTAGGAGTTTGTTAAGAATAACCTTCTAGTAAATACAAACTTTTTTTATGCAACCAACATTGATAACATTTCACTATTTTTTTTTTTTTTCCCTGGGTGTTGAATTTTTTTCCCCACTATGTCTTACTTCCCGTTCGGGTTGTACACATATGTACTAATTAATCTAATGGTTTAGGGATATGGAAGGTTGAATTTAGAGGAAGTGTACCCATATATTCGTGGAGCGAGAGTGAGAAAGCATTTAGGAAAATCACCCTCAGTACACCCAAGTGAGAACGAACCATGATCTATCCATCATTGGCAATCTAGTATATTATGAGATTAACGTCTTAGACCATGCGGCCACCAAAGAGGGTTATTATATTATTATTATTATTATTATTATTAATATTATTTACTAAATTAAGTTTACTCCCTTATCTATTGAACGAGCTGTATTCACTTTATGATTTCTATTGAACGATGTTTATTCCCCTTTTGATTGTATACTGACCCATGTGTATTCACTTTATGATTGTCTATTGAACGATGTTTATTCCCTTTTGATTGTATACTGACCCATGTGTATTCACTTTATGATTGTCTATTGAACGATGTTTATTCCCTTTAGATTGTATACTGACCCATATGTATTCACTTTATGATTGTCTATTGAACGATGTTTATTCCCTTTTATTGTATACTGACCATGTGTATTCACTTTATGATTGTCTATTGAACGATGTTTATTCCCCTTTTTATTGTATACTGACCATGTGTATTCACTTTATGATTGTCTATTGAACAATGTTTATTCCCCTTTTGATTGTATACTGACCGACCCATGTGTATTCACTTTATGATTGTCTATGAACGATGTTTATTCCCTTTTTATTGTATACTGACCTGTGTATTCACTTTATGATTGTCTATTGAACGATGTTTATTCCCCTTTTATTGTATACTGACCCATGTGTATTCACTTTATGATTGTCTATTGAACGATGTTTATTCCCCTTTTTATTGTATACTGACCCATGTGCATTCACTTTATGATTGTCTATTGAACGATGTTCACCCTAATGATTGTTTACGACCCATGTCATGATTGTATACCAACCAATATTAATTTCTTTATGATTGTCTTTTGAACTATGTTTATTCCCCTTACGATTGTCTATCAGACGAGGTATATTCACCTGATGATTTAACACACTACAATGATACACACATAAAAATAATTATTGTTTTATCCGATACATGACGTGAAATAGAATTGATAAAATTTCACTTCTCGATTACTGGTTGATATAGCCTTAGGTCCACTGTCCAATTAACAAAGAGATTTAATAAAATTAAAATGCAATTATAGTCGTGCATAAAAGAATATTTTTGGTCCATACAATAACAAAAAAATAATGGGGAATTTGGAAAATTTAGCCAGAAGTTCAATTATCATACCGGCTAATTAACTACACTGCTAATTACATAGCAATTTTCTATTAATAATTATCTTTGGCTTAGCCATTCCATATCACAGGGAATAATAGTAATAGCAGTACTAATAATGATAATTTATAATTGAGACATAAAATATTACTACTTTTAAATTTATCCTATATTTTGTTGCTAAATTAGAGCTAGATAGGCCTTCTGTTTTCTCACTAGCTAGCAAAGTATGATAGTAATTGGACACAATCGGACAAACTTTCTCAAATAGCCTATTGTAGTTTGGAACAGCATTTTTAAAGTTGTTATCAGTAGATACCATTAAATAGTTTTCCTTAACAAACACAAACTCATTTGGTTATAAATTTGAAACTCTTTAGATATAAATTATAAGGAAAATGGTTTAAGTCAGTTTAAATATATTTTAGATTTAAAAAAAATTCCCTCTAAACTACTCTTATTTTTTTTATTTTTAGTAAAACAAATACACTTTCTTATTTACAATCTAAAACACTTCCAAGATACCCATTTTAATCCAATCATCAAGAGTAATTTTTGGACTTAAAAAATTGTTCAAAAATGTTAGGTACTTTACTCTGATGACTTCTTTTAGAAAAAGTGCTTATGATGACTAAAACACTTCTACACAAAATTATTAATTAAAATTAGCACCTATAGGTATCTACTTGATATGACAATATTATGATTTTTAGTTAATTGAATTAGATAGTAAATTAACGAACCTTTGAGCCGAATAAAACACCTCACTCACATTTCACAATGTTGATAATTACTTCTAGGGACGTCACAATACCGTTTTTCTCGATTCCTACATTCGATTCCGAGTCTTGAACATTTTATATTTCATTATTTTTCCAAGAATCCAACCTCAAATAAAAAGAGAGATTATTTATTCAACTTCATATCATAAAAAACAAACTAAAAATATATAATGGTAATTAAAAACCATTCGATTCTAGATTTAACAAAGAAATAGGCTATAACGTTTTACCAACTATTGACACATAATTTAAATAATTAGTATAATAATTAGAAATTGCAATAGTAAACATGTATTTTTACCTACAAATAATAAAGCCTCACTGAGTCATACATTTATGAATAATAAAAAAAACTATTGTAGATAATTATCTAAAACATAAGTCATTAAATAGGGTTGTTAACTGAACTAAAATATAAAGCAAATAAATTAATATGAGTGAATCGAGTATTACTCATTCTGAATTTAGCCATTTTATTCTTAGTTGCCAATACTTTAATTTAGAGCTAAAAATATAAGTATCGAAAATCTTAGGCCTAATAATAAGATATATTACTCGATTATTTCGATACCAGTAAGAATCTAGATTATCGAGGTATCGAAGAATCGAGTTTGACATCCTTTCACAAATATTTAAACGAGACAAACGTTTTGAAAAAAATACTAAAACGTTAATGAACGGTTAGGTTTTGTTAGGTTGGATAAGTATGTAATTCATAGCATATAAAAAGTGATGTCTTATAACCAATTTTTTTAAAAGTAATGTTTTCCATTATTATACTAATTTAGCTTATTTCAAGTGCTTTAGTGTTATTATGATTGATCATTTCTCCCTGTTGTAACAAAGTTATAACTCAGTTATTATTATTATTATTATTATTATTATTATTATTATTATTATTATTATTATTTATTATTATTATTATTACTAGCACCGCGTCTTACTAACCCATTCGAATGTAGCACTCACACTAATGTGTAATGGTAGGGTGATTGTGAGATGAAATGGAGGACCTACAGTTTAACGTGGGATCCGAACCACGGTGGAGGCCTGGCATTCCATACATTCACAAGTTGTGATAAATACACGTCTTGTCAAGGTGAAGGAAGGGTTTGGCAATGAGGTAAATCTGTGCTGGGACAGAGGATTGGCCCCGGACCCCAACACAAAAGTCCGACACCTTACCCTAGACCGTCAGGTCACCATGGCTCAGTTGTTATCTGTTAAACAATTTTGAAGAATAGGGTGGAAAAATATAGCGTCGAGTAGGTGAGTGGAATATTACGTGCCTGATACATTAAATCAATAAAGGTTATATTAATATGTCAAGTTTTTTCTGTGTTATTGTTTTTTAATAAAGCCAATGGCAGTGTGTTTTTCTTTCTCTTCGTGATAAGCCCTTTTCAAAAAGACATACACGAATGTTTCTTCAAAAACCAGTAATATTGTATTTATAATTTTAAACATTTCCCAATATTATTCAAACAAAGGTTATAGACATATCATAAGTAAGCTACCTTTTATTTAGAGCTAGAATAAATCATGATCAAGGTTCGAATCATTCCTGTGTATTAAGACTAAACGTTTGTACTCTTCACCAAGCAAATTGTTACATTTCCTTCAATTTATACCCTTTCATGACTTATTCCACTATACAGACAGCTAGATGGGTAGTAAAATGCAGCGCACAAAAAATGCAGTTCTAAAGGGTTCCTTTCAACTTTCAGAGACGAATAAGGCTATCGTGATGAGGTATACTCAGCCAAAGCTCAAGTGAACATCTACTAGGCGGTCATCAGCTGCGAATATCAGTCTGATAAATAGTGATTACTAAGACTTTGGCATCAAGCTGATCCAATTATTTTAGAATCTTCTTTCTTGACCGTATTAAAAAATTAATTTACTTATTTTAAGGAAGGCTAGATCAATGTGTCTCAGTATTTACCTTAATTCAGAGTTTCGACATCTCGTTTGAAACGTCGTTGAAGATGATTTAATTTTATCTTTTAGTTTATATATTATTATATTAAAATATTAAGTTTTTAATACTATAAAATCAAGGGTCCAAGGGACAAGACTCCATTTTGGCGTCAGCCATAATATAAAATACAAACCCTCTAAAATAATCCAAGATTTTTGAAAGTCTTCAACTCGTAACAACCATCAAGTAAACTAGACTGTCGACCATATGCCTATCCTCAAACATAGAAAGACCATTTAGTACTTTTTGATAATATTCACTTAAGGCCCTTGGCCCTGTCGAGTGCAGTCTAAACCTATTTTGTGGGATGGAGGGTGGAGGTTGAAAGGGTGGCGTGGCTTCACAACCGACCAAGTATCCTTTCCACGCCAACAGGAACAGATGAATCACGGAACTTGCAGATGGCGCTAGCTACCGAACAGGTCTTGCGGAAAAATCATACGTTTGGAAATACCAGTTTTCTCGAGAACGAGTGAAATTATTATGTTAATATTTTCAACACCCTTCTAAGATAATGTCTCGATGTTTATTGATTGTTACATTTTCTTATTTTTTGTTATGAAGCCAGCAGTTTTCTATTGAAAAATGTCAATATTATATATATTTGATCACTGTTAAAATATAGAGGACGTGTGTATATACAAAAGTACATCTGATTTCAAACCCTTCCTTCACCTTGACAGAGGTATTAATCACAACTTGTGAATGTGAGGAATGCCAGGCTCCACCGTGTTCGGATCCCACGTTAAACTGTAGGTCCTCCATTTCATCTCACAATCACCCTACCATTGCACATTAGCGTAGGTGGTAAACCCACGGGTAGTAAACGCGTGCTAATATAATAATATAATAATAATAAATAATAATAAAATAAATACAAAAGTACAACTTAATCAACATGCTCTATTCTTGAACAACCGTTTCCTAAAAGAAAATTGCAAAACAATAAAAATTCTTTTATTTATTATTTATTTAGCACCGCGTTACTACCCGTTCGGGTTATACGCTTAAGTACTAATTACACTAATTGATTAGAATTGGGAAGGTTAATTTAGAGGAAGTGACCCGCATTTGCGTGGAAGGAGATGGAAAACCATTTAGGAAACACCCCAGTTCACCGACCGAGATTCGAACCTCGATCTCCGTCCTCGCGAGTCTGGCTCAACACGACTGGCGCGTTAGCCAACTACGCACAGGCGGTATAAAATTCTTGAAGAAAACCATTTGTTCTATGGCTCTACATTTCCATGCCAAATGAAAAGGACCAATCCCTTAAAGTTCCATTAGCTTTGTAAGTTTAAATCCACCCGCATTTTTCAGAATTTCCAGAAAAAAAATTACTTTCTTTTTCTTCTTATATGCAAAGTTATAAATCAAAATATCGTGCTGTAATTAACAAAATATTAATAAAAATACAATCTTTTTTAAGTTGGTCTAATTTCATCATGCGTTTTTTTTTCTTAATGACACTAGCGCCTTAACCTAGACAAGAATCATCGGGAATCTTTGCTATTTTTATCGCGTTTACATTTTATTGGACAGAATAAAGTCTAATTTTCATAAGAAGGATCTTTTAGAAAGTACAAACATAACTTTGGCAGCCAGAAGTGATAATGTTTTACTTATTTATTAGTGTTATTTTACGGGTATTGATAGTATCTATCAAATCTATAGCTGTACATTACATGACTTGACGTATGGATAAGTGAAAGTAGATCTATTTACTTCTCTGTCAAATAGTTTAACTTTAGACTTAACTTCAACGTTTTACCCACTTTGGTGGCAGCATGGTTTAAGGCACTACTCTCGTGGTAGACTAGACTGCCGGTGACGGGGAGATCGAGGTTCGAATTTCATTCGGGTGTTCTGAGGTTGGTTTTTCCAAAATGATTTTCCGCTCTCTCTTCAACGCAAACGTGGTTACACTGCATCTAAATATAGCCTTCCTTATCCCTAAAGCATTATCGTAATCAGTACATAAGCGTATAACCTGAACGGGATGGGGTGCTAAATAAAAATAAAAATTGTGACACTCCTTCTTAAAAAATGTTGATAAAAAATCATTCACGTTTGTAGCGACTAAAGAACCCACCCTTCCCACCCACTTCAGTGGCCGAACAGTCTAAAAACGTCACTCTAGTGTTAGATTAGCCTGCTGATGATGGAAAGATCGGGGTTAGAATCCCGGTAAGGATCTATTAAGGGTGATTTTTCCTTAAGTGGTATTCCACTCTCCTAAGAAAATGTGGGTAGATTATCTCTAAAAATGCTGACTTCATCGTTCCTATCTTATTAGAGTAATTATCATAATATGAGTATACAACCTAAACAGGTAGTAAGATGCGGTGATAAAAAAAAAAGATTGACGACCTCTTTCAGGCCAGCCCCTCTGCCAATTCTCTTCATATTGGTGCACGTGAGTTATTAAGGTGGGGAAGTAACAGTGGCGTATCGTTGAATGTTGCAAGGGAAACAGACCTTGTTAAAACTGTACCTGCGATATGTTATATAGCCCACTTCGGCTCTATATGACCGATCATGCATATGCTCTGCTCTGCATTCTTCACACGGGAATGTATTCCTCTCGATACATGACCAATAAGTATTCTCCTGAGGACGTGTGAACAAATGACAGATACAGTTTAAACTAATACTGCCTACCCTGGCAACACTTCACGACACGTCACGGGGAAGTAAGGAATGCGAGAAAGGATAAGTGTTTTTGCATTTTTTATAACAAAAAAAATTGTTTTGGCCAAGATAAATAAAATATTGTTCCAGTAGAATCATAGAGTTAAATTTTCTTCACATGTTGATATCAACATTTGTTGAATATCTGTCATGAGCGTAGCGGCATTAGATGATAGAAACTTTTTAAATGAAGAGAACAAATTGTCATTAAATACCAGGACACCTTGACAGATATTCAACAACTGTCTATATTACCGTTATGATGAAAATTAAGCTCTATGTTTGTACTGAAGCAATATTTGATTTATTTTGATAAAAAAAAAGTTTTGATATAAATACTGAAAATAAAACACTGACCTTTTCTCACGTCTCCTAAAATCCCCAACTTAGAATGGCTTACACCATGTTTTGTGTGTGTTTTTAAAAGCGGCGGCTCATCGCGCGCGGCCTTTGGCTCGTGCCCTCCCTCCCCTCCCACCCTCCCTCCTATCATCCAAGTGACATGACGTGGTCTATTTAGCTCGGGTTTATGATTTAATCGCACGGCTAGGCGTGAACGACAGCTTTCAGCTAGTACTGTACACTCTCCAAAGGGGGCCAGACTACACTAGGTCACGACATGACTTGCTGCTGGCCATTAAACACTCATTGAAGACAAAACAATAATGAGCGCAGTGGTATTCAACCTTTTATTGTTCACGTAACTCCAGATATAATTTATCTTCATTTTCGTACAACATTCTTTTTTTCTTACTACCTGTTTAGGTTATACGGATATGTAACTTATTATCCTAATGAGCTAGGAATGAGGAAGGTTAAATTTAGATGAAGTATACTCGCATTTGCATGGAGGGAGAGTGGAAAAACTCTTTGGGAGAAACCACCCCTCAGTACATCCAACCAACCGAACTCCCTGTTACCTGCAGTCTAGTTTAACCCTAGAGTGATGCCTTAGACCATGCGGCCACCGAAGAAGGTCCTCAAAGTTGTGGGTACATAATGAAAGCTATAATTATTCTATAAAAAATGTTATCACACGTCTAACTACTCGTTCAGTTTATACGCATATATGGTAGTTACTCTGATGGGGTAGGGATGAGGAAGGAAGCATTTTAGAGCTAATACACCAGCATTTTCGGTGAAGGAGAGTGGGAAAACATTTAGGGAAAATCATCCTCATTAACTCGACTGGTATTAGAATCCCTCCGCAACAGCAGAAATATTCTATAATATACATCTAAAATAAATAAAATATATTATGGTCAAGATAATATATTAAATAATGAGTCATAGCTGAGAAAATAGGAGAATCAAGCAATTAAATATTTCCTATCATAAAACCAACTTGCTTCCCTGATTAAAAAAAATCTCATAAAGAAGAAGAGCGAGCGAGATAATAAATTTGGCGTTCTCAAATTTCGTGTCCTTACTTTCGAGTATAGGGAAGCTTTGCCCTAAATTTGGCCCTGATTAATCAATGTTTAACATTATATAATGTAATATATTTCTAATTTTACATATCCCCTAAGATGCCTTAGCGTAATCCAGGTTAAATATCAATGCCTTAGAGAATTTACCAGCCTTTAATATGGATTTAGTCTGGACTAATTATGTTTCGTTTCTTACTGTATTTTCATTCACAGTATTACGTTTTAACACCAAAATAATAAAAGTCACAATCCCTCTCGCAATTAATTTTTTTTTACTGGTTATCTGTTCTTCCCCCTCTCCCCACCCTCCTTCTCTGCCGTGACCTACCTTGTGAAATATTACAGGACAGCTTAAGAACTACCTTAAACTATGGAAAGGTAATCGTCCCCTCCTCCAGGACCTATCCCAGGCTAGGAGCTATTATAGGACACTTTAAGCTTCCCTCAAATTAAGACAAGGTTATCTTCCTTCATAACCTATACTATGTTATGACGTATTATTATAGGACAAATTAATCTCTCCCTCATATTAGAACAAGGTCATTCACGTCTGGATAACTGTTTGTATAGTGAAAGATAAAAAACCTCTTTTCGTTTAGTTTGATTAAGAGCGTGCATCACATGCCAATCTACTCTGTGATACAGTCGGCTAGAAATCGTAAATTTGCACGGACCCTATTGCATTTTGATCATTTATGATTTAACATTAATGGAGATAAAGAGTTAATAGAAGCTCCTAATACAGAACATTGTTGAAATATTAAATGATATTTAGATAAAAGCTGCATTGAAAAGGCAATTTTTGACCATTTTAGAATGTCTTCACAGATAAGAATTGGGCACAAATCCTAGTTATTCCCAAGAATTATTATTATTATTATTATTATTATTATTATTAGTACCGCGTCTTACTACCCATTCGGGTTATACGCACTTACGCTAATGTGCATTGGCAGGGTGATTGTGAGATGAAATCGAGGACCTACAGTTTAACGTGGGATCCGAACCACGGTGGAGGCCTGGCATTCACACACATTCACAAGTTGTGATTAATACACATCTTGTCAGAGGTGAAGGAAGGGTTTGGTAATCAAATAAATCTGTGCTGGTACCGAGGATTGAACCCGGACCTCAGCCCAGAGGTCTGACACATTACCCCTAGACCACCAGGTCACCGTCTATTCACAAGAAGCTTTGTCGCTCTGTCCCCCAACGTCACCGCGGAAAATGTCTGGTAATCATTCAAATATGAATGCACTGCACACATTTCTGGCATATCGCAGGTGTTTTCTTTTCCCTTTTACTCCCATACCTCGCGCGAGCTGGGAGCTGAGCTGGGCCTGCTATGATGGACACTTTTAATATGACAACAAGTAACCTAAAAGTTATCCAACCCACTTCAACGTCCTCTAGGTCTAAGGCGTCACTCTCGCATTAGACTGGACCTCCAATGACGGGTTTCAAATTCCAGTCTGGTGTACTGAGGATGATTTTTTCCTAAAATTGTTTTCCACTCAATCTCCACGCAAATATGGACAAACTTCCCTTAAATTCTCAACCTTATTCATCCTTAACACTTTTGTGTAATTAGTACAAAAGAATAGGCTATATCCTGAACGGGTAGTAAGACGCGGTGTTTTGTTAAAAAAGAAAGAAAAATAAACTAATAAAGAGTTGAACTAGTACCCTAAAATATAGCTGAATTCTAAAGGATCCCCTTAACTGTGGGTAAGTGACAGAAAACGTAAGGGCTTAAGGTAATTTACTGTGTTCATCCTGTTGGCAGGAAATTGAACCAATGGGAATTAATTTTCTTGTTTCGACATTAATTTACCTTTCATATCAAATTCACCTTTAAAAAAAAGAAAAAAAAGAGAGAATAGCATCCCATTTTGGCGATATCCTCACCTCGCATTCAACAACCACATTGAAAAAAAAAATCTTTGTTTCCAAGTAGGCCTACAGTTTTTTTTAATTAAAGGAAATTACCCAATTTTTCACTGACACTGTGTAGCGCATTTAGTTTTGGTAGGAACGTTACCAATGTAATTGGAAGGTTCTGAACAGCAATTCATCCATTGGTTGTCCCAGTTTAGAAAGGTCAAACGATAAATCTAGATCCTAGAGGGCCCTAGCTTGGTCCGAGCACAGTCGAAGCTATTACCTTTATATGTACATGTTCCATTATTACCTTAAAGCGATTGGCCTTTTTAATTTAGCGTGGAAGTGCAGAGCCATGGAAAAAATTGTCATCTTCAAGAATTTTCTTTTCGGAAACGGTTTGTTCAAGAGTAGAAGCATGTTGATTAAGCTATACACACCTCCTCTATAATTTTAACAGTGATTCCTCGGTCCCGGCACAGTTCTATCTGATTGTAAAACCCTTCCTTCACCTTGACAAGACGTGTATTAATCAGAACTTGTGAATGTGTGGAATGCCAGGCCTCCACTGTGGTTTGGATCCAACGTTAAACTTTAGGTCCTCCATTTCGTCTCACAATCACGCTACCATTACACATTAGCGTAAGTGCGTATAAACCAAACAGGTAGGAAGACGCAGTGATGATAATAATAATAATAATAATAATAATAATAATAATAATAATAATATAATAATAATAGTAATAATATAGTTTAATATTGATCAAATATCGATAAAATTGGCATTTTTCAATAAACAACTGCCGGCTTCATAACCAAAAATAAGAAAATGTAACAATTAATAAACATCGATACATTCTCTTATAAGAGATGTTGAAAATATTAACATAATAATTTTACTCGTTCTCGAGAAAACTGATATTTCCAAACGTATGATTTTCCCCGTAAAACCTGTCCGGTAGCTAGCACCATCTACGGTTTCGTGATCCATCTGTTCCTGTTGGTGTGGAAGGATACTTTGGTCGGTTGTGAAGCCACGCCACGCCTTTCACCCTCCCACCCACCATCCCACAAAATAGGTGTTTAGACTTTCACTGACAGGGCCAAGGGCCTTAAGGACCTTTCCTACATGTGACGTAGCGTCAAGTAAAAAATGGAAATTCCTATCATAGTGTATTCCCGTTTTATTCGGTGGGGTTTAAAGGAATAACATTGAAACAAAAACCATAATGTCTTAAATAATAATTATTAAAGTAGTCATACATTGTCAACAAAACTATTTTTACTATTTCAAAGTAGTTTTTTATAAAATTTTTCTTATTTATTTTGATCACAAAAATGACCAGCAGGAATCTTTGGTTATTAAAAAAATCTGTGGAAGCTTATGTATATCTAGAATAAGAAACAAACAAAAAGGTAATTTTGAAATGCAAGTCCATGCTGTCCAGGGGCAAATATTCGAATGAGTGTGTATACTCGTCGGAGAAAGAGGGGACTTATTATCTACACATATATAAGAGGCCTCAAGAGTTAACTGATGATTTTAAACCTTTTCTTTCTAATTGATTCATCGTTACATAAGTGTGATATTGCTTAGAGTGTTTAGCTGAGTAAAACTAGGGTACAACCCTCCTTGCAACTTAGCTTCACCCTTCTCGTGGCGTAGTTAGATAACGCGCTAGTTTCGTGTTTAGATAGACGCCAAGGACGGGTAAATCAAGGTTCGAATCTTGCTTTAGCATAAAATCATATATTGTTTCAGTAAATGTGTTTAGTTTAATTTTCTACATAAAGTAACATCAATATTTATTGAATATTTGTCATAAGTATAATGACATTTGAACACAAACTTTTTTAAAAGACGATTAATAGTCTTGTTCAAATGTCACTCACTATGTTCATGACTAAATCAAGATTTTTTTTCAAATGTCACTTTTTTTCAGTACATCACAGACAATGCTTTATATGAGCATAAATTATATTCCTGATTCCCTAGAAACGTTTTTTAAGCCATTATTTGGTCATTTTTTGTAAGTTTGGATTTTTAGGTAATATTTTATTTGTTTTGCGTCATTTTTTAGTAATTTTTTTTGGCAATTTTTGAGTCATTTATAGGCATTTATCTTGAATAAGTATATATATTTTTAAAAAATCAATATTTTATAAATGCATGAATACTCAAAGATAAATTTTAACACACACTTGTGAGAATATAATATAGTCAATGAGCTTTGTATCCTCTTTTGCTTGTATGTTTGTAAAATACACATTCCTGGTGAGACCGCAACTAGGCTAGAGAGGGTTGCGTTGGGAGGGGATAGCTACTGTATAATATAAGGTTTCTGGTAGGATCTGACAGCTACAAAAGCTACTAACACATTTTTAATATATTCATACATCAAGTCTTATGATCTAGAACCATCAAGTTTTATAGATATTATCAATACCTATAAAATAAAATAATATTAATAATATAGTAGAATGTTGGCAATTTTTGACCACAAAAAAAATGTCTGTATTTTTAAATTAGTCTTCCTAACAAAAGCAGGGTATAGTATTTTGAAGCAGATATTTGTAAATCCCTATTATCTTTAGCAGTGTGCGAGAGTTTTGTTGTCAAAGGCTTTTCATTGCATATATATAGTTTCCAATCGTAATGTGCGTGTCTAATTTCCTCGTGTGCATCCATTACAAGTATTTTTTAATGTGTCTAAGCTTTTGTTTTTTATAATTCGTGAAGTAACATTTGATCTTTTTTGGATCATTTTATAGCTTACTACTTTATGAGTTTTAGGTCATCAAATCTGAGCCTCGTTTATGACAATTATTAATGAACTATCTAGATACGTGTGTAGAAAACTAAATTAAGCGCATCTACTTAAGAAATATTTAATTATTTTGGCTTTTAAAGTTTTTAGTTACATCTGAGGCGTACTGAAAAGGTTTGATCCTAAAATGTTTTTCCACCCTCTTCCACACAAATGTGGGTACACTTACTCTAAATTAAACCTTCCTTCGTCCCAACATACTATAATTAGTATTAGTACACAGCCGCTAAAACCCTCAACGGGTGTTGAGATGCTTTTAATTTTCTTTTAGCTGTCAATAAGAAATTTCTCTAAAAAATTAGTCTGTAATACTTTTTTTTCCTTCTCAAATTGTCAGGGAACGGTTCTTGAACCGGCGTTTCGAGAATAAGTTCAGGGCTCGGGGGGAGAAGGGGGAAAGGACGACGACGACGCTAGTGTAGTCCGGACTTTTGGTCGAGTTCTGTGCTTCATGACCGCATTACTAGTACTACTAGTAACAATAAAAGAAAATGGAGGATAGCCTACTGACGGGAGAGCTCAAGGTTGTCGGTGAAGCTTAGCACAAGCAGGCCTTCATTGGACACACGACACGATCACGGTTAACGCATGCGAAGATGAAAAAAACACACACACATGTATATATATTCAACTAGAAATCCTGAATCTCTCGTGCCCTTTTCTGGTGGATGACGTGTGAGCAAGGGGCATTCCTTGACCGTGGTTAAGATATTGTTTTATAGTAACCAGTTTCATGCTCGAATGTTCGAAGACAGTAGTGGCATATATATATATATATATATATATATATATATATATATTTTAGCACTGCGTCCACCACATCTTTCTATCGTTCAGGCTGTACGCTTACGTACTAATTACGCCGAGGGTTTTAGGGACTGGAAAGTTATATTTATAGGAAATGTACCCGCATCTGATGGAGGGATAGTAGAAAGATATTTAGGGAAAAAAAAACACCCTCAGTATATCCGGACGAGATTCTAACCTTGATCTCCCCGTCATTGGCAGTCTATTCTACTGCGAGGGTAGACCGTTAGATCACGTGAGCACCGAGGTGGGTCATGTACAGTAAATTTTGCCAAAATTAGGCTTATGAAGACATACTTAACCTACATATAAGCTAATAATTATTTTAGCAACCCATAAAGGAGCGAATAGTTTTTCAGTATTTATTTTTCCTTTTATTCAACAAGGAAATATTTCATATTTTTTACATACAGTTGTCAGAGTTGTAGATAATTTATAAAAAAATACGTTTACAAAAAAACTACTTCAAACTAAAAATAATAATAATAATAATTGTGTGACTCTGTAGGATAATTTATAGAATTATTTAAAAAGAATTGTGGTTTTTGTTTTAACGTTAAATCTTTAAAACTCGATTGACGTTTAATGAAGATGTATGTTTCTTACGTGATCGACTTAAAATTATTGTCGTGATATCCAACAGGTTTCTCCTTCACTGCTATTAGACGTCACTCTAGTAATAGACTCGACTGCCGATGACGAGAAAATCAGGGTTCTAATCCCGGTTGGGAGTACTGAGAGTGACTTTTCCCTAGATGTTTTTTCCAATTTTCCTTACATGTATTTTTAGATACAATTCCTCTAAATTCAACCTTTCTCATCCCTAACACATTAGAGTAATTAATACATATGCGTACAAACCGAAAGAATATTAAGATGCGACGCTAAAAGAATTTAAAAAATATGCTTACAAGGAAGGCAGGAGAAAGGTAGAATTTAGAGGAAATGTAGGCATCACATATTTTCACAAAGGGAGAGTGAGAAACAATTTATTAAAAAAAACCTAGTAGTGAGTCAAACTCGGCAATCTTGAGGGTAAAGTGCTTACCTCACGTCCCGATGTTCGTGGGTTCAAATCCAGTCGAGGTTGACGTACCTGAGCGATAAAAATCCGTAGCACAACTTCCTTAGGAGGGGAATTAAAGCCGTTCAGAATGTGCACGTTGAATACCTCAAATTAAAAAAAAATTAGTAAGGACGGGCACAACTTCTGCACCAGGAGTATAGTTTATTGCGGGAGTTACCCCTTTAGATCATGTGACCACCGATACGGTTTTTTTTTTTTCCTAAGCTGTAAGAATAAAAAGTCTTTAAATCAACATATATCTTTCACTCAAAGAAACTTAGAAACATTTTGAGATTTAAGCCTCATAAGTAATTGAAGATCTGAAGACGTTACCTACCGTGACGTCACGACAGGTCAAGATAGGATTTCCCATGTTAATGAATTTACTACGTTTTATTCTGTGAGTTTTAAAGATATACATTGAAACAAACATCACAAATTCTTAAATAGTTCTAAAAATAATCCTACAGTGTCACAAAATTATTATTTCTATCTTGAAGTAATTTTTTTTTATAAACGTATCTTTTATAAATCATCTACAACTTAGGCTTTTCGGTTTGGTCATTAAATTGGCCTGTTAGGAGTCTTCCTGCCGGATGTAAATTAAAAATGTCCGTGGAAGCATAATATGTATATCTAGAATACGATTTTAAAAAAATATTTATAGACAAGTCGATGTTTTCAAGGCGCAAATAGTAGATTTAGTGTGTAATCTCGTCAGAAAAAGAGGGGAAGTCTTATTAGCACATAGTAAAGAGGCCTCCCAGGATGAACTGCTCATTTTCTTCCCTCTCTTTCTATTTTGTACATTGATGTCTAAGTGTGGTAGCGCTTGCTTAGATGCGGCCAGTTTAAGATGCAACCCGCCTCGCGAAATAGCCTCAAAATCTTTCAAGTAGGCAACGTAGTAAATAGAAGCCAGATATCGCCCCCTCACCCCCTTATTAAATTAAGCGGACTTGGCGTGAGGCGTCTAGGGTTCTGTCATAGTCAAAACACAAACATGTCTTCATTCAGTGTCCCGTGAAAACAAAGGTCAAATTGCCAGGCATCACAGGTAAATTCTTGAACTCGAACACATGGAATAATGCACCGGTGCAAGAGGGGGGAAAGGGAGGTGCATGGTGTAGAGAACCTTTGCAAGAAGCTGTCGCGGTGGCGTGTTGCAGAATGTTGTCAGGGAAAGCCGAGCGTGCATCACATTGATACGGTCGCTAGAAATAGTAATTTACACAAACACCATTTCATGTGGATCATTTATGATTAAACATTAATGGAGATAAAGAGTTAATAGAAGTTCCTAATACTGAACGTTGTTGAAATATTAAATGATGTTTGAATAAAAACTGCGCTGAAAAGGCTGTTTTTGACCAATATTGGAAATGGCTTCACAGATAAGTCACGTGCACAAATCTTAATTCTGTCATAACAGGGACCCTACTGTAGTTATTAACAAGAAACTTTGTCGCTTTGTCCCACATCGTCAAAACGGAAAATTTCGAGTAATCATTCAAATACAAATGCAGTGCGCACATTTCTGGCATTTCGTAGGTCTTTTCTTTTCCCTTTTACTCCCATACCTCTCACGCACACACACACACAAACGCATTTGTGGGCCGGGAGCTGAGTCGAGCCTAATATGATGAACGCTCTTAAGGTTGGACTGTAAGTAACGCAAAAAAAGAAAAGTATTTTCACAGTTTCTTTTTTAGCAATACTTTTTTTTGGACAAAATATATAAAATATTGCTTCAGTAAGAACCATTTTCTTTACATGGTGCTTTCAAAAGTTGTTGAATATATATCATTAGTATAGCGGTATTATATGATAAACTTTTTGAATGAAGAGAAAAAGTTGTCATTAAATTCCAGGACATCCTTGACAGATATTCAACAAATGTTGAGGTCACCATGTGAAGAAAATTAAACTCTATATTTCTACTGGAGAAATATTAGATTTATTTTGACCAAAAATGTTTTACTATAAAAACTGCAAAAACACTCACCTTTTCTTGTGTCTCCTAAATCCTCACCTTATGCTGTACTTTTGAATTGTTTTTATCATCGGTAAAACACTCAATTTTTTGGTTATTAATGAAAATACATTTACCATGTGAGATGCGTAGGGCAGAGCCTAGTTAGTCATTGTAAAGAGAACAGAAAGTAGCGCCTCTTCGAGGAATTTGACTGTCATTGATTACGTCACCCAGTACACACAGTTTTATTTTAATACTAAATCAGCCACATACACATTTTTTAAAAATAAGTAGAGTCATGATGCTGTTCGAACAATTGTGTGGATTCTGAAGTTTTATTTGTTATTTAAAGTTTCAAAATTTGACTTGATTTTAAACAATTTTACAGGGAGGTCGGATTTTAAATCTCTGTTGGATGCAGCGAGTGAAATTTTTAACAAATTATTTTTTTTACACTCTCCCACCACGCAGATGCGAATACACTCCCTATAGATTCAAACCTCCTCATCTCTTAGCATATTAACGTTGCGCTTCACCCGAATTCGTAATAATATGCGGTGACAAAAAAACAACAACATTAAAAAACCCTGATTTATATGAGAAATAAATAAAGTTGTTGCAACCTTGTAAAGTCTGTACGCCTTGACTGCTCGTAGCATTGGCAACATAACGTGACTGAAATGCGATCCCGAATGCCCGCTTACATTAGGTTGTAATGTACACGGTCTGAAACCGACACTAGTCAGGTAGACAAGGAGGGACAGACTTTATGGGCTTCTTTCGCTTCTCGTTTTCTACTCGACTTTAGTTTCTAGCTGAAATAAAAAATAAATAAATAAGAAAGCTATTCGAAGATTGTAAATTGGAATGTGTCACCACGTAGATATCTTATGTGGCCGTATATACGGACGTTGTATCCGTACTTAATTAAGTAACAAGGATACTATTACCGTGAACGATTATCATGGTGATTAATTGTTTCAAAGCTTTATTTTTAAAACCCACGTAATAAAATATAATTATACTAGCGGACCCGACAGACATTGTCCTGCCCGAACGTTGGCTTTTTGTTTGGGTGGCATTATTTATTTCGATAATAAAACAAATACTATGTGATCATCACAATTACAAATTCACAATGAACTTCAATTAGGGAGTAACACAAATATTACAAATTCAGTGTTTGTCAAGACAACATACAAAATAAAACATCTTTTCATTTTTGGCATTTCTCCCACAGCTCCACAAATATCAGCTGTATCGAAAAACAAACATAACTATGAATTATTCTCAGAAGTTCAATTATTCATGAACTTTTCAGAAGGTTTTGACGGTAAATTATTGATGAAATTATGATTTTTTAACGGTCAATTATTAATATTATATTCATTATTATAAATATTGGGGGGGGGGGGGGGGCGTGGGTGAAATTTTGAAGTTACATGTTCTGATATGCAAAAAATAAAATTAAAAAAATCCCCCCCAAAATATTATAATCCTAGAACCCGATTGCAGCACCACCTACCGGGTCCAATTGTGAATCTAAACCATCCACGGACCCACTCAAACACACACACACAAAATTTCATTAAAATCGGTCCAGCCGTTTAGGAGGAGTTCAGTGACATATATACGTACAGAAGAATTATATATATTAAGAAGATAACACGAGAAGTCCTTTCTTTATTTGTCGCTATGTCACATCTCTGGTGGCAGCTAGACGCCTTTCACTCAACACTTTAAATTTTATCCGTTGAATGGACGGGAAGCTAGAACATACTAATCTACCCTCTGTGCAATCTGCTACCTATTTCTCGAAAAGACATCCTCCTAACACAATAGACTAAATCATCCTTACTATTTAATACCTCCTAGCAATGTTGCCATTTACTCTAGTAGCAGATGGCGTATAACCCGAACGGGTAGTAAGACGCGGTGCTAAATATTATTATTATTATCTAGTAGCAGATCATTCAAATATGAAGGAAGATAATGTTAAAACTTTAACTTTGTATATCTTTGACGTTTAAAATGACACATTAAACAAGGGCTTTATTATTCGCGACCGTAAATAAAAGGGGGTTGAGAGAAAGGAAAGTTGATTCAACCATTTTGAAGGCATCTAAGTTACATAGGTTTAGCTTGACCTTGTTGCTGGCTGCTACGTGGTGAAAAATGCTGTAACTATATTTTAACATTGGTATAAAGGATGGCGGAGAGGTCCAAAAAAATCTCCACGAGTCAGATTCACATCATGTCGACCAAATATCATAGTTTTAAGTTTAGTGAACTTCCCCCACTAATCCTCTATTAACTCTTTATCTCCATTAATGTTTAATCAGAAATGATCCACGTGCAATATTGTTGGTGTAAGCAAGGCCGTAGCCAGCCAATAATTTCAGGGGGGGTTTGGTGGGCACATCACCCAATTTATGGAAGTTAGAAACAAATTCTAAATGATAAACAGTTCTAGAAGCTCTCTGAGGTGGTTTTTTTCATGGTAAAATAACTCACTAACTGCCAAAGGCTTGGAAAATTTATAAATAATTAAACACTTTTTGAAGCTCTGTGAAGTTTTTTTTTATGGTAAAATAACCCCCAAAATGCCAAAGGCTAGGAAAATTTCAAAATATTTAACATCTCTAAAAGCTCTCTGAAGTGCTTTTTATGGTAACACACCCCCCCTAATTTGTATTTGTATCTTAATTTTAATATTGTTTGAACCATAAATAAAGCCATATATATTCTGTTCATAAAATTTTGCGGGGGGTTTTAACCCCCAAAACTCCTCTCTGGCTACGGCCTTGGGTATAAGTTTATGATTTCTAGCCGACTCTAACACAAGAGTTGTTTGGCACGTGATGCGTGCTCTTAGGCTGTCACTTGGAGAATATTGGCTACTCTGACGAATGTTCGGGAAAGCGTTCTCTTCCCCCCTCTTATTAGCCCCTGGTAATTCGTGATTGTTTGAAACAAGTCAAACGGGAGATTTCACAATGGCGAAGTGAAGGTGATCTGTTTGGTGGAGTGTATCCGTGGTACTAAGAAGAGTATATCTCAACTCTTAAAAAAAAAAAAGTGGAAAGAGGAGGGGGAAGAATGAAAGAGGAGGGGAGGGGGGACAAAGAAGGTCTCTAGGCTTCCGCGGAAGAGAAACTTCCTTTCGGTAGGAAAAGATTGGGAATAAAAAATAAATAGAAAGGATCATTTTCACTGTTACAGCTTCACGGTGAATGATCAGCAGACATACTTAGAAGTCGCTGTCAATCTCCTATATGGAGCTCAGTGTAGCTATAGCTTGATTTTCTTACGAATAGACTATTGGAGCGCCTTTGATAAAAAGTAAATATTTTATTTTGTGGTCAAAATTGATAACCTTTAACTAGATTACTAACCGGCCTCGCGGTATAGTGGTCAGAGCTCCTGGCTGCTGACCTTGAAGTCTCGGATTCGATTACCGTCTGGTACTGGGGGATTTTTCTCCAAAGGGGTATAGTTCCCTTGGTCAAAGGATTTGGGTAATCAAGCACAAGGTGTGAGTGTAGGGGACGCGATAAATGGGCAGTACCTTTGCAGTTTTTATAGCAAAACAGTTTTGGTCAAAATAAATCAAATAATTTCCCATTAGAAAAAAAAAAAAGTTTAATTTTCTTTACACGGTGATATCAACAGTTGTTTAATATCTGGCAAGATGGCTGAGAATTTAGCGACAACTTTTTCTCTTAATTTAAAAAGTTTCTCATCTAATGCCACCATGCTCATGACAGATATTCAAGAAATGTTGATATCACCCTGTGAAGAAAATTAAACTCTACAATGTTTCTACTGGAGCAATATTTTATTTATATTGGTCAAAAATATTTTACTATAAAAAATACAAAAACTGACCTTGACTTACTTTCCCCGACACTCCCAACTTAAGTTTAAGATCTTCATTCACCATCACCATCCCCTCACCTCATAGGGACATGGAAAGAGCCTTACGGAAAGGATGTACATTATTGAGACACGAACTTAGGAAAATAACCGTTTGGATGTTTTTTTTTTTGTGGAAGTAGCGTCTGCAGTTTACTTAAAAAATGCTTTTCAAACTAAAATATGGCGTTCTCTTCTGAAATCAACGATGCAGAACCAGCCGGAACAAGGGTGGTTTATGACGTCTTTAAAACATTCAAGGTGGATATATTCTTACGGTGGTTAAAAAACTTTTCATTTTCGAAACAAATATTTTGTATTGCTCTCTCTCTTCTCTCTCTAAGTTATAAAAACTTTTTATGTTGGTGCCAGCTACAAGTGTCAATGTAGCATTTTTTAATTAATTAATAGATGTTCTATTATATCTCATGTAGCCACAACCGCAATACAAATAACACAATTGTTTCATTAACTTATGTTCTTTTTTCAGTAAGTTCAATTATACAGTAATCCTTGGGAAGTATTAAGATCGTTCATCATAGAAGGTCCAACTCAGCTTCCGGCTCGCGCGAGGTTTGGGAGTAAAAGGAAAAAGAAAAGACCTACATTATGCCATAAATGCGTGTAGCGCATTGTATTTGAAGGATTACTCGAATTTTCCGCGGTGACGATGGGGGACAAAGTGATAAGTTTCTTCTTAATAACAACAGTTTACCCCTATTTATGACAGAATGAAGATTTGTACACAATACTTATCTGTGGAAGTCACTCTGTAAATGGTAAAGAATGGCCCTTTTCAATGCAGTTTTTTATCCAAATATAATTTACTATTCAACAATGTTCAGTATTAGAACTTTATTAACCCTTTTTTCCATTAATGTTTAATCAGAAATGATACACGTGCAATAGTGTTCGTGTAAATTTACGATCTCTAACCGACTGTGTCACAAAATTGATTGGCATGTGATGCACGCTCTTAATAACTCTCTTGAAAAAACTTTTTATTGATGATATAATATTAGTAATCAAATAATAACTAGACCCGATTAGGTTAATATCACCCACTTTCAGTCAATGTTTGCAATAAAGAACCCTTTTCTATTTTTCAGATATGTTTATTATTATTATTATTATTAAGCACCGCGTCTTACTACCCGTTCGGGTTATACGCACTTACGCTAATGTGCAATGGTAGGGTGATTGTGAGATGAAAATGGAGGACCTACAGTTTAACGTGGAATCCGAACCACGGTAGAGGCCTGGCATTCCTCACATTCACAAGTTGTGATTAATACACATCTTGTCAGAGGTGAAGGAAAGGTTTAGCATTCAGATAAATCTGTGCCGGGACGATATGTTTATTAATTAGAAAATATTTAGCTATACAACCGGGTCGGTAACGCGTCCGTCAGCACAAAATGACAAAACCAGTGCTGATGGGCACGTGGTATAAGGTGTCAAGCTCACCTGGTCTGGTTTTTCCGATGACGTGGAGGCTGGGCTTCGAATCCTGGCCGTGTGTTATATGGTTGGTTGTTTCCAAAATGGTTTCCCACTCTCACTCAAAGGCCTCATTTACGAGGGGGACAGAGGAAATGAAATACTATTTTGTTTACTTATTAATATTATTATTTTTTTCATTTCATTCAAGGTAATTAACGTGCGCTTTCTGAAGCGACTTCTTATAAAAGCACACGACTTATTAAATAACTTAATTTATAGAACCAGCACATTCAGCCCCCTTTCGTTAATTCATCACTGTGAAAGGAGAAACTCACATTTCACCTCTTTTTTTTTTTTTTTGCCATGCTGGCAATCGAACCAGGGACTTTTAGCTCAGTAGACGGAAACGCTACCGACTGAGTTAAGGTGTTGGACATTTTTTTTCTTATTTCAAGTGAAAATGGTTTCATTTTGTTTCCTTAATAATTAAGAACTAACGACGCCTATGCAGTCTCTCAATATGCAAATTCGTAAATATTTCCTCTAAATTCTACCTTACTCATCCGTACCACATTAATTTATTACTTACTATATGGAATTAGGAACTCGAAAGTTCATTGCCGCACTTAGCCACTTATCTCATTTTGAGCTATCTCCCTCCAATCCCCCTTATTACACACTATCCCTATCTTTAGATAGTTCTATCCAGTCCACCTCATTACAACCGATCCCTCTCTTGAGCTAGTTCTATCCAGTCCACCTCATTACACCTTATCCCTATCTTGAGCTAGTTATATCCAGTCAACCTCATTACAACCGATCCCTCTCTTGAGCTAGTTCTATCAAGTCCACCTCATTACAACCTATCCCTCTCATGAGCTGGATCTTTCTAGTTCACTTCATTACACCTTATCCCTATCTTTAGATAATTCTATCCAGTCCACTTCATTACAACCTATCCCTATCTTGAGATAGTTCTATCCAGTCCACCTCATTACACCCTATACTTAACTTGAGCTAGTTATATCCAGTCCACCTCATTACAACCTATCTCTCTCTTGAGCTAGTTCTATCCAGTCCACCTCATTACACCTTATCCCTATCTTGAGCTAGTTATATCCAGTCCACCTCATTATAACCTATCCCTCTCTTGAGCTAGTTCTATCCAGTCCACCTCATTATAACCTATCCCTCTCTTGAAGATTTTTTATAATTATTATGTTGGGTAATGAAACAAATTATCACAAAACGAAAACGACACACATACATACACACACACTTTGTATTTAGTGAGTAATTTCAAATAATTGCTGACCTCAGTGCTCTTGGGCTAAAGTGCTCGCCTCAGAACCCGAAGTTCATGGGTTCAAATCCAGCCACGTTCGACGGATTTTTCTTGATTGATAAACATCCGTAGCACAACTTCCTTTGGAGGGGAAGTTCATTCCCATGCCAATGGTGGCTTGTAAAGAAACCCTGGAAGCAATGTGAAAATACTTTTCCCGGCAAAATTGGTAGGCACCTTTCACTCTCGCTCATAGAGGTTCTCGTGTGCTGATACAATTAGTCGGTTCAGAAAGTGCACGTTAGATATCTTAAATAAATGAAAAACAAATCAAAATAATTTCCAACAGTAGATGCAGCTTTCCGCTTGTATCTCACTTTGTAGGCTCACGCACGTATTGGGTCGGTCGGTTTTAAAATTCGATTGGTTCCTCCACGCAAATTTTATGGAGAGTTGTGGACCAAGCCGAGTTTGTTTCTAATACAGGGTGGCCCATGGAAAAGTAGCCCACATCCTATATCCAGCAGGCGCTTCACTCTGAATTGGAGGAGGTCAATCCCCTTACACCTTCTGTTGTAACATGTGGGTAAGTCAATAAAGCCTTAGACAAGCAGTTCACTTGCTCATTCTTCATGTCACAATATGGGTGGAAGGGGATTGACCTTCTCCAATTCAGAATGAGGCACCTGCTAGATATAGGAGGCGGGCTACTTTTCCGTGGGCCACCCTGTAGTACAGAATGACATATGCAGCTAGCGTTGATTTCTCGTGATTGGTTTAAAGGCCGTAAAGGGATCGCTTTTCAGTTCCGCTCTTGTTTTTTGGTGAGCGTAATTCGGGTAAATTTACCTAAAAACATCCTCCTCTTAATAACTTATTAGCGTGTGCCATCAAATAGCCTTGTTTAAATCCAATTTTGTTTTAATAAGTTAAAATATTTCGAATTGAATTCAAATATTTTATAATGTAGTTTCTTCAAATAAAATAAAAATAAGATATTAGGCTAGATTTTTAATTTTTTTTGAGTCAAGTACAATCACAAAATATAATACCAAATATAATAGCAACAAAAATAAAATATAATTACTGGCCATATGTCATATATTATATACAACATTATGATAAAAATTGTATATTATATTTTAATAACGGGTTTCCTAATAGAATTTTTCAAATATTTATATTGAAATTTTCTTATAGAATACAAGCTTCGGATTTGAATTAGAAATTTCAAAGGTTTGCACAGGCTTACAAAAGTGACTTCAAATCAAGAGTAAAGACTATCAGAACTTACACACACATACCTAGGCGTACATTAAATTAGATTTAGAAACTAGTTTTCTCGTTCTATCAAATAAGGACCTCCCTTTGGCAATCCTACTAAAAAGATCACGTAAACAAAATAAAAGTGTGTCTCCAGGGGATAAAAAACACTTTCTCCGTCAGTGCCAACTTCCATGAAGTCATGGATCAGATTTACTCTATCTATCGCTTACTGGATCCATCTGGGAGAATGTTTTCCTCTACTCCAGTCATCCTCAACATGTGGTACACGTTCCTCCAAGATTATTATTATTATTAGCACCGCTTCTTACTACCCATTCGGGTTATACGCACTTACGCTAAAGTGTAATGGTAGGGTGATTGTGAGATGAAATGGAGGACCTACAGTTTAACAGTGGAATCCGAACCACGGTGGAGGCCTGGCATCCATACATTCACAAGCTGTGATTAACACACGTCTTGTCAGAGGTGAAGGAAGGGTTTGGCAATCAAATAAAACTGTGCCGGGACCGAGGATTGAACCCCGAACCTCAGTACAGAAGTCTGTCACCTTACCCCTAGACCTCCAGGTCACCTACCTCCAAGAGTACGTGGAATATTGACTAGGGTTAGGCCTACTTGAAAATAATTTTGTGATATGATTATTTTTTTCAACTTAAGTTAACATAACTTGATCTAATTTTAAAAAATATCATCCCTTAAATCTGACCCATAGATCTTTTATATATTATTGTATCTTCTTTTAAATTTGAGTTCTCATAAATGCTTTCTCTCTTTTCTTATGTATAAAGCAGCAAAAACGTTTTACCTGATTGGCATGACTAGTTTGTAAAAGTTTTTCTGATATTAAATATATATTTATTTTTGTAGCCTGATATGTAGGCCTTATATAGCTGCTAGAAGAAACTATTAGTTAAAATAATGCACTTGTTTCCTAAGTTAATTAATTAGTTTAAAATTCTCACTAGGAGCTAAACAAATAGAGAAAAGAGTTTAAATTTATTTAATTTAAAAAAACTAACTGGAAACCTTAGGATAAATGTTAACGAGGAGTGTTACAATATAAAAAAGGTTAAAAACACTGATACTGTATTACAAATATTTTAAAATACTTCCAAGTATTAGTGATGACAATAGCTTTAAGAGCTTCATATAGCTGGCCCAACTTAGCTCCCAGGCTCGCATCTGGGTTTGTGTGTGTGGTATAGGAGTAAAAGGAAGGAACCTACGATATGCCAGAATGTGTGCAGTGCATTCGTATTTGAATAATTACTCGAAATTCTCCGGGACGATGAGGGACAAAGGTACAAAGTTTCTCGTTAATAACTACAGTATGTTCCTATTTCAAACATAATGAAGATTTGTGCACAGCTTATCCGTGAAGCCGTTCTAAAATGGGAAAACGGCCTTATAAATTTCAGTTTTTATCAAATACTCATTTAATATTTGAACAATGTTCAGTATTAGGACCTTCTATCAACTCTTTATCTCAATAATGTTTAATCGAAATGATCCACGTGCAATAGTGTTCGGTGTAAATTTACTATTTCTAAACTGTATCACAGAGTTGACTGCATGAGATGCAAGCTTTTCAAATACATAAATTGCATAAATACACGAAAAAAATATAATAGCTCTTATAACTGTCAAATAAAAAGACCAATAAGTTTTTGTGTTAGGTTGCCTGGACGACATTGTCTACTTGGTGATTATGTAATCTATTTCACAAAGCGCAACCTTAACACTCTAAGCAGTATCGCACCTAGGCACAAATGTAGGCCTATGAAATAAAAGGGAAAGGGAATTAAACGAGTAGTTCCCCCTGCTAGTTCTCTTGTATACATAACGATAACACGTTCCCTCTTCATCCGACGAGTATACACACTCACTCCAATATTTGCACCTGGACGGTATTAAATTGCATTTCAAAATTACTTTTTTCCTTGCTCCTTATTCTAGATAGACATATGCTTCCAAGGACTTTTTAAAAATACATATTGCATGAATAATCCTACTAGCCATTAAAAAAAATTACTTTGAAATAACACAAAATAATGTTGATACACACTAGGACTAATATGTAATTTTTTAATAAATTATTTTTGTTTCAACGTTGGCCTATATCTTTAAAACTAAACGAATTAAAATAAAAATACATTAACATGGGAAATCCTAGCTTGACTTTCCACTACGTCACAATTAATAGGTATCGTACTTAAATAGTAGCAACTATTAAAAACAAACACCGGACTGTTCCAATAAGTCGAGGTTGTACAATATAATCGAGCCAATCAAAACCTTTCTTAACCGTGAACTGTCGGTCGTTTAAAACATCGACTCTGTCCACTTAAGTAAAAATAGGGAGGAGACTAGGTAACAATCTAGACCAGTCCAAGTGTTGGTACACAAAGCGCTAATAGCTCCCAATACGCGACAGAAGGCACCGTGGTCCATTGTTTCAACCTGTCCCGTTTCCCAAGTGCCTTAAAGAGATATTATACCAATCACTTCCGTGTCCAGCCAACCACTACAAACTTAACGATGTTGTCCTACCTGTGACGTAGCGGCAAGTCAAGATGGGATTTCACATGTTAATGTATTTACGTCTAATTCGACGAGTATTAAGATATAACATTGAAAAAAAATTTAACAATAGTTAAAAAAAATCTTCATCACCAAAAACATAAATTCTCTATTAAAGGTAGTTTTTTTGTAAACTTTTTATTAATAGCGTCTTCAACTCAGGCTAGTTGATCTATTCACTAAAATGGCCGATATATACCGTTATATAGCGGTGCTAAAAAAATAACTATTGGTCTAAAGTAAATTTATTACACGTTTATAAAATAATGAAAACGCACGAATTAAAGAATTAATAAAAGTCAAACAACTAAGCTTATCATTCTGTCTGAAACCAACAGGCCTACTTCAATTTCCTCGCCAGCTGAATTCACATCCCTCATAGACCATTAGCAATAACGAAGAAAATCCAAACTTTAGAAAATATTAAATCTAAGCTTTTATTATATTATTTATTATTATTTTACTTCCTCATATAGGCCCTAGGTAAGTTTTACAGTCATGAAAATTACCGAACTCATGTTTATGATGGATCTATTTTATGTGGACCCCAAACCAAAATTAAGCAGATTTACAATTTGTTGTCTATAGGTCTACCTAGGTTACAAATGATTGATTTTGTCCATACCTGATATTTGGATGTTATATGGTCATAACTTCGAAAACTTAGCTCAGTTGGTGGTGTTTCTGTCTACTGAGCTAAGGGTCTAGGGTTTCAATTCCCGACATAGATGAAAATTTTACCATTGGTGAAATGTGGGCTTACTCTCTCACAGTGATGCATTAAAGGTTGGGGGCTGGATGTTGTACTTGTCCTATTCATCATCATCATCTTCATCATAATCATAATCATCATAATCATCATCATCATCATCATCATCATCATGAATTTTTTCCAGCCTGTAGTCGGGTCTGTTTAGTAAAATGCCTCCACCTACCTCCGTTATTCCACCATTCCTCCTCCTGCACTCTCTTCCACTCTCTCCTCTCACTTGCACACTTGCTGCTATCTGTTATTCCCATCTCTTCCTTAGTCTTCCTTGCGGTCTCTTTCCTACATACTTCATATCCATTAATCTTCTTGGAATCCTCTCCCCTTCCATTCTTATTACGTGTCCATACCATCTCATCCTAGCTTCCTCTACTATCTCATGTATCCCGTACCCCAACTCCTGACCTTACATCTTACTCCTAATCCTATCTCTTTAGTGACAGCTAGCATGCTTCTAAAAAAAACCTCATTTCCATAGGATCCACACTCTTCATTTCTCTTTTATTCAAATTCCTATTTTTCTGTTAGATTACAAGCATATGAAGCTATGACAGGCCTATAGGCAAGCCGGTAGTAGGGAATATATGGCTTGAATAAAAAACTGACCCAGGCTGGGTACAGTGATGGGTTTAAATGGTCATAACTCTAGATGAAACCTTGATTTGAAAATTGGAAATATTTTTGGAAATTACTATAACAATTTTGTTCAAACTGAATATTTGGAGAGCGTTTTACACAATAAATAGCACCGTATAGTTGTTTTATCGAAGAAAACTTAATGTAAAGAGTTGTTCCGTTGATGAATGATTTTTTATAAATTTGAAATTGTTTGAAAATGGCTTAACGATTTCGTTCAAAATGGCTATCAATGGGGTATTTTGCATAATACTTACATAACACTGTATACTTGTTTTTAGCATTAAACTTCATTTAAAGGTAGTTTATCGATAAGTGATGTCTGAAAATTTGAAATTGATCTAAAATGGATCCAAAGATTTTTTTTTCATAGGGTTGTATTTTACATTATAAACAACACTGAATGTTTCTAGTATAAAGAACATATTTTACAGGTATTTTACTCCAAACTAATGTTTGGAAATTTGTTTCAAACTATATAAGAAATTATGTGTGATTGTGTCGTACACTTTTTTTTTTTTTTGCGCGATGATGATTTACGTAACGTAAATGGCAGCCAATACTCATGCGCGGAAATAAATAGGAAAACAATTCCGCATGGAGGTCATAGCTTGTGATAGAATGGGAGCAATCGATGTTCCTCCCCACGTCACATCCTTGTCCGAGTCTATTGTCATCGGTCACGTGACTGTGCCATGAATCACGTTGCATAATCAAGGTTTCCACATTATGAGGGGGCGAAAGGGTTTTGAGGGGGAAGAGGGGGGTGAGGAAATTACTCCGGCATATAACACATGTAAATATTCTATTTATATTTCAAGGGCGTATGTTTTCGCAAATGAGTTTAATTTTCAAATGTAATATAAAAAAAAATTCTCATGTATGAGTTGGATTTTAAATAAAGTCCTTGAGGACGTTGTGTAACTTATTTGTCAGGATATGGTTTCCCATGTCAATACATATATTAACGTGTTTTTTTTTTCGAAAGGCTTTAAAGATATAACATAAAATCAAGTACCGTACCATAAATTCTTAAATAATTATAAAAAATATGTCCTACAATACCACAATATTATTATTTTTTTTATCTTGTAGTAGTTTTTTCTTGTATTTTTTTTAATCGTCTGCAACTCTGGATATTTGGTTTATTGATGAAGATGGCCAGTAGAAATCATCCTGCTGGGATGTAGGTTAAAAATGTCCTTGGAATTATATGAATATCTAGATTAGGAACTAAAAAAAGATTATTTTAAATGTAATTCAATAGATCAAGCCATAGGTGCCCATTAATGGGCGATAAGAGGGGCTCTAGCCCCCCTTATCACTCTAAAATATTTATATTTTTTTGTTAAGTTTTATGAGAAAAAAAATAGTTCATTTAGAATTTTGGTTGTAATTTGCTATTAACTTAGAATCATCAATATCCGAGTTAACAGATAAAAATTGTAAAATATAGATTTCCTCCCATTCCCTCTTCATTAGCTTTCTTTTAATTTTATTCTCTTCAATAAACTTATGAATAATATAATGTTTCTTTTCAAGGGGTTTAGCTACGACTAAATATTCATTTTTGTTAATTTTTCAGAAACTTTTTCTTTGCGAAAATTGAGAATCATTTAATTAGCCCATAATTATGTTCAGATGCTTTACAAATCCCTCCCACAAGGTTAAATTCATGAAATTTTCCTCTCTAGAAGGGGAAAGAGGGTGCACACCCCCGATATATGAGAATCCAATCCACTCCACATTTGGAAAGCCAACATGGCTGCCTTTGGCTCGAGCTGCAAATAGTAGAGTAGGTGTTTCTACTCGCCAGAGAAAGAGGAAAAGTGTTGGCAGCCCATATACACGAGCCCTCGAAAGGTTAATCGCTCATTTTATTCCTACTCCTTCTATTTTGTACATTGTGTCCAAGTAAGATGTCACCCATATGTGAAAATAGCCTCGAAATCACCAAGTAAAATAGGCAGCATCGTTGACACATGAGTATAAAGTAATAATTTTCATGGTGACCTGGGTCTAGGGGTAAGGTGTCAGACTTCTCTGCTGGGCGTCCGGGGTTCAATCCTCGTCCCGGCACAGATTTATCTGATTACTAAACTTTCTACACCTCTGACAAGACGTGTATAGGATCACAGCTTGTGAATGTGTGTAATGCCAGGCCTCCACCGTGGTTCGGATCCCACGTTAAACTGTAGGTCCTCCATTTCATCTCACAATCACCCTACCATTACACATTAGTGTAAGTACGTACAGCCCGAATGGATAGTAAGACGTGGTGCTAATAATAAAATTATTATTATTATTTTCATGGAAATATATTGGTAGTATTAACCTTTTTAAAAAAGAATATAAGACTTAAAATTAAGTTTAAACATTTTCTCAGAAAGCTCAACTAGCTGTTTTACCTTTAAAATTAATTTTAAATAAAACTAATGCGATGAAAATTTCTTATAACTTATTTGAAAACTATTAAAAACGACACAATCACTCTATAATGAATGAACAACTTAAATACTCAAGGAAGTAGAATAACCCGAGGAATCTAGGCCAGTTGTACCAATAGTCATTGAATGCTATTCATTATTATAAGGGGAGGGGGAAGAGGTGACGACCGACATAGAACACAGCCCATTACCTCTCTAAACAAAAAAATTTTTTTGTACCAACTGAATAACACGAATGATATAACTTTATTTATAAAATTAATATAAGTAAGATACCTTAATCATTTATTAATTGTTTCAAACGTGAATTTTTTTTTTTCTGAGTGAAACATATTTTTGTTTTTCTAGTCCCAGTTAAATAACTATCGGGGTACACGACCCCCTCTCTAACACCCTATAATGACACCCGTGTTTGTACCCAAGGACATTTATTCATCTTAATTTCTCAACACGATATAAGGGGTAAAACTCTTTTTTTAAATAGTATCAAAACATTAATCTTAAGATGGGGTGCTAGTAAGAGCGAGTTTAGTGCATTAATTTTGCAGTTTTTATAGCATAAACATTTTTTGCCCAAAATAAATCAAATATTCCTTTATATAAACATAGAGATTAGCTTTCTGCACATGCTAATCTCAACAGTTCTTGAATATTTGTCATGAGCATAGTGGAATTTGGTGACAAACTTTTTAAATAAAGAAAAAATGTCACAACATTCCAGAAACCCTTGACAGATATTCAAGAACAGCTGTCGAGATTAGCATGAATTATAAAAAAATCACGAAGAATATATCTTGTCTTTATAGATTTTTTGCTTTGTATTTTACACTTTCACTCCCAATCTATAGTTGCCCCGATATCAGAATACACTTTAAGGTGGTGGAGGAGAGTGCAAGTCATTGTTCATTTAGAAAAAGAAGCCCATCTTATCAATGATGATAAAATATTGCTTCACGATACATTAGCCACACTTTCTATACATAGTAATCTCATCAGTTATTGAATATTTGTCATGAACATCGTACATTTGGACAATACTTTTTATATTAATTTAAAATTTTCCTAATCAAATGACGCAACTCCCCTTGACAAATATTTAAGGTTTGTTGGGGTATTGTGTATAGAAAATTAAACTAAACATACATGAAGCAATATTTTAGCTATCCCGAAAAAAATAATAAAAAAAATTGGCATACACATTTCAAAAGGATGGATCTTAACTAATATGTCCCTCCTCCCCACCGGATCCAAAATATCGTTTATCTATTTTTCAAATTTTTGTATTTTATGTAATCAAAATTCTTTAATTCACTAAACTTCCTGAGATCCTGTGGACCACTTGATAATCCGCCGTAAACCACCAGTCCAAGGACCATACTTTGAGAAACATTGCTCCAGAAGAATGGAAAATAATATCACGTTAGCGAAGACAACCAAGCTAGCGCTGTGTAGGTCAGCCTGGTATGTGCCATGTGGGTGATTGGAGATAGTGGGGCTTCCTCTTTACCTTGAGATAAGAGCTTTCCAAGTTTCCCTTGCTCTTAGGGGACGGCCAGACTGAGCGAGCGAGCAACTAAAATATAAAATAGAACACATTGGTTGCAACGAGAGGTGGCCAGACTGGAGCGAGCGAGCGAGCGACTGAGCGCGCATGCTTGAAAGATAGAACTGGTTCTATTTTTCAAGCGCACGCGCTCGAGCCGATACAGTATAGTTTACAGGCGCTAGGCAATATTATTGTATGTTGGTTCATTGAGTGCTAGAAAAACTTCTCATTTTGACATTTTTATTAATATCGATAGGTTTAGCACATTTGCTACTAACGGTCCTAATTTAATTGGTAAGATCATAAACCATACTTATATATATACTATATATATACTTATATATATATATATATATATATATGTAAAACTGATATGTAAATACTTCAATATTATCAAAGTAGGCCTTTACAAATAAGAATCACCATTAGCGTGGAGAGAGGATGAAAAAACCACAACAATAAATCACTTGTTAAAACCCCCTCAGTTCATTCAGCCAAGATTCGTAGCCTAATCGTCAACAACTATCGAGAGCTATCTGCTAATTACGCGCTCGCCAGTCTGGCCACCCAATCGCTTGCGCGCTCGCTCGCTCGCACGCTTGTCTGTCTGGCCGAACCCTTATTCATATAATGACACGACAAAAATAGGTTGTAATGGGGAAGGAGGGTGAACAGAGTGTATAAGAAAATGATACATACCATTGTATTTTAGGACATCGGGTCCTGATAGCGAATGATATTATCATATTCATATACCAATGTTTGAAATAAAAAAGAAAGAGAGAAGAAAATAATCAGTTCAGCTTGCGAGACCTCTTGTGATATCTACTGATAACACTTACCCTTTTCATCTAACGAGCTTACACACTCACTCTATTTGCTCCTTGAAAACATTGACTTGTTTTTAAAATTACATTTTCCTTGTTTCCTAACCTACAGGTGTCCTAAAAGTCTGGATTGATAGGGAATTCCTTTATTTTCACTTTATTCTCTTTCCAGGTAGAGGACTGTGGCTCTGACTAGGAAATCGCATCAAGGTCATTCTGCTGGTTGTCGGCTGAAGTCAACGAAAAGTGGCTGAAAGCTCAACCGTTTACATCCTGACAGGCAACCAATCACCCAAGACTGTGTGAAACTTGTGAAAAAGTTCCAAGAAACAGGAAGCGTGGATGACAAACTCTTAAGTGGTGGGCCAAGGAGTGTCACCGATCAACAGGCCAGCGCTGCAGTTTTATCGTCACGTGCTAAGAGCCCTAAGAAGTCGATTCACCGCATGGCCATGCAAATAGGCCTGTCCAAGAGTAGTATTCCCTGCATCCTGAAGTTGCATGATTGGCAACTATACAAACTGCAGTTACTGCAGAAGTTAAAAATAAGGATGACCCTGACAAGCACGTAGAATTCTGTCAGTGGGTACTGCATATGTGTGAGGCAGATGAGACAATCCCTTCCCAAGTATTGTTTTCCAACGAGGCAAAGTTAATCGTAATAACGCCCATTACTGGTCTCCTGAAAATCCACACTGGTTTCAGCCAAGCAAGGAGCAAATTGCCAGACGGTTGATGGTCTGTTGTGGAGTATGTAAGATTATGATTCTTGTTCTAGTCTTCTTCGGAGACACCATCACAGGTGACAGTTATCTAAACATGAAGTATTTTTGAAGCACTGCCCAGCCTGATGAACCCAGAAGAAGAATATCAAGTCTGGTTTCAATAGGAGGGCGCACCGGCTCATTATTCCACTGTTGTATGAGAATATCCTTGATCACCAGTTTCCAGGGCACTGGATAAATCACCGAGGAGGTGTTGAATGGCCCCCGCGAAGTGCAGATCTGACAACACTGGACTTTTATCTTTGGGGAAACTTAAAAGGCCTGGTTTAGGCTGAGGAGATTTTGATCCGCAGCACCTTGCAAATAGAATCATGCACGCTTGCCATCAAAATTGATCCTACCATCATCAACCTAGTTTTAATGTAATGGCAGCATTGACTGCATCTGTGTGTTCAGAAAAACGAGGTTCATTTTGAAAATGTTGTATAAAACTCCCTTTTTTTATATGATTCCATACTTTTGGGACAACCTGTAGATATACATATTCTACAAAGGACGTTTTCAATCTACATCTTGTGAAGACTCTTATAGGCCATTTTTCTGACCAAACCAAATAGTCAAATCTGTAGATAATTTGTAAAAAATACTTCTAAAAAAATCAAAATTAAAAGTAATAATTTTGTGACACGTAGGACAATATTTAAAATTATTTAAGAATTTATGGTTTTTGTTTCAACGTTATATCATTAAAATTCGCTGAATGAAACGTAAATTCACTAAACTGGGAAACCTATCTTGACCTTTCATGATGTCATAGGTAGGAAAAGTCCTTAATCTCTAGTCACGCCCAATCATTTGGTCTAGATATCTGTTAACATCTGAGATATAGTGCCAACCCTGACAACTTATATAGCGTCGTTTCGTAAAGGTTGGCTATTCCACATTTATTTTGTGTGCGTCCTCCTAAAGAAAAAAGGTTCATCCAATGGCAATCCCCGACACGAATTTATATCATCCTGGGACACAGACAGTACTGCGGATCTAGCCGGGCTGCGGACAGACTCCGTTGTAGGTTATGTGATTCTCTTTCTATCTCTCTTTCTGTTTCTCTTCCCTCCCTCTCGTTCTATCTCAAAGGGAGCAGTCTTCCGGCCACTGCCACGCCATTTAGCTCCGCTGGAGTTTCATTACAAATAAACCCTCCCTCTAACACCCCCTCCCACCTCGTCTACCAGCCCCCACGCAAAAACCTCCCCTCTCTTTCTTCCATTCACCCCCGCTGGTGGCGTAAAAAACATCCCCCTACAATATCTTCTTCACTCACTCCATATCAGACGTTCCTTTCGCTACGTCACCGACTGCTCGAGATGTCGGCATTCTGCGGACGTTTCCGAAGGAAATAGGTGAGCGGTCAGAATGCCTGTCTCTTACTGTAGCCTGGGTTCTGATTACAAGGTTGTAATGGAGTTTCAGACCTTAAAATGTAGCACTAAATCATCTCATAAATCGAATGACCGGTGGAGATTATTATAAATGGTTGCCCTCTTTCTATCAACACAAATGTGGCTACATTCTTTTAAATTATACCTTCCTCATCTTTCACCAACAATGTGAATATGCGGCTAGCCCAACATGGTAGCAAGACGTCCCCAGACAATGAAATTGTCAGATTAATTTGGATTGAAGAGAGTGACTTAGAGATAACACAACCTCTAAAAGCCATTTTCCTCCTTAAGTGTTCCAAAAACTAAACTCAATACTTATTTAACGCCCTTCCCTACTTGTTGAGTTCGAAGTTATTCTGTGAAGTGGGTTGCTTTTAAACTTGACTCCCTCCAAGTACCCAAAGCACTATCACACTTTTAGACATCAATCTTCAAACTATAAAGAATGGGGATAAAATTAGTTCACCCTTAAAGTTCTCTTATCAATTTGCTAATAACCTTTCCCTCTTTCTCTGACGAGTATACACGCTCACTCTACTATTAGCCCCTGAACAATATTGAGTTGCTTTCAAAATTGCCTTTTTTTTTCTTGTTTCCTATTTTAGATAGACATAAATCTACATCCTCGCAGGAAGATTCCTACCGGCCATCTTTCGTGAATAGACCAAGTAGTCTGTGTTGTAGATTATTTTTTTAATGTTTGCCAGAAATAAACTACTTTAAGATCAAAAAAATTTTTGTTGTGATCATTTAAGACTATTTTAAAAATTATTTAAGAATTTATGCTTTTTGTTTCAATGTTAGATCTTTAAAACTCGCAGAATAGAATGGAAATACATTTATTTGAGAAATGTCTTAGCTTATCGCTACTTCACAGGTACTTTGGACAAAGGTGTAATAAATTGCCCTTTCAATAAAAAAAAATATTTCAATACGAAGAAGTAGAGACGTTAGAATAAGGCACTAAATGGTAGTACGGTCAAAGAGTCACATTTAGATTCCTACAAGTATATATATAAATGAAATCTTGTTAGAAATACAAACTTAGTCGTTAAAAGACTTATCGATGAAATGGTAGTAGCTACGGTGAAAAGTTCTAACGATGTTTAAGAGGGTAGAGAAAAAAACCCAACTAGAATAGAGTTGCTTTATAAACTCACGTCCAGGTAAAGGACTAGAATCGGTGCGAGCAACTACTTAAAAAGACAATTTTACTTTTCTTTTTTTTTTACTCTACTTCTTTCCACCAGTGTATGTATTTTTCCATCTTTTTAACTATGGTATTTTATCTGCCTCTTCTCCCCTCCTGCATCTCTCCTTCTCCTCTTTTGTATGAAAGGTTGATCGGCGACTTCAATCTTCAAGTTTTCTCTCTCGTATTTCTCTTTCCTCCAGTTTTTACCTTCTTTGTGTCGAGGAGGGCCCATGAAACGAGCGGTCGATTTTATGAACGAGCTGTGTGTGTTTTATTCTGCTCTTTGTGGCCTGTACACACACACAACACACACACACACACCACACACATGCACGCACACACACACCTATATATATGCCCACAGTTGAGTGCAAGCTAGACTCTGTGGGTGTGTATGTATGTATGTGTGCCTTGGCGTCCATGGCAGAGCTAGCTTTGCCATCATGTATTTAAATTCTTCAGCTCCCAAGGTAGGGATGTCCAACAAAACAAAGCTGATAAGCGCTCCCTAAAGAAAGAAATGTTCACTTTACGCGCTCGACACTTTCACATGCGCGGGAACGAACCGCATGTACCAACTTAACGGCGTTGCCTAATTGGTGATTTCGAAACAATTTAACCAAGCGTTTTGCATCTTAACTGGATGCACTTAAACATTCTAAGCTCTAGTTCACAATTGTACGCCAATGTACAAAATATAAAGATGGTGAGTTAAATTAGTAATTCCCCTTGCGAGGCTTCATGACTATGTGCTTGCTGATAAAACTTCCCCTCTCCCTCTGACGAGTATACACACCCATTCTACTATTTGCGTTGACCTCGGTGATCTTGGGGTAAGTGTTTTACCTCAATGACCCGATGTTTGTTGGTTCAAACCCAGCCAGTGTCGACGGATTTTTCTTGAGTGATAGTACAACTTCCTTCGGAGGTGAAGCAAAGCTGTCGGTCCTCCTATGTATGGTTTTTGGCACGTAGAATATAACTTTGAAAGTGTGTAAAAATATCTTTCCCGGCATAAATGGTAGGCCCTTTCGATCACGATCATAGAAACTCTCGTGTGCTAATATAATCAGTCGGTACAGAAAGTGCACTTAAATAGTTCTACTTCAAATATATTTTTTAAAACTCTACTATTTACGCATGGACAGCATTGATTTGGATTTCCAAATTAACTTTTTTTTTGTTTCCAACTATATATATATATATATATATATATATATTAATATAATACACATTATGCTGCCACGGAAATTTTTAATCTATATCGTGGCAGGAAGAGTTCTACTGGCCATTTTCATATATGAACCAAATAGCTTGAGCTAAAGACAATTAAAAAAAAACTGTTGGACAGCTTTACCAAATACCGTTAAAAACACACTATGTTTTTGACGATAGTAAATTTCTGCTAGACTAATCTAGCGATTTAACCTGTGATATTCTATCTGGAATTGCCTCATCATCACAAGAAGGCAGCTTACTTAGTTAAGGACCTTGGCTCTGGCAAGTGCAAGTCTAAAAACTATTTCGTGGGAGGGTGGGCGGGAGGGTGAAAGGCATGGTTGGCTTTACAATGGACCAAAGTATTCTTCCGCCCAACAAAAACAGATGGATCACGGAAAACATAGATGGCGCTAGCTACCGGACAGGTCTTGCGGAAAATTCATACGTTTGGAAATATCACTTTTCTCGAGAACGAGTGAAATTTTTATACTAGTATTTTTTAACACCCCTTCCTAGATCATGTATCGATGTTTATTAATTGTTATATTTTTTGTTATGAGGTTGGCAGCTTTCTATTGAAACATGTAAATTTTATCGATATTTGATCACTGTTTAAATTATAGATGAGGTGTTAATATAGAAAGTATAACTTAATCAACATGCTTCTATTCTTGAACAAACCGTTTCCGAAAAGAAAATTGCAAAACAATAAAAATTCTTGTAGATAACCGTTTGTTCCTATGGTTCTTCATTTCCACGCCAAATGTAAAGGTCAAATCGCCTTAAGGTGGGAGTGCATGTAATGTGAGTTAAGGGCAGTGTTTTGCAGTTTTTATAGCAACAAATAATGTGTTCGTCAAAATAAATAAAATATTGCTCAAGTAGAAACATAGAGTTTAATTTTCTTCACATGGTAATCCCATGAGCATAAAGGCATTAGATAAAAACACTTTTTAAATGAAGAGAAAAAGTTGTCATTAAATTCTAGGACACCCTTGACACATGTTCAAGAAACGTTGAGGTCAACGTGTTAAGTAAATTAAGCTCTTCTATTAGATGAATATTTTATATATTTTGGGCAAAAAATATTTTACTATAAAATATTGCAAAACTATTGGCTACCTCACGTTCTCTACATCTCCACCTTAAAGTGATGTCGCGTTTGACCACGCGACCACCGAAGTGGCGTTGAAAACCTCGAATAAATATTATTAAATATATTAAAAGTTAAAATCAGATTATTTTTAGTGACGATCAAAGTAAATGGTTAAAATCATAGTTATATCCTCCCTTATACAAATAAAGGCAACTTTTGATAGGACTGTATAACATAAAATGGTAATAGTATTTATGATGCTAATAGTCATAATAATTAGTCACATAATTTAATGCGTCACTCACTATCGTCTTTGATTGGACTAACGGTGACGGTGAGATAAGGGTTTGAGACCCGGTTGGGTGTAATGAGGATGGTTTTTCCTTAATTCTTAATGGTTCCCCACATCTCTCTCCAGACACATAAATATTACTTCTAATATTATAATTTCACCACACCAAACCCATTGATGTAATTAGTTTTCGCCTATAGCCTGAAAGGGTACTAAGACGCGGTTAACAAAGTAATAATATCTGGATATCTCAGTGGTAGAGCATTGGCGTACTAAGCTAAAAATCCCGGGTTCGATTCCTGTGTCCAGGTGTCATTTTCAATTTTCAGAAAGTAATAATAGTTTACCATTTTGATAAGAAATACAGCAGTGTGAGGTTAAAAATAGTCGGCGCCCTTAGTATTGACTACCATTTACTTTTGTTATTTACCCCACCAGGTTATTCATATGACAATCCGACTACATATAATGCCTACATTCCATCTATCCATAAAAGTATAAGACTTACTGTGGATTCACACGCTATCCGAATAAATAGCGCAGAACAGAAACGTGGTCACGTGACGAACTCTAAGCCAATCACAAGATTTTCGCCTAATCGCGTGAGCTGTTCCGCTGAAGTTCAACTCATCTCTACTTTGTCCGCTCTGCCTGAGATACTCGGCACAGGGAAGACCAATCAAATCTCAGAACCAATTATCCCGAATCAGTGCGCATGCGCATTTGCCAACGCATGCGCTCTACAGCCAGAAGCTAGCAGACAGCTTCGTTGGCCGTTGTGAGATTTGAAATAACCCAATAATGCAAAGCGTGTGTATCGGTGTGTTGGATTCTGCCACGACACAGCTTTATAATTTGAAAACATTCATCGGGAGAATGAACTAAAATATATGTTTACTAAAGATAAAATATGTTAATAATCTGCTGTTTTAAGTTTTAGGTTAGCGTTGCAATGCATCATGAGTCAATATACAGCGACAGAATTCTGCGCTACTCACGCAGATTCTGCTTTCTTATTTTCGGTGAATGTGTGTATCAATCTTTACTAACTACACTTTGACCCTATCTTCTAAGCTACACTACACCATAGTTGAGTCATGCAAGTTAATATTGCTACCTTTTGGGATATTGAGCCATCCATAAGTTACGGTGACCATCCGTCCATTATTTAAGAAGACAGTCCTTTATTTCACTGCTTTGTCCTTTAGATTTTTCTCCTTCTCTAAAATAGCATTTTTTCCTTTATTTTGCGAATTGAAATAGTAAATTGAATATTGGCACACAGTTGGCCTACAGGCTACACCGCCCATAGAAACACGAAACTGTCATTTAACCACCACTCACTACTTTCCATTCAACATAGTTCCAATTTTTGACAAAACTGGCAACATTGCTTGCTGTGGCTATTAACCACCACTATTGCCTCATCAGTTCCAAGAAACTTCTCGTGTGATAAACTCGTGTTTTCTGAAGTTCGCTGATAGCTTCTTGTCGGGCGGCTCACATAGGTATGGTAACATAAACATGAGTCTTGCCACCAGCTATCACATCAAGCCTCGTTTATTATGTAACATGTTGGGAGACAACACATGAGGAAAGGTAAGCTGCGTTTATTTTCGCCGACTTGTTGGACCAACAGACTGGGTCCTCCACCTTATTTTAATCCAGTGTTGCCAACTGTACCATCTGGATACTACTTTTGATATAATTTCATCACCTGTACAATCCAATTTTAGGATATTATCTAAAAGTAATATCCTCTGACCCTGCTATAAAGTAACAAATTTTACATCAATTCTTATTTTTTTATGAAAACCGGTGGGTTTATCAATATAATGTCAAGAGAGTAGTATCCTACCGGTAAAAATACAATCCATTTCAGGTCCATGTACTATAGAGTTGGCAACACTGCCTCCACCTTATTTTAATCAGTCTACACATTTCTAGCCACGGATAGCGACGTATTACTTGCCTTTCTTCATTATTGTTTTGACAGGAAGTGTACTCTTGCAGAAAAAAACAAAACGTAAGAAACTGTAGGGAGTTCAAATTTTTTTTTTTTTTGGCTCAACGTCGAAATGAAGGTGTGTACATGGGAATAATGAATTACCTACATTTGTAAAGTGGATTTGATAACTTTGTACACATCAACACATGTAACATCACAAAGAACAGAACACTTTTGATATAAATCCCATTCTATGATCACAAAATTATGCAAGCCCAGATTTTAAAAGTTAAAAACTAATCTGAAAACCAAACACGTGCTTCCCAATCGCCATAGCTAGAGACTGGTTCGATTCGGTGGCGCATGCGCAGAACCTCCCCACTCGGCCAACATGTTGGGTTGGTCGTTTATTATCTCCAACAAATGATCCAACACAACCCAAAACCCAACTTGTTGGTTCCGACCAACTCTTCCACCACCAACATGTTGGTCAACATCCCCAACAAGTTGAGAGTGCGTTTATATTGTAAAACCTAGTACGCACTAGGAAACATTTCCCCGGAAACATTGTTTGATAACATGTTGCCCTTGTTTTAGAAACAGTTGCCAACTATTCCCCAACTGTCGGCCAACAGTTGGGCAATACTTTTTTCATGTTGCCTTTGTGTTTCCCAGTGAGGAAACATATTTTCCCGTAATCCATTTCAAATGGGTTACAAGATAAAATGTTGGCCAACATTTCCGACAACAAGCAACGTGGTGCAGTCTGACTCTGGTATTCAGACCGAGTACATCAGTTACTGATATTCCTTTTGTCAAGTTCGTAGTCAACCGAAAAAACTCTGGAACTGATTGAAATATTTCATAAAAATACACTTTTGTAGGATATGACCATTAGGACTGTAAAAATGCATCAAAAACAAGATGTTTTTATAAATAAGTGGACAGTTTTTAGTTAGTGTAAATGAACACGAACCCATTCCCTTTTCTTCTTCTCTGTCTTCTTGAACAGATCATAGCTACATACAAAGCACAAGCCTAGAGCATCCTCAAGACATCGTTTCACTCATTGAACTATATACGGGAAACAAATGTTTCATCATTGTAGTCTGGACTTGAAACAATGATTCTCTAATGTTTGCCAACAATCTGAACTTTAACAGGGGTTGGCCAACAGTTGAACAACAGTTGGCCAACAATGTTTCTAAGTGCGTACTAAGCTTTAGGAACACTAGCACTTTCTATAGGTTTTAATTCAGTGATGTTGGCATTTTTTAAAATATAATAATATGTTGTTTAAAATGCTTAACTCACTCTGTTATCACTTTCAATAACAGCGATTGAGCTATTTATACACTTTTGTTGGTTAAAAGGGATTATGTTTCCTTTGTTAGACTTTGGCTGGGCATGTATTACATTCTACAAGGGCTGACGACAGGAATTACTCTAAATTGTAAAATAAATGCTATACATTTTTTTAGTTTTAGTGAAATAAATAAACGCTACCTGTTTTATATTTATTATGAAACAATTTCTGATTCGTCCTTAATTTTCTCCAAAAATATATAGTCACCATATGTCTGACCATAAATCACGTGACGCTATTTTCTTGCCTTTTATTTTTAACCCTGTTCCCCCTCCTCCCCCCCCCATGTATTATCAAGTAGTTATTTAGCCAGACCCCTTTCTCCTCCAACCTGTGCTGCTTCTTAACTTTTCAATCAAGAGTGAGTGCCATAATTCCATAGGAAAGCTTTTGTGACATTAAAAGAAGGATTTAGATTTATAACTACTCAGAATCCATTTTAAATGCCTTAGATGAAGTTTATAACAATATTTTATTATTTGTATATTTAATCCTATGAACCATAGTTTTTTTTTATCAATATTAGAATTTAGTATAAGATCTGTGTTACGTAACACTGTGCTGTAATTACCCTTCCCTCATGTAACACCATGTAACCATTAGAGATCTCCCCTAGTACACTCTCAACAGCGTTACGTGGTTCATGGGTGACACCTAAATAGTGTAGGCTACTTATTGACCGGATAGTAAGACTAGTCAAAAATCCTCTTCATAAGAATCGACCCGAGGTCCCATCAACTTGTGGTCAACTATTCTCCTATAAAGACAGACACACATATATTTTACTTTATTATTTTGAGAAATTTTTGTGATTATGATGAAACTTTACGTTTTATGTGCCCCGAAACCCAAAAAATAGGGTCTTGCAATAATTATGCTACAGGGTGGATGGGAACAAGAATTAAGACCGATATTTTTGCAGTTTTTATGAGAAAATACAATTTTTGGTCAAAATAAATAAAATATTTTTTTCTCCAGTAGGTACATTAATTTAGTTTAATTTTCTACACATTTATTAATCACTCTCGTTTTTTAATATTAGACATAAGCAGGGCTCGGAATTTTGATGACCCAAGTATGATTAAAAATGACCTAAAAATTGACTCCAAAAATTTAAAAATGACTTAAAATTTTTCAAAATTTACCAAGTAATATGAACAAAAAGTGATGAATAAATGCACACGATTAAAACAAATACGCACTTTACAAATGTGAAGTGAATGAGAAGCCTTTCAACCAAACTCTTTCATTCTGCTAAATATATATTAATTTACAAATAACTAATTTAAGTGTAACAGTTACCCCCTCCCAACAAAACTCACTCCATCTTAGTTGCAATTTCACCAGGAATGTGTATTTTACAACCATACAAGAAAGAGAATATAAAGTTTATTGCCTGAATTATCTTCTCATTCCGACAACTGTGTGCTTGATTAAATTATGTTTGAGTATTATGCATTTGTAGAGTATTGATAGCATTTAATAATATACATATTGAACATGAGTGTCTTAAAATACCTGAAAAATACCTACAATTTACTCAAAATTGTCTAAAAATTACTATTAAACGTACATTTCTATAACAAGAAAAATGACCTATAAAACATACATTTCTACAAGGGGATCATTGACTGAGTATGTGAAGAACAAAACAAAATAAAAAACGACGTGTCACCAAAATCCGGACACTGGTCATGGCCATGACATTGCGGCATTTGACTATACACTTTTTTTATGAAGAGAAAATGTCCTGACAAAAGTCCACTAGAGATATTTAAAAAAATGTTATTGTATGTGTAAAAAAACTGAACGTATCCAATGAAATAATATTTTATTTATTTTATCCCAAAAAATATTTTTTTTTGGTCGTAAAATCTGAATTAAAGAAAAAAAAAAGAATGGTTTCAACTCATGTTTCCTTAACAATGTATTTCAGGATAGTCATACGCTTTTGATAACCAATTACTGACACCCCTGAAATATCTCACTTCTTTTTGTTCTGTTTCATTGTTGAAGCGGTCTTCTTCCTCCCCCTCCTCCAAATTTTCCACTCAAGAAGAAGACAACCTGCCCAAACGTCCGACCACCCTCGGTAAGAGACCAGTGGAATGGAATGGAATGAAATACACTACACTAGCGCCTCCCTCCTCAAACCACTTTATTTGGTGTCTGTCTTTGCGTGACCTTCAGCTGCGGACAAATCCTTCACTCTCCTCCCCTCCCCCTCTTAATCCACCCATGCTTGTCATCTATCTCTCTCTCTCTCAAACAAACCATATCTTTACTTGGGTGTCTTCAATCGATGGAAGCCGAGTGCCACCGAACAAAGCCGAAGAGAAATACTCGACTATACGAGAACAGAACAAGTAGATAGAATAGTAAAAAAAAGGAAGAAAATAAACACTAGTTGTTTTTTTGTTTTGTGGAATGATGAATGGTTTTCGATATACATAAAAAAAGAGAGAAAAGATAAAGTGGTGAAAACCAACCGAAGAGGTGGGTTCTACCAGCTAAACGGTGTAATATGGGCAGTCGTCGGTTATCGGCTAGTATAATGTATAGTAGGTTCGACATAAAAATACCCTTACAGAAGGAGATGTAGCCAACATTGACAAATTGTCACTATATTCATCATGCAAATTACTATGTTTACTTTTACGTTTAACGGTGGTTTAAATGTCGTATGCTATGCCCATAGAAGTATTCCTAAAGTTGTATCTATATTAATAAAATGAAGAGTTTTGTTTGTCTGCTATGAGCATCGCGAGATTTCTTTAAAATGAGTAGCCCCTGTGCACAAACATTTGCACCTGAAGCAAAGAAAAGCGTTGCCAGAAATAAACACACAATGCATTTTTTAAGAGAAAGACGAAAAAAAAAATAACTAAAAGGTACTATTGCTTTGCTGTCCTGGTAATCAGAGCTTCTGGCTACAGATCTAGACGTCCCGGGTTCGATCCCCAATCCTTACAGATTTTTCTGTGAAGCAGTGAATCTGACATGGGGTCAAACTCAAACCTCGTGAGGACAATTTGAGGAGCTATTTGAATAAATAAGTAGCGGCTATGGTCTATAAAACTGAGATTAATAGCCAGAGGGTTCATTGCTCTGACCACATGGCATACTGTATACACAAATGTTGACACTATTATCGATAACGGCGGTGGTCGCTCGGTCAGTATAGTTCCATAGCGGGCTGACACACCATGAGAGGTTTTTTTTTCCTTGTTTAGCTGTCATGTAGATTTGTAAAATGAAAAGATACAACAATACGATAGTTTTAGTTTGTAAACCCGCCGCTGCGTCACCAATGTACTCAATATTCCTTTTTCTTAACACTATTGTAATTTTAAATTTCAAAATTTTCTTTTAGTAGTAACTATTTTTCACACAACAGAAAACTCTTTGATCGAGGATTGTTTTAATGGTTTTGAGGCTTCAAAACAGTCGTTTTCATAAGTAAAACAGTAGTATGAGGTTTTTTATAAAATTAGTTGTCACGCTTTGAGACCAAGATTATTAACAGGATTAAATCTTAATATAAGAGGTAGGCTTTGTTGTGTATAGGTTTGGATAAAGTGCACCCACACTCACACGTAGAGTGACTGAGAAAACTAAGGTGATTATCTCCTCGTGAATTATTATTATTATTATTATTATTATTATTAGCACCGCGTATTACTACCCGTTCGGGTTATACGCACTTACATTAATGTGGGGTGATTGTGAGATTTAAATGGAGGACCTACAGTTTAACGTGGGATCCGAACCACGGTGGAGGCCTGGCATTCCTCACATTCACAAGTTGTGATTAATACACGTCTTGTCAGAGGTGAAGGAAGGGTTTGGCAATCAGATAAAACCTGTGCCGAGACCGAGGATTGAACCCCGGACCCCAGCACAGAAGTCTGACACCTTACCCCTGGACCACCAGGTCACCTAACTCTCCGTGAAAAATCACCCCCTGTGCACCCGGTTGAATTTTTAATCTAGGATTCTTCCCTCTCCTTTCAAATGGCAGTCTAGTTAAACGTGAGTCTGACACCTTAGTCCACGTGACCATCAGTTAAAGCTGCTATAGCCGACACCTGTTGCCAAGAGTCATGCGTGCAGAGCACAAAATCAGTGTATAAATACATGAATCCCCCATAACTAATTTAAATATAGTGAGATCGTCTTAAAACGTATAAATCTACTTTTAAGAAATGTTTAACCAAACAACCATATATTCTTCGTCTGTTTATTTTGACTGTTGACAACCTTTGAAAAAAAAATAGACAAACTTTTTTTTAAACTTAGTTGGCCTATATATATTTTCAAATCTTTCTATGGTGAACCTAGTATATTTACGTTTAATTCTTTCTCCCCAACAAACAGCCATTCTCTTTTGAGTATTTGTGAAAACTTGAATCCTCCCCGTGACTGCAAATGGTTTATTATGCTGTTTTTAATGTTTGTTAGAAAATTAAAATACACAGAAATTATTTCACGGTGTTGTTGTCAAGGTAAATCACTTAGCTCGGTCAGATAACAGCGGCAGCCTGTAAAACTCCCAGACATAGTTTAAAATCTTGGTTTTTCATCAATTTCAGTCGGTAGCTCTACTGCTTATTGAGTTAAGGGCCCCTGATTTAATTCCTAGCCAAAGTATAGACCTCTTCTAACAATAGTATTTTTTTTAAATAAAGGGGCCTACCATTAAATTGGCTTCTAGCAATGTAAACATATCATATTCAAGTATCAAAATGGGGGGAAAATACCTATCAGTAAATAATGTGAGATAGCTTAAGAACAAACCATTATTGTAACCACAAAACAGACTTTTAAAAGTGGCGCGTATGTGTATGTGTCCTACAGCGAAAATTCCCCCCTTCACCCACCTTCGTCCCTCATCAAACGATAAAACAAAGTGGCACAAGTTTACTTAGTGTTTTTACAAGAACAAATGAAGAGCACAAGCAACTTTATGCTGAAGGATTTGTATTAAAATATTAAACCATTAAAACCATAAGCGACAGTGATATCAATAAATATTACACCCGCCTCGGTGGCGTAATTGGCTAACGCGCTAGTCTCGTGTTAGCTAGACCACCCAGGATGGGGAGATCAAGGCTCGAATCTCGCTCGGGTGAACTGGGGCTGGCTTTCCCTTGATGGCTTTCCACTAACCCTCCAAACAAATGCGGGTTCATTTAATTTAAATTCAACTTTCCCTATTCCTAGCCCCTTAGCGCAATTAGTACTTAAGCGTATAACCCGAATGGGTAGTAAGACGCGGTGCTAAATAAATAAGTATTACGTCCCCTTTTCCATCCAACCTCAACCAATGTTAATCTTGTAGTTTGTGAAAATATATTTAAATGTCACAAATAAAACTTTTAGCAAAACAATCCAAGACAAAAGAAGAACAAACAACAAAAATAATAAACAAATATTTTTTTTTTTCAAAATGTGTTTGGTGGAGTTGAGCAGGAAGGGGTGCCAAAACGGGGAGGAAATCTTTACGAACGTCCTTAAAAATGTTAAAAAGGTAAATGTTTAATAAAACAGATCTATATATACAATGTTAAAATAATTTGTTGACCAAAATCGTTAGTTGATTTATAGTTTTAAACACTTCCAGGCAAGGAAGAAGAAATATAAAATATAAGCTGGAGTAGTCTTTGGAGTTTGGTGATATCAACAACAGTTGTTGAATATCTGTCATGAGAATAGCGGCATTAGATGACAAACTTTTTAAATAAAATAAAAAGTTGTCATCAAATTCCAGGACATCCTTTGACAGATATTAAAGAACTGTTAATATCACCGTATGAAGAAAATTAGATATATGTTTATACTGAAGCAATATTTGATTTGTTTTGACCAAAAAATATTTTGATATAAAAACTGCAAAAACCACTGACCTTTTTTCGCGTCCCCTACACCCCCACCTGGGAAACTCATGTGATTTTATAGCGTGTTCTCGTATCCAAGGTCTATCTCATAAACAACATTTATCCATTTCCAACTCGGATTGCTTTTATATGAGAGGTGTTCATATCCACGAAACAATAAGTAGTTTTAGTACATCTATAATAATTCGAGAAGACATGGCTATTTCACTTAAAACGTGTTGTTATTCATCTATTTTATAGTTGGTATTTGAGCTTTTGTAATCTAATTGGATTAACTACATTGCTCATAAAAGGCACGTGTCGGTTTTTGAAGGTGATGTGGAAACATCAATAATAATTTAAACACAACACTGCTTCGACACAATTACATCTTTAAAAAAAAATCACTTATGCATGTTCTTGATTACATACATGTTAAGTCATGATCGTGTGCTTCCAATTACTATAGGAGCCTATACAGAATCAGATTAAGTGACACGCCCACTTCCGGTGGCCGCATGGTCTAAGATGTCACTTTAGTAATAGATTAGACTGCCTATGACGGAAGATCAGGGTTCAAATCTCTTCGGGTGTACTGAGGTCTTTTTTCCAAAATGTTATCCACTCTCCCTCCACGTAAATGTGGGTACACTTACACCAAATTCAACCTTACTCATCCTAACCATTTTCGTAATTGGTACACATGCGTATAAGACGCATGGGTAGTAATACATAGTACTAAAAACAAACAAGCGTTGCAATTTAATGTAATTTTGAGATCGTGTGGCATTCTACGACACGACGACTGCAGACAGATATTATATTTGATAATAACTGTCATAGCTGCATCTAAATTTCATGTTCTTTAATATAATATTCACCCGCTTCGGTGGTCTCTGGGCATAACGCGCTAAACTCGTGCTGGACTAGACTGCCGAAGACGGAGAGATCGGGTTTCAATCCCGGTCCGGTGCACTGAGCGTAGTTTTTCCTACATGTTTTTCCAATCTCCCTTCATGCAAATGATGGTGCACTTCTCGAAATTAATCTTTCCTAATCCATAGCTCATTAGTGTGATTAGTACATCTGCGTATAAACCAAACGGGTAGTAAAACGTGGTGCTAATATATATATATATATATAATATATACTTCCTACAATGTTAAGCATCTCAACATTACTGGAGTGCAAATATTAATAAATCCCGGAAAAAAGGTTAAATGGGACAGTCACATGTTTATATGATTCCTTCTCATTGTTTTTGTGTCTCCTGTCTACCGCTGAAATGTGTTCCACTGTTACAGTACACCCTGTTATTTTGTATTTTATTAAATTTCTTATTGTGAACATTTGGCTGTAAGTCACACCCTCCCTGGCTCTAGACCGGCGTTAATCAAAGAGTGCCCTTCAAATGTTCCTTGAGATTTTAAAAACTTTTTTTTGGGACTTAATTTTTGAAATACACTTCAGCCAAAACAAAATTTGCTAATTTGAATGCAAATATTAAAGAGATTTGCGCAAATGTGAAACAATGTCCCTATTCTCACTAAAAAAAATTTAGAAAAAATAAAACCTATATTTGTTTATAAATAATGGTTATTTATTATTAAAATTATATTAATTAATAAATAAATAAAAAATAAAATAATAAATAAAAATTTCTTAAAGTTTAAATTCCAATGCTCTAAAATAAACATTGAGAGATAAAACAAAGTAAAAATTTTTGGGGCTACGTAATTATTTTTAGGGTGTAAAGGATTCAATTTGACAACCACACCAATCAGATGATAGGGATTTTTTTATGGGTTGGGGTTTTAAGTGATCTATCTAATGTGCACATTATAAACAGACAAATAATATCAGTTTACAACTTACAAGCTGATTTAACATAGGAAGAAAATATTTGACTGCATACCCAGTCTTGCACTTTACATAATTACAATATTTTACTCAGCACGAACTCGTATATAGAAATAGCGGTATCTTAACAGATATAAAAGTTACTAAAAAATGCTTTCACGTATTCATACGTCAAGTCAGCTGTCACTTTTGTTAGATAATATCAATACCAATAAAATAATACTAATTATTTATTTATTTTGAGTTATTTAAAAGTGCACTTTCAACACTGAATAACTACCTCAACACACAACTTATAAAATAACTTGATTCTAGATCAGACACTTCACCTAGTCCCCCTGCTGTTAATTTATCACTGTAAAAGGGGAAGCCCCAATTTCATCATTTTTTTTAACATGTCTTACTATCCGTTCGGGCTATACGCATGTGTATTTATTACACGAATGTGCTAGGTATAAGGCAGGTAAAATTTAGAAGAAGTTCCCCCGCATTTGTATTGAGGGAGAGTGGGGGAAAAAATTGGACAAAAGTTTTGGGTACACTCAGCCGAGGTTAAAAAACCCCAATATCCTTGTCCCAGTAAATAACTTTTCAAAGGTTATTACCGCGTTTAAACAACATCTGCGGCCACTAAAAGTGGACTTCACCAATAAATACCTTTTAAATCATACCAAGAATCGAACCTGGGTCTAATCTCAATTAGGCAGAGTATTACCAAATGAACAAAGGTGTCAAACAATAAATACTAGTGATATAATAAAACTTATCAATGTGGTGCCCCCCAAATAAAGTTGTGTTTTCTAAAGATCTCTATTTATCAGAATATTTCCATACAATTATAAATTATTCTCAACACCATCTGAATTCGAACCAGGGTCCTATAGAGCCGTAGCTAACCCCCTCCAACCACTTAACCACAGGGAAGGTTCCAAATGTGTTGCCCAATATATTGAAAGTTTCGAAAGAATGTTGTTACTCTGTGAATTTACATACGTAATGAGATCCCCATTCGGTCTGTATGTGTTAGTTACATGACCGTTTGGAACACGAGTCCTTTTCTTCGGGCAAGAGGTACAAATACTTTCATTCTAATAGTGGGTGAGTAGGTTACGTACTAACTGTGGGTGACGTAACCACGTTATGTAGAGCTCTGGCTGTTGGATCAACCGAGAAGTAAAGGAACAGAACATTTTAATGGTTCACGTTACATAAATATTCTACCGATATTTTCATTCAATGACGTTGCCCACTTTGAGATTTTGAGTCTATTTGTGAAACGAGTTGCATCTTTAACTTGACGCGTCCGGGTTCAATCCTCGTCCGCACGATTTATTGATTACAAACCCTTCTTCACCTCTGACAAGACGTGTATTATCACAACTTGTGAATGTGAGGAATGCAGCTCCACCGTGGTTCGGATTCCACGTTAAACTGTAGGTCCTCCATTTCATCTCACAATCACCCTTCCCTTACACATTAGCGTAAGTGCGTATAACCCAACGGGTAGTAAGACGCGGTGCTAATAATAATAATAATAATAATTTAACTGACGTATCTAAGCATTCAAACATTATCACAGACACTAATGTATGAAATAGAAAGAGGAAAGAAAATGAGCAGTTCACACTGAAAGTTCTTTCGATTATATGCTTATAAGTTTATAACACTTTTCTCTTCCTCTAACGAGTATATACACTCACTCTACAATTTGCTCCTAGACAATATTGACTTATATTTCAAAATCACCTTTTTTTTTTGTTTATTGATCTAGATAGATATATGCTGTTAAGGACTTTTTTTAAATTTACATCCTTGCAGCTTGATGCCTACTGGCCAGTTTCATAAATAAATCAAATATCCCGAGTTGTAGATGATTTAAATTAAATAAATTTACAAATAAAGTGATTTAAGATAAAGTAAATATTTTTGTGACAACATGGGAAACCCTATCATGACTTACCACAACGTTACAGGTTGGCAAAGTTCTTAATACTATCATTACAACAATTTGTGCGTACGATTCTCTCCGTTGTTACGTTCAAGGGATGATGGGGAAGAGCTTAATTTTGGGTCCGTATATTTATAGCTTTTATAATAATTTTACTTTGGATCAAATTTATTAAATGTCGCTCTAGTAGTTACATTTAATCTATTTTATACACATAGTATTCTTGATATTCTTGAAAAATTCTCATGACAATCACATACGTTGGTGGAAGGCTTCTTATCAAATGTCAATACATTCATGACATATATCCAAGAGCTACATTTAGTTACATTACTATATGTAGATTACTAAACCAAATGTAACTACTGAAGCGATATTGTATTTATTCTTGCCATTTTTTATCTGCTATTCTTCTTATTCTATGATTTTTCCTTGTAGCCCAGCCAAGACATTTTTCTCTTCCTTACTAACCCTAACAGGTTCCTCTCCCTTCCTCCCCCCAAATTCTATTCATTATTTAGCCTGTCCATGCGTTTTATCTCCTCTACTATTCTCCACGACTATATTTCAAATACCTTTGTCCCCTCGTTCTGATCGCCCACCTCTCAGAGCCATACGTCACCACAATCCACACGAAACACTTTGCAAAACTCTTTCTTAGCTCAAATTGGTATTCTTCCAGTTAACATCATTTTGCTATATAAACTGCAAAAATACTTGCCTTAACTCTCTTTCTTTTCCACTCCATCTTAATGGTGGTTGGTTTTACCAACGCGTCTTAGTATCTGTTCGGACTATACACATATATTAATTACATTAATGGAGTATGAATGAGGAAGGTAGAATTTTAACGAATATATTCCCGAATTTTCGTGGAGGGATGGTGGGAAACCATTTTTTTTTAAAAAAACACCTTTATTCACCCGACCAGATCTAAAATCTTGTTCTCTCCGTTCCAGGCAATCCAGTCAAAAACGGAAGTGACGTGTTAGAACCTGTGATTACCGATGTGGTGATTTGCTACAGGGGTAATTTTGGGAAGAAATCTATCGGCACACATGTGTAAAAACATAATTAGATATTAGAACCCCCCCCCCCCCCCAAATATATTGCGAGTTTTATATCCGAGAAGACAAGGCGTCTATCTTGTAAAATTTAAATGATCATTTTAAATTTAATTGAGATTGAGTGGTAGGCTAAACAAAGCCATAAAAAAGGGAAAAAAATTCTTATAAAAGTCAATATAAGTCAAAATTTGCAATAATTTATTTAATAGATTTACTGCCATAAAAATATTTTATGATTATTAAAAATTATTGATAAGTCAAGAAATCCCTTAAATTCTTTTTGTTCCTCTGGGGGATACGCGTACCACATTTTGAGAAACTTCCTTCAATTCAATTTCTGATAAATTTTCCTAATTCCAAAGCACGTTTCGACACCCATTTGCGTTCCATAGTTGCCTTTTTTTTTATACTGGAGCTTTTTTTTTTCAATATGGGGGCAAACTTACAAAACTATTACACTTCTAAACCATGGGCGATACAATCTTAGAAAATGCTACTAAACTTTTTTTTATTACTCATACTCAACTGTTCTCCCCCCTCCCTTATACCTCCTCCCCCACTCACCCCTTTTATTACGCCTTCGCAATATTGCGGACGGAGTAAAGCAAATAAAGGAGAACGCTTCTCTAAATTGTGCTCCTAGTTTTCCCTATTTATTTTACGAGGCATCATCTCAACCGTCATTGAGCCGTTTAGTAGTATTTCCTCACTAGTGTGAGTGAATAAAAAAAAAAAGAGGATGGGACACAAATAATCTGGACATTAAGCTAGCTACTTGTTGCTGACATTTTTTATTAACACATTCATTGTGTCTTGTGAGCATGGATAGAAAAGAAGTTGTGGTGTATTGTGGGGATAGAAGGTAGGTATTTCTCAATAAGTCTGTCTTAAGACATTTCCATATATGAGGCCACGCAAGACTGTAGCCAGCCAATAATTTCGGGGGGGGGGGGTGGAGGGGGGTTGGTGGACACATCCTTCAATTGCAGAGGCTGAATTTTATTAAAATGATAAACAGTTTTAGAAGCTATCTGAATGTTTTTATGGCAACATTGTCCTCCTGAATGTTGAAGGCTAGGAAAAATCTATATATTTAAACACCTCAGTTCTCTAAAAAAATTTTTATAGTAACAAAAACCCCTGTCTGTTATGGCAAGGAAAAATTCGAAATATTAAACATCTTTTAAAAGCTATCTTAAGTGTGTTTTTAAGCAATATACATAGCTCCGGGCTAGACAAATTTGATATTAACACTCAGAAAACTGACGTGCTTTTATTAAGCAGCCCCATACATCGAAGGCTAGGAAAATTTCTGAATACTAAACACCTTTAGAAGCTATCTGAAGTGTTTTTTATGGCAACATAACACCATAACTGCAGAAGGCTAGAACAAATTATAAATATTAACACCTCTAGAATCTCTCTTAAGTGCTTTTTATGGTAACACAGCCCCTTAATTCGTACTTGTATCTTAATTTTGATATGGTTTGAACCATAAATAAAGCTATATATATTTTGTTCATTAAATTTAGGGGGGTTTGAATCCCCAAACCAACCCACCCCTCCCTCGACTATGGCCTTGAGGCCACGTCTGGTTGAAATATTACATTGTTTGATCCAGAGGAGGTTTGATTAAAATCTTTTTAATAAACAAACGTGAACGAAAGCTTAAAGAATATCATACACCTGATATAATATATATATTAGTTCGTGTCTGCTACTCTTTCACGCAAAAACCATTTAACTGACTGTTCTGAAAATTACATGGACGTAGCTCGAATATCCAGTTAACATATAAGCTATTTAAAACTTTCATTCACCATTTTTTTTTTTCAAAATGGCGATTACAAAACCAAACACTACTTTTACTCAACTTCTGTTAATCGGATTTTCATAGGACCAAATTTGAAAGGTTTCTAGGTATATATTAAACATGACGGCCAAATTGAAAGAAAATGGTGGCTTTAAAAGTTACTTTTTGGCCTGTACAGAGCTCTAGCTCTTAAACTATGAGAATAAACAGTAATCATAATTAATATTTCTATAATTTTTGTTATTATATCTCATAGTCGGTTGTCTATTTTCTATAGAAAAATATTAACATCACATTTACAATGTCTTTTGACATTTGACATTAAGGTGGGGGGATGTAGGGGACGTGAAAAAGGTCAGTATTTTTGCGGTGTTTATATTAAACTTTTTTTGTCCAAAATAAATCAAATATTTGATTCATTATAAACATAGAGTTTAATTTTCTTCACATGGTGATATCAACATTTTTTAATATCTGTCTAAGGATGTCCTGAATTTAATGACAACTTTTTCTCTTAATTTAAAAAGTTTATCATGTAATACTGCTATGCTCATCACAGATATTCAACAATTGTTGATATCACCGTGTAAAGAACATTAAACTCTATGCTTTTACTGAATCAATATTTTATTTATTTTGGCAAAAAAAAAAAGTTTCACTACATGAACTGAAAAAACACTGACCTTTTCTCCTGCTAACCCTCCTAACTTAACAACTATTTTTTAACATTGGGTACGTAATATAAAACACATCCTGTGGGAAGAATTGTTAGCTAATTTAGTAAACTAAGACTTCGTCTTCTGATTTTCAATCTATCACCATTGAATGCACTTTACGTAGATAATATAAGTATAATTACTCCCTGTACATAAAAGTGTAAACTTCTGTCCTCTGATTAATCCCATTATATCCCATTAAATCGACTACTAAGGGTTTATAAAACATTACTAGGCAAAACGAGGATTGTAAATCTATAAATTGAAATTATCTTCAACTGCAACTTTATACATAGAGTTGAGATACCTCAAGTAAAACATAAACCTATTCTCTTTAAAGATTATTTCTATTGCCCATTTATGGGTGGTTAATGTTAAAGAGCCGTTCGTATCCAGAGACCAAGAAATGTCTGCCTCTGGCTATCCTTCAATAAGTATATTATTCTTTTAAAATTGCCATAGAAACACGTTTTAATTGCTAAAATTGTGAAATCATTTTAAGGTTCATGTCAGAATAACATAAAACATTTTTTAGAACTTTTTCTCGGTGTATATATAGTCTGAACAGGTAGTAAAACGTGTGGCCAAAAAAACATAACTTTTCCTCCTAGCTTTTAAACAATTCATTTGTATATAAATATCTCTTTAGCACCACGTATTACTACACGTTCGAGTTTTACACTTATATTTTGATTACGCCTATGCGTTGGGGATGAGGAAGGTTTATCATCTAGGAAGTGTACCCACATTTGGTTGGAGGGAGAGTGGGAGACCATTTAGGTAAAACTACCCTCAGTACACCTTACCAGGATTCGAACATCTCTGTCATCGGCAGTTCAGTATTTAGCATAGAGTGACATCTCAGACCATTTGGCCACCAAAGTGGGTTGTATAATTTCGAACAGTTAATTGTTATATACAGTAAACTCAATTTAATTAACTAACACTTATTGTCAAATATGGTACATCACCAAAAAAATCCCCCAGAGGACGGGGCTTTTTTTTTTTGCTGGGTTCTCAATCTCCCCCACTTGAGTCCATCTTCATAGTTAGGCAGAATTTTAGACGAGGAGCCTCGAAAAGATAATTAAAAATGTTATTTGCTTATTACTGAAGTCAATTATCTTAAATTTTACGTTTTGGAAGAAACAATTCGACTATCGTGAGCATGTGAGTACAGTATTTCGATTTTCCGGGGCTACGGAGGGGAGGGGAAGCACGTATAATATAAATCACGGTTATTACAAATAATCCCCATCTGTTTACCATCGCCATTCGAAATTTGCTGCCCTTTGTTTCTATTTATTTACGTGAAAAGGGATTTTCCACAATGGTAAATTTTAAAACGAAGCAGTGAAATCGATTCCGAATCGACTCCTGCATGCAAATAGCACTAATTTAATAGACTAGAAAAGAAAATAGACAAATTATTGGAAAGTGTTCAACAGCAAAGGTCCCATTAAATACATTTAGGTAAGTAGATTTCTGTTTTTTTATTTGTTTTTTATTATAATCTGTAAATAAAGCCAATATTTTAGAATAAATCTTAATGATTAATATGTTAGTAGAAACTAGGAGGCTGCGAAAATATTTTAGGGTATTTAGGGGGTCGCGAGTAGTAAAAGGTTAAGAACCGCTGGGCCATCGAATACCTTGTCAACCCATGATAGGGGCTATGGGAACTCCCTCGTGCAGATGATACACGAACACAATTTTAAAAATTTGTTTGCTAAACATCCGGCTCGCCTTCTGCTGGATTCCTGGTCACGCTGGTCTTTGAGAAAATGAACTGGTGGACTTAGCAGCCAGGGAGGCAGTTCATTTCCCTCCAGAGGTGAGTTTGGGTGTCATGTCTTTAGATATAAAGGGCTATCTTTGGCGTGGGAGTCTTACGCACCTGGCATGAGCAGTAGGTTTTGACCGCTGCTCAGAACAAGCTGCGGTCTATTAGGGACGGTGTGTCGCGATGGCCCTCTTCTGTACAGAAGTATAGAAGAGCGGAGGTCGTCGTGACAAGGCTCTGGCGTTGGGCATACATTTATGACCCATGGATTTTTATTTATAGGGGACCCATCTCCAGTGTGTGAGATTTGAGATGCTCCCTTTATTGTGTACCACATTTTGGTGGAGTGTCGCAGGTATGCCCCTATTCGCCTGGCTCTTGATTTTAATGTGACCTTCATTTTTTATTACGACGACAGTGCGAATGGAGTCATTGTTACTCCGTTTTATAAGCTGGGTGTATTTTTAAATTAGATTTGATTCACTCATATAAAGTGGCACACTTGGATATCTCAAAATTAAAATTTAATTTTAATACTTGTAGTATATTTTAATATGTTTGTTGTGACCTGGCGGTCTAGGAGTAGGTGTCGGACCTCTGTTCTGGGATCGGGGTTCAATACTCGGTCCCAGCACAGATGTATATGATTGTAAACCTTCCTCCCCTCTGACAAGACGTGTATTAATCCCAACTTATGAATGTGTGAATGCCAGGCCTGCCAACCGTGGTTCGGATTCTACGTTAAACTGTAAATCCTCCATTTCGTCTCACATCACCCTACCATTACACATTAACGTAAGTGGTTTAACCTAAACGGGTAGTAAGACGTGGTGCTAGTAATGATAATAATAATAATAATAATATGTTTTATTTTTAGCAACAGTATATACACCTGTGTTTTTTTAGCAGGTGTACCACCCCAAACCATACTAACATAGTGTCTCAAACGGACTTTTCTCATTGGGACTTATTTTTAAAGTTTTTAGTATGTTTTTATGCTACAATTGTATATTTATTTAAGTGTATACACCTGCTGCAGGTGTATTGTTTCCTGCTCTCCCTTAGGGACTGTGTTAAAAAAATAAAAATTAAGGTGCTAATGGCCTGTATGTATCGACGCGCCTCTAAGACGCAATTTTTGTTTTGTCAAAAGAAATCAAATAATAATTCTCCGGTATAAACATGGAGTTTAATTTCCTTCACATGGTGATATCAACAGTAGTTGGATATTTTTCAAGAGTGTCCAGGAACAAAATTACAACTTTTTATCTTAATTTAAAAAGTTTCTCATCTAATGCTGCTATGCTCATGACAGATATTTAAGAACTGTGGAGGTCACCATGTGAAGAAAATTATACTCCATTATTTTACTAAATAATTTTTTGATTTATTTTGACAAACAAAAAATGCTGATATTAAAACTGCAAAAACACTTGTCTTTTTTTCACCTTTCCTACATACAATGAAACATAAACTGCCTACTCTGGCAACACTTCACGCCACTACACGCTTGAGCAGGAATGTGGAAGGTAGAATTTAGAGTAAATGTACCAACATTTGTGGGGTGGTATTCAAAACCTGGATTTGACATACTAAACTAGCTGAGAATGTAACTTTTTCTCACGTTCCTACTGATGAGAATTGATAACTATTTATTTGATAGCTTAAAGTAATTTTATTGAAGAATTTTTTATCGTGACGTAGCGTCAAGTTAGGATAGGACTACCCATGTTAAAATATTTACGTTTAATTGAGAGGGGCTTAAATATAACATTGAAAGAAAAAAACTTGACTTTTTTAATATTTCTAAAAATAATCTTAAACTATATTTTTTTATCCTGAATTAGTTTTTACTAAACCTTATGTTTTTAAATATTGCTTACATCTTAGGATAATTGGCTTATTCACGTTAATGGCCAGTAGGAATCTTCCTGTCGGGATGTAGATTAGAAAGTCCGTGATAGCATATGTTTATCCAGAATAGGAAACAAGAATAAAGGTAGTTTTAAAATGCAAGTCAATGTTTTCAAGGCTCAAAAAATAGATTGAGTGTGTATACACGTAAGAGGAAGATGGGAAGTACTATAATCACTTAGACAATATGTCTCATAGAAGGAACTACTCATTATCTTTCTTCTCTTTCTATTTCGTCCATTGGTATCTAAGTGTGATAGTACTTAGATAGCTTAGTTGGGTCAAGTTAAAATGGAACCAACTTCGCAAAATAGCTTCTGAACAAGAACGTAGCCAGAGGGGGGTTTTGGGGGCTCAAACCCCACCGCAAAATTTTATGAACAAAACATATATGACTTTATTTATGGTTCAAACAATATCAAAATTAAGATACAAATACAAATTAGGGGGCTGTGTTACCATAAAAAGTACTTCAGAGAGCTTTTATAGGTGTTAAATATTTAGAAATTTTCCTAGCCTTCGACATTTTGGGGGTTATTTTACCATAAAAAAAACCCTTCACAGAGCTTCAAAAAGTGTTTAATATTTAGAAATTTACCAAGCCTTCGGCAACTAGGAGATTATTTTAACACGGAAAAAAAATACCACTTCAAAGAGCTTCTAGAACTGTTTATCATTTAGAATTTTTTCTAGCTTCCAGTAATTGGATGATGTGCCCACCAAACCTCCCCCTGAAATTATTGGCTGGTTCTGAATCACCAAATAGGCAACGTCGTCAGTTCACCATGTTTTAGTCGCCTTTAGACTTCTCCACCAGTGGAGGGCACTGATAGAGAACCAGCCTGTTCATTGATGGACGAGAAGAAGTAGTCGGTGTTGTATTCAGCGGGTGCGAGCGTGGGAAATGGGATGAAGCACTTGACGCAGAGATCAATAAGTACAGTCCGTGCTGGGTAAACAGGGGTCAGGATTAGCGATAGAAACTACTCAGAAATCAACGACGTGTTCTAAGATTTGATTTCCCTTAATTTTTTTTCTCTTCATTTTCTCATTGAATAAGTACTCTAAACGTGAACATATTTGACCTCGCTGTTATGATGAATCATAAGATTTTAAGTGACCCCGATCTAAATAAATGCTACGACACAATTTGACAAACTTTCTCATATTTTATATTATAGCTTGAAAGCTAAATTTTCCAAAATAGGTTTTAAGTAAACTTCCCTTAAGTAAGTTTTCCTAATAAAAATAAACACATGCTATTGTTAATCACAATAAACACTCTTTATATAGGCCTATATTAAACCAAATTGTTAACATATTTTTAACAATTTCAAATTATAAAAAAAATTATTTGCTTACTTCTCTAGAATTATTTTAATCTGTAAAAAATAAAAACAAATTTTTATTTATCATGAAAAACTATTCCAAATCACTCATTTTAAAATCAATCTTCAGGCCAATTTTGAAAAATTAGTAAACTGTTTATAATTTGTCGTCAATTAACTACCCTTAATTTTTTTATTTTAGAAAAAAATGCACTAATATTTATCATGTAAAATAGTTCTCTGATTCCAATTTAAAACAAAATCGTTGAAGCTATTTATAAAAAAATTGAAATTTTACAAAAATCAGTCATAACTTTTTTTAGAAAAACAAATATAGCCAATATATTTATTCAATATGTAAAAACGATAATAGATGTCAAATTTGAATCAGTGAGCTATTTTTAAAATAACACTCATAACGATAAGGAAAAATTGTGATGTAATTCTATCTCTAAAATTAAGGATATATTTAATGATGCCTGATAATTAAAATGCTAAATTAAAAATAAGACCATGAAAACTCTATTCTTCATTTATAAGAAAATTTTACGTGTTTCCTTGAAATAATGGCTACAGTTACAATTTTCATAAGAAGGTCCTTATCAGACAAATATAAAAATTTCTATATCTACTTTAACGTAATCATACGCTACTTTTAAATGATATTATCAATACTTATAGCATAATACTGGTAATATAGTATTATTTTGATAATAAATGAAATTGTAAATTAAAGTTATAATTATTAAAGATGGCCTCTGCCATGCAAATAAAGAGAAGGACAAATTCAAAGATAAGGAACTCAATAGTATTGTAATTATTTTTAAACAATCTATTTCCCAAATTATATAATTTTCAATGATATATATATCTTAATGCAATGTTTTTTTAAATATAACTTATCACATATCTTAAATTTATTTATTATTATTGTTTATTGTTAGTTATTAACAGCCACGACACGAATTTCACTGTATGACAATTCTTTTTAAATTCCAGAACCCGTCGTGGCTCTTTAAAAGCGACCAGGACGTGAAATCTCTTGTTGTGGCCATTTCTCTAACATCACAAATTTTCTACTCACTTAGCGTTTTCGGTTTTTGAACTAACATATATTGTATAGTGCAGAAAAAAATTATATATTTTTTAAATATCCCCCCATAGTATTTTAAATGATGTATATAAGATTATATAATACAATTAATTAAAAATATTTCTCTAAAATTTCGTTTAGAAAAAAAAATTCTGATTTTAATTTTATTCTAAAAATAAGGATATTAGGCCTACTGTTAATTTTGATCAAATATCTCTTTGCTTATGCGTCCGTACATAAACATCGCTGAAAACTTTGATCTGCGCTATTACCGAACTAAGCACAGAGTTATATGATACTTAGTTAGCTAATGACCGCCATCATATTCCGTCGTTAATACAGTGGTAGATTACTTGTACTGAATTAAGAATTGAAATAATTACGAAAATATATGTTAAGTGTGTATATGTGGGGAATGTTTTAAATGGTTATAAACACTGGAAACATGTGTTTTAAAATCAAATTTAATTGAAGATAGCTTAGGACTATCAGTTAATGGGGCAGCCTTGGTAGGCGAGAAATTTCCACGCAGACGTTCAGCTCTAACGCAATATTTAATTCTAAGATGCGTTATTTAAAAATATGGTTAACGGCAAAAAAAAAGTCTAAGGATCCCAACAGTTCTCTTTTTCCTTAACAACCCTATAATTTGAGTTTTATTAGTAAAAAAATAAAGTTTGGAAAAATTTAACATTGGTTCGTTTTCAACGACTTTTTAAGTATATTTAAGAATCTATAAGACTAGGCTTGATGAAAATTACTCTAAAGTTAGCCTTCCTCTAAAAATTACAGTAATATTTTGATAGTCTCTCAACAGAAAATTTCAAGATATTTTAGAACTAGGAGCGAGCTTTTCACTTTACCTTGAGATAAGAAGTTTCGTAGTTTTCTTTCCTCTCTTTCTTATTGAAATGACAAAGGGTGGTTGAAGGTGAAGGGCAGCAAAGAGTATAAGTCTAGACACATCAGAGAAATAACCACACAGACCGTTGTATTTTAGGCCGTGTGGCTTGACCATGATTGATTGATACCTTTATCACTGACCGAGGTGGCCACCTTAATAACTATTGAAAATGTTCAATTTATTAAAAGAAAGAGCGGACGAGTTTAGCTTAAAATTTTATTTTTTTAGTTGGTTTCCAACCAAGTGGTGAATTTGTTCTCGTTATGTTGTCACCAGTGTTCAACAGCCGGTCAACTGTGGCGGTGACTGTATGTCTTCATTAGAATACGCTAACAGGCGAGCGAGGCATCTTGATACCGTGCAGACATGCGATCAGCAGAAACAGGGAAGCCAAAGCTGAATGTTACTGAACTCTTTATGTGCACACGGAGTTGAGGGGGCGTGGTGAAAAGAAAGGAGGGAGAGGGTGGCTTTACAATTTGCATATTACTATAGCGAACGTCACGTCCGGAGGATGTATTTCTAAAACAAACACGATAAATAATGTTGGAAAATATGACTCCGACCTGGTGACGTTGGTTTTAGGTGCTTTTTTTTTACGGACGTGGGGAAAGGTGGACGTTTACCGGAGCTTCAAGACACGTGGCGGATTTCTTAAAATCTTGCGTTATTTAAAAAAAAAACTAGACGCTATTTAAAAATAATTTTCTTTCCAAAATGGACGTGAAAGGTTTAAACCTGTCCCCTTACAACTAATAGTATTATATTTTTAGTTTTATTGATTGCAAATAATTGCATAAAAAGGAAGAATTATTTAGATTTCAAAGAAACTTCACGTTAAGTGTAGAAGTTTTTATTTATCAACTAGCTTTTTCCCGCGGCTTCGCTCGCGTTAATGTAGATTTTATCAATAAATTCAGGTTGTCGATTGACACAGGGAATATGACAATAAAAACGATGAACATATTGAGGTTGTTAGTCAATAGAGGTAGAGATAAAGAAAAAAACAAACTACACAATATAAATCAGGATTAAGTGTAGGAGTAAAAAGAAGTAGCGGAGTGTGTGTCAGTAGAGTCACAGGTTATGCCTTGCCACGAATTGGAAGATCCTACTCCATCTTAAATTTTACTTACAGTTAATTAAAATCCCTTATTTACTCCGCTTGTTCTTGACCGTTGCAATCATGGGCACAGAATAGATCATTATTTTAGGACGCTCCTATATACTATGTTGTATGTCCTTCCATTTGGCACAAATACATACAAATTCTGGGCATTGGACACACGTGAACAGGCTACATATAGCTGGCCATGGGAAAAACATGGCATTTCCAAATGCACCCCTGCTACCTGCAATGTTTGCCCTTGCGCTTTGTTAATAGTAATAGCAAAACTAAGTTTGATTGGAAACTGGATTCTTTTGAATTGAAATGGTAGGTCAGTAGGGGTTATTGGGATTCTAGGTATGATTACACTTTCCCCTTTTCCCACACCTGTTAAAATGGTGGCACAGATTATATTTTGCCCTAATTGTGTAATTCGAAGCCTCGTCCCATTACATAAACGGGGTGCATCTAAATTTCGCATAAGCATAACTGGTACACCTAATTTCAATTGTAGTTTATGCGAGGGTACACCCGATAGCTCCAGAGAATTTAAAAACTCAGCGGGATATGAAGTGCTCTGTTCTGTGTCCATGATTGTATCTATTGACAAATACTCCTTTATTTCTCCCTGCACCTCTTTCAAAATGTCAGTGTTGATTTTGTTAACGATTTCATATTTTTGTACAAGAATTGCTCTTGCACACAACCAATGATCACAATTTAAATTTATTTGTAAGTCTGGGTAAACTTTAGCAATGATCTCCACATCATTTTCCACCAAATTACAGAATTCCCCTGTAAGTAAAATACAGCCTTCAGCATCCGTGTCCAAACGTCCATCGCCAATTTTCAATAGTGTCTCTGCGTAATGTCCTGAATCTACGTCATTATAAAGGTGGACTCTCATATTCGTTGTTAGGCTGAATTTTTTCACTTTTGCCCACAATCTTGATGACTTGAGACAGGCTTTGATTTCATCTGCATGTGTGCCCCTCTGGATCACCGGTAGAGTTTGTCGGAAGTCACCAGCCAGTAAAACTACCATTCCTCCTCTCTCGCAAGTCCTGAAGATTTTGGTTTAACGCCTCTATAGTTTTTTTGTGGGACATCGTACTTTCGTCCCACACTAAAAGTTTACATTGTCGTAGCATCATACCTCGAGAGCTATTTTTGCTGAAATGAATAATACTAAACTTCTTACGACAATTTTGTCATTTACCATAACGGGGTGAACAGACAGAGCTTAATTAGCTGAATATAATCATTTTTAATCATTTTAAGATAGATTTGCCCAAAATAACTCGGGAACAGATTTTTATTCGGGGTATCAGATTTTCTTCTGGGATACCGCAGGTCCCTTTTTCTGTACTCCAGACATCATGTTGCAATTAATTTATTCATATCAGTAGGCCGAGTTGTTAAGCTGGACGACCGTCTAACAGTTATTTTTCCATCCGTCAGGAACAGTACTTTTTTTCTAGATGAAAGGTACCCTATGTCCTTTTCTGTACCCATGACAATGTGTATGCGAAATTTCATGATGATCGGTCGAGTAGTTTAGGCGTGAAAGCGTAACAAAAAATAACAAACAAATAAACAAAAAACTCACATACACCTTTTTGTGGATTAAAGGTACCCTATATCCTTTTCTGTACCCATGACAACGTGTATGCGAAATTTCATGATGATCGGTCGAGTAGTTTAGGCGTGAAAGCGTAACAAACAATAACAAACAAACAAACAAACAAACAAACTCACATTTTTTCTGGATGAAAGGTAACCTATGTCCTTTTCTGTACCCATGACAACGTGTATGCGAAATTTCATGATGATCGGTCGAGTAGTTTAGGCGTGAAAGCATAACAAACAATAACAAACATACAAACAAACAAACAAACTCACATTCACATTTTTTCTGAATGAAAGGTACCCTATGTCCTTTTATGTACCCATGACAACGTGTATGCGAAATTTCATGATGATCGGTAGAGTAGTTTAGGCGTGAAAGCGTAACAAACAATAACAAACAAACAAACAAACAAACAAACTCACATTTTTTCTGGATGAAAGGTAACCTATGTCCTTTTCTGTACCCATGACAACGTGTATGCGAAATTTCATGATGATCGGTCGAGTAGTTTAGGCGTGAAAGCATAACAAACAATAACAAACATACAAACAAACAAACAAACTCACATTCACATTTTTTCTGAATGAAAGGTACCCTATGTCCTTTTATGTACCCATGACAACGTGTATGCGAAATTTCATGATGATCGGTAGAGTAGTTTAGGCGTGAAAGCGTAACAAACAATAACAAACAAACAAACAAACAAACAAACTCACATTCGCATTTTTTCTGGATGAAAGGTACCCTATGTCCTTTTATGTACCCATGACAACGTGTATGCAAAATTTCATGATGATCGGTAGAGTAGTTTAGGCGTGAAAGCGTAACAAACAAACAAACAAACAAACAAACAAACAAACTCACATTCGCATTTATAATAGTAAGGATGTACAGGATCTAGCCCAGGCGTAAATAGTAAAGTGAGTGTTTATACTCGTCAGAGGAAAGAGGGTAAGTTATATCTGCATATATACAAGAGGTCTTGCAGGATTAACCTCTAAGTTTCTCCCCTATCTTTTTATTTCGTACATTTTGTGTCTAAGTGCGATAGTGCTTTTAGGGCTTAGGTGCGACAAGGTAAGATAAGATGCAACCCGCTTCGAAAAATAACTTCGAAATCTACAAGTAAGCAACGTCGTTATGAGATATAAGATATTCTTATATATTCTTAAAATATAACGTCAGTAGTGACTATCCTATAATGATAATGATAATGATAATGGGTGAACACGTGACAAAAGGCGCCAGTATCGTTTAGTAAATTTTTCTGGTAGTGGGGAAGTCAGCGTTCGAATTCCAAGAGGATGTAGTGAGGCATGTTTTCCTTTTATTATTCCCCACTCTCTTTCTAGGTAAATACGTGTGTACGACCCTTCTCAACAATTCCTTCTTCTTCCTTAGATTATTATTATTATTATTATTATTATTATTATTATTATTATTATTATTATTATTATTATTATTATTATTATTATTATTATTATTATAAATATGCATGGTAAAAATGCGTTTTATAATTTAACATGAAAACGTATTAAAAAATTGTTCGTTTGACTTTTATAAAAATTCCATAGATAATGAATGAGCCTGATTTGGCGGTTGTTACATAACTTTAAAACTCCGCAGCAAACGTTTGAACGAAGGCCTTCATTAAAGTGCGTGTTTTTGTTTTTTCCGTGTCCTTGCAGGTTTTCAACCTTCAGTACACCTCCGCTTCCAGTGGGTATGGGAACTATTAGAATACAGGCGTAGTGTTGTCAAGTCCCATCCAATCACTCACTCGTCAGGTCGTCAAGGCTACAGACACACAGAGACTGGCAGGCTGGCAATCGACGACAGAAACAGTTCCCAACGGCATTAAAGTGAAGGTTGTCGGAACATTGCACAAAACAAAGAGATATGTCGTGGTAGGTAAGGTACGACTGATAACAGCTGTGTTTTGGGCCGTTTGGAATTAGAGTGGTAGCCCTATGTGGGCTGCCCTAACTCTTGGTACCTGAGCGCTCCCTCCCCTCACTATATAAGCTCGGCAATGAGTAGTTCATCCTGCTAGGCTGCTTTTTTATCTCCTGATATTTCTCCTACTCCAACTTTTGGTACCTGAGCACTCACTCCTCACACTATAACAAATCGTCAATGAGTAGTTCACCCTGTTAGGCTGCTTGTTTACCTCCTGATATTTCCCCTCCTCCAACTCTTGGTACCTGAGCGCTCACTCCCCACACTATAACAGATCGTCAATGAGTAGTTCATCCTGCTAGGCTGCTTGTTTACCTCCTGATATTTCCCCTCCTCCAACTCTTGGTACCTGAGCGCTCCCTCCCCACACTATAACAGATCGTCAATGAGTAGTTCATCCTGCTAGGCTGCTTGTTTACCTCCTGATATTTCCCCTCCTCCAACTCTTGGTACCTGAGCGCTCACTCCCCACACTATAACAGATCGTCAATGAGTAGTTCGCCCTGTTATGCTGCTTGTTTACCTTCTCCTCCTCAAACTCTTGGTACCTGAGCGCTACCTACCCTCACTATAGCAGCTCAGCTCAGCTCAGCTGAATTCGTGTCTTCAAAATGAAATCCATCAAATTGACATCAAAATACACCCATTAATGCAATAAAATGCTTGTAATTATTTTTTTTATTTTTTCAAGCTGAATTTTAACTTATTTCAACTGATTTATTGGGTTAAGATCAGTTCGTGGCATTGGCACTAGACTCCTAAATAAAATACCAATATAATTATATTATGAGTCTTCCACTGCATTCATTTAATACAGGGCTAAATTGTGGACAAAAGAAACTACTATATAATTATGTGGGCCCCTAACTTACCTACGTTGCTGTTTTAACTATAAATAGTTAATATAATATAGAAAAGATATATTGAAATACGGTATTTATTACCTATTATTTTGTATAGTTTTATACATTTTTGTTTCCATATCCAATGTAAGTAGGGCCTGTAGTGAATATGTTAATTTAATTTAATTAATTTAATTAGTTTTTCTTACTAAATAAATTATATTTGGTCCTTAAACGGGCATGCTCAGGATAATATAGTTGCTTGGACACCAACATCAATATTTCATAATTACTTTGAATCTATTACAATCTTAAATTTAAACTAAAATTATTTGTTTTTTTTGTTCAGTTTTTATTTTAACATAGTGATTTATCTGCACTCTGGTAAATTTTTAGTGAATTGATTAGGAAGTGCTACCTGCTGCCCTCTCCCAGACGTGTAACTAAACACATTCAGCTTCGAAATAATAATTAAGGATTAAGGTACGCCATTTGTGGATACGAAGAAGACGTTTTATTAAAGTTGTTTATTTGAAAAATGTCTGAATGGCGCCATTTCAGAGTGGATACAATGCAGGATTTTGTGATTATGTTGCAGATAATTCTAGTGAATACAAAGCAGATTTTTAAATAATTTGTTTATTTGAGAAATGGCTAAATGAAGCCCATTCAGGGTGGATACAATGCAGGATTTTGGTGGGTATGAGGCAGATAATTCTAGGGAATACAAAGCAGACTTTATATAATGTGGTGTTTGTTTGAGAAAAGTCGGAATGGCGCTCAAATAAGAGTGAATATAATGCGGAATTTGTTGGGTATAATGTAGGTAAATATAAAGTAGATTTTTAAACAAAGCTGTTTATTTGAGAAATGCCTGAATCGAGACCATTCAGAGTGAATATAATTCAGTTTCCCCGTGCTAATAGGGTTATTAAATGAAGTAGAGAATCAATAGTGGGTGATGATGCTGATGATGAAGATACTCGGGAGAAGTAGGGAAACCTGTTCTGATGCCACAACAAACGAGAAGGGAATCCGGAGCAGAGAAGAGGTACGTCAAGGGGTGGCCAAGATTCCATCGGGTGCGGACATGAGCCCCTCCCCACCCCACATACAGTCCTAACTTCGTAGAAAGGGCAGCTAGAAAAGTTTATATATCTTATTTCACTTACTAACACATCAAGTCAATGTGATCTGCAGCTTTAATTTTTCAATATAATTATATTATCAACCAGCGGTTAAACATGTCTCCGACAGGCACAATTTCGCATTTTGCGTGAAGTCCGTTTCTTTTTTTTTTTTTTTTAGCACTACGTCCTACTATCAGCTCAAGCTATACGCATGTGTACTAGTTATGCTAACGTGATAAGGTTGAGGAAGGTTACATTTGGAGGAGGTATACCTGAAATTCCGCGGAGAAAGAGTGGGAAATCATTTAGTAAAAACCACCCTCAGTACACACGACTGGGATGATCTCTCTGTACTCGGCAGTCTAGTATATTGCGAGATTGACGCTTTAAACCATGCGGCCACCGAAGCAGGTTCCATTCCCTGTGGGGTTCTTTTTCATTACAGAAGGTGGTACAGGTTGTGTTTATGGCTCTGCCAGGTTAAAAAGCTATGTATGGAAAAAAAAACACCTCGATTTGTAGGTTTTTGTCTGCTTTCTTATATGCGCCATTTTGGACTTTTCAAGTTTAGAATTGTTCTCATAAAAATTGCACTATTCATGCTGCCTATAGTAAATTCATGCTCTCTGTTTCATCCGCCATATTGGATTTTACTAATTTTAGAAATCTTTTCTTAAAGATGGTACACTCAACAGCATGCATTCAAAATTTCATCTCTCTAGTACATCGGTAAATGAGAGAAAGAGCCCTGTAAGGAGAAATACTATATGTTTATATATATATATATATATATATATATAATGTAGATACTTACAAACTACCTCCTCTGTGCTCTAGTAGCCAGATGTCCTGACTACAGGTCCAGAATTTTGGGTTCGATCCCCAGTGCTTCCAGATTTTCTGTGGAAGCTGTGGGTCTGGAACGGGGATACCTCAGCCTCGTGAGGCTAAAAATGAGGATCTGATTGAATGAAAAAATAGTGGCTCCGGTATTTATTTTGGCCAACAAAAGTTTTGCCATAAAAACTGCAAAAACACTGGCCTATTCTCGTGTACTTCCATCCAACCTTAAGTTGTTACGGTTGTGTCTACAAAATGCCTAACATCTTAAATATTTATTTTGGCCAAAAAACTTCGTTATCTGGGTAAAACTACTCATGGTCTTATTATAAACAATGTTAGGGAACCTAAAAGTTGTTCTGTGGCCTTATAAAAAAATGTAACGTATTAATTTGAAGCTTAATTACTACAGCCTTAAAACCTGAATTTAATTCTCTAAAATATTTAAAACAAATTAACACCCGTTTAGGTTATCCGCACATGTAATTATGCCAGTGTGTTAGGAATGAGAAGGATTGAATTTAGAGGAAGTGTACCCGCATTTGGGTGGGGGGAGGGAAGAACACTGTATAGGAAAAACAACCCAAAGAAAACCTTACTGGGATTCAAACCTTGATCTCAAAGTCATCGGCAGTCCAGTCAATTTCAAAAGTGACGTCTTGAAAGATGCAACCACCGAAGCAGCGGGTTCCCAAATTGGGGGCGGGGGGTTGCGGGTGGCGCGCAACGTTAACCCCAACTCCCTTACTCTCTTCTCCCCTCCCACCTTTCTTCCGGCCTTCAACCACTTAGCGCCCACCCACGTTTCTCGCGCCGAAATGTGTTAGCGTGGCGCCACATGAAGTCACACACCCCTGTCCAGGTAAGAGAGTCTGTGAACGGATGCTGGAGTCTGGAAGGTTGGGGGAGGGGTGGATGACCTTGAGAGCGGTGGGGGAAGAGAGAGAAAGAAACACCACGGTGTCAAGTGGGCATAAGACCTGGAGGCGATGGTGAAGCCTTGTCTGCTCTACGGTCCTCAGGTTTAACGACGGATTTCTCGCGTCTGCCTGTGTGTCTAGTCGAGTTACTCTCGCATACATTTTCGCGGACCTCTTCCCCCCTTTACCCCCTTCACCACCCTCCCTACCCACCCGAACTAAAGAACCACCTACGAGGTAATAAAAAATTAATCGTCCCTTCTTCATCAACACCACCCAGTTTCGAAAGGAATAAAACAGGTTACCGGATTCATTGCCAAGTCAACAGATAAATGAGTGTCGTGTGCTTTTTGCGTCCGGGTAACTTTTTGAATATATCGCTTTGACTTCAAGGTCAAGCGTTTGATCCTTTGTTGAGCCAGACAAGAAAGAGAAGATTTTTTTAGCGTGGGTTATGGTTAAAACCCGCATAAATGAGCACGCGGGTTAGAACGTTAAGTTCGTCTGGTTTAGTCTTGTTTTGTCATTGATGGAGAGTTAAGGTTAGAATTCCGGCCGGAAGTACTTAAGGGTGTATGGCCCAAAATTAATAATGTATAAATTATATATATATTAGTAGGTCTTCTTAAACCAAACTTGGATCAGTGTATTAAATATAGATTAAATGTATATTTTGAGCACAGTGTTTACTCAAAGTTTGAAATTTTGGCATCTAATGCAATGATTTTTAGAAAAACCAAATAATGCAAAGATTTCATATTTGGAATGTTAGAAGTACTTGAAGAGGTTTATTAAGAGAAATAAATATTATTTCACTGAACCTTCAATCAATTGCATAAAAAAACTGCCAAATAAATGCAATATTCAATTAATTATTTTGTATACTTAAACGTATGTAATAAATGGGGGAAGTAAATCAATTAGTGCCGACTTCTTTTAACTTTAAAATGGTACTTCAATCACATTAATATTCAATCTGAAACTCATAAAATTTTATGTGAGCTGAGGTGCTACATATTTTGCCCCCGGATTTTGAAAATATATCTGATGCAACCCCGCAATAGCCGAAACAGAACGGCCCGGTTAGAGTAGAGAGAGAGAGAGCTCATCCCTTCTCACTCCACGTCACTAGCTGTCTGTCCTTGAAACCATAAATATGTTGCCAGTGGTTTTGGCCTGACCCATCCCCATCTCTCTTTAGAGATTGTTGTTACCTGGGCTCCACCGTTTTCAAGTCCGTGTAGCAAGTGCGACGATTGTTGAAAGGATTTTTTCAATGTCGCTGAGTATAGTTGCATTTAATGTCTTTAGGTATGTGTGAGGTGTAATAATAGTGAGAAGAACATTTTTATTATTTAAAAAAATTGCCCCACAAAAGTTTAAAGATGGCAGAATATATGTAAAAGGCAAAAGTAATAAGCATTCCAAGTCAATAAAACGCTTTTACGAAGAAATTCGGAAAGCCCAAACCACTAATAAAATGGTGAAATGACTTCAAACCTAAATTATATTATTGAACTTAAATAATAAAATAGTGAAATGACTTCAAACCTAAATTATATTATTGAACTTAAATAATAAACTTTTTTTTTTAAATCCTTTTTAAATTTCGAACTAAATCTGGAACCTCCAACTTAGCACGTCAATATCTTACCACTGAGCTATCTAGGGCTAAATCTGTATTAGGGTCATTTATCGCTCATATTTTAAGGGTTAGTCGGTAATAGATGTGTAAAATCGTCGGCCATTTAATAACAATCAGAAACAAATTCCATCGTTGATCTATAGTAGCTTTATGCTACCGTTTGAAAATTTTCTACTAATTTTAAATAGTTTCTTGGATATAATTTGTAAAGCAGAAGTCACCAACCTTTATTTAGCTGCGGACGACATAAATGTTTTACCAATACAGTAAACCACTTATTAAGTATTTAATAAAAAAAATAGAAAATATTTTAAAGAATGACTTGACCACCAAGGACGGTGATGTCGAGGTTCGAATCTCAGTCGGGTGAACTGGGGTGGTTTTTCCTAAATGGTTTTCCACTCTCCCTCCCCGCAAATGCGGGTTCATTTCCTCTAAATTACACCTTTCCAATTCCTAGTCCATTAGTGTAATTAGTACTTAAGCGTAGAAACCGAATGGGTAGTAAGACGCGGTGCTAAATAATAATAAATAATAATAAATTTAAGATTGACCTTGAACAAAGAATACAGCGTGAGATGAAAGCCTATATTTGAGTTACGTTAATAGGTATGGACAATTGTGCATTATGTTAGATAAATAAAGATAGATTACTTTTTAGTCATATTGGCCATGAGATGAAATTTGTAGGTTAATATATCTTTCCTACCATATATAATTTGATAAGCCCGCTTACGGTAATAGTAATTATGAGGAAATGACTGAACAGATTTTGACAAACTACCACTCATTTTAACGATTAGGAGTCCAGGATATCGGGAAAAGTAGTAGTTTTCCACGGAAACCCAATTCTCACAGATAATTTTCAGTGTTTCATTCTTTGTTTAATCATCATGGAAACCACTATTTGCTGCATGACTGTAAATCTCTAAATAAACTATATCATCTTGTATTCTGAAAATTGAAAAATGACACCTGGACACGGGAATCGAACCCGAAGTAATCCCCACTAATAAGCATAATAATAGCTCTGGCTATTAATTCTTTATATCATCTTGGCTAAAAAATAGTAACTCAATCTTCATTAATTGTTGGTCCGAACACATCACATTTTTCTCTTTGATTGCTGGTCATAGCACATCTAAATTGAGATGCCTAAACTGGGAAAATATTTATTTTTTATTGGAATGTTATTATTAATTTAAATTTAAATTAATAATATTGAGTATAATTTGAAAATTAAAAGGTTAAGTTGTTAAGTTCGTGAAAATATTGTCTAAGTTTAGTTTTTCGCATGATACAATTTTTTAAAATATGTTTTGGTATGTATTATAAGCTCAAAAACGATAAAATGAACTTGAATAGTGTTAAAAAAAAAAGTTAGTCATTTTAACTATCTAAGTATGAGTTTTGGTGCTCACTTTTTCCAAATAATGGGTTTTAGTGTTCATTTTAGCAAATAGTAACAAAATACAAATACATAAGTTAAGCTATGTTTTCATTTTAACGCTTAATTTGAGTGTATATTTAAAATTAGTAATGTTTTGTACACCCCATATATCTTTTCACATTCCTACAAATAGAGTAAGTTCACTTATGTTTCCATGTTGATAATTAATTTTGAGGAAATGATATTTCAAATGTTTGAGTACCACATCTATATTTTAACATTCTCTCTTTCTATCAGACTCCCACGCTCTCACACACTCTCTCCCAATCTCTCCCTCACACACACACACACACACACACACACACACACACACACACACACACACACACACACACACACACACACACACACACACACACACACACACACACACACACACACACACACTATAAAACACACTCTTTAATATAATCTTTTCTCATTCTTTCTCTCACACTTTATCCCTCTCTCTCACACACACTCTCTACACTCACATCCACGCTATATCACACAATTTCTCTCACACTATCTTTATTATACTCTCTCTCTTAACCTCTCTCTCAAACACTCTCTCTCAACGGCTCTTTCTTTCTCTAACGCTTTCTCTTTCTCAAATTCTCTCAAATGTTCTCTCACAAACGTTCTCTCTATCTCTCAAACTCCCTCTATTTCAAGTTCTCTCAAAATCTCTGACTAAACTCTTTCTTTCTCTATTTCACTCTCTCAAACAATCTGACTCAAACTGTCTCTATCTCATTCTCACTCTCTCTCAAACTCGCTCTCTCAATTTATCTTTCTAACTCTTTCTCGCAAACACTCTTTCTCTTAAACTCTCGCTATAACTCTCTCACAATTTAATTTTCCCTCTCTGAACTAGTCTCTCCATTTTTACTTTATCTCTCCAAATCTCTTCCACATACCCTCACATTTTCTCTCTCCTACACACAATATCTCTCCCAAAATTTTACACGCTTTCTTTCTTTCTCTCTCTCTCTCTCTCTATCTCTCACACACACACACACACACACTTTATCACGCATTCTCCCTTGCCTATTCTATTTCTCTCTCTCACATACACACTCTCCTCACACGCACTCATACTCTCATTTTCACACTCACCCTCACACTTACACAATCACACCCTCAAACACTTAAACTCTCATTTTCCCTATCACATTTTATCACTCTCTATATCAGATATCTTATATATAATTTGATAAGCCCGTTTCCAGAAATAGAAATTACGAGGAAATGACTGAACAGATGTTGACTAACGAACACTCATTTTATAGATAAGGGAATCAGGATGCCGATAAAAATAATGGCCTAAAACTAAAACCCAATTTTCCTAGCGAATCTTCCATCTTTTTCTTCTGTGTGGACATTGGTTCATCTGTACAATCATTCTTTGCTTACATCACCATGGAAACCATGATTTATGTATAGCTGTATATAGGCAAATAAAATATTTGTCTTTGTTTAAAAATAATATCAGCTCAATCGTTAAGTACTTGAGTGGTTTGTGCAACTATTAGATATAGATCTGGGAGAAGAGTAATTTTAAAGTTCCCATCGGGGCGTAAAGGGGGAAAATATACGTTTTAATTCTAATTACACACCGAAAACTAAATATCTAAGAAAAGTTGATAGCCTTTGACGAGTAAACTTTTAATCAAAAATTTAATGAGGGCTTGTTTATTATAGAGATCCTTTCCCAATAAAATTTTAAAATACATTTTAGTGTAATAATCTGCAGCCATTGCTGCAACGACCAACTAGTTAATATATAATGTTACTTATGATCATCTCACACCTCTATAGTTGAGTAAAAATAGTATTTGTAATAAAAAAAGCTCGAGATTTTGATGGATGTCGACGTTTCATTACCCCTTAAATCTGAAAAAAAAATTATTTTTTTAATAATGTCAGTCTGTAGCTCTGACTAGAGACAAAACTATTTTACCAATTGGGATAAAACTTGGGATATGGGGTTTTTCTAAGGTTTCTCAGAGGTTTTTTATAATAATCTATTCAATCCTAAAATTAATGGTAGTATTTTTTACTTAGGGATGGAAAGTGAAAAAATAGATTATATCAAACTCGACTCGATTAAAATTAATATATACATATATATAGTTTAAAATTAAAACAAAATGGAAGTTCTCATATCCTCATGAAAGTAGCTTTGAGGGTAATTTACACTTAAGGAAACTTCCAATATTTATCGTATCGCCACACCTCTTTGGGATACGAATTAATTTATCATTTCAAAAATGAAGGCATACTAAATATAAAAATCGTTATTTGAAATTATACTACTATAAAGCCACATGGCTGACTCACTAGAATTAATGTTTACCCACTTCCAGATGAGCTAGAAACTTGAAATTTGACAAACTTATAGCTTCTTAAATATATTACGACCCAGTCTAATCAAAATTAAAATAGATTTACTCGGTGATTGTTGGGGTGGTAAAACTGATTACAGCTCAGACAGACGGTGCAGCCGCACAGTCGTGTAATAAACACGCAAACGGTTTAACCTACACAAAATTACGAGAATTGTTGGGGTGGTACAACATTCCAAAAGTTTGGGAACCACTGGTCTACAGAATATAAAATTTTTCTTTTTCAGCATGTTCTTAAATTAATTTACTTAGTTCCTTACGATTGCAAGATTTGATTAAAAATCTCAAGTTTAAGTAATGTAACGCGTTTACAAGTATGTTGTGACATTTACCATTGTCAATTCACACTTTACACACAACACTTTTTTTTATTTATATCCACACGGTAAACTGCTGTGACATTTTGATGTACACAATTAGTTTGCCTTTTTACAGGCACACTTTTTCGTTTGACGCTGTTTTTCTGAGACTATACACTTGCAACTGGCATATACCTGGCCCTCAAACTTTGATTTCTTATTCACAGCTTCACGAACTGTTACATATTTTTCTGGGATGTCTTTATAAATTTATGTGCCAGAAATCTAGAGGTCACTTCTATTAGACTGGGTTGTAATATATTTATTAGATTTTATGAGGTATTTTTTTACGACTTTAATTTGTTTGTTTTGTTTGGATTTTCACAGCATACCATCGGGAATAATTGTATATCCCACAGTTTGGGAACCTCTGCTGTAGATTTTTTTAAATAAGCCTTTACTATCTTGGGCGTATTGCAATAAGCTTGTAACCAACTAGACTGATTGAGCGAACAAAGGTGCATTTCCTTACTAGCCTAAAGCTGTATGGGCTCATTGCAATAAGCCTAAAAGTTATCAGGCTGATAAGAAAATATAATATTTTTTTCAATTAGCCTGGTTCATTGTAAATTGACGGTGCCTTTTCCATTAAGCCGGATTTTCTAATTAGCCTTCGACATATATACTATATGTATATATAATATATACAGATAAATATATATAAATACATTACATATATATTACGGATAAGTCTTTAAATTTGTAATTTGCTGTAATGCTCTGTGGGTGTGATATTCCTCTCTAAAAGTGTATATTATTTCGTTTAAGCTCTTTGGTAGAATGTGCAACAATGTATATTATCTCGTTTCAAATATCTTACGAGTTTTAAGTAAATATATCTTTTTTTATTATAGTAGCGAGTAAGTCTATGCTGTGCACACTCCCCACCTTTTTAAAAAACAAATTAGCCCTTTTGCATAAAAAAATCTATAACTTTGTTTGTGGATATAACTTAGAGAAAAAATATGATCTTGCTAGAAAATTACGAAGTTTAGTTCCGGTGGTAGTGCGTCCACCTACGGAGCTAAGGGCCCGAGCTCGATCACTGGCATGGTCGAGAAATTTATCATTGTTGGAATGTGGGGTTACCCTTTCACAGTGATGAATTGACGGCCGGGGGATGGATTTTGTGTCTGTCCTAGATTTAAAATTAGAGTAATTAGTACAAGGCGTATAACCTGAACAGGTAGTAAGATACGTGGCGCTAAAATAAAAGTTAAAATAATAATAGCACCGACAACCTACAATGGCATAACATAACATAATTTGCGAGCCAATACTGTATTAGCTGGTTCAGGTTACAGACATGTCCAGATGGACACTAACATATTCCACTTCCTCCTTTACATCTCCACAATCATAATTTCTTTTTATGTCCTTTTTCATCAAATTTTTTTTCTAATGTATTTTCTCCCCTTTGTTCAGACGTAACGAATTAGTTTTATAACAACTATCAAAACATAGTTTGTAGGTCCCAAATTCAATTCCCGCGTCAAGATGTCATTTTTTAATCAAAATAATGTGTAGATGAGCCTATAGCCTTAATTAAAAAATACTCATATTTGACATCGTGTAGATACGTAACATCCGCCCCCCCCCCCTTTTTCCCTCCACTCTATTAGTTCGGCATATCTGTATAAAGCACAATTAGTAAGTTTAATTAGTATTATTATTAATTACACTATTGTGTTAATAATGAGCGATATCTAAAACAGAGGAAATGTACCCACATTTCTGTGGAGGGACAAAGAGAAACCATTTAGAAAGATGCACTCTTTGTTTACTCGTTCGGGATTTGAACTCTGACCACCATTCATCGTTAAAATAAACTAATTGAGCTAAGTGTTTAAATCAAGTTAAGGTTAACTTTAAAAATGAACCGACGGTTTGGTTCGGTCCCAGGGTGACCTGGTGGTCTAGGGGTAAGGTGTCAGACCTCTGTACTGAGGGTCCGGGGTTCAATCCTTGGTCCCGGCACAGACAACTCTGATTTCCAAACCCTTCCTTCACCTCTGACAAGACGTGTATTAATCACAACCTGTGAATGTGAGGAATACCAGACCTCCCCCGTGGTTTGGATTCTACGTTAAACTGTAGTTCCTCCACTTCATCTCACAATCACCCTACCATTACACATTAGCGTAAGTGCGAAAGGGTAGTAAGACGCGGTGATAATAATAGTTCGGTCCCTGACTTACAGTTTTCATTCATAATAGCCAGAGAAGAAGACTGTCTACCTGCTAACCTTCCCCCTCCCCCACCCTCTCTGCCCAACCCTAAACTTCAGCTCAAGACTTTTTCCTGTCTACCGTTGACGAAGAGGTTTTTTGGTTCTCAACGGGACGGACCGGTAGTATCCACTTTCATCTATTTCTCAGCGACACAAACGCTATCTTACAGATTTTTCTCGACATTAGCGCTGTCCATACAACGTTAAAGAGTTTTTCCCCTCCATGAATTGTTTCCAACTCTTCCCTCGCGCTAGTTCACACTTCCTCTAAATTCTACCTTCATTCTATTAGTATAATTAAGGCGTTTTTGCAGTTTTTACAACAAAAAATTTTTTTTGGCCAAAATAAATTTTTTGCAGTTTTTACAACAAAAAATTTTTTTTGGCCAAAATAAATAAAAAAATTTAATCCCGTATAATCATATATACCCTAGTTTAATTTTCTTCACATGGTGATATCAAAAGTTGTCGAATATCTGTCATGAGTATTGCGGCATAATATGACAAGCTTTTTTAAATGAAGAAAAAAAGTTGTCATTAAATTCCAGGACACCCTTGGACAGATATTCAACAACTGTTATCACCATGTGAAAAAAAAATCTTATGTTTCTACTGGATAAATATTTGGTTTATTTTGGCCAAAATTATGTTTTTCTATAAAAACTGCAAAAAAAAAAAAAACACCTTTACTCGCGCCCCATATATTTACACCTCAACCTTCCAGATGTCGATAAAGAAATTCTATCAAACCATGGTAGCTAAACAATCCACCCAGTGGAGTATTGAAGTATTGAGACAAAGTGACTTTGTGAACCGTTAGAACAGTTACTCATCAATGGAGCGAATATACAGTCCAATTTTTCACAGGAAAAAAACATCAGACATAGAAAAGTTAGATCTACGTTCAGCTATTCATATATCATGGAATGTTATTTGCAGCTTTAACATTTAATTGATAGTTATATAGTAACGGACGGGGAGATCAAGGTTCGAATCTCGGTCGGGTGAACTGGGGTGGTTTTTCCTAAATGATTCTCCACTCTCCCTCCACGAAAATGTGGGTTCACTTCCTCTAAATTCAACCTTCCCAATTCCTAATCCATTATCGCAATTAGTACTTACCCGAACGGGTATTAAGACGCGGTGCTAAATAAATAATAATAATAATAATAATAATAATAATAATAATAATAATAATAATAATAATAATAATATATAGTAACATGTTATCAATTTAGACCACAAAAATGTTTGTATTTTCTAAAAGACCCCCTTGTTACGAATAATGGTCTGTATCTACTTCCCTCTTTGTGGAATTGCGGTCTCATCCCCATATTTTAGTGGGTCTCCCGACTATAACACGAATAGGAATATACACGTTCCTGAAAAGAGACCGGAAATATCTGACAAAAACTGTCAAAAATGTGTGTGTGTGTGAGTGTGTGTCAACCACGCCGTCCTAAGCCAGGCAGTGTTTATGCAAGGGAGCCCCGCTAAAACAGTGTTTGTTTAACAACCGGCGGTCGGCGGGCCGAAACGGGTCCGTAAGTTCTTTGCTTCCGGTTCGTAAATAAATTAATATCTATAGCTATACTGTGCTCGTATTTTAGAAATGAGTATGAAAATTTCTATACTAGTATTTTTGTAGGAAAAATTTGAAGATTTTTTTTTTTTGCTGTAAGCTATGATACAATTTTAATATATTATTAATATTATTTCTAATTATATAGCATCGCGTCTTACTACCCGTTCGGATTATACTCTTATGTGCTAATTACGCTAATGGGTTAGGAATTGGGATGGTTGAAATTAGAGGAAGTGAGCCCACATTTGTGTGGAGGGAGAGTGGAAAACCATTAAATAAAAAATCACCCCCAGTTCACCCGAGTGAGATTCGAAAGTCGATCTCACCATCCTTGACAGTCTAGCTCAACATGAAACTAGCGCGTTAACTAACTGCCTCTTCGAGGTTGGTACTTTATTATTACTATTATTATGTAAAGGTTCCGATAATATCAATCAAAAGCGACTGCTTTATATCACATGACTTTACGTATAAATACGTGAAAGTAGGTCTGGTAAATTTTCTAGACCCTCTTCGGTGGCTGCATGGTCTAAGACGCTATAATCTCGCAATACACCGATCTGCCTAGGACGGGGATATCGGTGTTCGATCCCAGTCGGGTGTAGGGTGTTTTTCCCTAAATGATTTCACACTCTTCCTCCACGCAAATGTGGGTGCATTTCCTCTAATTTCAACCATCCTAATCCCTAAAACATTGGTGTAATTAGTAGGCCTAAATAGACGTATATCCCGAATATGTGGTAAGACGCAGAGCTGAAAAAATAATAAATAAACTTTTTTTAATGTGATATCAAGATTCTTACTATGAAAATAGGATGTCTTACTTATTTTTGTTGATAATGGATTTTTACTTTCCCTTGACATTTCGTAGAGAAAGTATTGTAATCGTCAAAAAAAAATTTGAACTCAAGATTTTCACAAATGTCGACGTTTCATGACCCCCCGAAACAAAACATTATATTTTTCGCAATGCCGTCTGTCTGTCTGTACCTCGGGATAGAGCCGAAATTATTTTACAGATTGGGTTATAGCTTGACATCTGGGGTGTTCATAAGGTCCCTCCGAGGGTTTTATGGAATTAAATGTCTGACCTTGAATTCAGGGGTAGCTTACTAAAGAGCATAAAGAGAAAAAAATCAATTTTCTCGAAATTCGCTCTAACGATTTTGAATAAATGTTATTTCTAGTCACTGTTTTTCATTATAAACAAGATGGCAGTTCTCATTTTCTCATGAAAATTACTTTGAGGATACTTTACATAAGGGAAATTTTCCGATTTTCATCATTTCTCCGCAACTATTTGAGATACAAAATAGCTTATCATTGTGAAGTTGTAGTACTATTAAGGATAAAAAAAATTTATTTTAAATATATTTTTATAAAATCAATAGTTTCTGAGCTATTATTAAATATATATACTTTTTAATTCAGGTCTTTAAAAATGAATTTGATTCTTTTGCATTTTGGTATACAATAATGATTCTCTTTTCTCAGTTTTTCTGTAACAGTGTTCCTAGTTCCTAATGCCATAGAGTAAGTAAAAGTGTTTTATTTCATTTATGATATTTGATGTAGTGTTTCTACAACAATATATATACATAATATTCCGTTTCACAAATCTTAAGAGTTTTTGGTTCATGTCTATTTTAAGATAAAAGCGAGAGAAAGTTTTTACGATGCACCTTACCATTTATTTCGTTTGTTAACGTTAAAATCTACTCTGTTTAGTTCGTGGGTCACACAAATCTATGTTCACCTACCACTGCCCTACCATCTCCCCGCTCACCCCACCAAACTATATACCCTCACAACATATTATCATAATAGACTGGACTGCCGATAATAAAGAAAGTGAGGCTCGAATCCCGACCAGGTGCACTGAAAGAGATTGTTTCCTAATTGGTTTTCCACTCCCCCACCATGAAAATAAAGGTACATTTCCTCTAAGCCATACCTTCCTGCCATATTAGTGTAAATACACGGATAGTATGACTGTGTAGTAAGACATGGTGCAAAAATAAAATACGTATTAAAATGTTTAACATCAAAATTATTACGTCTTAATATATGGGGTGGAAAGTAGAGGTTAGTTAAAAGTAAGTGCACCCGCATTAGCGTGGAAAGGGGATACGAAAAAATAAAACACAGTGAGAGATCACACGTGGAAAAAAAATCATCAAGCACCCCCTGTTAAATTATAACCTCAACCAACCCCGTACCAACGATAGAGTCCTTTGCGAGCCTGACACCTTACTGTGGATTTCCCCACGCAAACGGAGAAACAAGAGAAGAGAAAACGTGGTCACGTGACGAGTTCTCAACCAATCATAAGGTCCGGCTCATCGACATGTCTGTTCAGCGAGAGCTAAAATAACTAAATATAGATTCATACGTTCGCCGAAATAGAAAGCAGAATCTGAGTTACGCAGGCAGCAATTCACACACTGTATGTTGACCGATGTTGCAGTCAATCTACCAAATGATTGTACATGTGAAACAAATTATCACAATCGTACAGTTGTAACAATGTTGCATTACAAGCTAACTTAAAACAGCAGATTATCAACACATTTTATTTTCTAGTAAACATATATTTTAGTTCATTCTCCTGATGAATGTTTTCAAATATAAAGCTGTGTTGTGGCACAATCCAATACATCGATACACACGCTTTTATCATTAACTGGTTATTTCAAATCTCTTCACAAAAGGTCAACGGAGCTGTCTGCTTGCTTCTGGCTCTACGCGCATGCGTTGACAAATGGCAATGTATTGATTTGAAATGTTCGGATTGAATTTGATTGGCTCTCCCTGCCGAAAATCTCAGGCAGAGCGGACGAAGTAGAGATGATCGAACTTTAGCGGAACAGATCGCGCTGATGAGCGGAAAACTTGAAATTTGCTTAGAGATTCACGTGACCCCGTTTATGTTCTGCACTTGTTTTCGCAAACGTGTAAATCTACGGTATTGCTTCTTTTTCTTTCGCTAGCACATCAGTTCGGAGACTCATCAATTTAAAAACCATCTGACTCATTCAATACTCATTGCAAAAGCACTGCCTTCTCTGCGTGGCCTACACTCCTACCTTCAGGCCTCTTATAAAAGCAGCAGCAATCTAGCACAGAAAGCTGTGTTATAATTTCCATGTGTTCAGGACAATTTTAATCCGGTACCGGGAATACTATAAGGGGGGGCCAGGGCTGAGCGAGGGGTGAGCGAATAAAATATAAAATATAACACATTGGTTGTAATGATAGGTGGCCAGAATGGAGCGAGCGAGGAGGACTAAAATATAAAATAGAACACATTGGTTGTAATGAGAGGTGGCCAGACTGGAGCGAGTGAGAGACTAAAATATAAAATAGAACACATTGGTTGTAATGAGAGGTGGCCAGACTGGAGCGAGTGAGAGACTAAAATATAAAATAGAACACATTGGTTGTAATGAGAGGTGGCCAGACTGGAGCGAGTGAGCGACTGAGCGCGCGCGCTTGAAAGATAGAACTGGTTCTATTTTTCAAGCGCGCGCACTCGAGCCGGTACAGTCTAGTTTACAGGCGCTAGGCAATATTATTGCATGTTGGTTCATTGAGTGCTAGAAAAACTTCTCATTTTGACATTTTTATTATTATCGATAGGTTTAGACACCACTTGCCTATTATAGATAAGGGACCAGTTTAACTGAGGCACATAATACTATCTTACATTAGCTAATCTAACGGGAGCCCTAAATATTTAATGGGTAAGATCATAACCATACTATATTTATATATATATATATATATATGTGTGTTGTGTGTGTGTAAAACTGATATGTTAAAATACTTCAATATTATCAAAGTAGGCCTTTACAAATAAGAATCACCATTAGAGTGGAGAGAGGATGAGAAAACCACAACAATAAACCTTGTTAAAACCACCCTCAGTTCACTGAGCCAAGATTCGGCGCCTCCTCGTCAACAACTAACGAGAGCTATCTGCTAATCAAGCGCACGCTCGCCAGTCTGGCCACCAAGTCACTTGCGCGCTCGCTCGTTCGCACGCTTGTCAGTCTGGCCGAACCCTAGCGTAAGCAAGCGTTTGTTACCAACCGTATTACGACTCCACGAGTCGATCCTGGGATTGGTCGCTGTGAAGGATGAGTGGCCTTGTCCGGTCCTCTGTGACTGAGCGCCACGTGGTAATGAATCCGCACACGTAACACATTCACACTAGGCGTTACATACGACCCGAGCTGAGAGTGAAGATTAGGAATGGCGTATCCAGCTACGATTTTTTTACTTTCACTCGACCTCTCAAAGAGAAAATTATTGTGATCATAAAAAAAAAATGAATAGAAATTTTGATCAAATATTGACGTTTCATGACCCCCTGAAACCGAAAAAGTAGTTTTTACGTGGCCGTCTGTTGTCTATATCTCAGCATTGAGACGAAACCATTTTACCTGCTAGAACTTAGAATCTAGGGTTCTCATAAGATCCCCCGCTCCCCCGAAGGATTTTTGGAGTTAGATATCTAACCCTAAAATTAAGGGTAGTTTCCAAAGTGAAAAAGAGAGCAAATATAGAATTTCTCAACGTTTGCTCTAACGATTTTGATTAAATTTTTTATCTAGACTCTTAAAAACATTACAAACAAAATGGTATTTCTCGTTTTTCCATAAAAATGAATTTAAGGGCATTTTAGAAAATAGGAAATTTCCAATTTTGATCACATGTCCTTACCTATTTGAGATACTAAATAACTGGTAGTTGTAAAGTTGTAGTACATTTAAAATTAAACATATTTTAACCAGTAATATTTATTATAAAACCAATAATTCCAAAGCTATAAGCAAACATATATATTTTTATGGGGTACTTGTAAACATTAAATTGATTTTTATGCTCTTTGGTGGACAGATAATAAAATATATCAATTTTAAATTACTTATGAGTGTTCTCAACAATGATATATATGTATAATTAATTCTAGTGAAGACAAATTGAAGAGATTGTCACTGCTCCATCAGACTATTATAGTAAGTACTGTATAACTGTAATTAATTCCTAGTACACGTAATGTTATCGTGACCATTTACAGAATTTCGTGAAGGCATTTTACCTATAAATAATTAAATTATTTTTTATATATATGGTTCATAACAACGCTAAAAAAAAAAAACTGCTTGTATTGGTGTTAATTATAAGTGATTTAGTTTAAATGTTAGCAATTCTAGACCTAGAGCTCTTTTTAAATTTGTGTAGAGTGGTAGAGTGAATCGTTTAGGCCCTTCAGTACACCTGATTTTCTATGAATAGAATGTAAAATTGAATACCGTCCTAATTTGTTTATTGTCTTACTTTTACACCAAGAAAAAATACCAATTTCAAATACTAAGAGATTCTTAAGATTATAGTAAGGATAAGAACATGCAGGGAGCGAGGTCTACTGTTCACAGAACTGGCGTGCCCATCATTTCCATTATATATATATATCAATTACTCTTATATATGTTCTAACTACGCTTAAATATATGTACTAATCTCGCTAATATATGTGTGTACTAATTAATCTAGTGAGTTAGGTATGATGAAGGTTGAATTTAGAGTAAACGTTTAATCATTTGTGTAGCAGGAGAGTGGAAAATCATTTAGAAAAACCCACCTTCAATAGACCTGACCAAGATTTGAGCACCAATCTCCCCGTCATCGTCAGTCGAGTCTATTGCAAGAGTGTCTGACACCCTTAGACCATGTGGCCACCAAAGCGGGTATCAACTAATACGTACAACCTTGAATGGTTAGTAAGACGCGGGGTAAGAAACCACAGAGAAACTCTCCCATCTTATCCAAGCCAAAGTAGAGCTGGTAATGTGTATGTGTGTATGTGTGTGTATGTTTGTGTATGTGTTGCGCCATTTAATTATGCAATGTCGGAACGCGTCACAGCAATGCAGAATGGTAATGTGCAAACAAAACCTTGAAACGTTTCTGTTTACTAGTTTCCTTTATTTTCTCTTAATATCTTTGTAGATGCAATCATACAGGCAGGCTGGTATATTCACAAACGTGAGCCCATGGCTAAGTGTTAAGAGTGGCAGAACAAACGCTTGGATGACTCGTGTTCGATTCCGAGTGATACTGACAAATATATGGTTAAATTATCATTGGAAGGAGCTTATAAAATAAAAATTTGCTTGTAAATTTATAATATTTTACCGTTCTAAAAGTGTTATTTAAGGTTGTTTGTAAACACCACTCATCCGGGATATACGCCTACATACTAATTACGCTAAAGTATTAGGGATGAGAAAGGTTGAATTTAGAGGAAATGTACCTGAATTTGGTTGGAGGGAGAGTAGAAAACCATTTAGGAAAAATACAGCTTCAGTATACCCAATCAGGATTCGATCTCAAATCTTTCCGAAAGCGGGCAAAAATATCAATGTATCATTTAGTGTTGTAGGCTGAATTTGTAGGGGTCAGGACTCAATCCCAGCCTGGTGTAAAGAGGCAATGTCCACAAAATAGTTTACTACTTCCTGCCACGCAAATGGAGGCATATTTATTCTAAATTATACTTTATTCATCCCTATATATTGGTGCAAATACGGAAATAGTTCGGAACGGTAGTAAGACGTGGGACGTAAAAAAAAAAAAGTCAACATAAAATTCAAATCGGAGAAAAATAAGGGCATGCAAATCTTGATTATCTTCAACAAATTCTCTTAAGATATTTTTCTAATTCCTAAACAGTCGAAATCATTAATGTTTTTGAAATTTGGTCCCCTTTTGCTCTGAAACGGTATTTATAAGAAGATATCGAAAACGATGCCTACTGGTGGGCGCCAATGTACGTTTCAAAGTGGATCGAGATCCGTTGATTATGTAAAATAAATGGTACGGGGCACCGTCATTGATAAAACTACTCTTTTTTTTTTCAGGGGGGCATGAAAGGTCAAAATTTATCAAAATCTTGAGTTCGGATTTTTTGACGAACACAATACTTTCCCTCCGAAGATTCGAGAGAAAGTAAAAAAGAAAACATAGAAGAATACACAAACACCCAGTCACATACAAATTTTCACTCTTTGACTCCACGTCTTACTAACTATCCGGGCTATAAACATTTAATTACACTAATTGAGTAGGATTTATGAAGGTAGAGTTTAGAGGAAGTATACCTACATTTGCATGGAAGGAGAGTTGGAAACCATTTAAGACAAATTTCGAGCCTAGATAATCTTGATCTTGACAGAAACCAGACTAGATAAACCTGCCACAGGATATCACTGGATATCACTTTTGTTCTTGTACAGATGATGATGATGATGATGATGATGATGATGACGACTTATTATGTAGTGAACATTTAATTTAATTTTTTTATGGGTAATCTATAATTTGTGAGTGTTTCAAAATTCTGTCATCAGCAAAAACCACCCTCAAACTGATTTTATTATCAAAAAGAACATTTATTCTTTTTTATCATGTTAAACACTCCCCATATACCCATTTTAAACTAAATCATTAAAGCCGTTATTAAAAATTTAGGATTTTCAAATATCGGTCAACTTATTACCCTTAATTTGAGAGCTAATATCAACAGTTTTAAAAATTCACTGAGATATAACCCCATATAACATCAAAATATTTGAATAAAAATATATCATCAAACCATTTTGCCTGTAGCCCCAAGGACAGACAAACATACGCGGGGATATACAGAACTGTAAAACCAAATCTTTTAGATCCGGGGGTAAATAAAACGTCAAGATTCTTCATAATTTCTAGGTAAAATTTTTAACGATTACAATACTTTCTTTTTGTAAGAAAACAAGGGCGTAGAAAGCTAATTTTCCAATGAGGGGTCCACTAGAAGATTGTACAATACCTTTAGCCAATAAAACATTCCATACGTATATTTAGACAATCCCTTCCCCCCTAAGGGGAGTCCTGACCCCCACCCCAAACACTGTCCTTTCAACGCCCTTGGAAAATTATATCTCCTAATGATATAAAGTCGGAGCGTGGGAAATAGTAACCATAATTAATTGTATCTACTTATCTGCACTTATTTTTGGTGATGCTAGGTTAATACTTTATTTGTTAAAACTTCTACGTTCTTGGAATGGTGTTATCGAACGTGTAGCAAAGTTGGCAACAGCGCTTAGTAATCCGGAGACGCCGTGAAGCAGATAAGGCCAGCAGATGATGCAGATAAACAACAGATTGAGCTAAACTAGAGATAAGGTTGACCTTGAAGAGAACACTTCACGTGCTTTATCTTTTTACAGCTCTTTGAGTTTGATCAACTTTTTAGCTACAAAATCCCAGTTATAGTATGATTTTGTTAGAAAGAATCTCTTAGAAGACATAAACATGTTGGTTTGCGTTCAACATTGATAACATTTTACTATATTATTAGTGTTATTTTATAGGTATTGATAATATATATGAAAAATGACAGCTTCAGATCATATGACTTGACGTATGAAGACTTGAAAGTAGATAAAGTCATTTTATAGTTGTCAGATAGGTTTCTTCATTTGAAAATGGTACTTTAGGTACCATTTAAAAACTATATTCAAGAATAAAATAGCAAATAGAAAATAATGTGTGGTAAAATGTTTGATTAATATTCATTACTCAACATGTTTATAACACTTAGGTCCGGTTTTATAAACAATCAGTGTCTTGATCGTACATCAGATGTAAGTTGATCTCCAATCAGTGTCTCAAACCTAATATTCAGTCGCGCCATTAACAATTATTTAGGAGGTGATTTTCTATATAAAAAAAACACCTTTGATCAAACTGAACATCCAATTTTCTCCCATTATCTCCGATTATCATGTTGATGGAGTGCATAATCTATTAATTTTAATGAGTCAACTAATTTTTGCATCCTTATTTTAGTGAGTAATAAAAGTAAAGTGTGTGTTTTATTTATTTATTTATTTTGAGCTTGACTTATTTTAAAGAATGGTAATGTAAGCTATGGCGTCTTTAGATTAACTTTTTCAACTATACGATTAAGTTTTATCAAATGGTTGAGATCAAAGTAGCTAAAAAAAACTTTTCTTTACCATAAAGGAATAAAATTTGAGTGATGTTTACACTGAGTACATTGTATCATGTGTATTTATTAATATTGCTAATAACAAATTTAAAAAAATTCGCCTGAAGTTTCGAAAAATAATATCAGGCAGGCTAGGCTAGCAAAGAAATAAAGTGTACAAGCATGGCCAACCTTGTGCATTGATTTAGGTCATTTCACAATCATATTTTCCAAATGCATTTTTTTTCAAAATGTTGTCATGTTGGTTTTACTTGATTATTTGACCAAATCTATAGCAGGAAGTGAACCCGCATTTTCGTGGCGTGAGAGGGAAAACATTTAAGGGAAATGCCACCCCAGTTCACCCGACCGAGATTCTACCTTGATATCCATCCAGCATTAGTCAATGAACTAGGCGTTAGCAAACGCACGAGAGGTCTCGTGTATAAGTTTATAATAGGGTGTGCGAAATAAATATTTTTCACTTCGAATCGAATTTGAATTAAAACGAGTTTTTTTACGAGTTCGAATAATATAAAGCTTATTTGTACAAGAAATATTTCAAATTGAATTTCTGTAATAGATCGGTGCATAAACTATAAATAAGTAGAAACCTTTTTTTTTAAATACATTTTTTTTAGAAAAAAATTATCACACACATTTGAATTATTAAATAATTGAACATAATAATAGTACAATTTTTTTAATTAGACAAAAGGAAATATTGAGGGAAAGTTACTTGCTATGAAATTATATCTTAAAATGAACCAAATTAATCAAACTAGAATTTTCAAGGAAAATATCTAAAATTTCCTGTTATCAAGTTTTCGAGTTTTTTTAAATCTTCGGGTCAAGTTAGAGCAGCTAATAAAACTTGACTATAACTTAAATTTTCGAGAACTCGCACACTATTTATGAATATTCATAGCTGGAATAAAAAGGTATTATATACACAACATCATTGTTAACTTCTCCATGACTTTAAACATAAAACTACATCCCTGCATCTTTCTCCCATTTATGATTTACTCTACTTACTTTCATAAAAGGTCTTTTTAGAACTTAGTCTACTTTTTTGTGACCAAATTGATAGCATCTTACTATATCATTAGTGTTATTTTATAGGTATTGATAATATCTATCAAAAATGACCATTGCAGCTCACATGACTTGGGCGTATGAATACATGAAAGTAGATATAGTAAATTTGATACATCCTAGTATGAGTCATAGATAGGTTCTTTCTATGAAAATTGGAGTGTAATTATGTGCCTGGCTCACAGACAGTTAGGTATATACCAGATCCCCAGCCTTACGGAAGTTACACTGTACTCCTTGAGCCGGGTTGATTCCATCAACACTGGAGTTCACTAGTGTCAATCCTCAGTGAAAAAAGCACTTCCAAATGTACAGTTGCTGAGGTGGGATGGAAGGGGGCTTGAGAAAAGGTCAGTGTTTTTGCAGTTTTTATGACAAAACTTTTTTTTTTTCTAAAATAAATAAATATTGCTCCAGTACAAACATAGAGTTTAATTTTCTTCACATGGTGATATCAACATGTTCCTGAATGTTCATGTGCATAGCAGAATTAGATGAGAAACTTTTTAAATGTAGACAAAAAGTTGTCGTTAAATACCAGGACACCGGTGAAGATATTAAACAACTGTTGATATCACATGTGAAGAAAATTAAACTTATGTTTGTACCAGTAGCAATATTTGATTTATTTTGGGGGAAAAATATGCTTTGCCATAAAAACTACAAAATCACTGTCTTTTTCTCCATCCCACCTTAAACGACTCACTTTTAACATGCTCAACATAAAGGGATTATTGTATCGTAATTTTAATCCACGTAAGCTCTTCATGAGGTAGGATTATGGGAAGAGGGGTTGGGTCTCTACCTGAAACTAGCTTTGTGGAAGCTGGCCGATTGACTCGGGATGGATATTTGTGTGATCTAGTGAAATTTTGTCTAAATAATTGCTTTTTTTAAAAAAAAATGCATTTATTTGACACCTAGCGATACTCGTGTTGAAGGACTCAAGCTCTCTCACAGAGCGCAGACATCTTAACTATAGGCTGTTGTTTGGTGTATACTTGTCTATGTAAAAAAAACACTATATTTTGATGTCCTTCTCCAAGTTGGTGAACTTTGGTTCGTGTCTCAGCTCTGATCTCTTCATTAAAATAAATCAGAGCGAAAAAAAAACTTGTATCAGGCACAAGCTATTATTTGATAATATACTATTTCTAGTTTTAGATCGTAATTAGAGAGTTAGTGAAAGTTAAAAAAAAAAAAAAATTCTTTAGGAGAGAGGTAGTCTAATCCAAAGGAGGTAGTAGGGAGGGAGAGAAAATAATGTAAATGTTGGCAGGCATGGTAAAGAGGTCATGCCGAGAGACGTCCGTCAGTCAAAAGAGAGAACAAAACACGATCACACGACGGAAAACGCGGGGCAAGGAGACAAAAGGTACGTGTCGTAACAATTAGTTCGGCAGAAGGACAAGATTTCTATTCCAAGTCTGAAACCTGCAAGCTATTGGTGGGGAAAGACTTTTTACAATGCATCCTAGTTTTAGCTAGCTTCAGTATTCATGATGCTGTTCTTCTTTATTATTATTATTATTATTATTATTAGCACCGCGTCTTACTACCCGTTCGGGTTATACGCACTTACGCTAATGTGCAATGGTAGGATGATTGTGAGATGAAATGGAGGACCTACAGTTTAACGTGGAATCCGAACCATGGTGGAGGCCTGGCATTCCTCAATTCACAAGTTGTGATTAATACACGTCTTGTCAGAGGTGAAGGAAGGGTTTGGCAATCAGATAAATCTGTGCCGGGACCGAGGATTGAACCCCGGACCCTCAGCACAGAAGTCTGACACCTTACTCCTAGACCACCAGGTAACCCTGTTCTTATAGAAGAATAACGACATCTTTGACCCTCCACACACCGAAACGACGATACTTTAAGGTGGGATGGAAATAAAGGCTTGTTAAGGGGGAGCTGTAGGGAACACGAGTTTTTATAGAACACAGTTTTTTTTCGCCCAAAAATAAATAAAATAATGCTTCAGTAGAAACCTAAAGTTTAATTTTCTTCACCTGGTTATATCAACAGTTGTTGAATATGTGTCAAGGTTGTTCTGGAATTTAATAACAACTTTTTCTTTTCATTTAAAATGCTATGTTCATGACAGATATTCAAGGACTATTGATATCACCACGTGAAAAAAAATTAAACTTTATGTTTCTACTGAAGCAATATTTTATTTATTTTGACCAAAAATATGTTTTACTATACATACTATAAAAACACGGAATTTTCCTCATCTTACTTACAACTCTACATTAACTCAAACTATTTGCTCTATTTGCGAAAATGTCAAGCAGGAATCTTCGGGGTAGGATGTAGTTTTAAAAGGTCTATCTAGAATTAAAAAAAAACAAGAAAAATATTTTGAAATTCCAGCCAATGCTGTCCAGGTACAAATGGTAGTGTGGAATTATTTCGTCAGATGAAGAGGGAAGTGATATCAACACGTAGAAAAAGATATTGCAGGGTGGATTGCTTATTTTCTTCCTATCTTTCTATTGTGTCCATTTGTGTTTAAGTAGGATAGTGTCATGACTACTTAAGTGTGTCAAGTTAAGGTATAACCTACTGTGTAAAATAAACCCTTCAAATTCATCAAGTAGGTAGCGTCGTTAGGTCAATGTGATGAGTAAATGACTGTCTTTATGAAGTGCACTTTGATACCCTCGAACCAACCTGGTGGGCTCGTTAACAAAGCCACTAATCTTGCCATGTCTGGTTTGCCATGTATAGGAAGGTTGGGGTTCGAAAATCATCCGTGCGTTCTGAAGGTTTTTATTTGTTTCTAAATATTCCCCTCTCCCTACACGTTAATGCTGATACATATCCTCTAAACCTAACCTATCTAACCTCTACTTATTTAGTGTAGATATTAAACAGCTCGGACATTTTAAATTAAACCCCTGCTAACCCCCCCCCTTTTTTTTTAAAAGGTAGGTAGAATTCTGAAATGATAAATATTCTTTTAATATTATACGGGAAATGTAGGCCTGTATAACTATTTAAATGAAACTAATACAATCGAAATATCCTTGAGTTTAATTAATCCTAAGGACGTTAATACCATAAAGATTATCAAATGAGATAATATAATCAAGCAATAATAGCGATTACATTTCTCTTATCATACTCACGTACCACTACAGCGCTTGGTGGATGAACGCAAAAGTGTCGCTATCGTTGGGGTCCCCTGATCGGATATTTAACATATACATATATATATATATATATATATTTTAGCAGTGGGACGTACTATTGTTTGGATTATACGCCTATGTACTAACCACACTAAAGTGCTAGGGATTAGGAAGGTTTAATTCAGAGGAAGAGTAACCGCATTTGTTGAGGTGAGAGTGGGAAACCATTTATGAAAAACTACACTCAATACACCCACAGGAACGAATCAGATCTTTCCATCTTTGGCAGTCTAGTCTATTGTGATAGTAACGCCACAGAATATGCGGCCACCGAAGCGGGTATCAGCTATATTATATATCATTTTAATGAATCAAGGATATAAAATATTTACCATTAAATTTACTCATTTGTTTTTATTTCTAAAAGTAGAGCTACTGATTTAATCAATGGTAAGACAAATCTTAAGAAAATATTACATATAAAAATCAATTTTGAACAAAATTCTTTTAACGAGTTTCTCTCTCGCCCGGTTACAGACTGATATACATACAGAAAAACCGACAGACATACAGAAGGACCGATGGACATACAGAATTGCATTACCGCCTTTTTTATGGGCTCGAGGAACATAAAACTCTAATATCAGTCATAATCTAGGTGGAAAATGTTCACGATTACAATACTTTCGTACATTGATGTCTAAGTGGGATAATGCTTAAACTGCTTAGGTGCATCAAGATAAGATGCGTTCTTTAGCAAATTAGCCTCAAAATATCCAAGTAGGCAACGTCGAAGTATGTTATTAGAGATATATTGCACACACTTGTCTAAACCCAGGGGTAATTTTTCCAAGTGGCCATAGATTACAAATATGATATTACTGAATATACATTTCATAGATACACTGAAGCTCTTTTCAGTGTAAGCTAAGTCTGAGGTGAGTTTTTATATTTTTATCATTATTAAATTTAATTTCAGAGACCATTTCAGATTCATTATTGGTAATTACGTCACTATTTCAGTCCACCTAAAATATTCAGTTTCTACTTTCTTCTGACACGAGCAAAAATGCTTCCAAATGTTTAGACAATAGTTTGGAGTCTGTTTTTGGTATATTTAAGTTTGTAAACTTATACTTCACCCAATACTTATGTACATTAAAAAGCTTAGTAACAGTTAGTATTCACTAAGCAAATGATTGTCATAAGTTTTGCTTAGTAAATAGCTTATTAAAAACATCAAGAAAACACAAGCGAGTGATATTAAATTTTGAATGACATTGTATACCTTCAAAAATAATGTATTCTGCACCTTATCAGATTAAAATTGTATTAAAAAAATCCCAACATAACTTTATTTTAGTTTTAAGTAGTTGCGGCAAGACAAATTAAACCAGCCCACCAGAAAATATTCCGTTGTCCCGGTGATCAAGTCCACCCTTGTCTAAACTCTATAAACTTAAGTAGGGATGTAGAGGACATTGAAAAGACCAGTCAGTGTTTTAATAGTTTTTTACATACAAAAACATTTTTTTTTGGCCAAAACAAATAAAATATTTTCGATTAAAAGCACATAGAGTTTAATTTTCTTCACACGGTGATATCAACAGTTTTGAATATCTGTCAAGAGTGTCCTGGAATTTAATAACAACTTTTTCTCTTCATTTAAAAAGTTTCTCGTCTAGTACTGCTATGCTTATGACCGATATTCAACAACCTGTTCATATCGCCATATGAATAAAATTAAACTCTTATGTCTATACTGAAGAAATACTTGATTTATTTCGACTAACATTGTTTTGTTATAAAAACCTGTAAAAACACTACCCTTAACTTGTGTTCCCACACCTGTTAATCTTGATTCATTAATAGTTACAGAGGAAGTGTAAGTTACATGCACGTTGGGTACCTTGTTAACACACGACGTTGGTCTATTAGAAGTAGATTAATGTTTTACTCGTATCATTAATGGCGTGTGTAAAGATAAAGAAGAGCTTAAAGGTTTCTCAATACGATAAAGTTTTTTAAAGTTGATTTTAGCTGAGCTTTATTTCTCTACAGTGATGAAAGCGAAAGTGAGTTAAGTTCAGTTTTTTAATTTTTTTTATTAAGCACCGCGTATTTCTACCCGTTTGGGTTATACGCTATTAAGTTCAGTACTTTTGCAGTTTTTATAACCAAACTTTTTTTTTTGCATAAAATAAATAAAATATTTATTTAATTGATATGTTTAATTTAATTTTCAACATTAATGTATACAATTAAAATAAACGTATCTAGTAAATAAATGTTTTATTTATCTTGCACAAAAAAAAAATTGTAACCTTAGTTATAACAATTTTTTAATATTTGTCAAGAGCATCCCAAAATTTGAATATACACTTTTTAAAAGAACAGAAAACGTCATGTATGCCCATAATAAATATTCAATAACGTTGAAATTTATAACAAAAAATTAAATAGTGCAGCACTTGCATAGTAGAATAATATTGGAAGTGTTGTAAATACCCTAACACGGTTCTAGATTCTCCCATTTGCGCTGTATGTCCTGCCCATCGTAATCTACGAGACTTGATTTACTAACAATGTCTTGTGATGAGTACAGGTTATGTAACTCTTTATTATGTAACCTCATCACTCTCCAGTCCTCATCCCTTTTTGGAACAAATATTTTTTCCTAGCGCCTTGATTTCGAAACAACTGGTGCAATTGTTTTGTATATTCATAGTTTAACATTCCTTGACAGCAGGTGATATGTTAACAACTTTCTGACCGAGTAATAGTATGCATTTATCGACTGTATTCTATTCCTAATTTCCACTCTAATATAGTTATTGCTAGTTAAAATAATCTAATGGGGAAAAAGCTAAAAGGTCCAAAGTCAATATGTATCAAATTTACAGTTATTTTCGTGACAAAAGTCAATTTATAAGTAACAAAGTTGGCTACACTGGACCAGTAGTTCAAGGTTTGAATTCTGCTAACATGTTTGTAGAGTCTGGCTCACAATATACTGGATTTCTTGTGACGGGGAGGTTGAGGTTTGAATCTTGGTTGGTAGATAAAAGGTGTGGATTTCCTCACAGTAATTATCTCAGCCCTTTCTAACCTAATGTGGAACCATTTACCCTAATCCTCCCTACTTAATATCCCTTAGACTAAGTCATCGATAATCCTGGGAAGAACGTATTAATAAAAACAAAATATACCTAATTTTTCTCAGATGCTAAAATTAATCTTACCCATAACCATTTAATGAGTAAATATTTTACATCCCACATAGGTAGACATTATTAATTAAATAAAAATGTTTTGAGTGCTCAAAAGTCAATCTTTCTTTGTTAAGGCGGGAGTGTAGGAAATAGGAAAATAGGAATTAGGTAAATGTTTTTTGCAATTTTAATATCAAAACATTATTTTGTCCAAAAGAAATCAAATAATTTTACCATTAGGAACATAAGGTTTAATTTTCTTCACATGGTGACATCAACAGTGAATATCTGTCGAGGTGTCTGGAATTTAATGACAACTTTCTCTGTTCGTTTTAAAAAGTTTGTCATATAATGCCACTCAAATAATACATCTATAAGGGAGCAATGCTAATCCAGGAGAGAGGAAAATTATTTTTTGGTGGCAATTTACCCCTCTCCAACTAAATATAGACCCAATTATTTGACGTATGAATACGTGAAAATAGATGTAGTGGCTTTTCTATTTATCAGAAGTTTCTTTCTACGAATAATGACTGTACGTTAATACTGTTTGGTATTCGCTTATAGGCTAAGTTTAAAGCTTTATATATATATAATATGAGAGAGGGGTCAACTATTATCTTATCAGGTGTTTTGTCATAATCGTGTACAGCTCTCATCATTAACAAAGAAGTATCTATTCAGGCACTTAACTTACTTGCAATTATTATTAGTATAATCTGGAACTCTCTGATATTATTGGATCGTGTCGGGTTTCAAACTAGGAAACTTTCCGAAGGTGAGAGCAAGCAGTTTATCACTCATAGACACCAGCGTCGAAGGAACGTTAATGATACCTTTGACCAAAAAAATGTTTCCGCATTAGCATCAACTGCCTAGTTAAAATGTTGTAGAACGTGGTGGAAAAATAAAAAAAAAAGACAAATTTATGTTACTAATTCAAAAATCATAACAGATGTTGGCCCTACATGTATAGAAATATAGTGGGATTCTGGTAGGAAGAAACTTTTAAAAAATACTAACATATTTGTCGCGATCAACAATGATACCATAATTATCACTACGTTATCAGTATTCATAGATGTTGATAATATATATAAAAGGGACAGCGTAGATCATACAACTTTACTCATAGACATATTAAAATTATTTTAGCCTCATTTGTAAATTTCATAAAAGTTCCTTATTCTCTAAATCTGTGTACACAACATTTGACTATAAGAGCGTGGTGGTTGGCCTCAGTGGTCCTGATAAAAAGTTCTTGCCTCAAGACCCGATGATCGGGGGTTCAAACCTAGCTAATGTCGACGGATTTTTCTCGAGTGATAAAATCCGTAGCACACATTCCTTCGGAGGGGAAATAAAGGCATCAGGTCTCATGTCAATTGTGGCATTTAAAAGCTACCTGAAAGGTATGTGAAAATACCTTTCTCGGTAAAATGGATAGTCCCTTTCGCTCTCGTTTATATATATTTTAGTGTGCTGATATAAACCTCGGTCCAGAGAGTGTACGTTAGATAGCTCAAATAAATAATAGCTAGGCAGCCTTTTTCAAATGTTACTTTCTCATGAAATGTAAGTCGTGAAATCGTAAAAAATGTTTACCCCAATTTTATGAAGAATCTTTATATGCCCTCGAACCCAAAAAGTTTGTCGATCCCCATGTCTGAATGTCTGTATGTCTCTGGGGATAGAACCTAAACGTGTTGATGAATTTTTGTCCATACTTGTTGATCACATGTTATATATTTATATCTCAAATGCACTTTTTTTTTTCTTAAATTCTGTCTCTCCCTAAAATTAAAGGTACTTTACTGATGGCCAATTTAAAAAAAATTCAAACTTTCTCAAGATGGCTCTTTGTTTTAATAGATATTTGGAGAGTGTTTGACTTGAAATTAGACCTGTATATAACCTACTTGTTTTTCGGAGGAAAAATATGTTTCTGAAAAATTTGAATTTTTCGATAATGATCACAAGAGTTTGTGCTTAAAATAGTATCTGAGGAATGTTGTTAGTTTAAATAAGAATGTATGTTGGTTTTTCTAAATTTGTTAGAGACTAACTTACTGATGAATTAAATTAGAAAATTTGTAATTTAAAAAAAAAGTGGCTGTAGTGTTATTATGTTCAACATTTATATCTAAGGAGTTTTTCTTATAATTATGAAAGCAGCATTTATTTTTTGAATTTTGAATTTTTTTTATATAAACTATATTATACAAATGAGAAATTATATAGGCCCACTATTTTGTCGTATTATTATTTTTTGTTTTTTTACCACTTTCACAAAGAGTTTGACTCCATGATCCTACGGTTCATGACGTCACGGATCAGATCTTTCTTCCAGTTCATATCTGAGAATAAACACTGTCTTGTATGGAAGTATTTCATGACGATGACCTAACGCGTGTGCGCGTGTGGAGAAACAAATTCAGGCCTACACAAATAGGTATGTGTTTGAGATGAGGGATGGGTGAACAGGGGGAAGGGGGTGGAAAAGAAGTTTTACCTACCCAGACCACGTCTTAATCTGACTTGGAAAGTATGCGGCAAAGTCTCCATCAGTTCTCACCTTGACAGTTTTTTTTTTAAAAACATTAGCTGAGCTTAAAGCTGAGGAGAGAAGAGTTGGTTGGCATGAGGAAGGAGTGTTGATGAGGGGGAGGGGGGAGTGAGGAGGGTTGAGGGCATGACATCATTGTGAGCCAGTATAGCAGGGCATATGTGAGACACACACACACACACACAAAACGAAGCACACACGACTACTTTCCATATGTGAGCCTCACGTGCCATCCTTCCCGTCTCTGTTCCCCTTCCCCCCCAGCCTATACTACCAAACCACACTTCCCCTCTTATAATCCTAAACACATATGAGTCCCCCTCCTCCCCTACACACCCCTTCCTCCCTTTGCCTGTAGGGCAAAAGCCATACATCCACCTGAAGAGGGATAATCTCCAACTATTAGTTTTCAAAACAGAACAAAGGATTTTTCTTCATAAAAAGCGTGTCGTTATTTTAACGGCCTTCAGAGGTAAAAAGCGCTCTCATAGATTGATAATATCGCATCGGGCTGATACGTTCTCATTATATTACTGATTCTATTTAATCAAGTTGAATGCGTACCGGTGGACACGTGGACTAAATGTCAGGCTCATCTATTTATTTTAAAAAGTTTAGTACCGTGTCTTACTACCCATTCGGGCTATAAGTGAACTCGCATTTTCATGGATGGGTAGCGGGAAAACATTTAGAATAAAACCTTCCTGAGTAACCCAGGCCGAGATTCGAACCCCGCCCCGTCATCGGCAGTTCAGTCTATTTCGAGAGTGATTCCATAGATATACCATTTGGTGGTTAGACTCATCGATTTGTTTTTTTGGCCGATGATGGAGAGATTGGCGACCGAATCCCAAGCCAGTGTTTTAAGTGAATTTTTTACTGTATGGTTCCCCACTCTCCCACCAGGCAAATGTCTGTTTGAACCGAACGGGTAGAGCGTGAGATGATGGAAAAAATAAATAAAAAAAACTTGGATAATAAATATATGAGTATCACACACTTTACTGAATAACTGTTGTTTCGGATGATCAGCCATCCGAATAACTAGTGGTAGTCTAACAATTAAAAATGGTTCATTAATATACATTTTAGAAATGTCTTTTTCTTTTCCAGGGAAAAGAGAAAGCATAAAAAAAAATGGCACACACTAATTAGCTTTTTAAAATGTCTTTAAATTTTGCACAGTAAAAATAAAATTTCATAAAGTCTACTCAACAATAAGGGACAGTTGAATTTATAAACAATATGCCTATAAAAAAATTTGGTATAATAATTGCTCCGCTATTATGGTTATAGAAGTACAAAATAACCTCGAAGTGAGTCACTGCCTTTAATTATTTTATTATTATTAGTCCCATATTTTAATAAAGTAGCTACTGGTGCTGGCGGGGTTGGTGGAAAAGACATCAATCTCGAATAGTTTCTTTTTTTTTAGCGTTGACAGGAAAATCAAGGCTCAAACCCCGGCCAGGTCTATTGAGATATTCTATTCTTAAATGCGTCAATATTTCTCCTTAGAATTTTACTTACTCCTTATCTACTACCTTAGTGAAACTAAAGACTTTGCCTACCTGTGACGTCACGGTGGGTCAAGCAAGATATGATTTCCCGTGTTGATTTTTTTTTTTATTTAGCACCGCGTCTTACTACCCGTTCGGATTATACGCTTAAGTACTAATTACACTAATGGATTAGGAAGTGGGAAGGTTGAATTTAGAGGAAGTGAACCCGCATTTGCGTGGAGCGAGAGTGGAAAACCATTTAGGAAAAACCACCCCCAGTTCACCCGACCGAGATTCGAACCTCGATCTCCCCGTCCTCGAAGGTCTGGCTCAACACGACTGGCGCGTTAGCCAACTACGCCACCGAGGCGGGTATCGGTTAGAGTAAATACCGAGTGATCACGCTTTAATTATTTATTTATAGTCCATATTTAATAAAGTACACTGGTCTGGCGGGTGTGGAAAAGCATCAATCTCGAATAGTTTTATTTTTAGCGTGACAGAAATCAAGTCAAACCCGCCAGTCTATGAGATATTATATTTTAAATGCGTGAATTAGATTTTCTCTCCTTATAACTTTTACTTTCTACTGATCTAGCTATTCCTTTAGGAAACTTAAAGACTTTGATACCATTTGAACGTCAACAGGCCGTTAGATGAAGCGTTTCCCAGTGTATGATGAATTTAACGTTTTAATTCAGGCTAGCTTAAAGATATAACGTTGAAACAGAAACCATCAATTCTTAAATAATTCTAAAAATAGTCCTACATTTCACCAAAATATATTTATTTATCTGAAGTAGATTTTTGCTAAACTTTTTTTGTATAAATCAGGCTATTTGGCTAGGTCATGAAAATGGCCTGTAGGAGTCTTCTCTGCCAGATGTATGATTAAAAAGTTCCGTTCTAGCATATGTATATCTAAAATAGGAAACAAGGAAAAGGGTCGTTAAAAACACAGTCAAGGTTTTCAAGCGCAAATACTAAGTGACTGAGTGACCTGGTGTCTAGGGTAAGTGCGGACTTCTGAGCTGCGACCGGTTCAATCCCGTCCCGGCACAATTTATCTGATTGCCAAACCCTCCTTCACCTCTGACAAGAGTGTATTAACACAACTTGTGAATGTGACGAATGCCAGGCCTCCACGTGGTTCGGATCCACGTTAAACTGTAGTCCTCCATTTCATCTCACAATCACCCTACCATTACACGTTAGCGTAAGTGCGTATAACCCGAACGGGTAGTAAGACGCGGTGCTAATAATAATAATAATGTGACTGAAAACTCGTCATAGGAAGTGGGGAAACGTTGATGATAGATGAACAATAAGGACCTTGCAGGTTGAACTTATCAATTCACCCCCTCTCATTTTATTTCGTACATTGGTGTTTAAGTGTGATACTGCTTAGACTGCTTAGGTGTGTCTAGTTAAGATGCAACTTGCTTCGCAAAATAGCTTAAGAATCTCGTTTAGAGCATTGTCCAGACGGGCAGTAAAACACGTTACAAGTTAAAGAAAAATTCTTTTTGAAAGTATTCCCAATTTTTACCTAATTGTATCCTTGACTATTCAATGAGTTATTTCAAGGGAACAACGATTACATAACCTAATAAGTCTACATCAAAGTTACGTACACAAAGAATGTTGCTAAATATTGGCACGCGATCTAGTCCCAAGGACGTGGCAAGGATGTGATATTGGTTGTGTTGGAGGGGGTACGAAGGAAGAGGAGAAATCTCCTTTACTTTCTCAAAAAATTGTTCACAATCAGTGGCGAGTCAAACTATTATAGATTTGGCTGGCAGTTGATACTTATTTGTCATTCCGGGAAAGTTTCACTATTTTGAGGGGGGTTATTTTTCTTCCACTTCATCATGCTACACGTTAGGGCTTATTGCATGGATGTGATAGGTGTGATGAAGGTATTATTAACAGGAAATGTAGCTGCACTTACGTGGCAGGAAAGTGGAAAATTGTTTAGGAAAAAAAAGCACCCCAACTTATCCAACCAAGATTCCAACCCCGATCTCTACGTCACCAACAGCCCAATCTACTATGAGAGTGACGCCTTAACCCAGTGTTTCTAAAACTGTGGGTCAAGAGCCAAGTTTTTCTGAGTAGCGAGAAGTTTTAGAAATGCTAAGATTGTATAATTCTTTGAAAATAAAAAAAACATTAAAAAATGAGAGATTGAAAAAGCACACATTTTGGGAAATAGATCACTTAAAAAAAGTATTCAATAAATATTTTGTTTTAAATCAGTAGTATTTTTTTAAAATTAAAAATACCCCTCAACCCTCCTCGGTTCATGACTATTAAAAATAGATGGGTCGATGAAGTTTGTCGTTCTAAAATTTGGATTGTAGTTCTAAAGAGTTTGGGAAGCATTGTCTTAGATCAGTGGTATTCAACATGGTGTAAGCAAAGAAATCTTGGGGGGTACATAGAATTTAATATATCTGTATATATAATACATTATCTTATATGCAACTTATTTTATTTATTTAATGTATATATTATAGAATAATGTATAGCTTGCATGATGCACCAACATATTTGGGGGTACAAAGTTGAAGATAAATTATATCTGGGTGTGCGTGAACAATAAATGGTTGAATACAACTAACTTACAGCATAATATTAATTTTTAAAAATCCCTGGTAGTAAGAACTAAATTTCATGCACTAATGATGTTGCCTATCTTTGACGTCATGGCAAGTTAAAATAAGATTTCCTATGTTAATGTATTTACGTCCTATTCTGCACGTTTTTAAGATATAATATTGATATAAAAATCACAATTTCTTAGATAATTCTAACTATTACTTTAAACAAAACTGTAACTGTTTTTATCTTGAAGTGTTTTTTTAAAGTATTATTTTTAAAAATTTTTACAGCTCAGGCTATTTGATTTATTCATGAAAATGCCAGCAGAAATCTTCCTGTCAGGATCTAGATTTAAAAATTCCGTGGTAGCATATGTTCATCTAAAATAGGAAACCAGAAAAGGGTAATTTTGAAATGTAATTAATGCTGTATAGGAGCAGACATTAAAGTGAGTGTGTATACTCGTCAGAGGAAGAGGATGAACTTTATCAACAGCTAGAAAATAGGCCTCGCAGAATAAACTGCTCATTTTGTTCCCTCTTATTCTATTTCATACATTGGTGTCCAAGGGCCAGTTTCATAGTCAGATTTAGTACACCTAAAGTGCGAGTCGATACTAAATACAGGACGACACCTACCTAGACCAAATTGGAATGGGCCAGTTTCGCAAATGAAACTGGCCCATTCCATTCAATTTCAGGTAGGTGACGTCTTGTATTTAGTATAGCGCCGCACTTGAGGCGTACTAAATCTGACTATGAAACTGGCCCTAAGTGTGATAGTGTACTTCAAGCTAAGACGCAAACCGCTTTGTAAAATAACTTCAAATTCACCGAGCAATCGACCTCGTTAGTTAACCAAACATGTTTGTCCAATTTTCTCGCCTGGATGATAAGCTAGACGTTTCATGTTCGGCTTTTGCTCTGAGACCTTTTAAACACATCACACCATATGTCGTATAGCAGTGGCTCGATGCAGCCAAACATCCTTCCACTGTTTCGTTGTGATATGTGGTGGTGGTGCACCCGATACAAACTACTATATGGATAACTAGACCATGCGTGCATGCGACGACCAGTTTTACAACCAGGGAGGGGGAGAAGGGAGCGAGGGAGGCGATGGCTGATTTCTGAGGGGTGTTTTGAAAGGTGTTTAGGGACTCGAAACGGTTGTCCAAACTACACAAAACTAAACCCTTTTAATTTTTATTCATATTGTCTGGTCGGGCAGGGTCACCCAAAGGGTAGGGGAAACGGGGAAGATTTATCGAATATCTATTTTTTTTTTAAAGAGTAACTCAATTTTCTTACGAATGGACATATCTAGCAATTAGAAAAAGCTAGAACAGTTTAGTAAATACAAACATATTTTATTCCGTTCAACATTGATGGCATTTTACTATATTATGAATATCCTCTTAACTAATACAGTGATTTTTTGATAGATGCACAACAGAAAATTGTAAGAAATTTTAGAACTAGCAGCTAACCTTACTCTTTACTTTTAGATTAGAGGTTTCGTAGATTTCTTTCCCCTCTTTCTTATTGACACAACAAAGGGTGGTTGTAGGCAAAGGGCTAAAGATAATATAAGCCTAGAAAGAATATAGAAGTAGTTCCATAAAACGACACAGACAATTTTATTTTAAGCCATGTTGTCTGACAACGATTGATACTTTCTCGCTTACCGAGGCGTCAAAAAATGTTAGATGGACACCTTTTTTTTTCCATGTAGACCTACACAGCTTAAGGCGGGATGAAAGGGTAAGTGAGATAAGGCCAGTTTTAATAACAACTTCATCTTCTTTGATACAGTAAGTAAAATATTGCTCCATTAGATATATTTGGTTTGATTTTCGGTCAAAAGTTCTTCAACATTTGTCATGAACATAAAGGAAAATATGAGAAACTTTTTAAATGAAAAAGTTGTCAACATATTCCATTTTTGTTCATGATAATTATTATTCCAAAACTGTTGCGAATACTATGTGTAGAAAATTAAATTAAACATATCTACAGAATCAATATTTTACTTATTGTATACAAGGAAATAAAAGTCTACAAAAGATGCATAAATACTGACGTAAGCTCGAATTACCTTCCATCCTACCTTAAATATTTTATCAATAAATCACATACATGCTCGTAATTATGCTGTGTGTAAAGAGGACCCCCTAAATTCAAACTGCCCCAGATCCCCATGGTCGTACTTGGGTCTGATAACAGTTCATTTCCGCCTATATATGAACAACTTAAAAAGTATCCAACACTTGATTCACCCTGATACAAACAGTATCTGATTGACACGTCAGACAGTTTTTAGAACTACCTTCAAATAACGCCAAAGGATGTTTGTTTATCGCAGCTGTCACTTTTGATGAAGGTTTTCATTTTTGACATCTGCAAGATAAATACAATGAACTTTGGCCAATGTTGGTATCTCTCCTTTACTCTAAAGGATTATTTCTTTCATCATCTTACCATACAATTAACGTTCTATCTGAACACTTTTAGAAGATAAATATCTAAAATAGCAATAATTTTGTTTGGGTTATTTAGTGGGAACTTTTAAGCGAACTTATTTTCACAGTATATGACTTAAAAACTAAATCAATGTAATGCAGTAGCTTTAATAATAAACATCCAGCTTCAGCATCTAGATATTTATTAATTAGAAAGGTAGGCAAACCCATATACTTAATATAAAACATATCTGACAACAACACCTCTTAGAATCGATCTACTGTCTCAAAGTTATGGTCAAACACACCAATCACCTGGCCATGGTTATGTACTTTTAAATTGGTTAGAAATTTTAGTTTGTTTCTAAATACAATTTTTAAAACGTTCCAAAATTATGTGAGGCTTTAGCTTCGTGGTTACATATAAATAAATATTTTACTATATGCCTACTACTATTACTTTTTAGTGTAGTTATATAGTCTTACCAAATAAATGGCCGATACATTCCTAAGGATCAATATTTTTATCAGCCACTTTATACAAACCAAACTGTACATAAGTACAGTTGGAACATTTCAGCTGAGACACTGGTACATATTTATCTAGGTCTGTAGTCTTATCTCCTAGATCAAATACAGTATTTTAAGTTGGGATATTTAACGAACACTTTTTAAACCTAAAATGAGCACGACTATCAAGGCGGCCTATTTTCTATTTTAATGTATTTAACTTACAATTTATTCGGTGGTAGTTAAAGATATAATATTGAAACAAATACCATACATTCTTAAATTAATCTAAAAATATGTAGTCTTAAACTGTCTAACAGTTTATTTTTTTTATATAGAATTAGTTTTTTTTGTAGACGTATTTTTTTTAAATCTTCTACAACCTAGGCTATTTGGTTTATTCACGAAAATGGTCAGTAGGAATCTTCCTGCCAGAATTTAAATTTAAAAAGTCCTAGGAAGCGAATGCCTGTTTAGAACAGGAAACGAAAATATTAATTTTGTTATTCAAGTTAATACTGTCCAGATGCAAATAGTATAATGAGTGTGTATACTCGTCAGAGGAAGAGGGGCAGTATTATCAGCAGATAGACAAGAGGCCTCACTGGGTTAACTGCTTTAATTGCTCATTTTATTTACTCTCTTTCTATTTCGTACATTGGTGTTTAAGTGTGATTGTGCTTAGGATCTAATAAATAAAATATTTCTCCACTAAAAACATAGAGTTTAATTTTCTTCACATGGTGATATCAACAGTTGTTGAATATCTGTCGATGGTGTCCTAGAAGTGAATGACAACTTTCTCTCTTCATTTAAAAAGTTTCTCATCTAATGCTGCTATACTCATGACAGATATTCAACAACTGTTGATATCACCATGGGAAGAAAACTATACTCTATGTTTCTACTGGAGTAATGTTTTATTTATTTTGACCAAAAAATATGTTTGGATATCAAATTTGAAAAAAAAAACCAACAACAAAAAACTGGCTTATCCTCACGTTCTATACATTCCTACCTTAAAGACCCCAAAACATTATAATTTATATTGTTTCTTCTTCATACAGTCTTGATATATGGGTGCATATTGTACTTTTAAAATAATTCATACCATCAGCTAGGGGGCTTTTAAGGCCTTTATAGGAGCTTAATGGGGGCCCTACACCTCCTCACCTCCAAAACAACGTGTAACCTACGTATGCCTATGGTTTACAAAGGGTTTTCTAAGGATTTGTTAATACTTTTAAACTCTAAAATCAACTATACTCCATTCACGGTAGGAATTACTCTCTGAAAGGTCTTTTTTCCTACCAATATCCTACTATATAATAGATTTCTGTTAGGAAAAAAGGCCTTTCAGAAAACAATTCCTACGCTGAACAGAATTTATATGCACATTCTAATCTACTCTATAGGACTATTAATATAAGCTTGTATTCAACAAAAAAAATTAAAACTAAAAAAAAACATAAATGCACTTATTTGATTCATAAAATTGTTTCACGCCATTTGTATGCTTCATTCCGCTTTATTGTTCCGAAAATAACTCTCAATAACTTCATTTTGTATTTCTAGTGTTTTATCAAACAAAAGAATCACCCACAAACAATTGAAAATAATCACGTTTCAGTCGATAAGTACCAATAATCTGACGAACTCTATCAGAAACCTTTAAAAATCAAAGGTTCCGGGTACTTTTGTATCAATTAATTTATTCCTCTGTCCCAGCGTTTTTCAAATTGTGCTCCACGGAGCCCTGGGCTTCATTATACTTATCTCAGGCTCCATGAGGCTAGTTTTATAATATTATTTATTTGTTTTTCACACTAAAAATAGCATCAGAAAATTAGGATTTTTAATTTTTTTTTTTAATATGATTAAGGGACGTTTGTCAAAGACGCAGCCAGAACATGTGATGTTTTAATTTATACTCTTTTACTTGTAAAATTTAACTGTCAGTTTTTTTTTAGCATCACGCGTTTGGGTTATACACTCATGTATTGAATTACGCTTATGTTTTTAGGTATTAGGAATTAATAAGAGTATATTTATAGGAAGTGTACACCAAATTTGCGTAGAGGGAGAGTGAAAAATAATTTTGGAAAAAAAAAATCCTCAGTACACCTTATTCCCCCGAGCTCCCTCATCGGCAGTTTAGTATACTGCTAGAGTAACGCCTTTGACCAACCGACGTTATTGAATGTTCATAATATTGGTATAGTTTTTTTATGAGGGCTACAGCATGATTTTACGGGGCTAATTTTTTTATCAGCAGGGTTACAGCATGTATTTTGGGTATTGTATGGGCTACAGCATGTATTTTTATGGGTTCCAGTCGCAAGAGGGGCTCTTTTTTTTCCTGCAGGTTTGGTCTAGAATGTTTGAGAACTACTGCGTATATCCCTCCCACACGCACCAGTGGCTACGTGGGCAAAGGCGTCAGGTCTGGTACGCCTGTGACGGAGAGCTTGGGGCTAGAGTCAGAGGCGGAATCAGAATATTTTCATAGGGGAGGTCTGAGTTATAATCAACACACTTTTTTAGTTTCTGAGAGTCTTTTTTACGTATCCGGGCTATACACACTTTAATTGCACTAATAATGTAGAGAAAAATGCAGGTAAGTTTATAGTAAAAAGTACCCACATATGCATGAAATGGGAAACTATTTGGGAAGAATTACCTTGAATGTTGAAAGAAGCAAGGTCTTATAAGATTTAATCTGTGTTTTTTTTTAATAAAAATGAAACATATAAACAGTATGTTGTATTAATTATATCTAATTACCACATGGTGGAACTGACTCTTTGGGTCTTCTTCCCCCTCCCCTTACCCCATTGAATCCACGCCTGACTAGGATATCGGCCGGGTCTGCAGAGCGTGTTATTTCCAAATTAGATTTCCACTCTCCCTCCACGCAAATGCTGTCCTCTAGATCCTATTTTCTCTTCCCGCTCCTTTAGTGTAAATATCTGGATAATCCGAACGAGTATAAGGCATGACGCACAAATTAAAAAACTAAAAAATCGAAGGAAATAGTACCCGTGAAGGGAGCGTTTAAAACCACTTGGGAAATAACACCCCCAATACACAAAGCTGGTATTCGAACCCAGACTTACCTGTCTCGGCAAACAAGACTGGACAAACTTGACGTTTAGTCCGCGTGTCTACTGATGAGTGTGAAAAAATAATAATTTTAGTTTGAAGAGTTTAAGTGCGTCTTTTAATTTTGACCATGAGGGACTTTGTTTTTTTAAATTATTTTATCTTTTGTTCGAGCTGTTTATGTTTCGTGATCGAAGCAACTAATTAGTAATTCACCTGGTATCGTTCTTTGCGCGCGCAAACTATGTTCAATGGCCCGAGTCTCAAGGTCAGCCATCCCGCCTGCGGACTTCTGTTGAGATTCTTTGTCACCTTTTGTTCTTTCATTTGTTATTTTTCTTTCGGACGACTACCGAATGGCGAATCAGAGAAGGAAGGCTCTTCTTTTGTTTGTAGATCTTCCACAGCTAAAGGAATAGCCCACATTTTTAACAATAACTTCAATATTTGTATTTATATAATTTGGTACATCTATCGGATACTTGAGCACTTATCTTATTAATGTTGTGAAGTGGTTTTCAACCTTTACAGTAGCACATACTATCTATCTCATTCTTCAACACTTATCCCATGTAAGCAAGCATACTCCAAAAGTTGAATCCAAATCTTGAGGTGGGGGTGTAGGGAACGCGAGAAAGTGTTTTTACATTTTTTTATACAAAAACTTTTTTTTGGTTAAATTAAATCAAGTATTTCTCAAGTAGACATACAGAGCTTAACTTAAAGTGCTTCAGGATTTTATTGTGATATTGCCCTGTGATTGAGCACCAATTATAGCGATATCGGGTTTTACGATGACGACGACGTGAACATACCTTACTGCGCACTTGTACACTGTTATGTGATCTAATTATTTCTGATTTTATTCTTATAAAATGAGTAAGACTTTCAATGTTGCACACGATTTATTTAAATGATTACACCTTTGGCACTGAAGATATTATATTAAGTGATACAGTTTTTGCTAAATTATAGATTGTTTTTCTGTGCTTTTACTCTTTAATATATTACTGTGTACTCTATGGATTTAAATTACTAGCACTGTGTGTATTCATACGCACAAGCGGCTTATATATGACCTACCCCATGCTTCTTGGACTCATTGTCAGCAGTGTTAAAACTAACTAATAGAAAAGTTCCTGGCAATCTGATGTTGTGAAAGCTGGCTTCCTATTGGGTGGAGGGTGCCAGCGTGTCACAAAATCTTTCTAATACAACGGAGTTGATATTTTAAAGAAAAAAATTTTTTTTGAAGCGCAATACATTGACAATATTTTTGAAAACGCGTGATTTTCCATGGATGAAGTATTAAAAGGAAATTTTACATACAGTTCTTTAAAGAAAAATACACTTCATCCATGACTTTTTGAATATATGAGAGGGGTACAAAACAGAATCATTACAAACTTTCTTCCCACGGTGATAGCAACAGTTCTTGAATATCTATCAAGGGTGTCCTAGAATTTAATGACAACTTTTTATTTTCAATTAAAAAGTTTCTCATCTAACGGTACGGAACAGAGTGCAGGCCGATTCAGATTCCGATTCCGAAAACCGGCGCGAGAATGAATCTGTGTTGTGCAATGGGAGTGGTCATAGTGGCGGCAGGTGACTGAATGCGCGCGCAGAGGACTGAGCCAGATAGTTTACCGGAATGAATATTCCATTCCGGTTTCCGATTCAGTTTGGTATCGGCGTACACGTGGTGGTGTTGTTTTAACTGGTTGTTTAAACTCACTAGTTTTTGTGTACATTTTTGATGGATGCACAGTAAAATTACTAAAAAAAAACCCCACTGCAATCAGTTTATAAGAGTTTTAATCAATTAAATTTAAGTAAAATTAGGTTATGATTATTTTAAAGTAATGAATTAAACTTAGGATATACATCAACGTATAAGATCATGAAACCGCATATACGGGTTTAATTATTTTTAAATAACATATTCAAATAAATTTTAATGCGAGGGCGGCTGAATTTTATGATTTAAATAATCGCTATTTTCATGAAATATGAGATTTGGGCTAAGGCTACACTTAATAGCAGCCTTGAAAGATTTATGATTATTTTCAACTTTCAAAGGGCTGTAATAAAGTAGCTGTTAAAACTGTTTTATGATGATTATGTTTGAGTTATTCACTAAAGTTTTCACGCCTGGTTATTTTATAAATGTAGCCTATATTTTATTTCTAAGGGCTTTCTTGTTCTTAAGAAATGTTGCTTGGCAGTCAAAACGATTATGAATTTTCAAGTAGTCATTTCTTAGCGTGTTTATATTCTTGAGTGAAATTGTGGCTATAACTTTAAATTATTTCACTTTGGGAAATACAGAAAGTCTCAATAGAGTTCATTGATCGTTCGTTCCTGAGATGTGTTCAACAAGTTTAGTTTATATATTGTGTTTAATTTAAATACAAATAGATATTAAGGTCATTCAACAAACAACATTTTATTACACGCTTTTATCCAGTATATTATAACTATAAGCTATAAATAGTGATTCAATGATTTAAAATAATTACTAATCACGAATTATAAGGGTCAAAGTTGCTATTTCATCCTTTTCATGTATCATTGTTCAAGACGTTGCCTACTTGTGACGTCACGGCTAGTCAAGATAGGAATTTCCCATGTTAGTGAATTTACGTTGATTTCAACGAGTTTTGAAAGAATAATAATAATAATGTTTACCACCGCGTCTTACTGCCCGTTCGGGTTATACGCTTAAGTACTAATTACGCTAATGGATTAGGAATTGGGAAGGTTGAATTTAGAGAAGTGAACCCGCATTTGCGTGGAGGGAGAGTGGAAAACTATTTAGGAAAAAGCACCACAAGTTCACCCGACCGAGATTCGAACCTCGATCTCCCCGTCCTAGGCGGTCGAGCTCAACACGACTAGCGTGTTAGCCAACCACGCCACCGAGGCGGGTCGAGTTTTGAAAGATTTAACGTTGAAACAAAAACCATACATTCTTAAATAATTCTAATAATAGTTCTACTGTGTCACAACATTATTATTTTTATCTTTAAGTAGTTCTTTTTATAAACGTATTTTTCATAAGAGATCTAAAACTTAGGATATTTGTCTTGGTTACTAAAGTTGCCAGTAGAAATAATCCTGCCAGGATGTATTTTAAAAATGTCCGTGATAGCTTATTCCCATCTAAAATAAGAACCAATAAGAACGTAAAATTAAAAAGCAAGTTAATGTTTTCAAGGTGCAAATAGCATAGTGACTGTGTAAACTCGTCAGAGGAAGAGGGGAAGGGTTATCAAGAGGCCTCGCAGGGTGAACTACTTGTGTTATTCCCTATCCTTCTATTTCATACTTTGGTAATTTGCTTAAAAGGAGAGTGGAAAACCATTTAGGAAATGTCACCACAACATACTCGGCTGAGATTCGGATCATGGCTTCCTCACCACAGGTAAACCAGTTTAGACTAAATTAACGCCATTTTTCCACTTTCCAAATAGCATGAGATGTGAAAAGCCGCACATATAGTAGCTTAACTCATAAAAAACTGCTATGTATAATCCAATTTTCATAGAAAGACAGCTATAAAAAGTGTCTAGATCTATTTTTAACGTTTTCATATGTCAAGGCATATTACCTGTAGCTGTATGTTTTGATAGATAATATCAATCAATACCTTTCAAATAAACGGTAAGATGTGATCAATATTGATTACAAAAGTATTGTATTCTATAAAGGTTTCTTACTATGAAAATTTGACTGGACACTTACTTTTCATACGCGCACAAAATAATGTTGCGTAACAAGAACTCAATACTAACCTTACCCGCCTCGGTGGCGTAGTTGGCTAACGCGCCAGTCGTGTTGAGCTCGACCTCGAGGACGGGGAGATCGAGGTTCGAATCTCGGTCGGGTGAACTGGGGGTGGTTTTTCCTAAATGGTTTTCCACTCTCCCTCCACGCAAATGCGGGTTCACTTCCTCTAAATTCAACCCTCCCAATTCCTAATCCATTAGCGTAATTAGTACTTAAGCGTATAACCCGAACGGGTAGTAAGACGCGGTGCTAAAAAAAAAAACTAACCTTAGTCCCTTATTGTTCTTTCTGCTTTCAATCGCTCTCTACCATTCCCAGCGGTATTAGGTTACCTAATTAATGAACGCTCACTTTATTGCAAAAAGCCCTAACCAGAAAAGAGTAAGTACTAAAATGTATTGAAAAACGAATGATTAAATACACTTGAATATGAATAAATATGATTAATCAATTACAGAGCAAACTTTTATTACTGCCCGATATTTTTGCTAATAATTGTACTAGTTGCGTGGTTTTCAAACAAAATTGTGTTCTAGTATAATTATTAAAAATGCAATTTAAATTTAATTAGATTGTTTAAAAAAAAAAGTTGCATCGGCCGGGAATCGAACCCGGGCCGCCCGCGTGGCAGGCGAGCATTCTACCACTGAACCACCGATGCTTGTATTAGCTTGTGAAATTATTTCTATTTATGAATAATTTAATAATTGTTAAATATGTTTATTTCTTACCCAATATGATAATTATTGCTTCTCCTCTTATTGTGAGTGATACAAACCATAAATTAGATGAATTGTCTGTTCTAGAATTGAATTAATTTGTATGTCGTGTGCCAATACTTACAGTCGATTCTGAAATTAAGTTTAGAATCCACCAAATTATTATTAATTTCAATTTCAATTTCAATTTCATTTATTATAGTCCTGGCCAACAGTCGTAAGACCTATAACAAGCCAGTACTGAAAAGTACACAAGTACCATACAAATACATATACTCACCACAATAATGATAATAATAAGAAGAAGAAGAAGAAGAAAAAGAAGAAGAAAACCACCTTCCATCATGTTAAAAAAAATAACATTTTTTTAATTTTTTAAGATCCTCTTAACGTATATTTAAAGTTGATAAAATTTCACGTTAGCCACTTTTTCTATTTAATTGTGTCTTCCAAATGATTGATCACACCGACCTTAATTCAACATGTACGATTACGGAACATTGTGGAATAAGCCTAACACACTCAAATCAAGTGCCCCAGTTTCACAAATAGCTTTTTATTTGGCCATGCTGGGAATCGAATTAACTCACTAAGGGGCCATCAGTAGACCACGTGACGCTGTTGAAAGCAGGTAAGGGAGGAACTCTAATGTCTACATGTCGTTACATGAGGGCTGGAAAGGGAATACACAACAGATCTTATATTTAAATTCTAATGTTGAAAAAATTATATTATTGTTCATTTTCCAACGATGGTAAACAAACTTATAAATAACTTACGATACTGAGTTGTATTAAGATCGTTCATCATAGCAGGCCCAACTCAGTTCCAGGCTCGCGCGAGGTTTGGGAGTAAAAGGGAAAAGTAAATACCTACGATATGCCAGAAATGTGTGCAGTGCATTCGTATTTGAATGATTACTCGACATTTTCCGTGGTGACGATGGGGGACAAAGCGACAAAGTTTATTGCTAATAACTAAAGTACGTCCCTATTATGACAGAATGAAGATTTGTGCACAGCGCTTATCTGTGAAGTGATTCTAGAATGGTCAAAAACGGGCTTTTCGATGCAGTCTCTATTCGAATATAATTTAATATTTCAACAATGTTCAGTATTAGGAACTTCTATCAACTCTTAATCTCCATTGATGTTTAATCAGAAATGATCCACGTGCAATAGTGTTGGTGTAAATTTACAATATCTAGCCGACTGTATCACAGAGATGACTGACATGAGATGCAAGCTCTTAAATCTGAGTTCCTCTTTTAGTGTCACAAAAACTTCTCTTTGAAATAATGGCATTCACTTTTTGATGTGAAAAGTTACGTAACACCGGTTGGAGGAGGAAGTGGGGGGGGGGGGGATGTTTACTTTGTGTTACATGGGGGAAGGGAGCATAAAAAAAAAAGGTAAGAAAAAAGCGTTTTATTTCGCACATTAGTGTCCAAGAGTGATTACTGCTTAAGTGCGCCAAGCTAAGATGCAACCCACCTTACAAGATTGTTTTGAAATCACTAAGCAGGCAACGTCGTTATTGGCTAAGATACTAACCTTGATCTTCTCATCACCGGGAAAACAATACCATAAGATACCCACCGACGTGGATTTGATGGAAGCTCAACTTTATTAGTTTAACGTGATATTTTAATGAATGAAATATTAAATCGGAATACTTTGAAGGTTAAATGAACTGGAAGGAGATAATTGAGCTCATAACAAGGAGCCCATAACATTTGAAGATGAGAGAACCTCGAATAAGTGCGGCCGGACACCCTCTTCTACGAGGGTCGTTTCGGAAGGGTTGTAAAACTCAAAATGACTCGAGCCACAAGTTCCCACCTTCATAGACCCCTACCGCCCTTAACCCCACAGCTTTCCCCCCTCTCACTCTTAAGGCAGTTATAGCTGCTATCAAATCTACCCTCGCTCGGCCCGACCACGTCAGCGTCAGAAAATTCCCCACTGGGACATTCTAAAGTATATTTTAGAGGAATAACTTTTGAAGTAAAATAAATATGTCGGGGGCTGATCAGAGTTAACAAACAACACATTAAAGAAAGGAACAATATAATTACTGTATACTATTTTGTCGCTAAATAAATCATATGAATAAATATGTAAAATATTACAATATGTGATTTGAATTTAATATGTCTCCCCTCCTCAACCTCCCCCCTACGTATAAATTATAATTTAATAATTTTCGTATATTCTATATTTACGTTTGTGAATGTGTGGAATGCCAGGCCTCCACCGTGGTTCGGATCCCACGTTAAACTGTAGGTCCTCCATTTTATCTCACAATCACCCTACCATTACACATTAGCGTAAGTGCGTACAACCCGAACGGGTAGTAAGACGCGGTGCTAATAATAATAATAATAATAATAATAATAATAATAATAATAATAATAATAATAATAATAATAATAATATATTTACGCTATTGCGGATAAACTACCACTTCACCTACCTACTCATTTTCCCCTTAGGTTAAATCATAAAATAAGCATTGTGTTAAACGTAATAAACTAGAACCTTTTAATCTGAACTTAATGGGAACTAACTAAGCTTGTTCGAATTAGCGAAAATTTGTACTAAGCGGATAGTACAGGGATAAAGCATTTTAACGAATTTCAAATTACAGTTGAATGATTTTAATCAAATTTTCGTTTATTTAACTAATGTATAACACGTAATATATATTATAATTATTTTTAGTTACAGGACAACACTGTGTTGGTTACAACATGTAAATACTAAGCAAATTTTACTAGCAGATTATTACAACTATTCTCTTTTAAATTTTAGCTTGTAAACCGTCAAAATACATTTAATTTGACTTAATTTTTTTATCTCGTTTTCCGAAAACTTCTCTGGTTTATGCAGAATTTTGGACTACCGGGTTTCGGTCTAACGTGGTTTTACTATAATATTTAAAAAAATTTACTAAAATGTGCTCTTACAGAATACGCATTTACCGATAATAAAGATTATTATATTTTTAAATAAAATATTTCAGGTCTTGAAGGTTTTATACTATACGAGCTGAAGAACTCGACCTTGCCCGGGAGAAATGTTTTTAGTTTAGTTATTGTACTGTACAATCAAAGTAGTTTTAAAGCTAGTCATTTAAAATTCCTGCTTCGAGATACACATATTCGTTCACGGGGGATAGTAATTTTTAAAATTGCAGGATACTGGGTGCGGTAGATATCGCACAGTGCTCATGACAAACAAACATTATTTTCTTATCATTATATAATATTTATTTTGGCATATAACTAAGCTAATCAACTATTTCCCTTGCAAGCACTCTTTCTCTCCAGTATTTAAAAATTAGTTTGGTAATATTGGTTTATGTATATAAAAAAAATAATACCTTGGACTCCATGTAGTTTTTATAGGGCATTCAAAAATGCTTTATAATTTGTGATTCCATTCTCCCTAAAAAAAATGTTAAATCCATTACTGTTTCCAGCTTGTGGCCTGGGTCAGTTTTTTATTCAAGCAATATATGTTGCTAGGCCTGTCGTAGCTTCATATGCCTTATAATCTATCCTGAGGACAGGCACAACATCCAGTCCCCGACTGTTAATTTATCAATTTGAGAGGGCACTCCATATTTTCATAAATTATGCATTTTCAGTCCTACCGGAAATCGAACCCGGGCCCTTAGCTTAATAGGCAGACACGCCGCCAACGGAGCTAAGGTAAGTTGGACATTCTCTCTAAGTTATTAAATGTTACCCGCCTCGGTGGCGTAGTTGGCTAACGCGCTAGTCACGTTGAGCTCGACCGCCGAGGACGGGGAGATCGAGGTTCGAATCTCGGTCGGGTGAACTGGGGGTGGTTTTTCCTAAATGGTGTTCCACTCTCCCTCCACGCAAATGCGGGTTCACTTCCTCAAAAATTCAACCCTCCCAATTCCTAATCCATTAAAGTAATTAGTACTTAAGCGTATAACCCGAACGGGTAGTAAGACGCGGTGCTAAATATTATTATTATTATTATTATTATTATTAAATGTTATTCCTTTATTAGGACAAGTTTATTAAGTATTTATTCCAACAAGTAGGATTATAAAGTTCAATTAAGAAGATATGCATCCGCATTATCGTGGAGATTTAAGGGCAAAACCACAAGTAATAAAATCCAAAGGGTGAATCACCTCCAGTTCACCCAGCCGAGATTCAAGCCTGACGCCTTAAGCCATATGACCAATAGTGAGGGTATTAAGCTTAATCGAAATCGACATTTTAGAGAAAATTATAATTTATATTTGAAGCTGTCAAAAGAATCGCTAAAACCCCCACAGCTTTTTTTGATGCATTTGGATTATGCAATATTTTTTGTAGCTTTTTTATTTATTTTTATAAATAAGAATAAATGCAATCCATCTATTATTATTATTATTATTATTATTATTATTATTATTATTATTACTATTATTAGACGTCTAACTTATTATTACGTTCAGAATAAGTGCTATCGTGGATTAATGTATGAGAAGTGGAGGGTAGTTTTTTATGAAGTGCAGCCGCACTCACGCGGAATAGGTAAAAAAAAGTACAATCTATAGACAACTTTTAGAAAACTATTCTCAATACACCCAATACAGATTCGAGACTTAACCTCTTCCACCACCAGTAATAAGTCTATTGCGAGCCTGACGCTTTAGACCGCGTGACAATCGGTGAAAAGGCGTCACCCTCGTGTTTGACTGGCGTGAGGATTAGGGCTCAAATCCCGGTCGGATCTATTGAGAGTGATTTTTCCCCAATCTCCTTCCACGAAAATGCGGATAGATAACCCCTAAAATGTTTCTTCATCCTCCATACCCCATAACGGTAATTTATTTAGCTCCGTGTCTTACTACCCGTTCGTGCTATACGCTTATGTACTAATTGGGCTAATTATTTTAGGGATTAGGGAGGTAATATTTTATAGAAAGTGTACCCGCATTTGCGTGGAGGGAGAGTGGAAAACAATTTTAGGAGGAAAAACTCTCAGAACATCCGACTGAAACTCGAACTTCGATTTCCCCGTCATCGGCAGTCTAGTCTACTGCAAGAGTAGCGCGTTAGATCACGCGGCCACTGAAGCGTGTATTAGGGTATTTATCAAATATGTGTATAATCTGAACAGGTAGTAAGACGTGGTGATAAAAAAAATCGCATTAATAGAGTATTAATACCAGGGTGTAAATTATTTCAAAAGGATTAGAAAATATGATAAAATGTATAGGCGTTAAAGGGCTAAAGGGACTATAAGGGATGTCAATTATTAAAAAGGGTTGGACAATATGATAAAATGTATAGGCGTTAAAGGGCTAAAGGACTATAAGGGATGTCAATTATTAAAAAGGGTTGGACAATATGATAAAATGTATAGGCGTTAAAGGGCTAAAGGGACTATAAGGGATGTCAATTATTAAAAAGGGTTAGACAATATGATAAAATTTATAGGCGTTAAAAGGCTAAAGGATTATAAGGAATGAAAATTATTTAAAAATGCTAGAAAATATTATACAAGGTATAGGCGCTAAACGGCTAAAGGAACTATAAGGGATGTACATTATTTAAAAGGGCTAGAAAATATGATAAAATGTATAGGCGCTAAACGGCTAAAGGAACTATAAGGGATGTAAATTATTTAAAAGGGCTAGAAAATATAATAAAATTTATAGACGTTAAATGGCTAAAGGAACTATAAGGGATGTAAATTATTTAAAAGGGCTAGAAAATATAATAAAATTTATAGACGTTAAATGGCTAAAGGAACTATAAGGGATGTAAATTATTAAAAAGGGTTAGAAAATATAATAAAATGTATAGGCGTTAAACTGCTAAAGGAACTATAAGGGCACACATTGTTACACTCTAAAATCCGCTTTTTTTTACTATAGAATTGGAAATACATCAGATGTACGACTTTATTTCATCATCACGTCACTCACTTTTATACGACGAAGTCTACATATAGCGCGATAGTTGTAAAAAAAAGAAAAAAAGACGATTCAAAGATCCCAGATGGGTAGCGGTAAATGAATCGCAGAACGAACGGGACATCGGACACTTGTGATCTTTACGGAAGTAAGATAGGACAAAGAGGGAAGATGCGCGCACACCTGCCGATACTAGGGCGCGCAGGCGCACATTTCACCGATAAAAAAACAAAAAAACACCCAGACACTTGCCACGGCCACGAACTGGGGGCTTCTGGGTCAATAACGGGGAACTTAAGGGAGGGGTTGGCTGTAGACGCGGAGGTGGAAGGAAAGGGGGGAAGAAAGGGCAAGGCTTTCCACCAAGGGTGGCTAACGTGGACGGTACCTAAAGGTCAAAAACTGCAAACTGAATTAGTTAATTGATCCTCTCTGGAAAACGGACTGATAAAATTTAAAGAATATGAAGTAAACTGTAAACAATAATAATAAAAGGGTTGATATATAAATACTGACATGAAGGCCTACATTCTGTCAGCCCCAAAACAAATTAAAACATACTCTCACCTTCTTACATAAACCACTCACAAGTTTAATTAAATTACCTCATGGTTGATTATAATAAAAGTTTTACTTTACCTTCGTGATACGACGACTCGTGCACCCATTTTATCCACCCTTGGCTTAGAGTATTGATCAACCCTTGGTGGCAGGAAGGCCTATATAGCCGCCTCTCTCGCCGGACCTAGTTTTGTGCGAGGGTGGGATCTCGCTATCTCTCTTTAACGTTATCTTTCTCTTCTCTCTCTCTCTCGCTTTCAACCCTGTTCCTCTCCTACTTTCGTTACATCGATGCGGCCCACCTCTTGGCCTCACGAGTACACCTCGTGTCAAAAGAGTTCAGTACTTTACAGTGTATGTCGAGGTATCGTGTAGTTATGATAGTGTGGAAAAGAGGGCTCTGGATCGCTTGGAATTTAAAAAAATCAAAATGGCGTCGCTCTTTTTTTTACTAATTACACTATAGATGTGCAATGACTGTCAAATAATTTAGAGCTATGTATGGAAATGGTTACCATGACAACGACAACTAGATTTGTGTGTGGCTATTATTACAATGGCAACAAATACCAATTACACTAGAGCAATGATGGTAACCATGACAATGATTAACAATGAAACTAGAGCAAATGATGGTAACAATGACAATGACTACCCATAACACTAGAGCAATGATGGTAACCATGACAATGATTAACAATGAAACTAGAGCAATGATGTAACATGACAATGACTATCCATAACACTAGAGCAATGATGGTAACAATGACAATGATTAACAATGAAACTAGAGCAATGATGGTAACAATGACAACGACTATCAACTATAGTAGTTTTTTTAGCACCACGTCTTACCACCCGTTTAGGTTATCCGCTTATGTATTATTTACGCTAATGTTTTTAGGGATTAGGGAGACTATATTTATAGGAAGTGTACTAGCATTTGTGTGGAGGGAGAGTGGAAAACAAATTTTTTTAAAACCTCCCTCAGAACACCCGACCAAGATTCAAACCTCGATCTTCCCGTCTTAGGCAGTCTAGTCTACTGTGAGAGTAGCGCGTTAGATCATGCGGCCACCTGAATGGGCTATACAGGGTGTCTAACTCTCTTTCGGACCCTTAGTGCTTCTTATACACCAATTACGCCCATTAGTTTAAAAGTTATAAGGGAACCTCAGGGGCCGAGAGTGAGTGAAACATCTTGTAGTGGAGCTGTGTTTGATAATAGTTAGAAATAATAGTTCCAATCAGGATCAGCTTAATACACGAGCTAAGACTTCAACCTTATACGCATTTCAATTCACAAATCTGAAGCATATTCAGTCTCAGTTGCGGCATCACGGGCGTGGAGTGGGCTTTTCCCCCTCCCCCCTTACACACACACACACACACACACACACACACACACACACACACCCCACACACACACACACACACACACACACACACACACACAGTAAGTAATTTGACTGAGTTGGCTACAACTTCACTCAAATGTAATATTATTTCTAGGTGAATCTAGTGCTTAATGTTTTTGTAAACATATAACTGTTTACACACAAATGGGGAGTAATTATTGTATGAATGAAGGAATTAATGAATTTAATTTCACTATTACTTTTAAAATTTAGTTACTATTGTTATTATAAGCTTGTTTAGTTTATGTTTTGGACAAACTAGCCTTAACTTCGCCCAAATGTATCAAAATAAATACAATAAATATATTATCTTAGCATTGCGTCTTACTACCCGTTCGGTTTTTCCGCTTATGTACAAATTACGCTAATGGTTTTAGGGATTAGGAAGGCTATGTTTATTTGCACATTTGCGTGGAGGTAAAGTGGAAAACCACTTTGGAAAAAACCACCCTCAGTACACCCGACAGAGATTCGAACCTCGATCTCCCCGTCATCGGCAGTCTGGTCTAATACGAGAGTAGCATGTTAGACCACGCGGCCACAGAAGCGGGTAAATGGATGATTAAATACCATTCACAATAACATTATGTATGCTGATTCTACCATGACATCATCTAACAATTACAATAGAGCCTGGTTAATTGGAAGACCTTGGTTAATTGGAAGAGAAGGCTAACGACTCAACTTCGCGAGATAAATAAATACCACTTTAAGACCTATGTATGATGACGGTTACGTTGAGAATGACTTCCAGCTTGTAAAATTATGTATTAAAATAACTTACAGAGTTAGTGGCTACCGTGACAACTATAAATAACACTATAGATGTGTATAACAATGGATATCACGACAATAACTACCGATTACAGATATGTGTATAGCAACGGCTATAGTGAAAATAACTATTTAGACTAGTAAATCGTAGTATGTCGTTATTTTGTTTTTTTAAAAAGGGGGTTGGAATCATATTTCAAAAACAATTATGAACTTAACTATATATACTTAAACCACCATTGTAAGGACCTTATCTGGCCACATGGTCTAAGGTGTCACTTTCACAATAGACTAGATTGCCGAAGATAGGAAGATCGGGGTTTGAATTATAGTTGGGTGTATAGAGTTTTTGTTCAAAAATGGGTTTTCCACTGTCCTTTCACGCAAATGTGAGCACACTTGCCCTAAATGCATCCCTCCTCATCCCTAAATTATTACTGTAATTAGTACGTATGCGTATAACCTTAACAGGTAGTAAGACGTGGTGTTAAAAATAAGAACCCTATCTGACAGGTTCAAAACTATTTGACATATCTGCCGTCGTACATTCAGATGCTAAAAGCCCTTTCTACAGACTCCGTATCCGTAGATCCGTAAGTCCATGATCCTCGGTCCTTAGAAATTCTATTCGCGTCCACACCATCCGTATCCTTAATTACGTGACCGTGCCAACCAATGAGATCGTTAGAAACTTCATCCAATAAAACTTTTCGAAAGAAAATTGTCTACAGTAAGGAGCAACCGCCATGATGTCAGCTGATCGTTAAAAGAATCTAAAACAACTTTTTAAAAAGACTTCCAGGGTATACTTGAATTGGAGGTTAAGTACAGTCACAATACATTTATTTATAACACAATATAAACTATCAAACTTAGCAACATATCTTTTTGCTACCATTGGTGATTTTATATAGATGCTTACGCACATATTTCCTTAACTGTGATTGATAGTCCGTATAAATTAGTCCTTATAAAGTTAAAGTTAGCCAACTTCTAAGGTGTACAGACCAGTGTAAGGATATGGATAAGGACTCTGTAGACAGAACAATCTCATATTGTGGCATATGGACCACGGACTACGGATACGAAGTATGTATTTTATTTATTACCGCGTCTTACTACCCGTTCGGGTTATACGCTTATGTACTAATTACGCTAATGGGTTAGGCATTGGGAAGGTTGAATTTAGATGAAGTTAACCCGAACTTGCGTGGAGGGAGAGTGGAAAACCATTTAGGAAAAACCACCCCAGTTCACCAGAGTGAGATTCAAACCTAGATCTCCCCGTCTTCTGCAGTCTAGCTCAACATGAAACTAGTGCGTTAGCTAACTACGCACCGAGGCGGGTCGGAGTATGTAGATGAGGCTTTAACCATGTCTTCTGAAGCTGTCACGTTTTATTAGGCTGGTTTTAAAGATATAACATTGAACAAAATATCATAAATTCTTAATTAATTTAAAAAATTGACTTAGAGTGTATTTTTTTAAAATATTTAAGTAGCTTTATCGAATACATATTTATTTAAATCGTCTACAGCTCAGGCTATTTGTTTTATTCATGCAAATTGCGTGTAGGAATCTTACTGCCAGGTTGTAGATTAAAAAAGGTCTGTGATAGCATATTTCTATCTAGAATAGGATCCAAGATAAAGGTAATTTTGAAATTAAAGTCTATGTTGTCCAGGAGCAAATAGTATAGAGACGGTGTAAGCTCGTCAGAAGAAGAGGGGAAGTGTTATCAGTAGATAAACAAGAGGTCTCTAGGGGTGAAATGTACATTTTCTTCCCTCTCTTTCTATATCTTACATTGGTATCTAAGTGCGATAGTGCTTTGGTGCATCAAGTTAAGATGCAACCCGCTTCGCAAAATAGCTTCTAAGTCACCAACAAGGCAGGCACCGTCGTTAAGGTGAGGTGGAAGGGGACAAGAGAAAAGGCTAATTATTTTGCAGTTTTTTATAGCAAAACATTTCTTTGTACAAAATAAATAAAATATTTCTCCAGTAGCAACGTTTAGTTTAATTCTCTCCACATGGCGATAATAACAGTTGTGGAATATCTGTCAAAGATGTCCTGGAATTTAATCACAAATTTTTATCATTTAAAACGTTTCTCACCTAATGCCACCATGCTCGTGACAGATATTCAACAACTGTTATTATCGCCATTGAAAAATTAATCTAAACGTTGCTCTGGGCAATATTTTATTTATTTTGGCAATAATTTATTTATTTGCATAAAAATAAATAAACTTTTTGCTAGAAGAGCTGCAAAAACACAGACATTTTTTGGCGTCACCTACATCTGCCCCCCCCCCCCCTTAAAACGTGGCACTTGTCGGTGAGTAGTCCAAAGGTTTGGACCTACATTGCACTTGGTCGCGTTTGAGGATAGGACAGTGTTTTAAGGCTGTATAAAAAAATGGAGGTCCGAATGTTCGCTGATTCCCCATTCAACCTGAATTAATCATTCGTACACTGGGAGAATGGTTGGCTTCCGACCGACTAGACCATAAATAAGACCATTAGTCTTGACCAGAGGAAGATCGAGGCATTTTACTTAACTGATCCGACCACAGGCTGGAAAACAGTTGATTATGATGATGATGACGAACCTTGGCCCAGCTGAATGATGCTTGTTTTCACACGCAATCTTTACAGTGGTTTTACTACTCTCTTCACGCTAATGTGGGTACATTTCTTCGAAGATACCCTCCCAATTCCTAGCCTCTGAGCAACATACTAACTAACCAATAATTTAAAAATAAATATGGTATGTCGAGATTATTTTCTAACTCTAACTAAAATGACCTATTATGTGTGTAAAGTATAAGAAAACTCGTGCTGATGTTTTATGATTTATAATACATACAATTTTCAGGAGAATGTATGAATCGTTTGAAAATTTAAATCTCTTAATAAATACATTGCCTACTATTGTTTTAAATAAATTATGGGCGTATTTAAATATACACTCCTTTAATCCTGAAATGTAGTTAGGTCTCTCCTTGAATGATTATATTATGCCCTATCTTATACAGAGACGTAGGCAGGATTGCGAATTGGGGGGAGGGGCTTGAGGGGGTGCTTGGGGGGGAGTTCCTCCCAACCACGTACTAAATTTACCACTATCCCTTTGCATCCCGGTGTAGACATATGGAGGGCTAATTTTTTTAATGTTTTCTTTTTATATTTAAAAATACCAATGCCAGACGTATTAAAAAGAATTTTCAAATTATTATATTAACAAAAAAATTTTTTTATATCATAGATTTTAAAATAAATTTTAAAAAAAATTCTTAGAAAAACTTTAGCTATTTTGGGCTGGAAATGGTTTATTAAATACACTTTGACGCTTTTTTTGGAAGGTTTTTAAATAGTATTTGTTGACTTGATAATTTAAATGTTTACTTTTTTGAACATGTCGTTAACATTTAAAAAATCTAACAACGATTAATAAGTAGGCCTAACTTAAAATTGGCTTAACCATCACATCACATCAATGTACCAAAACATCACTGATTATTTAGAGATAAATATGGGTACTATTACTATTTTAGCAAAATATATATTTTTGTACAGATGGCTAAATAGGTTATGCTTAATATAATGTTCGAAAACAAGTCTTTCAGCAGGTACTATATCAGACGGATCAAATTCTATTAATTGAACACGTGTACACACTTTATTTATTGAAGACAATGTGAAACATCGGAAGAACACTAATTCGACCAGCAACAATGAGTTACCCGCCTCTGTGGCGTAGTTGGCTAACGCGCTAGTCGTGTTGAGCTAGGCCGCCGAGGACGGGGAGATCGAGGTTCGAATCTCGGTCGGGTGAACTGGGGATGGTTTTTCCTAAATAGTTTTCCACTCTCCCTCCATGCAAGTGTGGCTTCACTTCCTCAAAATTCAACCTTCCCAATTCCTAACCCACTAGCGTAATTAGTACTTAAATGTGTAACCCGAACGGGTAGTAAGACGTGGTGCTAAATATTAATATATAACAATGAGTTAAACTAAAAATAAATTCACAGCAATCTTTTTCAAATTACTGTTTATCATAAAAACGAGAGAAACTCTTGAGTGCTGTGAGACATAAGCATACTAAGACACACTACCAGTGAAAGAGGGGTAGTAAAAGTTGTTTTTAGCACCGCGTCTTACTAACCGTTCGGGCTATACGCTTTAATAATACAAGTTAGTCCACTCCTATGAAATAAATACTTATGGTAATAAATATAGAGGCTATTTCTAATCATCTGATATTTTCTTTGGTCACAATGTTTAACTGGTTATAGATTCCCCCTCCACCGCATTTTATTCTCTCTTCAGATCTGTATAGTTCTCAGGGCATCCTCTAACTACGGTGGGGGGGCCTCAAGGGCCCCTCTAAGCTCTCACGTGTGTACGCTACTGATCTTATAACAGCGACACCACAGTGGAATCGTTTAAGATAAGTTTGCTGCGTTTCAGGGTGAACAGAGTGTACTTGCTCATGATCTCAAAAGTGCTATAATTTGGAAATGTTTAGAATCTCGGTGGTATTGAAATTTATTCTTCACGAAGTGACATGTAAGAGCGATATAGTGTGTGGTCCCAGGTGCTAACAGGTATTATTATTATTATTATTATTATTATTATTATTTATGTGCTCATATCCCTCCGTCTAACTGCCCTTCCGGTCTAACCACATATTTTACCCTTCTATGTAAAGGATGAGGAGGGTAAAATTTAAAAGAAATGCGCCTGTAATTTCCAGGAAGGGAGAGTTGGAAATCATGAGGGAACATCGATCCTCAATTTGTCAACCCGGGATTTTAACCCTGGTCTCTAGGAGCAGCAAACAAGACAATACTAGACGGATGCCTTTGTTTTACTGACTGTACCAAGATTTTTAAATACTAAATATTTAGCTATCAGCGTTTTTGATTTTATTATCGATTAATTTTCAAACCATTTATATATTTTTATTTAAAAAAGAAGGTAAATGATAAAAATTGCCCAATAAAGATGCTGGAAAAATGACATATTAAATAAATGGTACGGCGCACCGCACAGACTTTCTCTCTCTTTCTATAAACTCGTAAGATTTCTGAACGGAATAATGTACATTGTATCATCACCACTCCACATAAGAACACGCATAAAATAATATACAATAATATAGAATCAATGAGAAAAGAGGCGCATCTTTGTCCACCTAAGAGCATTTCAAACAGTTTAATGTCTTCCAAAAGGGTCAACACTTCGTATTAAAATTTCGATTCTGGTTAAAGTTTTAACATTTTATAAGGTGTTGCAGATCTTCAAGTCATCGCATTGATATTTAATTATTCATTTATACATTTTGACCAATAAAAAATGTAAATATTGACTATTGAGTCTAAAATGGAGATAAATCATTGCTATGCAAACATTTCTCCTAAGAGATTTAAGGAAAAATAACATACTTTTTTAGATACTTATATTTAATTACTCTATGGCATTGGAGAATTATTGCGTTAAGACTTAAGTAGTATATGTTTACAACTAAAGCTCACAAAATTGTATTAATATATTTGCAAATATCTCAGAAACTGTTGCTTTTATAAAAATATATGTCAAATAAAAGTTTTTTATTTCTAATAGTCCTACAATTTTGCGATATAAGTTGTTTAGTTTCTCCAATAGTTGTGGAGATACGGAAATTAACGCTTCTGTAATGTACCCTAAAAATAATTTTCATAGGAAAATGAAAATAGCCAGTTTATTTATAATCTTAATCAACGCCTAGATACGAATTTTAATCAAAATCGTTTGAGCAGATTTTGAGAAAACCAAATTTTTCTCTTTTCGCCCTTCAGTAAAATACCCTTAATTTTAAGTTTTTATAGACACACAGATAGACGTCATTGCAAAGACTATTTTTTAGGGTTGGGGGGGTCATGAGACGTCAACATCCATCAACATTTCAGGTTAGTTTTTTTTTACGGTCGCAATACTTAAACTTTAATGTCCAAAAAGTTAAAAAATTCATATAATTGCGTATAGATTGAAAGTTGTTGATTTTATAAAAATATGTTTCGGATAAAATATCTGTATTATAAATATATATACATATTTGTAATGCTAAGTAATTTCATATCTCAAATAGTTTCGGAGCTATTTAAAAAAATGTTAATTGACGCATCAGACCGGAGCCCTTAAAGCCATTTTGCCGAAATATTGAGGGTAGCCATTTTGTTTGTAATATTTATTAATGTTTATAAATGAAATTTAATCAAAATCGTTTGAGCCGATTTTGAGAAAATCGACTTTTTCTCTTTTTGCCCTTCAGTAAACTACCCTTAATTTTATGTTTTAATAGACACACAGACAGACGGCATTGCAAAGACTATTTTTTAGGGTTCGGGGGGTCATGATACGTCGAAATCCATCAACATTTCAGGTTAGTTTTTTTTACGATCGCAATACTTAAGCTTTAATGTCCAAAAAGTTAAAAATATATATATAATTGCTTATAGATTGAAAATTATTGATTTTATAAAAATATGTTTCGAATAAAATATTTGTATTATAAATATATGTACATATTTGTAATGCTAAGTAATTTCATATCTCAAATAGTTTCGGAGCTATTATAAAAAATGTTAATTTACGCATCAGACCGGAGCCCTTAAAGCCATTTTCCCGAAATATTGAGAGTAGCCATTTTGTTTGGAATATTTATTAATGTTCATAAATGAAATTTAATCAAAATCGTTAGAGCCGATTTTGAGAAAATCGACTTTTTCTCTTTTTCCCCTTCAGTAAACTACCCTTAATTTTAGGGGTAGATATCCAATTCCAAAAACCCCTCGGGGCTACCCTATGAAAACCCAAGATATCAAGTTTCAGCTCAATCGGTAAAATAGTTTAGGCTCTAGTTGGAGGTACAGACAGACAGACAAACAGACGGAAATTCAAAAACCACTTTTTCGGTTTCAGGGAGTCATGAAACGTCAAGATTCATCAAAATCTCGAGTTCAATTTTTTTGACGATCACCATACTTTCTCTACCTGTAAGATAGAGAGAAAGTAAAAATAACATTCTTATAGAACGTAGAATGAAAATTGTATTTTTTAAATCAAAATGTTATGAAGCATGTTTATATTTATCAGTACACTGCTGCCAAAGTCTCAGAAAAAAAAAATAATCAAGTGTCTCCTAAATTCTGGCCTGGTATTGAGCATAGATTTGCAATGTTTGAAAATGATTATAAGTGTATTGGATAGTTAAAAAGTTACCAAACAAAGATTTATTTGAGAGTGGTTAAAACTTACATAGATAATATTTTGATATGCAGATATTTAGATTTTAATTAAATTTAGTCTATAACGAATTAAACATATCTTCTTTAATGTCTTGAGTCATTACTGGAAAAACGTGTTTACTAATATTACAATCATAATTAAAATGTAATATATTATCAAGGGGATTAGCGGTAAAGACCGAACTACGAACTAATAGATAATAAGTTACGTATATGAAAAAAAAAATAAACAATCACATATACAAACGTCAAAAAGGTCACGACCTCATTTATAATTCAAACCAAATGATTTATTTGTCACGTGGAGCATGCTCGGTATTTTGTACTCCGAATATCCAGAGCAAGTTGTGAATTATACAAATTGTTTGTTTGGTTACAGGTGACTCTTGGCGAGCTGTCAGAGAGGGATCAGTTTCTCGCTGGGATATCGACATGAGATAACCGTTGTTACCATCGCTGGAAGTACACAAGGCTTAGTAATGTCAATACCACACCATTGCAAACTATTACTGCAAGTACACAGGGTTTAGTAATGTCAATACTAGACCATTGCAAACTATTGCTGCAAATTCACAGGGTTTAGTAATGACAATAGCAGACCATTGCAAACTATTGCTGCAAGTTCACAGGGCTTAGTAATGTCAATAGTAGACCATTGCAAACTATTGCTGCAAGTTCACAGGGCTTAGTAATGTCAATAGCAGACCATTGCAAACTATTGCTGCAAGTTCACAGGGCTTAGTAATGTCAATAGCAGACCATTGCAAACTATTGCTGCAAGTTCACAGGGTTTAGTAATGTCAATACTACACCATTGCAAACTATTTCTGCAATTTCAAAGGGTTTAGTAATGTCAATACCACACCATTGCAAACTATTGCTGCAAGCTCACAGGGTTTAGTAATGTCAATACTACACCATTGCAAACTATTTCTGCAATTTCAGAAGGTTTAGTAATGTCAATGCCACACCATTGCAAACTATTGCTACAAGTTCACAGGGTTTAGTAATGTAAATACCACACCATTGCAAACTATTGCTGCAGGTTCACAGGGTTTAGTAATGTAAATACCACACCATTGCAAACTATTGCTGCAGGTCCACAGGGTTTAGTAATGTAGATACCACACCACTGCAAACAATTGCTGCAATTTCACAGGGTTTAGTAATGTCAATACCACACCATTGCAAACTATTGCTGCAAGTCCACAGGGTTTAGTAATGTAGATACCACACCACTGCAAACTATTGCTGCAGGTCCACAGGGTTTAGTAATGTCAATACCACACCACTGCAAACTATTGCTACAAGTTCACAGGGTTTAGTAATGTCAATACCACACCACTGCAAACTATTACTACAAGTTCACAGGGTTTAGTAATGTAAATACCACACCATTGCAAACTATTGCTACAAGTTCACAGGGTTTAGTAATGTAGATACCACACCATTGCAAACTATTGCTACAAGTTCACAGGGTTTAGTAATGTAAATACCACACCACTGCAAACTATTGCTGCAGGTCCACAGGGTTTAGTAATGTAAATACCACACCATTGCAAACTATTGCTACAAGTTCACAGGGTTTAGTAATGTAAATACCACACCACTGCAAACTATTGCTGCAGGTCCACAGGGTTTAGTAATGTAGATACCACACCATTGCAAACTATTGCTACAAGTTCACAGGGTTTAGTAATGTAAATACCACACCACTGCAAACTATTGCTGCAGGTCCACAGGGTTTAGTAATGTAAATACCACACCATTGCAAACTATTGCTACAAGTTCACAGAATTTAGTAATGTCAATACCACGCCAATGAACACCATTACTGTAAAACAAAGGCAAAGGAATAAAAAAAATAGGTAAGCAAGAAGTCAGGAATTGGGAACTATTTATTACTAAGCTGTTATGGTGAGGGTATGGAACGCTCAGGTCACAATAGTTGGAGGAGAGGAAGTATCAGGAGGTAAACAAGCAGTCAATCAGTTTAACAGGGTGAAATACTCATTGCCGAGCTATTATAGTGAGGGGGTGGAACGCTCAGGTCACAATAGTTGGAGGAGGGGAGGTATCAGGAAGTAAACAAGCAGTCTAACAGGGTGAACTACTTATTGCCAAGCTGTTATAGTGAGGGGATGGAACGCTCAGGTCACAATAGTTGGATCAGGGGAAGTATCAGGAGGTAAACAAGCAGTCTAACAGGGTGAACTACTTATTGCCAAGCTGTTATAGTGAGGAGATGGAACGCTCAGGTCACAATAGTTGGAGCAGGGGAAGTATCAGGAGGTAAACAAGCAATCTAACAAGGTGATCTACTCATTGCCAAGCTGTTATAGTGAGGGGATGGAACGCTCAGGTCACAATAGTTGGCGCAGGGTAGGTAGGTAGACAAACAGGCTAGCAGCGTGAAATTCTAACTCCCGAGCTGTTATAATGATGGGAGCGAGTTCTCAAGTTCCAAGAATCGAAAAAAAAAAGATAATTACAATACCATGCCTAGAAATGCAAGCCGCATAGCTCGTCCACTCTTAGTGTAACGTTAACTTGCAGTTAGTTACAATTGGATCCATCCCGTTATAATGTTGATACGTAACTATCAAGAATTCATACCACCCGCTCAATAATTCCGACCCAAATAGAATCCCTACAATGGTACATTTCTCTGTTGTAGTCCCTGTAGGCTAATACGGAAAGATAATACGACACAGTATATTTCATGCTGTACAATCTTCTGTAATATTACTCATATTTGTTCAGGAACTTACCTTTGAAATCTTCTATCACTAGCCGCCACCAAAGCTGAACTACACCGTGCAGCCATGTGAAGAATGGGGCCGAGCTAACGAGAGTCTACAATCAACGCGTGGTCATTCTCCGTCTAGTCAGATTGAATCTGAGGAATGACAACACGGAGAACGCTAGAAGACAACAATCCACCCGCCCTCTGACGGATGTCAGATGAACTTCCCCAAACAACACAAACATCCAATGATCGCCGACTTGTTCTAATTTTCCGATGGAACAACCCTACAAAGTGACTACGTGACCGATGACAGCTAGCAACTGCGTGCTAGAAATTACCTCCCCTCTTTCCGTGCAACGAAAATCACTATAAAACAGGCTGACATTGTCTAAAAACTTTGACTATCTAAAATCTACGAACGAGGACGGATCATTGTCGTCTACCTGGACAATGATCGGATAACATTCATACATCATAAATTGGAACGTAACTATGGCAGTTACTTATAAAGAACTCTATTCATTTTCAACTTATAATATTTTCGTGTTAAAATCTTTATTTTGTGTTTTGCTTAATATTTAACTTTTTGCTTTATTATCTCAGTCGCATAAATGTAACTTGTATGCCGCCACTTAGGCGCGGTTGATTAGTTTGTTAGTTTATTAGTTTGGTTTGAAATCCACCATTGGTAATTTTGTATTGAGTGAATTTAAATGTAAATTGTTAAAATGTGTGGACTTTTGTATTTTGCTATTTCACGCGACTGTAGAATTAAAATTAAGCTTGTTATTTTTTTTATATAATTTAATTTTGTTCCAAATTTCATTCTTAAGTTTTTCTAAGATATAGTTAGTCCCGGGAGATTTTGACTAGCGTCTGGAAGTCAAACTCTCGCGTTATGTTTTATGTAATTGTAAATTTTCGTATTATAACTTGTAATTGTTTGAGGAGCCCATCAGGCAAGAATATTTAATGTTTGTTTCATTTTTGTGGATATCTTACTCCACTTCACTTTTGGTAGTTTAACTTCTCTTTTGATGTTATCATCTACGTAATTTTGTGTCTCTTAAAGACGACCTGTAATAAATGTAAACATGGAAGGTTTACATTCTGCGCTTCACGTTATTATTTTCAGCATTATTCAGAATGATATAATGAGACCACTGTACTTTGCTTTATCTACGTTTATACTGAATAAACCATATTATTGTTATATTTTTAATTCTGCTTATATTTTCCCTTATGTAGATTATACCTTCTCCCTTTTATTTAATTGTGGTCGTTAAGTAGAAGGCACGGAGACGGTGTAACACTGCGCCACTCTGCTGTCCTTTTAATTAACTGATCTTCCTGTTTAATTAGTTAATTAATAACCTATATCATTGCTGAAAAATGTTGAAAAATTATACTGTATATTTTTGTTGTTGTTGTGAAATCATAGCCTGAGTTTAACCTTGTATCTTTCTGTTTCATAATGGAAAACAATTTGACTACGGACGCTTCGACTGAGGGAGTAGTGACTGGCGAGCCGAGCGTGTTGTCTAAATCTGATGTTTACCGACTCAATAAAGAAAGCCTTATCTCCGAGCTTGCTAAGCGTGGACTGCAAGGTTCAACAGAAACCACCGTAGCAAGACTTCGTGCAGTTCTCGTGGGAATCCTTTCGGAGAGCGATACGTCTCGAGACCAGGCAACAGTGGGAGTGGAGAATCATCATTCAGTACCGGTGAGGGTTGGAGATCCAATTGAAATGTCACGCGTTTTGGTGAGTGATAAAATCCAAAGTAAAATTCTCGTTGATTTTGTAAATCGAATACCACTGTGTGATGGTCAGGACAGCTCATCTCTTTTTTTATTTTTAATTGAGGTTCAAAGGATTTGTCATTTAAATATCGGTTCTGAGTCCGAGTTTATTGCATTGTGTTTAGGTAAAACTTCTGGATATTTAACTCGTTTGTTTTCTGAAGGTTTAGTTAATGGGTTAAGTTGGAAACTTATTAGTCGTAAGATATTAGACTGTCTTGTCCCTACTAGAGCTAGAGATAATTTGTGTAAGCAGTATGTACATCGCTTTCAACGTCCTGATGAGTCGTTAAGGAGTTTCATCATGGCCATTTCTGAGGCCGTTGAAGTTTTAGGGTTAGATCTTTCTGAATGTCAGATAGTAGATATTATTTTGGAGAATGTGTCGCCCTTGTCTCGACGTCATTTTGTATTTACTTCTAAACCTAGTACGATAGTTGAGTTACATGAGCTAGCTTCCCTAATTGAAGGTACTTTGTTGTCTGAAAGTGAGTTTCTGGAAAATCATGCGCCTTTTATTGTTGTCAATCCAGGCGTGGGTTCGAATCCTAGTTATTGTGGTAGGTCTAGGAATAATACTGCGATTTCTCAGTTGGGTGTGCAACCTGTGAAGAAGAACCATTTTGGCCCGCGAGCGTTGGATAGTAAGTTTTTGTCAGGAATTCGCTGTTTTAATTGTAATCAGTTAGGACATGTCCTGAGCAAGTGTAGTTCAAGAAACTAGTTGTGCGCCGTAAGAATCATGGGTCTTAAGAGTCAAGCGCATTTCCATGCCCCCCTTCCCCCGTTGTAGTTCTTGTGCTTGTTTCTTTATGTTGTCTTGCTTTAATTAAATATCTGCCAGGCTCTCTCCCTGATGGGATAGACCCTGGTCAGTTGAATCTTTCTTATCACCCGTGTCGGTCAGGTTGATGTGCCAGACAGACCCGACCGATACGCGAAGAGCTCATGTGAGCCATCTTAAACTAATACCGACGCTTTAGAATGTCGTAGTTTAATGGATAATGTTCGTAAGTTATTGTACTTACAGATTTAATTACTCCATTTTGGATTTACTTAGGTAAATGTAGGATGCCAAGAAATTTTTTTATAAGTTTATGGGGACTTGTATTTGATCTTTTTGGTATTCCTGTTTTGTGTAAGACTTGATGTCTTGATATTATTTGACTATTGTTGAGTCATTTAATGAACGGTCAATTAACGTAATCTCATTTTGTTAATTATAATATTGACCGAGTTTATTCTTACTCTTAATAATAATGTGGAATCATGCTTAATTTTTATAGGTATATGGGGACCTATAATTAATCTTTTGGCATCCCTTATTAATTTGAGTTTTGTTTGATGGCATTGTGCCCTGGCTGTGAGCCAAATCGTGTTTAAAATTTAAATTTTGTTTACCATTAATGATATGTTATATATCAGTGGTTTGTAGATATAGTGTTTTGTTATATATATATATTGTTGGCCATGTGTATAGTAATTTACAGGTATTGAACCGTAATTGAACTTGTGGATATTATGTGTTTATAAAATAAGTGAATAGTTTATAGATTATAATGATGTTCCACTTCATGGAATTTGGATCACGAAATCAAATGTTGTTTTGATTTAATTATGACGTAACTTTCTCTATTCTATGTTTTGAGACACTCTATTCTAGATTGAGTGCTGAGAATGGACTTATATAGAATATAGTGAGATTATGGTGATCTAACATTGGAAACTCTTAAACCTTTGAATAGGAACCTTCAAAAGTGTTGAGGGGGGGACGCTCCTCCGATACATCTATGTAGGATTTCTATAGGATTTTAGGATTTCATGAGGATAAACTTTTGTGACTTTGTAGTCTAGTGAACTTTATTGTGAGAACTTGAGTTTGAACGTAGAAGAAAGAAGAGATTCTTCATGTGTTCATACAGACAATTAGACATGTGGTTGCGTATGACTTAACGCCACTTACATCTCGACAACAGACTTGTTGTATATGATTTTTCGTTGCGCATCCTGTTTTCCTTTCTCTCCTGGTTTCTGGTAAAGTCTACGTAGTGGTACCGACTGCTTCTCTAGATGATGGAATCTAGAGCAGAAAAAAATGGATCGTTTCATGCTGTTTGGGAAGATGATGTACAAGAAGGCAACCTTGAGCCCTTTGATGTTCCGCCTTGCTGAGGACGGATGCTGCATCTTCTTATTCTCCTGGTCAAGGGGGGGAGATTTGTAACGTTAACTTGCAGTTAGTTACAATTGGATCCATCCCGTTATAATGTTGATACGTAACTATCAAGAATTCATACCACCCGCTCAATAATTCCGACCCAAATAGAATCCCTACAATGGTACATTTCTCTGTTGTAGTCCCTGTAGGCTAATACGGAAAGATAATACGACACAGTATATTTCATGCTGTACAATCTTCTGTAATATTACTCATATTTGTTCAGGAACTTACCTTTGAAATCTTCTATCACTAGCCGCCACCAAAGCTGAACTACACCGTGCAGCCATGTGAAGAATGGGGCCGAGCTAACGAGAGTCTACAATCAACGCGTGGTCATTCTCCGTCTAGTCAGATTGAATCTGAGGAATGACAACACGGAGAACGCTAGAAGACAACAATCCACCCGCCCTCTGACGGATGTCAGATGAACTTCCCCAAACAACACAAACATCCAATGATCGCCGACTTGTTCTAATTTTCCGATGGAACAACCCTACAAAGTGACTACGTGACCGATGACAGCTAGCAACTGCGTGCTAGAAATTACCTCCCCTCTTTCCGTGCAACGAAAATCACTATAAAACAGGCTGACATTGTCTAAAAACTTTGACTATCTAAAATCTACGAACGAGGACGGATCATTGTCGTCTACCTGGACAATGATCGGATAACATTCATACATCATAAATTGGAACGTAACTATGGCAGTTACTTATAAAGAACTCTATTCATTTTCAACTTATAATATTTTCGTGTTAAAATCTTTATTTTGTGTTTTGCTTAATATTTAACTTTTTGCTTTATTATCTCAGTCGCATAAATGTAACTTGTATGCCGCCACTTAGGCGCGGTTGATTAGTTTGTTAGTTTATTAGTTTGGTTTGAAATCCACCATTGGTAATTTTGTATTGAGTGAATTTAAATGTAAATTGTTAAAATGTGTGGACTTTTGTATTTTGCTATTTCACGCGACTGTAGAATTAAAATTAAGCTTGTTATTTTTTTTATATAATTTAATTTTGTTCCAAATTTCATTCTTAAGTTTTTCTAAGATATAGTTAGTCCCGGGAGATTTTGACTAGCGTCTGGAAGTCAAACTCTCGCGTTATGTTTTATGTAATTGTAAATTTTCGTATTATAACTTGTAATTGTTTGAGGAGCCCATCAGGCAAGAATATTTAATGTTTGTTTCATTTTTGTGGATATCTTACTCCACTTCACTTTTGGTAGTTTAACTTCTCTTTTGATGTTATCATCTACGTAATTTTGTGTCTCTTAAAGACGACCTGTAATAAATGTAAACATGGAAGGTTTACATTCTGCGCTTCACGTTATTATTTTCAGCATTATTCAGAATGATATAATGAGACCACTGTACTTTGCTTTATCTACGTTTATACTGAATAAACCATATTATTGTTATATTTTTAATTCTGCTTATATTTTCCCTTATGTAGATTATACCTTCTCCCTTTTATTTAATTGTGGTCGTTAAGTAGAAGGCACGGAGACGGTGTAACATTAGTTCCTGCAGAGAACCAACACCGCTAAAAGTACTTCAACCCAGTCTCAGCCACGTCTGAAGCGACCCAGTCCAAATGAAGCTACGGCGACTTCACTATGTCCCAGGTGCCGTGAGAGAGGTCATCCAGAGGGCGAGAAGCGTCATAATTGAAGACGGTGGAATTAATTAACTCTAAGAGTCTCTACTCATGAGTGGAGGGGCAAAGTAAGGAAAGGCGGGGGTGTGGGGGGCGCACTTAGGCTTGATGACAAGACAGGTCGCGCTTACCATCTACACTAGCCGACCACGCCCCCTTAATATAACCCCTTCCCTCTAATATTTTTTTCCCTCATACTTTGATCGATGAGAGGTCATCGGAGCAGAAGAGTGAAGCCATCTATCTCTTACAAAGTGATGACATGGAAACTATTTTATTTTTATTAGTGTAGTGAGAATATGGCACGAAGGACGACCACTATCTGGTAGCCACCAAATTTACTCAACGACGCTGCCGACTTGGCGATTTCGAAGCTATTTAGCAAGGCGGTTTGCATTTCTTAATATGACGCACTTAAGCACTATCACACTATCCGGACCCGTGATGTGGTGGTCAGTGCTCCTGGCTACGAGTCTAGGGGTCCCGGATTCGATTCCCGGTTGGTACCTTGTATATTTTTCCTGAAAGAGGAATTATCCCAATGGTCACCAGGATTTGGTTAATTAGTAGGTTTAAGTTAGGCTGTAAGTGTTTCCACTGGTTCCACACCCTCATACTCACTATCACCATCATCTCATCTTATCAGAACATAGAAAGAGTCTCCATGGAAAGGATGTACGATTAATACCTTCGGGCGTCCCCCGGGTAACGATACATGAATACTGGCTAGTCTTTCTACTATTGGGCTACGAATGATGTAGCCCAGATGCGCTATATTATTATTCTATCATACTTGGGGCCGTATGCCAGAACTTGACTAGGTGGATGCTAAGTGGACAGTAGCGTGGGGATGCTTGCGTCATCATAGGCTAAAAGGTGGACCGATAATGTGCTCGGAACCACGCTATCGGTGCACTAAGCATTCACTAACCTATTTTATACCGCTCCTAGACGCCGCTGTACGAAATAAAAAAGAAAAGGAAGAAAATGAGCAGTTCAACTTATTAGGCCTCTAATTTAATTGCTGATAAGTGATAACACCTCCCCTCTTTCATTGATGAGTATAAACACCCACTTTACTACAGTGGAATCTAATTCGAACCTCCGTAATTAGAAATCGTCATTAATTTGAATTTTTCACCTGGTCTCGTGAATTTTGTATTAAAACAATGTTAAAAAATTTTGGATGGTTTGAATTTTGTTTTGGTTATTTCGAACTTTCGTAGGTTGTAATGAACTGTGCAGTAATTATTTTCTTACTTCTAGTTGCGGCGCCGTGTTGTTATATTTTTGGAAACAGGGAAGGTGACGTTGGAACGCGGTCAGTACCCTTATTTACACCCCTACCCCACTCAACCATACGTTTTTGTTACACGTACAGTTCTGTAATCCGTTAGTCAAGGTCGAACCTCTCGAACGGTTACGTGCGCTGTTCTTAGTGATTCGGTCGTAGCGATATTCTTGTGACGTGCGAGTTTATTTTGTTTTGTTGTTTAGTTTTAGTTTTATTCAGTAAATATTGTACAGTAGTGTTTGTGTGTGTGTGTTGGTGAGCTTCTTTGCAAACTTAACTGTGTTTCTTTTCAATTCTTTTTAAGAAACTTATTTAATTCAAATTTTTGGATAGTTCGAATTTTTTTACTGGTCCCTTCAAGTTCAAATTATCCAGGTTCCACTGTATTTGCTCCTTGACAACATTGATTAGCATTCAATAACTACCTTTTAGCTGTTTTTCTATTCCAGATAGAAATGTTCTTCCACGGTCTTTTTTAACCTTTTAACCTACATTCTCTCAGGAGGATTCCTACTTGCCATTTTCGTTAATTAGCCAAATATCCTGAGATGTAGACGATAAAAAAAAAGTACGTTCACAAAAACACTACTTTAAGATAAAAATAATAATTTTGTGACACTGTAAGACTATTTTTAGAGTTATTTAATGAATTATACTTTTTGTTTCAATGTTAAAACTTTAAAACTCATTGGAAAAAAAATCCTATCTAAAACTATTGTAATAACGTCACAGGTAGGTAACGTCCTAAAAATTACTTTCGACTATTCATGTAATCTGAATCTGTTGCTTATTAATGGGCATTATCAATACCCATGGAAATATTGGAACACAGGGTAATTTTCCCTAGGGCCCGATACATATACAGGGTGTTTGGAAACTCATAGCCCAAACTGCACATATAGCTTCTTTGAACCTAAAGTAATATAAAATCCTTAGGCATACGTTCTGAGGGTCATCATTAACGGTACCTACATCACACAAAGGGCTTGGCCCTTATTACATTTGCAATACCGTGCGCCTAGCTCATATGCAACTTATTGTACACACATGCTTGACAGCTTTGCTATCCCGGTGGTATACACTGAAACTATGAACACAATTTAATGGTAATAGCATAGGTTTCCAGATGTAAGTGTAAAGGAATTATGTATTACTTTTGGTTCAAACAAACTATATGTGCAGTATGAGTTTACGAACAACTTTCCTTTTTCTTTTTCTAAAATGGCCCGTTTTCCTACATATTAGTGAAATGTAATATGTTTACATTTACAAAAATTATATTTAACTATCATAACAAAACCTACATGCTTTCAATAGTGAAGTCTCAAGTCGGTGAACGGATGGACGCTATTAAAAAGTGTTCTAGATGCAACAAATTAAGTGGTATGGGGTGCACCTTACAACAATTTCTCAGTCCTTTGCCTATAAATGGGGATATTTACTCAAAATTCGTAAAATATGTGAAACCAAATAATATACTTTGTTGCAGAAATATTCCATCGAGGAGCATAAGTTAGATATTATACACTGTTACTGATACATAATGAAAAAAAACACATCACTGTTCACCAAAAAGCATAAGAATCAATTTCTCAGACCTCAATATAAACATATTTTGGCCAATATCTCAGAAACTATTTGTTTTATAAAAATATATTTCGATTAAAGTTGTTTTAAATTTGTGATGATGCTACAACTTTTCAAGGTTAAGATATTAAGTATTGCCCATATTTGCAGCAATATGATCAAAATTGTAGATTATCGTTTATGTAAAATAAGTACCCTTAAAAATATTTTAATGGGAAAAATTAGAACTGCCATTTTATTTGTAATTCTAAACGATGCCTGGATACAAACTTATTCAAAATCTTTAGAGCAGATTTTAGAAAATAGATTTTTCTCTTTTCACTCTTAATTTTACAGTTTGATAGATAGTTATAAAATTAACTCTGAGAATCCGTATTAAAACCCTAGATACCAAATTTTAGCCTGATCGGTAAAATAGTTTCGCCTCTAGTCCCAGTAACATATAGACGGCATTGCAAAAAAAAATTTTTTTTGGGTTCAGGAGGTCATGAAACTTACGACATCCATCAACATCTCGAATTTGATTTTATTTTTTTATGATCACAATACATTCATAATTTTTTCAACCCAAGGGTGCGAGAAAGTAAAAAGGGTCTGAGGTATCTAAATAATGGTCTTGAGCTGTATATTTGTAGATAAATCACCAAAGTCTGAGCCTCCGATATGCTTTACTGCAGACCGTGTGACTTTGACATCAAGAGAGTTGATTGACATAGCCGAATTTTATCATGAGATCAATTTGTTAAATATTACTTTATTGAATAAAATTAGTTTGTGGCTAGCAAGAGCAATAGTAAAGATTGTAACAAACTAAATTACTATTATTCATTTTACATAATCTACTCTAAAGAGCCTGTGTAGTACTAATTAATGAGATAATTTTAAAACAATCTTCCAACAATTATTTTTATATATTATTAAACACCACATAAAAGCACACAGTTTTAAGAACGTTGCCAACCCATGACGTCACGGCTGGTCAAGATAGGGTTTCCTAGGTTAATGAACTTACTTTTTTTCAGCTACTTTTAAAGATATAACATTAAAACAAAAACAATAAATTCTTAAATAAATCTAGAAATAGCTATACAGCGTCAAAATATTAATATTTTTATATTGAAGTAGATTTTTGTAAACGATTTTTTTATATAAATCCTCAAAAATTTAGGCTAATTGGCTTGATCACGAAAACGGCCTGTAGAAGTCTTCTTGTCAAGATATAGATTAAAAAAAGCCCATGGTTTCATGTGTTTATTTAGAATAGGAAACAAGAAAAGGTAGTTTTAAAATTGAGTAAGTGTTTTCAAGGCGTAAATAGTAGCGTAAGTGTGTAAATACATCAGAAGAAGAGGGGAAGTTTAATTTATATATATATATATATATATATATATATAATATATATATATATATAATATATATAAACATGTGGCCTCACAGGGTGAACTCATTTTCTTCCCTCTCTTTCTATTTCGTACATTGGTGTCTAAGTGTGGCAGTGCTTAGTCTGCTTAGGTGAATCGAGTTAAGATGCAACCCACTTCGCAAAATGGCTTCAAAAAATCTCCATGTAACCAACGTCGTTAAGTTTATCAATTTGGCAATACACCGTTGACAAGCAAAGTTCATCGTTAGAATTTGTGATTTTTTTAAATTTTACATTTTTAATCCACGTATATCAACTCATATTTATATTCGTTGTAAAATTTAATAACTCAAAACGTTTAATGAATACGTGACCAAAAAAGAGTATTATTAATCTTTAATAACCACCTATAAAGTAAATATTGTCAGAAATTAATTTGAGCCTATTTACAAGTGCGTGGAAGAACTTTTATTGAAATGCGAACCTGCGGTGTTTGTGTGCGGGCTATTTATCAATTATAATATACTAGATAGCTTTTCTGTACAATTATGGTAATTATGGCAGGTACGGATGGAAACGTAAAACACACTCCGGTAGTAATTGTTTTCAGGAGACGTGTGTAATATTTAATACGTTACCGGTGTCCAGATATAAATCATTACCCTGCAACATGCCACTACATAGTTTGGTGATATAAAGTCTTGCCAACAAGTTTTAATCGCTAGCAGTTTCAAATTACGCAACCACTTCAATAAGTTTACACTGTGGTTGGTTTATTGGGTGGCCATTCTACAATAGTATGAAACACATTATTATTATTATTATTATTATTATTATTATTATTATTATTATTATTATTATTATTATTGGTGACAATTTTACACTCGTGCAAATACATTTTTATTTTTATAGGATTAAAATATGACAATTCTACAATGATGAATATCAGTTTTTGTTATTATTAGAATATCAGATGACATTTACACAATCATGAAAACAAGTTTTTATTCTCATTGAATTATCAGATGACACTCATGCAAATACATTTTTATTTTTATAGGATTAAAATATGACAATTCTACAATGATAAATATCACTTTTTATTATTATTAGAATATCAGATGACATTTACACAATCATGAAAACAAGTTTTTACTCTCATTGAATTATCAGATGACACTCATGTAAATACATTTTTATTCTAATAGGGTTATTAAATGACAATTCTACACTCATTAATATCAGTTTTTTAAAATTATAATTACATTATCAGATGACAACTCTACAATCATGCAAACATGTTATTATTATATGACATAGGCAAATAGGTTTTTATTCTTATTAGATTATTAGATGACAACTAAACAATCATACAAACAAGATTTTTTATTATTATTAGACAATCAACATACAATTCTACAATCATAAATACAAGTTTTTATTCTTATTATATTATCAGATGACAACTCTAAATCATGCAAACAAGATTGTAATATCATTGGATAACAAGTGGCAGTTTTGCAATAATTCCAAAATGTTTTCACCGTTATCTGGCTGACATGTGGCAACGGTAAAACCCTACAGTTATATTTTGGTCGTTATTCTATAAGTAGGTATCTTGAGCAGTAAATAAACTAGTAATTAACAATATTAATAGGTACTGGATGCTCAGTAACAAGTAATTGGTCTCAGACCAAGCATGTATCGATCCAACAGAAATGTGTAGATATTTATTAAGAATAAAATTAAATATAACCAAGTTTTAGTTGTAAGAACCTTATCTGATAGATAGAAAAGCTACTAGGTCTAATATTACATATTCATTCATCAGATTATATTATCTATAGCTGTCAGTTTTGTTAGATTTTTTTTAGCACTATGTCTTACTACCCGTTCAGGCTATATGCTTATGTACTAATTACGCTGAAGATTTCAGGGATGAGGGAAGCTATATTTATAGGAGGTGTACCCGCATTTGCGTGGAAAACTATTATGGAAAAACGACTTTAAGTACATCTAACTGAGATTAGAACCATGATCTCCCCATCATAGGCAGTATAGTCTTCTGCTGAAGTAATGCCTTAGACCATGCTTCCACCAAAGTGGGTTTTGATGGATGGGTTATTATTATGCCTATAAAATAAGATTATTAATATTGTAAAAAACTATCAGTGTTTTAACGACATTGCCTACTTGGAGATTTCGAAGCTATTTTGCGAAGCGGGTTGCATCTTAAACTGGCCTCACCTAAGCAGTCTAAGCACAACCACACTTAGACGCCAATGTGCAAAATATAAAGAGAGGGAAGAAAATGAGAAGTTCACCCTGAGAGAGCTCTTGTTTATGTGCTGATAACCCTTTCCCTCTTCCTTTGACGAGTTTACACGATCACTTTTAATACTTGAGCATTGAAAACATTGACTGGTTTTTTAATTCAACCTTTTTCTTGTTCCCTATTCTAGGTAAACATATTCTACGACGGACATTTTTAATCTACATCCTGGCAGGAAGAATCTACAGGCCATTTTGATGACCAAGCCGAGTTGCCTAAGTTGTGGAGGGTTTAATAAAAATATGTTTAGAAAAAACTACTTAAATATACAAATAATTTTATGACATTGTAGGACAATTTTTAGAATTATTTTAGAATTTATGGCTGTTGTTTCAACAATATAGCACTAAAACTCGCTGAGTAAAACGTAAATGCATTAACAAGGGAAATCCAATCTTGAACAGCTGTGACGTCACAGGTAGGCAATGTCCTTAACCTATTCACACACATATATAAATATAAATTTGATGAAACACTTTCTATGAATATTGAACTGTACATATTTTAGCAACATCAATTTATTTAAAAAAATATTATTGGCTTTAATGTTTTCCTCAATATTTAGCACAACACAGGTGGTTACACTGTCTAAGACGTCAAGTTTACAATAGCTTGGATTGTGAAGATGAGAGGTTCGAGGTTTTGAGGTGCAGCTTGGCTCACTGGGTGAGATTTGCCACTTCTCAACGATAATGTAGGTGACTTTTTGTTTTTTCTAAGCTACTCTAACAATCTCTACTCTTTATATAATGCCATTAATATCATTAGAGTTAACTTAAAATTAAAACCTAAATTTTTGTCAGTTTTATCCGTGATAAAAACAAAATAAGAGCTAAACTGTACTGATTGCCAATATTAAATTTCCAGTAAAGTAACAATAAGAACTAGTATTATTTTATAAAACTAGATAAAGGTGAGGTTGTAGGGGACGCGAGAAAAGATCAGCGTTTTTGCAGTTCTTATATCAACAATTTTTTAGGTCAAAATAAATCAAATATTGCTCCAGTAAAAACAAGAGTAAGTTAATTTTTATTCACACGGTGATATCAACAGTTTGTTGAACATCTCTCAAGGGTGTCCTGGAATTTAATAACAACTTTCTCTCTTCATTTAAAAAGTTTGTCATCTAATGCCGATATGTTCGTAATGGATATTGATATCTCCACGTGAAGAAAGTTAAATTCTATGTTTGTACTAGAGCAATATTTTATTAAACTGCCCAAAAAATGTTTTGCTATAAAAAGTGAAAAAGTACTGACATTTTATCACGTCTCCTACATCCCCGTCTTAAGTTGCGGCTGAAGGGAGCGCAAGTATTTTTACAGTTTTTATAGAATTGAAATTTGGTGGCAAAAATAAATCAAATATTTCTCCAGTAGCAACATAGAGGTTAGTTTTCTGCACATCCTCATATCAACATATCTTGAATACCTGTAAAGGATGTCCTGGAATTTTGTCAAAACTTTTTAAATAAAGAGAAAAAGTTTTGACAAAATTCCAGGACCGCCTTGACAGGTATTCAAGATCTGTTTATATTAGCATGTGCAGAAAACTAAATTCTATGTTACTACTGGATAAATATTTAACTTATTTTGGCAAAAATTGTAATGCTATAAGAACTGTAAAAATACTTGCGCTCCCTTCTGCCACACCTTAAGTCAAATTGTAGTTAGACCTCAAACATGATCATCGATTTACTATTGTTCATATAAATACTACACTACGTTGACAACGGGTAGCCTACTATTACTGATATTTTTGTTGTTCTACATGTCTGCCAAAATCGAGTTTTGTCGAAGGACGCGACAGTACGGATAGAATCCCGCAATTTTTCTTAAATTATTATTTTTATTAGCGACAAATAATAGTGTTAGTGTCTCTAAGCACTAATAGTTAAGATAGGTTGAGCTTTTTTCTAAAAATTTAACTTCATTTTTTAAAAGCATTTTCAAACATAATAGGAAATATAAATAATGTAAATATTCATTGCAAAAAAAATAAATTAAAAGCATACATGCAGTTATTTCAAAATATGCATCACACCAAAATAAAGTCGAAATATTCTAACAGGGCTCTTTTTCCTTAACAACCCTATAATTGGTTGAGTAAAATAAAACAGAAAAATGTGTAAACATGTGACATTAGCTCATTTTCAATGACTTTTTAAGCATATTTGTGGAGCTATGAAACTAGGCTTGATGACAAAGAGTTCTAGGTTTGGCCTTTCTATAACAAGTGCTGTAATATTTTTAGAGGTTTACCATAGAAGATTTGAGAAATACTTGCGATCCTTCCTCTTTACCTTGAAATAGGAGATTTAATATGATTATTTTCCCGCTTTTTTTTATTGATATGCCAAAGTGTGCTTACTGGCAAAGGGTTAAATGGAGTATAAGCTTAGACAGAATAGATAAGTAGATCCATAAACCTACACAAACCATTGTATTTAAATTCATGTGGCCTGACAGCGATTGATACTTTCTCGCTGACCAAGGCGACCGCCTTAAGGTGGCGTGTGGTTTGCAACTGTAGGTTTTGCGTCCATGTTTGTACCTCCCACCCTTCGAAAAGGTTGCTAGTTTTTGATGGACCAGTTTAGGTTAGATGGTATTTCTGTGCTCAAAAATCTAACTGCTATACTTTTTGTAGCCTTAAACCCAAATAATCAATAAACCTGTCTGCAAAACCTCACCAATCCATAAGAATGTTAATCATAGCAGGCCCAACTCAGCTCCCGGCTCACGCGAGGTTTGGGAGTAAAAGGGAAAAGAAAAGACCTACGAGATGCCAGAAATGTGTGCATTGCATTCGTATTTGAACGATTACTCGAAATTTTCCGCGGGGACGATGAGGGACAAAGTGACAAAGTTTCTTCTTAATAACTACAGTATATCTTTATTATGACAGAATTAAGATTTGTGCACGTGACTTATCTGTGAAGCCATTCTAAAATGGTCAAAAAACGGCCTTTTCATTGCAGTTTTTATCCAAATTTAATTTATTTTTTAACAATGTTCAGTAATAAGAACGTCTATTAACTCTTTCTCTCCATTAATGTTTAATCAGAAATGATTCACGTGCAATAGTGTTGGTGTAAATCTACAATTTCTAGCCGACTGTATCACAGAGTTGACGGGCGCGTGATGCAGCCGTTCCTAACCTAACCTAAGCCCCCCCCCGTCCCACCTCTTCGCCCGTGTAAGCCGCTCTGATCGCAGAAGTGAGAGTTTAAGACGCGAAAGATTCCGGAAGCCGCCGGGGGAACAGAACCGTGTGGTCACGGTGTCACCTGACCAGACAGGCGTGACCTGTGACCCGGAAATAAAAACGAAACAAACGCGACTAGTTGCGAACACGTCCTACGTGTGACGTCACGCGGTGCGTTCACCTCGTTATGAGGAAGTCTCACTCTGGCGTCTTTGAAGACATGCTCAATCAGGGTTTAGGTTCAATACCGGCTATCATCCTCATCATGATTATTATTATTATTATTAATTTTTTAGCACAATGTATTACTACCTGTTTAGGTTATACTCTTACTAATTACGCTAATGAGTCAGGGATACGAAAGGTTGAATTTAGAGGATGTGAACCCACATTTTCGTGGATAAATTGTGGAAAAACCATTTTTTAAAACCACCCTCAGCACACCTGAACGAGATTTAAACCCCAATCTCCCTGTAATCAGCAGTCTAGTATATAATACGATAGTAATGCCTTAGACTATGTGGCCACCAAAGCAGGTATCATTATTATTATTATTGGTGCTATTATTATTTGAATCACAGTAATTTCGCACAAGTGAAGTTATTAACTTTCTGAAACCACATGTATGATGAGCTTCGAATCCCTCGTTTCTCGACTGCTTTCAAAAGACAAATAATTCTCAACGGTTGTCACGTGCATGGCTAGAAATGTAAAACGAGGAGAAATAAATATATTTTGAAAATTCTAACTGGACATTTTCAATCAATTTTTTCCAGGGGGGGGGGGGGGGAATCAAGCAATTTTAATAGAATGAATGCAATTGAGATGAGATGTCCCAGATTTTAAAAGTTTAAACTTCAGTTTAATTTATCTTAGCGACGTTAACACAGGAAACATGATCCAATGAATTACTATAGAGCAACCGATTCAGTTTTCTTTTCTCATTCACGTAACGACAACAATGCTTGGTGGTTGAGTGTGTCACTAACGTCTGGTAACATCAGGTATTGAATATTTTAAAATTTTGTCCTCCCTTGTAAGCGAGATGTTGAAAATTATCAACAATTATACCCTCTTGGAAGTGAGCTATCAAATATTATCAACATTTGTACTACCTTTTAAATGAGCTACTAAATTATCAAAATTTCTACTCCCTTGTAGGCGAACCTTTAAAATTATCAAAATTTGTACCCCTTGTAGGCGAACCTTTAAAATTATCAAAATTTGTACCCCTTGTAACTGAGTAATTAAAAATTATCAACATTTGTACTTCCTTGTAAGCGATCTATTAAAATTATCAACATTTGTACTTCCTTGTAAGTGAATTCATGACCATGCGAAGATAGTTTTATTAGTATTCGCTATCCACTAATAGAAATGCACGTTTTTCTGGCAGTAAATATATTGTAGCAGAGCTTTGATCAGTTATATTTAAGATTATTATTTAATTTTACACCTAAATTTAGTGCTATAATCTGGGTAAAAGGAAAAACTCATATACAAACATTTTCTAGATATCGTCGCGAATTGAATCCTGGTTAATAGGGGAAAAAAAAACCGATTCGTTTTATAAGGAAGTACAAAACTTTCTTATTGGGCAGAAACGCCTTCACACCCCTTTTCAAACAAACCAGTAAAAAAGAAATAAAAAAGAAATACATGAAATCACCTGCAGCAAAGCAAAACTACCCCCCTTTCAACCTCCCCTGTATGATAACACAGAAACAAGTGTAATGTTTACACAAATACTTGAAACAGGCTACACTCGGAGCACCGTAGCTCCGAGATTGTTTCTCCCAGTCACGTAAGCAATCTTGGGGGCCCCGTATGATTGGATATAATTCATCCGCCAGGAGCGCGCGAGATAAGGCTCGCAGATATTACCACTTTGTTGGAGGGTTTGGGTGGGTGGAGGGGAAGGGAAGGAGCAGGTGGCAATGGAGTGAAAGGGAGGGAGAGGAGATAGGTAGGTGTAGGTGGAGAGGGAGGGAAGTCCAATAAGGTGAAAACTACTCTTGTTTTAGTTGGTTGGCAAGGAGAGGGAGTGAGTGACCCAACAACTTTCTTTATCGACTTATTTTTGTCTTGTCGGCAATAATATCGAAATACTTGGCCAAACCAAAAGTGCACAGCCATTTTTTTTTACTTTCTCAAATCTTGAAAAAATATTGTGATTGTGAAAATCTTTGGCCTTGAGATTATGATGGATCTTTTACGTTTTATGTGCATCCGAACACAAAAAAGTGGATTTTGCAATAATTCTGTCTGTTCCCGTGTCTGTCTGTCTGTCTCTGGCCACAGATCTGGAATAGTTTGATCGACTTTGCTCAAACTTGATACTAAGATGTTATATGAAAATACCTCACGACATTTATTTTTATTTTGGTCTTAAGGGTAGTTTCTGATGAGTGATTTTCATGAATTCAAATTTTCAAAAATGGCTTTAGCAATTTTGTTTAAAATTGATATCTAGGAAGTGTTTACCTGACAAATAGCAATGTATAGGCCTACTTGTATTTTGGGTTAAAACTCGTTTGATGGTTGTTTACTGAAGAGTAATTTCCAAAAATTTGAAATATTTTGAACATAGCTTTAACGATTTTGTTTAAAATTGGTAATTGGAGACTATTTTACATGTAAATAAAGGCTATTCTTTTTGTTTTTATAGAATACATTAATTTAAGGATAGTTTAACTATGACAAATTTTAGACAAATTTGAAATATTTGGAAAATGGCATATACTACTGAATTAAAAACTGATATCTGCTAATAGCTATTCATGAGAATTAAGAATATTTTTTTACTACCATAAATATGTATCATTTGAGGGTCGTTTGAAATTTTTTTTCTAAGCTTTAATACACCAAATGATTAAGTTTTTACGATTGTTTCATAATATTTATTTTTATGTAAAATTACAATTTATACATAGCTATCTTATATAAATTAGCTGTAACAATTCAAAACAATTTTTTTGCCCAACTATGTAGAATTTTCAGCTTGAAAATAGACAGTATTTTAAAAATAAATCGTATTAAAATTTTATTTTTTAAATATAAATGTCAAAGAAAATATTTGATCCAAAAAGTATATCTCAATCATCTCCCAATTTTATGAAATTTATGCTTTACGAAAAATAATATTATTTTGTGAACCAATCGGGGGAAAAAAGTCAAATTTAAAAATGCACATATAAAATGAATGACCGTTTATAAAAAAAATCTTTTTGATGTAGAGTTACCTAAAATTAGGAAAATAAATTCAATTTTTTTTTGTTTTCAATTAAAAAAAAATAATATTTAGGCAATTGGGATGTCACTGGTGAATTTAATACTGTTTAATTTCTATAATAGAAGAAGATATTACAAAAAGATCGTGGTTGATTCTGAAGCACTCTTTTTTTTAATGGCCATTAAAAAAATGTGATAAACTAACAATACAAAAACAACTAAGGAATGAGAACGGGGCTGTTAGAATATCAGACAACACCTTGCTAAGGGGAGGGTTTCTCAAAGAATAGAGATAATACACAACTTGATAATATAAATATGATTTATTCAATAAATTAATAACAATAAAAGTTAATCAGAAAACTGAGTGAAATCTAGTGAGTTATGGAGTTGCAAAATACAATTAATCAAATAAGCGACTAATCGCGAAATCAATATTTCTCAAGTTGATCTCGGTGGTCTTGGAATAAAGTGTTTGCCTCAGGACCTGATGTTCGTGGGTTCAAACCCGGCCAGTGTCAACGGATTTTTCTTGAGCAACACAAATCCGTAGTACAACTTCTTTCAAAGAGGAACCAAAGCTGTTGGTCCCATGTCGATTGAGACTTTTAAAAAAAACCCTGAACGATATGGTATGTGAAAATATTTTTCCGCCAAAATTGGTAGACTCTTTCGCTCTCGTTCATAGAAATCCTCGTGTGCTGATATAATCAGTCGGTTCAGAAAGTGCACGTTAAATAGCTCATATAAATAAATAAATCATTAACACATTTTTATCTTATTTATTTAAAAAATATACAATTGAATGAAACTAGATTTAATTCTTTTCATCAACATTAGCTTAGCGTCGATAATTTCGCGACACATCTAGTGAATTTACCGGCACACCTAGTGAATTTAACGGCACACCCAATGAGGACCACTGCCCTAGATTGTACACTTGAGTGGCTTTTCTTTCCACCTACTTTATTTAGCAGCGTTAAGGATAACATGTCTATAATACAATGATTAGTCTAAGCTCCGGCCAAGATACAAACACTAAATACCTGCTCAGGTCTTCTATATACACACACTACCTAATAATTTACTCGTATCATCACCACTCAATCATGATGTAACGTGATTACTCATTAATGACACGGTGGCTCGCCCATTAGTCTAGGATTACTAGCAGGGATGCCAACACCTTCACCGCATAGCTGCCAACCTGACAACTTACGCGAGACTCGGAACACATACCAGAAGCAATGCTTGAGCCTTGCCATGAACAGTAATGAAAATGGATATTGACATGGATATGGAACATGTTGAGAATTAGTGATGTAGTGAGAGAAAAAAAAACTTTTTGGTTCCACGTTTTGATACTTCATATGTGAGATGGAAATAGTTTCCAAATATTTAAATTAAATAAAAAACAATTGAAATAGCCCCAATTTAATTTATCATAAAGACGTCAAAACACAGAAATATGAACATACGAGTGACAATAAAGCAACAACAGTGATTACTAATCTTTTCTCACACTAACGTATGGACTACAGAGATTAGTGGTTGAATCTGTCACTAATGTATGGTCTGCTGTAGACCATATATTTTAATAACTTAATATTATAATTAAATCTTTAAGGTGGGGATGTAGGGAAAGCGAGAAAAATGTCTATATCTTTACAGTTATTACAACAAACTTTTCTTTTGGTCGAAATAAATAAAAATAATTCTCCAGTAGTAACATGGAGATTAATTTTCTTCACATGGTGATATCAACGGTTGGTGAATATCTGTCAAGGGTGTCCTGGAATTTAATGGAAACCTTTTCTCTTCATTTAAAAATGTTTGTAATCTAATGCTGCTATGCTCATGACAGATATCCAACAACTGTTGATATCACCGTGGGAATAAAATTAAACTCTATATTTATACTAAAGCACTAAGTATTATTTTATCGATTTTGACCCAAAAAAAGTTTTGCTGTAAAATCTGTAAAATACTGGCATTTTTTCGTGTTCTTTACACACCCACATTAACGAATATATACCCCTTACCATGGGATTCGTTGATTTGTAAAAAAATTCGAAAATATATCACCTCTAATAGCCATTATTGGTTTGGATTTATCATTTGATAACAAAGGCTACCCGCTAAATCCCACCTCCGCCACACTCATCCCCTGGTCCACTAATGATTATTTATGGTTGTACATACATACATATATATATATATAGCTCCTATACGGTGGTAGTGTAGATAACTGACAGATAGCAGAAGGTTCTTTATTGCAAACATTATCTGAAAGTCACTGGAAATATATTTTATTTGCTTAGTCATTGTAAATTATCAATGAAACCCCTGCTTGTGGGGCAGCAGAACCATCTTCCCTTTTATAAGAAAAATAGAAATTACAAGAAATAGAATAAAGGCGCTGAAGCGCAATTGGAATTTATTAACAAGTAACATTATAGAAACAAGGTCTAGGCCTACCAACATGAGCACAAGGAAAGGTGAAATCATATAAAGTGTAATTAAAAGTGACAATTTAAGAAAATTATTTAGCAATGAGTCTTACTACCCGTATGGGTTGTACGCTTAATTACTAGTTACGATAGTGGATTATGAATTGGGAAGGTTGAATTTAGAGGGAGTGAACCCGCATTTGCGTGGAGGGAAGATGGAAAAACATTTAGGAAAAACCACCCCCAGTTCACCCCACCGAGATTCGAACCTCAATCTCCCCGTCCTCGGCAGTTTAGCTCAACAGGAAACCAGTGCGTTAGCTATGGTAACTACGCCACCGAGGTGGGTAATGACAATTTATTTAGCACTAAAAACGTATGGCATTCATATTATATATTTAATTTGATCAGATTGAATTGAAGTCTCTGTCTCGTAAATATAAGTTTGTTGTGTACAAACGAACAACAAAGCGGTCCTAAGGACGTTGCCTCCTGTGACGTCATGGCTTATAAAGATAGAATTTCCCATTTTAGTGAATTTGCATTTTACTCAGCAAGTTTTAAAGATATGACGTTGAAATAAAACCCAATAAATTCTTAATAATTCTAAGAAATAGTCCTACTGAGTCACAACATTATTATTTTTATCTTTAAGTAGTTTTGTGTAAACGTATTTTTTTATAAAACCTCTACAACCTAGGATCTTTGTCTTGTTCACGAAAATAGCCTGTAGGGGTATTCCTGCCAGGATGTAGATTAAAATAGTCCGTGGTAGCATGTGTCTACATAGAATAGGAAACAAGAAAAAGTTAAATTTAAAAAGAAAGTCGATGTTTTCAAGGCGCAAATAATAGAGTGAATGTGTAAACTCGTCAGAGGAAGAGGGAAAGCGTTATCGGCACTTATACAAGAGACCTTTCAGGGCGAACTACACATTTTCTTCCCTCTATCTGTTTTGTACATTGGCGCCTAAGTGCTGTAGGGCTTATAGTGCTTTGGGTGGGGATGTAGAGAATGCGAGCTAAGGGCAGTATTTTTACAGTTTTTATAACTACTCTTTTTTTTAGCCAAAATAAATAAATACTGCTCCAGTAGAAACATAGAAGTTTATGGTGATATCAATAGTTGTTGAATATATGTTATAAGCATAGCGGCATTAGATGAGAAACTTTTTAAATGAAGAGAAAGTGCTGTCATTAAATTCCAGGACATCCTTGACAGATATTCAACAACTGTTGATTTCACCGTGTGAAGAAAATTAAACTCTATGTTTGTACTGGATCAATATTTTATTTATTTTTGCCAAAAAAAGGATTTTCTAAAAAAAAAAAAACCTGCAAAAACCAGTTACCTTAACTTGCGTTCCCTACACCCCCCTCCCCACCTTAAGTGCGTCAAGCTAAAATGCAACCAACTTTGAAAAAAAAAGCTTCACAATGACCAAATAGGCGACGTTGTTAACCAACGTACATTTTTCGTGAACGTAGGAAAATAAGTTACAGGATCTCTTATTTTATTAATATTTTACAAGCATTTCAAAGTAATAAGAATATTTATTTTACACTCTGTTTGGGATGATCTCGGTAGTGCCTGTAAGTCTACCTGATCACAAACGACGTGAATATTAAATTTACGACCCCTAGCCAGGAATTTGCAACAAAATCTATTTCTAATTCTGAAGCACAGCATCTAGATGTTTTAACCCACATATGAGTCCACTTATCGGACTGACTTCACCCTCACGTAATGGATAACACTGAATTTATGTTCCCTACTTAATTCTGAATTACTGGTTCGAATCTCTCTTTAAGAGATAGTTATGCGGAAAGACAGGATTGTGTTGATTCTAATTCCAGCGAGTCCAGGGGCTATAATCTGTAAATAAAATAAATTGTACTGTGCACCAAACAGACTTTCTCTCTATTTTATCTTTATATAGAAACGTGTATAAAACCCTGGCAGGATTTGTGAAACAAACTCATTTAACCAACATGTTTGTTGAAACACTTTTACAGAAACGTTGAGAAAAGAGGAACATCTTTGTCCACCAAAGAGCATAACAATCAATTTAATTTTCAAAGATCTCCATAAATATAATATAGTTATAATTCAGAAATTGGTTTAATCAAAATATATTTCAATTTAAGGATTTTAATTGTAAATAGTACCACAACTTTACAATCATAAGTTATTTCATATCTCATATAGTTACGGGGATGTGATCAAAATTGGAAATTCTTCTTTATGTAAAGTGCCCTAAAGTAATTTTGATGGGTGAATAAGAGTTGCCATTTTGTTTGTAATGTTAGATAATACCTGGATACAAAATTTAATCAAAATCATTGAAGCAAATTTTGAAAAAATAGTTTTTTTTGTTTTTGCCCTTCAGTAAACCACCCTTAATTTTAGGGTTAGCTATCTAATTCCAAAAAATCCCTTAGGAGAACGATATAGATATCCTAGATACTATGTTTCAGCCCGATCAGTAAAATTGTTTAGTCTCTTTGGCCTAGATACAGACAAACAAACGGCAACTCATAAAGCACTTTTTTTTTAATTTAAGGGGTTCCCCTTACATTTTCCTGGAGAGAGGATGGTCCATTAATACGGCGTCATCCAAGGCGAGTGGAGTCGGACCTTACTTGCTCCACTTTCGAGAGTCAACTCAGATACAAGTAGCATTTCAAAACGGCGGCGAAACGGCGAAATGAGCGCGTACTAGAAAGTGGTCTGAGTGAGAAAATTGATAGATGAACCTAATCCTTTGCACCTGAGAATCGTTTGACTCTCCAAATATTTGTCTTCCCTTTATGTGAGCCATTTTTCTTTTTATGAATTTCCACTTCCTTTATCAATATATTCGCAACAGCTTCACGAGATCAGCTATCTTTATAACAATCCGAGTATCAAGACGTTAGCACCCTATCCCCAAGCTGCTCTACGAGTATGCTCCAGTGTTGCCAAGTCTATAGTCTCTAACGATAGTACATCATGTACCTGAAATGGATTGTATTTTGACTGGTAGGATACTACTTTCTGGCATTATATTGATAAGTCCTGCGATTTTCATAAAAAAAAAAAAAAGTAAAATTTGTTATTAGATAGCAGGGCCACATGATATTACTTTTAGAAAATATCCTAAAATTGGATTGTACACGTGTTGAAATTATATCAAAAGTAGTATCCAGATCGTTCAGTTGGCAACACTGGTATGCTCGGTCCTAGTTGACTCGTAGCATGTCACCTCGGCTTTACACAGTTGAACACGCTTATCGAAAGCGCTGATACTAAGTTAATTTTTCTCATTCTTCTCGTGGATGTGAATTCAGGAGAGGTTCAAGAGATTCGGAGTTCACTACAAGCGCTGCCTCTAGCTTGTGTCAAGTGCCTGAAATACCTTCTTAAGGACGTGGCCTTCCTTTGACGTCACGGAAGGGATTAGATAGGATTCATCTTGTTGATGAATTTACATTTTATTCAGAGAGATCTAAAGATATAACGTTGAAACGGAAACCATAAATTCTCAAATAATTTCATAAATAGTCCAACTGTGTCACAAAATTATTATTTCTATCTGAAATTGTTTTTTTAGTAAACGTATTTTCCATAAATCACCCAAAACTCAGGTTTTTTGGTTTTATCACGAAAATAGTGGAGGGAGAGTGTTAAAACATTTAGGATAAACACCCTCTGTTTATTAGAAAAGGATTCGAGCCTGGATCTCTCTGCCACTAGCAGTCCAGTCTTTTGCGAGAGTGACACCTCAAACCATGTGGCCACCGAACCGGGTGTAAAGTTAATATTAAGACTATTAACATAACTATTATTACTAGACTATTATCAATAACGATAAAGTAATGCTAACAAAATAGTAATTTTTTTAATTAAAAGGGCTAGGATTTAAATTTGTTTAGTGTCTTAAAATATGTGTATTTTATTTGTACCAAAAATTGGTAAAGTATTTGATCTATTTGTAAAACAGCAGATAAAATTTGAGAACAAAAACAAAATATCTAAAATAAGTAAATACAAATACATATAGACGACATTTTGAGTGCGTGGTTCAATGACCGCACCTCACGATTTGCGAGTAAAAAAGAAGATCTAAGCAGCTTGGTGTTTGCTCTAGAGAAGGATGTAATTAGGAGAGAGACCTCCCTCTCCGTTCTCTTTGCCCCCCCCCGCCCCCTACCCTATAAGCTCGAGTGGGGTTATTCCTATGCATAGTGGATTTATGTAACGAGGCGGAAGTGTAGTTCCTTTGAGCCAACCCATTGCTACTTTACCTCCTAAAGTGTAAACTGGACAGTAGACCTGTAAAACTACTTGCTCCGAATGTGTGCTGTTGGCTGTCAAAAAGCTAATTTAAGGTGGTGTGTAAGATACCGTGAGTTAAGGTGGGAGAGTAGGGAACGAGAAAAAAAGTTAATTATTTTTGCAGTTTTTATACCAAAATAGTTTTCCGAAATAGATGAAAAAAAAATTACTCCATTAGAAACATTTGGTTTTAATTTTTCTTCATATGGTGATATTAACAGTTGTTGAATATCAGTCATGAGCAAAGTGGCATTAGATGAGAAACATTTTAAATGGAGGGAAAAAAAATTGTCTGTCATGAAAAGAATCTTGTTTATTTGCTGATTACACTTACCCTCTTCCTCTGACGAGTATACACACTCATTATAATATTTTTTCTCCTAAACAGGATCGTACGCAGCATTTTTGTAAGGGGGGGAAGCAATAATCTTTTTATTAGGTACTAGCTTTTGCCCACGGCTTCGCTCGCGTTAATGTAGATTTTATCAATAAATTCAGGTTGTTGATTGACACAGGAAGTATGACAATAAAAACGATGAAAATATTGAGGTTGTTAGTCAATAGAGGGAGAGATAAAGAAAAAAACAAACTACACAATATAAATCAGGATTAAGTGTAGGAGTAGAAAAGAAGTAGCGGAGTGTGTGTCAGTAGAGTCATAGGTTATGTCTTGCCACGAACTGGAAGATCCTACTCCATCTTAAATTTTACTTACAGTTAATTAACATCCCTTATTTACTCCGCTTGTTCTTGACCGTTAACATGTATTGCTATTTCCCATCAATACGGTCCCCCAACTCCCTTTCTTCTCTTTCTCCAAGCTTCAAAGCCATAGATAAACAAAACGATACCGCGTTAGTTAGTACATTCTATAGCACAAATCGATACCACATTTTAAAGTAAAAATAATGTTTTTATTTGATATACCAATACCAATAATACCAAACTTCTTACGACAATTTTGTCATTTACCATAACGGGGTGAACAAACAGAGCTTAATTAGCTGAATATAATCATTTTTAATCATTTTAAGATAGATGTGCCTAAAATAACTCGGGGACAGATTTTTATTCGGGATATCAGATTTTCTTCCGGGATACCGCAGTTCCCTTTTTCTGTACTCCAGGCATCATGTTGCAATTAATTTATTCATATCACTAGGCCGAGTTGTTATGCCGGACTATCGTCTAAAAGTTATTTTTTTCCATCCCTTAGGAACAGTTTTTTTTTCTGGGTGAAAGGTACCCTATGTCCTTTTCTGTACCCATGACAACGTGTATGCGAGATTTCATGATGATCGGTAGAGTAGTTTAGGCGTGAAAGCGTAACAAACAAACAAACAAACAAACAAACTTACATTCACATTTTTTCTGGATGAAAGGTACCGTATGTCATTTTCTGTACCCATGACAACGTGTATGCGAAATTTCATGATGATCGGTCGAGTAGTTTAGGCGTGAAAGCGTAACAAACAAACAAACAAACAAACTCACATTCGCATTTATAATAGTTAGGATACTAAACTAGTTAACAATACAATAACCTAATATACGATACAGTTATGATGACAAATAAAATATTATTGAGATGATTCCTTAAGTAATAAAAAATAATTTAAACACTTGTATTTTATTAGGGCGATAAAAAATGTAAGCAAAAAATAATCACGTTTTTTTCCTCTCTAATTATATATTGATATTGTTTTATCTGGTGTAAAATTTATTTCCAATGGGTTGGGTTTGAACACCAACCCCCCACCCCCGTGCGTACGGCCCTACTCTTGAACATCATTGACTCGCATTACAAAATCAAATTTTTCTTGTTTATTATCCTAGAATGATATATTATTCCACGGACATTTTTGATCTACATCTTAGTATTTTCGTAAGTAAATAAAATGAGCTAATGAAGACCAAAAAATACACATTTACAAAAAAACTATTTCATGATTAAAAAAAAAAATCTTTTGACCAAAATACTATTTTTATAATTATTTAAGAGCTTATGGTTTTGGTTTAATTGATAAATATTAAAACTCCGCCGCTTGAACATGGGAAAACCTATCTTGATTCACCACTACGTCACAGGTAGGCGACGTCACCTTCCACCCCACTTTAAATCACCTGCGAGACTCATTCGAAGTCGTACAAGGGAGGTCACTATAGTTAGCGAAGAGTAACGCTCCGCATCCTCAGACTGATACCTCTCTACTCCGGTTCAATGAACTGATTCACACACGCACACACATACACACACATACACACACACACAACCTTAGCGCAGCGCCGCCGATATTCCCATAGCCTTCAACTGGGTCACGGCTTCGCGCAACAAAGATATAACTACCGTCAATTTGTGTTGGTTTATTTTTTTTTCAAGTATTCAATTTTTTTTTTTGCTCTTGAAATGCAACAAAACAGGTTTTTCCTTTTCTTATTTTTTTTTTCTTTACAAGGTACACTTGGAGAACCTACAACATCATACACCCGACAAGATTCCCTTACTCGGCTTGTTTTATGTGGAAGATGTACTATCATTATCATAATTAGCACCGCGTCTTACTACCCATTCAGGTTACACGCACTTACGCTAATGTGTAATGGTAGGGTGATTGTGAGATGAAATGGAGGATCTACAGTTTAACGTGGGATCCGAACCACGGTGGAGACCTGGCATTCCACACATTCACAAGTTGTGGTTAATACACGTCTTGTTAGAGGGGAAGGAAGGGTTTGGCAATCAGGTAAATCCGTGCCGGGACCGAGGATTGAATCCCGGACCCCCAACACGGAGGTCTGACACCTTAACCCTAGACCGCCAGGTCACCCGAAGATGCACTATCGGAAGGGGATGCGAGCAAAAGCCAGTATTTTTGCAGTTTTTATGGAAAAAAACTTTTTTTGACAAAATAATAAAAAATTTCTCCATTACTAACATAGAGTTTATTCTCCAAAATGTTCTCCCACTTTCACTTCAAGCAAGTGCGGGTAAACTTCCTCTAAATATAACCTTCCATATTCCTAAAATCGTTAGTGTAATTAGTACATAATCGTATAGCCCAAACGGGTAGTAAGACGCAGTGCTATATATATAAACTGGCTTCCCGACTGTAACGTAGGTATTACTCGCTTTGCTCGTTGGGGGCTCCACCCCCAAACCCCCCGTGAGTTTTCTTCACAAGTGGATGTAAACTAATGTAATGTTTTGAACGTAACAACTTAAAGTTACCGGTATTGTATTGTATATACCGCACCGACTTTAAAATTGCTCCACCATTTTTAATTTTTTCATGGGGGTAAAAAATTAAATAACCTTTTTGGAATTTTCCCGACGGTTACAGGCTATAAGCTAGAAGTTTCCCCAAATTTCAAGTTTCTAGCTCATCTGGAAGTTGGTAAACATTAATGTCAGTGAGTGAGTGAGTGAGTGAGTCAGCCATGTGGCTTTATAGTAGTATTACATATATATATAATAATATATAACTTGATATATATATACATATATATACATATATATATATATATATCGAGTTGCAAGTCATCAACTATACAAACACGTTACTCCCCTGTCGAGCTAGAAACTGAGAACATTAAGCCGAAATGTTTTTACTGTGTGGTTGAAAGAATACAAATAAATATGTTACCCACTCAATGGATAGCATTTAATTTGATTAGGATCTTTTCATTTATTATTTAAAAAGTTTCTAACCAAATGCCACTATGCTATGATGCAAAATATAAATAGAGAGCTGGAAGAGGGTTTAGTTTTAAGTTATTATTAGCACCGCGTCTTACTACCCATCCAGGTTATACACACTTGCGTTAATGTGTAATGGGAGGGTGATGGTGAGATGAAATGGAGGACTTACATCTTAACGTGGAATCCGAACCACGGTGGTGGCCTGGCATTCCTTGCATTCACAAGTTGTGATTAATACACGTCTTTTCAGAGGTGAAGGAGGGGTTTGGCATTCAAATAGGTCTGTGCCGGGACCGAGGATTGAACCCCGGGCCCCCAACACGGAAGTCTGACACCTTACCCCTAGACCGCCAGGTCACCCTTTAGTTTTAAAGTTATCATCGTGGTGTGAAGGGGAATAATATACGTTTTGCTTGAAATTAAACACTTAGAGCTCAAAATACACGGAACATTGGATGTTTTGACAGGTAAGTCTGACTATAAAGTCGAGTGAGTTCTCACTCTATAAAACTTTTACCAATAAAAAGTTTTGAATACATGCTAACTTGATAAAATGCATCCATCTCTGCAATTAGTAATAGTAAACATATACTTTAATAAAGGTCCGCAAAACATTGTTAAAATATATTTCAAGTCATCTGACTACTTATCGCATTTTGTAATTTTTTGCTTTCTCACGACTCCTTAGAAAGAGGAAGTATTGTGATCGTAGTTAAAAAATATATAATTCGAGATTTTGGTGGATGTCAACGTTTTACGACTCCTTGAAACTGAAAAAAAAAAAAGTTTTCATAATGTCTGTCTGTGTGCCGATTTGTATGTATCTTGGCCGATAGCAGAAACCATGTGTCCGAATCAGGTTAAACTTGGTATCTTGGGTTTCCTTAAGGTTATCCAGAAAGTTTTATTTAATTAGATAATATCTATATTATATATATATTATATCACCCTTAAATTAATGTTAGCTTATTTTAGGGCAAAGAGAGAAAAAAGCAATTTTTTCAAAATGGCTATACGGATTTTTATTAAAATTCGTATCCATACGTTTAGTATTATAAACAAAATGGTGCACTTCATTTACCCGTACACATGACATTGAAGTTACTTAACAGAAGCAGAAATGTTCAATTTTGGTCATATTTCTGCAAATCTTTCAGATGAAAATTAAATTATTGTAAAGCTGTAGGACTCTTAAAGATAAATAGCCTTTATCAGATTTTTTTTAAATCAACATTTTCCAAGGTGAGGGCAAATAACCCGCCTCGGTGGCGTAGTTAGCTGACGCGCTAGATTTCGTGTTCAGCTAGACTGCCAAGGACGGGGAGATCGAGGTTTGAATCTCGGTCGGGTGAACTGGGGTAGGTTTTCCCAAATGGTTTTCCACTCTCCCTCCACACAAATGTCGGTTCAATTCCTCTGATTCATACTTCCCAATTCCTAACCAATTAGCGTGATTAGAACGTAAGCGTATAAACTGAAAGGGTAATTAAACGTGGTGCTATAATTTAATTTGTATGGGCAAATATATATTTTTAAATGAAGCTTTGAGAAAAAGGAAGCTGAACATGCACAGGACAAATAATATACTTATGTAACAGTTTATATTATTACATATTTCTTGTACTATCTTTGATGAAATGCTTTGTTCTTTTTTCCCCAATTATATTTCTATAACAATTCATATAATTTCGTTTCATATATTTCATGAGTGTTATGTACATAACTCAATTTTTAGTTCAAGAAGCGAGGTTTGTTTTGAGCGTCTAACAATTTATTTTTTTTCTTTGTGAAGGTGTCACAAAGAGCATCACAATAATAGCGGGGCATACCTCCCGGTTCCCCTCGTGTCACTGTGTTGCACGAAGTCGGACCGACAAATGCAGTTAGCAACCCAACCTGAGGACGTTGACGCACGCACTAATTTCGACGTCACTGGCTGTCAGAAGAAAAGGCGCTCTTCTCTCTCATCAACTTATTCATATGTCAAAAAGAATCCAGTACGTCTTCTTGAAGACGTTACGGTTTAGCGACGTCGCATTAGTAAACGAGTGTCATTCAGTCGTAATAGGGAACGACAGACATACACACACACCACACACACACACACACACACACACACACACACACACACCACACACTCACACATGCACACATGAGGAACTTAGATGAAAAAAATTATTAGTTGAGTTTTAAAACAAATTGGGATGAAAGAAAACGCAGGTTAAGGTAAGTATTTTTTAACTAATTTACACTAAAGAATTGTCAAAATAATTTTCTTTTTAGCACCACGTCTTAACACCCGTTCGGGTTACACGCATTTTTATTAATTACGCTAATTTTTGCAGGGATTAGGAAGGTTATATTTAGAGGAAGTGTACCCAAATGCGCGTAGAGGGAGAGTGGAAAAAACCACTCTCAGTGTACCCGACTTAAATCTCGAACCTCAAACTCCCAGTCATCGGCAGTCTAGTCTACTGTGAGATTAGCGCCTTAAGCCATGCGGCCACCGAAGCGGGTCCTCAAAATGACTAAGAGTGTGCATCACATACTAGTCAACTCTGTGATACAATCAGCCTTGAAATGGTAAGTTTACACCAACACTATTGCACGTGGATCATTTCTGATTGAACATTAATTGAGCTAAATTATTTTATTATTATTATTATTATTATTATTATTATTATTATTATTATTATTTATTATTATTATTATTATCACCTCGTCTTACTATCAGTTCCGTCTATACGCACTTACACTTATTCACAAGTTGTGATGAATACACGTCTTGTCAGAGGTGAAGAAAAGGTTAAGCAATCAGATAAATCTGCACCGGGACCGAATATTTAACACCGGACCCCCAGCACAGAAGTCGGACACCTTACCCTAAACCACCAGGTCACCAACTTTTTAGATATAGAAGCTGCAAAAACATTGACCTTTTCTCGTGTCCACTACATCACCCCCTTAACCATACATGCTGTGACGCATGGATATTGTACCTAACAAACCTATCCTCCTACATACTTTTATACTCTCTTTTGGCGCTAGCCATTATTTAAAACAACAAACTATTTCTTAAATAACGCGGAATTTTTAAACGTGCAAGGCATGCTTATCAGTGCTCACTAATTCGTTGAAATTTACTTGGAACAGCTTATTCTTTTCTCTAGCGGAAATCTATATTTAAAAAAAACTATTGTTCTTTGATAACGTTCAAATTCCAAATAGTTAAACTCTCTATATTATATTGGTAATATACAGCCTTGTAGTTCAATCATTAATCACTTTTCAGTATTTTAATATAACCAAATCTATCTGGCTATGTGTAATCCTTTCTGGGAATAAATGTAATGTTTATTTGGTGCTTCTGACAAAAATGTTGAACAAGAAAGTTAGGAATAGTTCAAACTTACGTAAAACCAAATTGATTTGGTTATTTCAACGATACTGATTTTCTTTCATAATTATGGAAATAATAATACCACTAAGCTATTTATGTTATTAATGTTAGTCGGGTTTATTTAATTAATTGGCTGGATTTTGCTTTATAAACAATAAAGAGCTCATTTTAAGACGATAAATATCTTAAATGCATGTATAAGATTATGTCTCCCAGAAATATCCGGGCTTATTTTCTAAAAATTACAATATAATAAGTACATGTGTCATAAATAATTTGCACTCTAGATTAGCCTGCTTCGGTGGCCGCAGGGTCTAACGCGCTACTCTCATAGTAGACTAGACTACTGATGACGGGGAGATCGAGGTTCGAATTTTGGTTGAGTGTACTGAGGGGGGTGATTTTTCAAAAATGGTTTTCCCACCCTCGTTCCATGCAAATGCGTGTGCACTTCCTATAAATATAACCTTCCTTGTCCCTAAAGCCATAAGCGTAGTTAGTACATAAGTGTATAACCCGAATGGGTAGTAATACGTGGTGCTAAATAAAACTCTAGGCTACTACTTTATTATTGGGAGTTTTTTTAAATTTTATGTTATGTATAGGGTGGGAAAGAAACAATTAGATTATCTATGTTGAGCAAAGTGATGGACAACGTGCTGAGGTTTTCCTGACACCCGTTGGAACTCACCTGACTGACATTATCTTCAAAAAGTGAAAAAGTGTAGTTTGTATACCCTGATTCTGGTTGGAAGAACAATAGAGAAAATTCAAATATATTTCTTTGCAGACAGCATTGCTAACATTTCTCTATATTATTTATGCTATTTTATAAGTATTGATAACATCTATCAAAAGTGACACCCGAAGATAACATGATTTGATGTGTGAATATATTAAAATTATTTTAGTAACTTTAGTAACTAACTTATAATGTTCTTCCTATCAAAATCATACTATAGTTTGCTTTTATTTAGTGGGTATTTACTTTTAAATTAAAGTATTAATTTTCAAGTTGCTAATAGTCTAATTGTTTTGGCCTCACCCTGTATACTATGTACACTCTCTTAAGACTGAGAGATGACAGTTTTACATTGACCTATTACACTTTGGCCTTACCAATAACATAAAAAATTGGCCATACTTTATCCTGAAAGATAGGAATTTTATCTTGACGGATCACTCTTTGGTGAAGCTTAAAATCTATGGCCATAAAATCCACCTTAACTCGTTGCTACTTCTATCTCACCTTAGCACATGGTAACTTCAAACCCACCTTAGCTCGTGACTTATTTTATCCCACATTAACTTTCAATGACTTGTATCTAACCTTAATAGGCAGTGAATTAAATCTCCCTTTAATCTACTTAAGTTCTTTTCTAACTTATTGTTCAAGCCACGTGCTGAAATACATAAAAATCAATGTTGTTTGGTTAGGTTAGTTTTCTAACAAATCATACATTTAATGGGCCATAAACAGCCTTGACGTAATAAATGGACTTGGTATTTCGAACAATAATTCTTTGTTCTGCTTGTGGGAAATAACCAACTCTAACATATTAGATTCAATTCTTTCTGAGTGTAAAAAGGTGTTTTGTTTACTTGGTGCTGTGGATCATAATACTTAAACATAGAGGTTCAATAATAAATATGTCGTCGGTGACCTGGTGGTCTAGGGGTAAGGTGTCAGACTTCTGTGCTGGGGTCCGGGGTTCAATCCTCGGTCCCGGCACAGATTTATCTGAATGCCAAACCCTTCCTTCACCTCTGATAAGATGTGTATTAATCACAACTTGTGAATGTGAGGAGTGCCAGGCCTTCACCGTGGTTAGGATTCCACGTTAAACTGTAGGTCCTCCATTTCATCTCACAATCACCCTACCATTGCACATTAGCATAAGTGCGTATAACCCGAACGGGTAGTAAGACGCGGTGCTAATAATAATAATAATAATAATAATAATAATAAATATGTCCAAAACCATAGCGTCTTTATCACTCAGGAGGTACGCAGGTGTGATATGCACTATAAATGTACATGTACACAGTGTCCTTAGCATTCAAGAGGTATGCTGGTGTTATATGCACTATTCATGTACACAGCGTCTTTATCACTCAGGAGGTACGATGATGTGATATGCACTATACATGTACATGTACACAGTGTCCTTAGCACTCACGATGTATGCTGGTGTTATATGCACTATTCATGTATAGTGTACACAGTGTATTTAGAATTCAGGATTCGCCAGTGTGATATACATATAAGACATATATACAGTATCTTTAGCACTCAGGAGGTATAAAGGTGTGATAACACAACTACCTGGCACCTGAAGATAATGTATCATCTTCAGGCTTCAGAGAATTATAACATTTCAATATAAAGGTAGGGGTGTCACAGAGATACGAACTAGGGGTGTCCTAAATTTCATCTTACTACCAGTCTGGACTGTCCTTGTTTAACCAAGTATCAGAGTAGGGATGAGTAATGTATAATTTTAAGAAAGTAAACTTATTTGCGTTTAGGAAGGGTGGTACACCAAATAAGTAGTCTAATAAAAAAAAACACCCTCTATGCCACCATCCGGGATTCGAGCCCCAAACTTCACGTCTCTGGCCAACCAGTCTAGTAGTCATCTTAGAAAACATTATATGTGTTTCCCATCAAATAAATTCTGGTTTTAAATATTATTTTCATTTTTAATTTGACTGATATTATGTCTAAATAATTCATAAATCTTATCTGCCAAGAATACAACTTTTATTCTAACGACATACAATTTGGTTTTGTATTTACTCTTTTTTTTTTTGTTTTATGTTATCTTAGCTGTTTCTAATATTGTAATTCCTAAAGTTTATAAAGTTTTCTACATAGGCTGGAAAAAGTAATGGATGTAAAAAATATCTTATCAGACTAGGAGATCTTGACGTCATAGTACGCATGCCCACCAATGTGCGTTAAAGTCTATTTAGACAGAAGTTTGTTAATAGCTTACCATTTGTTTGATTAAAAAAAGTTGTATCTCATTTTTTTGCGTAGTAGTATTTTATTATTAGTTAAAATACAAATTTAAATTACTGATGATTCTATGAAAATACTTTTGACAAAAATTAAAAGAAGAAAAAAAATCACATATATCTTTCTTCTCCAGTTGTAACATACAAATGATACCTGTTGCTATTAAAACTTATCAATAATTTGGATTGCAAGTAAGGATAAAAAAATAGGTTATGTATTTAAAACGTAGCCAACAAACAGTTTCGAGGTTTATTGTTTTACAGTTTTATTGTTCAATGACCTTTTCCTGAAGTTTCCAATAAGTTAACAATGGATTTCTCAGTAACGGTTTTGTTATGTTCCAAGGATGACCAACCTAATAATTAGTGAGTTGAAAGACACATAATACAGGAGCAATAAGACACGTTGCAGACATCTAAATACCTTGAGTTATTTAGGAAGGAGTTTGTTATTTAAAAATAGTATTAGCCCCAAAATGAAGTGAAGTGTATCAACATTTCCCTAATAGCATCTAAAATTTTACATGTTCAGCTTTATAGTTCAAACAAATATGAAAATGTTCTCATTTATAAGGACTTTTTAACGTGAGTCTGGTGACCTGTGGTCTAGGGGTAAGGTGTCAGACTTCCGTGCTGGGGGTCCGGGGTTCAATCCTCGGTCCCGGCACAGATTTATCTGATTGCCAAACACTTCCTTCACCTCTGACAAGATCGTGAATTAATCACAACTTGTGAATGTGTGGAATGCCAAGCCTCCACCGTGGTTCGGATTCCACGTTAAACTGTAGGTCCTCCATTTCATCTCACAATCACCCTACCATTACACATTAGCGTAAGTGCGTATAACCCGAACGGTTAGTAAGACGCGGTAATAATAATAATAATAATAATAATAATAATAATAATAATAATAATAATAATAATTATTATTATTATTATTATTATTATATAATATAACAATATTATAATATAATAATATTATTATAATATAATAATAATTATTATATAATAATAATAATTATTATATAATAATAATAATTATTATATAATAATAATAATATAATATTATTATAATATTAATATATATTAAGGATTACTTAAATGTAGGTTCATTTATTAATATTATACATTACACATTAGTAATGTATAACACTTATTAAGATGTAATAATATAATAATAATAATAATAATATAATTATTATTATTATTATTATATTATTATTATTTACGTGAGCCCAAACATGATTCTTTTAAGGATATCCTTAAAGTAAGCGGTGATGTAGGGAACGCTAGAAAACATCAGTGTTTTTGTAATTTTTATAGCAAGAATTTTTTGGCCAAAATTAATTAAATATTGCTCCAGTGGTTTTCGTCACATGAGGATATCAACAATTGTTTAATATTTGTTAAGAAAATAGCAACATTAGATGACAATCTTGTTTAAATGAAAAAGAAAAGGTTGTCATTAAATTCCCGGACACCTTGAAAAACATTAAATTACTCTTGATGTCACCATGTGAAGAAAATTAATTAAGCTATGTCGGGACTGAAAAAATATTTGCTCCATTTTGACCAATAACATGTTTTGCTATAAGAACTGTAAAAAAAAACCTACCTTACCTCGCGTTCCCTACAACCCCGCCTTAGTAACAATCGTTAAAATTAATGTGTTCAGAGAGTATCTAGACCAATTAAAACGAACATAAATAAATAAACTGACAAGTTTGTTAAGAATCACCTTCCTTAATGAGTTTTTAAACACACCACCAGGGGTACAAGCGTCATGGTCGTAATATACTAGATTTCGATTGATGTAAATCGGGTTTGATTTCCGGTTGGTGTACCGAAGCAATTATTTTCCTAAATGGTTTCCCACTCCCCTCCACGCACACACGGATACTTGCAGATACTTACTACTCTTTCGGGCAATCCGCATATTTACACCATAGGTGAGGAGTAAATGCACCAGAATTCACGTGGAAAGGGAGGAGGAAAGCATTTAGGAGCAAACACCCTCAGTACACCCGAACGAGAGTCGAGTGTCGATTTCACTACTATCGTAAATCCAGTCTATTTCGAGAATTACGCCTTTTAAGGTAAACTTTTAACTGCAGCGCAGGCGCTGAGTTGCTTTCCTTACTAGGGATGTGGTATCGAAAGACCAGTATCGTTACAATACTCATTTAAAGTATCGAAAGAAAAATATCGATACTATAATAGTATCAGTTGTAAATTAATATGTAAAACTTTAATCGATTTTTTATAATAATAATTTCAACTTTTGCATATTAATGTTAATAATAGACTAATTGTATTTTATATTTATTTAAACACTGAAAATTATAATATTTAACCATATTTTAGTATATTTAGGTCTATCGCGTCTATTTTATGTGTTGGAACTTGGAAGGTATATAAATAGATAGTATGATGCATATTATAAAAGGTTTTACCATACCAGTTTCAAAATGTCTGTGAAAATGGAACTGATGGAAAGTTATTTAATACTAAACTATGATAAGTAATATTTTTTTTCAATCTATTTTGTAACCTCCTTTAACCATAGTAAACATTTTAATCCAGTATGAGTGAAATAACAAAAAAAATTGTTTCTTTGATACCGATCCGATACCGGAGCGTGAGTATAATATCAGTAAAAGTAATCGGGAAAGTATCGAGTAAAAAAAATACTAGTATGAAAGGAAAAAATCATATTATAAAGTATCGATACTTTTTTCACATCCCTAACCTCTCACGCAATCGCATGTTTAATTATTTACATCGTATTTAAATGGAACCACTCACACTAATTTGTGCGGTAAGGATTTGTTGGAGAGAATAAAACGTGCTGCAACGAGCTGCAGTAGGATCCGTCCACCTTTAAAAATACACATTTTCCTAAATTATTCAAACGATTTTACACTTAAATATTTTTTATTTTGGCAAATATCAATCTTCGGCTCCTAGCTATAAATCTATTTTACTGAACTTTTACTCCCCCTTCCTTGTATATTTATTTTCTTTCGAAAAGTAGATTCTACCAAAGAGCTGATACGCATTTCAAACATCCAGAAACTCCAAGGTATTTAACAAGTGGTTGGTTATATCAAATTATGGTGACGGGAAACATCGTGGTTCTGAGAACAATGTAAATGGTTAAGAACATAGATCTCTTAAACTTATCTTAAACAAATAAAACAGAAATCTTTACAATTATTTAGGATTTTTTTTGGAGTTTTTAAGCTTTAGAAATACATTTCCTGAAAGAAATACCACAGTTTGAGAATATTTCTGTTCAAATAAGTGGTGCATTTAAGGCGGACGCTTTGGTCAGATCGAAAGTATCAATCACTGTTAGGCCACATGGATTAAAATAATGGTTTGTATCTTTTCTGAAACTATTTCTCTATTATAAGCTTACACTATCTTTCACCCTTCACCCACAACCACCATTTTTCATATCAATAAGAAATAGGGGAAATAAAACTATGAAACACCTCAAGGTAAAGAGAAAGAGAAAAACTAATTCTCAAATATCTTAACATTTTCTGTTGTGAGTTTATAAAAAAAAAAATTATTTGAGGAAGGCTGAATCTAAAGCCCTTTTTTGTCAAGCTTAGTCTCAAATGTGCTTAGTAAGTCTTTGAAAATGAGCTACTTTCCTAATTTTTTTTTGTAAAAATTCAAAATATAGGGTTGTTAAGGAAAAAGAGCTCTATTGGTATCTTTTGACCTTATTTTGGCATGGACTATATTTTAAAATAACGCATCGTATTGCGTTATAGCTAAACGTCTGCGCAGCAATTTATCACTTACCGATGAGGCCCCTTAAGATACATTCTCATTAACTTGTGGTCACTCTTGCTAATCACCCTACCACGACGAGAGTCAACTGATCTTGGACAGCCATGATTGCCTGCATGTAACACGACTCCCATAACCTTATCAACGCGCAACCATAAACTAAGTCCAAACATTGTGAGCGATAAAACTGAGGAGAAACCATAACTTTACAAACACAATAGGAAGGAGGGATTGTGTATGTGGAACGAATGATGAAATAAGGACGGGGACAAGGGAATGAAAAAAAAAAAGAAAAGAGGGGAGCAAAAGAAAAACAAAGTTATATGCTTTTGAATATTCGTGGCGTAGAACTAATAGTAAAACCCAATCATAAGTGCGGAGTGATTTGTCATTTGAGTTCGACGATGCGATTGGGTGAGTCAAGAGCTATTTGAGTGGGGTTGTATATATGTGAAGCGGATATATAGAGAGAAATATCACTTATTCCGGATTAGTGGAATAGTTTCAGGCATCACAGGTGAGAACCTCAGTCCTAATATTAAAGTACTCGTATTTATATATTTGTTACAAGCCATGTAAGAATGCACCAGTCAATTTTAAAGTTTAGTATACATGTTCAGGATATTGACTGGTAAGCCTAATGGGAAGATACCTTTGGGAAGATTTAGACGCAGGTTAGAGGTTACATTAAAATTGATCTGGAATAGATAGGGTGTAATGAGGTGGATTGGATAGAATTAGCTCAAGATAGGTATTGGGTGTAATGAGGTGAACTGGATAGAACTAGCTCAAGATAGGGATAGGGCGTAATGAGGTGGACTAGATGGAACTAGCTCAAGATAAGGATTGGGTGTAATGAGGTGGACTGGATGGAACTAACTCAAGATAGGTACAGGGTGTAATGACGTGTACTGGACAGAACTAGTTTAAGATAAGGATAGGGTATAATTGGATGTAATGGTTAGAAATGGCTCACTAAGCAATTGCCCATAGTTATTGACTATACAAATAAAAAATATAATCAAATATTAAAAAAAAATATTGATCTTTCTTATTATTTGAACACAAGGTTAGTTAGGATAAAAACAATAATACAACCCTATCTCAATGGAGTTGTAGTCTACATATATACTACATTTATTTATTTTTAATACTAGGGCTACCAACATATTCATAAATATTATGCTGCTACTTTGAATGTATTATTTTATGGCCAATCGCATCCTGTTTGGATACTAAACTTAGTTATTCAAATATTTATGTTTTAAACTACAATTTAGCATAGACAATTAAATGAAAGCTTTAAAGTTTTACACAACTACCTTCAATTGAAATTTTAAACGTCATAGACATTACCACATACATCTAGGGCAAGATTACATTTAATATTAAGTTTGAAAACTGCTGAAATATATAACCAAGAATATTTTAGTTAGTGAGTGTAACATTTGCCTCATGACATTTTGGAGTTTTCCATCCGCCACCCCCACCCCAAATGCTAGTGTCTGTTCGGAATTCTCGTATTTTAAATACTCTAATGGAGAATTGGTGGGGATTCAAGGATTTAAAGGATATTCACCTAATTTTTGTGGAAAGAGAAAGTGGGAGACTGTTTAGGAATACAACATACTCTGTACTTAATGGCCAGGATTCAAACCCCGAACTATCTCCGTCACTAGAAAGTCAGACAATATAAGCCTACCGTCTAGTGGACGTGCGTGACCGATGTGGGTAGTTCTTTATTAATTGCTCGATGTATTAATTATTCATATTAAAATTAAATGCTTGTTCTCGTTACAAAATGTTCCTTATATTAAAGTATTTTTATAAGTCAGTTTAGAGCCTGTGTAGTATTCGTTCAATATAGTAGAGATAAAGTTATCTTGGATGAAACAAAGTCTTTCAATAAAGTATCAAAAAAGGTGCTCTAATTATTTTTTCGTCAAATTTCTTCAATTATGATTACCAATGATGATTCGCCATGGTCCCCATACTTTCCTCCACTACACAAGGGGAGATTTAGAACCTACTAACACATTCCTAGTACTACACGTAGCCCTTTTTCATATTATTCATATTAGTAAAATAAATAACAATAATGAAGGATGAAGGGGGAATAAAGGGGAAAGTCAAATTTTAGCTCGAATTGAGGAGTGCTACCATCTGTTAGACAATAATGAGACTTTTATCATACTCTTTAGATCAGGGCTTCTTAATCTTTTTCTACGTGAACCCCTTTTTGACCGATACATTTTTACGTGACCTGGGTACAAGGGTATATAAAATAGATAAAAAAAAATCAAACATGTACCGATAGTAAATCTTAAAAAAATAAAAATATTCTAAGACAATGCTTTGGTACTATACATATTATTTTACCATTTATTAAAGACGAAGAGTTGGATGTGCTTGTTTATTTTTAGATAACGAACTAAATCTTGGCTGAATATTTGAGACTTTGAGACTGCATCTTCAACGTGTTTCAGAATTTATCGAAATTTTGATTTTATAATCGTCAATGCTGAGAACGTCGCCTCACATAAATACGTAGTAAAAATGGAAGAATTATATTTAGGGCCATTTCAGAAATGGTTGGAAATTCTGTCCTAATCCCAAGCCAAAATTCATTTTAATGATTTTTATTTTGAAAACTCAAGTTTTAAACCTGTGTCGCTTGCTAACCCGCAAATTTTTTTTTAACTCTCAATGGAAGATGACTGAAGTTTTTGGTTTCAATTGAGTATAGTTTATGAACCCAACTTAGTTTTTTTTAGAATCAACATTTGAAGGGAAGTATTTGTGAAACTGTGTCTCCAGGCACTTTAGATGATCAATTATCGCTCGTACAATCAAATCTTTGGGAAGATTATATTCACTAAAAAAATCATACGTAGCTGTAAAAATTCTACATAGCCATCCACCCTATTCTTCCCTATGTTAACTTTTTTAGTAAGACTCTCAGTTTTATATTTTAACATAAATATGTTACAATTTGTTGTATGTTCAAAATCAAGGCCGCCGTGAAGTTGCGTGATGCAATACGGGCGAGCGTTGCCAGAAACACCTCGGATTCATTACGCGTTTGATTTCGAATTAATTTTTGGTCGTTGTGCGTTCAGAAACCTTTTATTGTTGTCAATTTTTTTGCAACCCCCACATTCTGTTACGCGACCCCATGGGGCATTATGCCTCTTTTATTATCTATACATTTTACATCAATGTATCTCGATTATTTGTGTTTTGTATGTTCTTATCCCCAAACTTTATTATTCTAACTTTATCCAAAACCATTTACCATTTTTGCACTTCTATTATGGTTCAAAATCGTTCACACCTATCTCCTAGTTATTGTGTGTCACAGGAACAGAATAATATTTAAACTATTGTCGATAAAATTTTCTTTCATCTCAAAATACTTTAGTCCTGTTTCAAGTGAATATCTTAGAAGTTGTTTCATGCTAATTAAAATCATAATTAATTTTGGTATCAAGATATGACTTAAATTGTTCTCATTTTAGCAATTTTTGAACTACCATGGTCGCAAAATAATGTGCCAATGAATGATAGTATACATAGGCCTAAATTTTATGTATGAATATGTATAAATAAATATATACATAATATAAGCATTGGTATAAGCCTATAAACCTTCCAAATTTGAGCTAGAAAAATTCAACAATTACAATTATAGGGTAATATACACATACAAATGAATTACTTGAGTATGTGCTTTTTCCCTGCTTTATAGTAAATTCTATTAATAATTTTGATTTATGTATAAACCTATCTGTTCAATTTTTAGAATATTACAAAAATGAAGATTATGACGCCCAGTAGAGAATATGGAAAGTATTTCAACCGAACCAACAAAACGAATTTCCCGGACGTAATCGGCCCTTATAGACAGCCCTTGAAGAACAACAAATCACGCTTTGAGACATCCCGGCCTCATAGGTTCATAAACGACGCCAAGATGATCCCGCTACCCTTGGAGGTGTCGCAGAGCATCACTATGGACTTAGGTAACATGCACATCGCTTCAAGCTTCGGCTACCAGCATCAAATTGAACTAAAACAACCGCAGCCATCTCCACAAATAAATTCTTCCGAGACAGTACTCCCTGATCAGTATCTCTCCTGCAGGTTTCAAGGAGTTTCGGACAACATCAAAAACAACCGCTGTTGCAGCAACATCAGCAAGTAACGTTGAAGCATCACCAACAGACTCAGGTACAGCAACACTATAAGCCACATCCACATCAACCACAGTTACAGCAATACCATCAACCTCATTTGCAGCAACATCAACCACAGCAACAGCAGAAACAACATTTACAGCTACATCAGATCAATCATCAGCATTATCAACACCAACAACAGCAGCAAATATATCCTGATGTAAGGCCTCAAGGCTACACTGCAAGGTTCCAAGAACCACCAAGATTCCAACATCCAGGTATTGTCAACAACCTTTGAACTACAATCAACCAAAAACCCAACATGTGTGGCCTCAGAGACAGCATCAGGAATACAACCTGGTTGGAACAATGGGTATTGTACTTTTAACTGTATGAATATATATATAATTATCTCATTCATTTTATTTAACCTTTAGTATCACTGGAGCTGATTACCGCTAGGCTATTAGCACTTATGACTTCCTGATCACGATGGACTCCTAATTAATTTATCCTGCTGGCTAAAGCTACCCATGAATTTTTTTCCAACTATGATAGAGAAAATTTATCTCATAGGCAGTCAGTCGAAAGTACCGTTCGTTAACTTCGCAAACTTCATATGGTTCCACTATGGATCATCTTATAATATATGGCCATATTGTAATATTTCAAGATAATACTGATACATTTCAGGCTAAACGGAGTTTACATACTCACCGGTTCTCTCCTGAAAGGTTAGGGACAGAGATACCAACCGGGCTCCATGAGTTTAATTTTAAAATTAACAGTTTCCTATTCATCACTTGAGCCATTTCTCTTAACTTTCTCCTTCATCACCATCTCTATGAATAATGTCGTTGAAACGTTTGTGTTTAGAGTAGTCAAACAAAATATTTATTATGAAAAACAGCTTATCTAAATTGACCACTAACTGAATCTCTACAACCAATACGTAAGATCTCCTGCTACTCATTGAGTCTAAGGTCTAAGTGCTCGTACTTATCCAGGTGGGCGAGGGAGCATATCAAACCAACTTTCGTGTTGCAGATACATTATGGTTTCATTGATTACTATTCTTTAATTTAATAACGCTGCCTACTTGATGATCTCGAAGGTCTTTTGAGGATTTAATCTTAACTTGACTCCCCTAAGCCCTTTAAGCCCTATCATACTTAGACACCTATATACAAAATATAAAGGAAGGGAATAAAATAAGCAGTTGACTCCTCGATGGCTCATGTCTATGTGCTGAATACACTTCCCCTATTGCGCTGACGAGTATACACACTCACTCTACTATTTGCTTCTGGACAGCATTAACTTGAATTTCAAAGCTACCTTTTATTTGTTTCCTATTCTAGGTATACATATGTTTACAAGGACATTTTAAATCTACATCCTGGCAGAAATACTCTTACTGGTCATTTTATTGAATAAACCAACTAGCCTAAGTTTTAGATGTTTTAAAAAGATTGGTTTAAAAAAAATTATGCAAGATCAAAGAATAATTAACTATTTAAGAAAATTTTTAGAATTATTTTAAAATAAATATTTTTTGTTTCAATGTTAGGCCTATATCTTTAAAACCTGCTGAATTAAACGTAAATATGTATCATAGGCAATCTTATCTTGATTGGACGCTACGTCACAACGTACTTAATCCGACAATCCAAATGTTCGATTATCCTATCCACCTTTGTCATTAGTTAATTCAGATTATCGGCGTTCTTATAGAAAGAGAATAATCTAGAGGCCCTAAGAAGTAGAGAGGCTAACAGTTTAAAGGCCCTTGATCCTGTCTAGTGAAAGTCTAAAACCTATTTTGTGGGGTGGTGGGCGGGAGGGTGAAAGGCGTGGTGGCGTGGCTTCACAACCGATCAAAGTATCCTTCCCCGCCAACAAGAACAAATAGATCACGGAAACCGTAGATGGTGCTAGCTACCGGGCAGGTTTTGTGGAGAAATCATACATTTGGAAATACCAGTTTTCTCAAGAATGAGTGAAATTTTTATTTTAATATTTTCAATGCCTCTTCTAAGATAGTGTATCGATGTTTATTAATTGTTACATTTTCTTATTTTTTGTTATGAAGCCTGGCAGTTTTCTATTGAAAAATGTCAATTTAATCGATATTTGATCACTTTTAAAATTATAGAGGAGGTGTGTATATAAAAAGTAAAACTCAATCAACATGCTTCTATACTTGAAAAAACCGTTTCCGAAAAGAAAATTGCAAAACGATAAAAATTCTTGAAGATAACCATTTGTTCCCAACATTTCCACGCCAAATGAAAAGGGCCAATCGCCTTAAAGGTCACTTCTTTGAGCTCTTGAACCAAGAAGAGTTGAACTGCCAGTAAAGCGTCGATTAACTCTAAGCCATTCATCCGGAGCGTCAACTAACCGAACGACATGCGTGCAGAATTGTACGATCATTAACGGCGTCGCACTGCCGTTGTTACGTGAAGGCAGTGTGACGCAGAAATGCGTGAACTGGTCACGTGGCCTCCCACGTGGTGCGAATAACATCGAAAAGATCAATTTATTTTAAAATTTTATAATAATTTAACTATTGTGTTTGGGATTAATGTTTGTTAAATTTCAAGTATGATTTAATTTATTGTCTGGGTTCTGATTTTTGCAGCTCAAAAACAAATATATGTTTATTTCCGTAAGTTCTTAGACCATAGAGCTCGCAGAATAGGGTTAACTCTCACTTTATTAAGTATCATCATTATTCACTACAAGGCTATGAACAACCAATAACAGGCATATAAAATAAATAATTAACACCGATATGCATATCGAAATGAACGCATAAATGATAGTAAATGAAAGGTTGGCCATTCTCTAAGAGTATTGTATTTTTATTTTAACCACCTTTAATAGAGGATTAGAGAAAATATCAATAAAGTAAGGCTATCGTTTATTTTTAAAAATTACACAAAATTTTAAATTATAAACATTTTTGTTGTGTTTATATAATTTTCTAAAATTATGTTATTTCGATGAATTTTACTGCACAAAGTATTATACTTTTTGATTGGAAGAATTATCACATGATTAAGGTGGAAAGTGTGGGGAACTTGTATTATGGGCAGTATGTTTGTAGTTTTTGTATCAAAACACTTTTTTGGTTAAAATAAATCAAATAATTCTCCAGAACAAACTTAAGAGTTTAATTCTTTTCACACGGTGACACCATCAGTTCTTGAATATATGTCAAGAGTGTCCTGGAATTTAATGACAACTTATTCTCCTAGTTTAAAAATTATTTCATCTAATGTCGCCATGCTAGTGACATATATTCAACAACTCTTGATATCACTCTGGGAAGAAAATTAACTCTCATGTTTTAGTGGAGCAATATTTTTTTTTTTGCAAAAAAAAAAATATTTTATTATAAAAACTGCAAAAACATTGCTTTAAACTCGTGTTTCCTAGACTCCCATCTTGAGGAACAAAATAAAAAATTATACAGACTTAAGGAATATAAAAATCTGACTGAGCTTATGGAATATAGAGACGAGGCTTATTTCTTCCTTTATTTTTGTGTGAGGTCTATTTCACTACTCCCATAAAAAAACTACTACAGTCAGATTTATATAGAAAAAGTCTTATTTGACAGCTAAAATAGTTTTTAGATCTACTTTTATAATCGGTATTCATACGTCAGGTAAAGTGTTCTGCAGCTGTCACTTTTGATTGATATAACAATACTAATGAATAACACTAATATAATTAACTAGTTGAAACCCAGTTCAGTGGCCACGTGGTCTAACACGCTACTCTCATGTTGGAATAGACTGTTGAAGACGGGGAGATTGGGGTTCAAATCTTAGTCGGGTGTACTGAGGGTAGTTTTTCCTAACTGGTTTTCCAATCTCCCTCCACTCAAATGCAGGTACAATTCCTCTAAATATAGCCGTCCTAATTTCTACAGCCATTAGTAAATAAGCGTATAATCCAACGGGTATTAAGACGCTGGTGATAAAAAAAAGTTGAATTCTGGAAGAAGTATTTTTAGTTTGATGGATTGTACGTGGAAAGTGACATTAAGCTAGTACCTTTAAGTTCTGAGTTGTCCATTGTCTTTTGCTTCCAACTGGGTTTTAATTAATATAAATTAATTTAGTTAAAAATGTAGAATTCCCGCTTTTGGGTGCACATGTTTTTTTTCAAGGACTGTGTTTTTTTTAAATTCAGTCCTCTGCGTGTGGAAGTTATCACGCAATGCTAGTGACAGACAAACAAACTATTCATTTGATTTAAATTGTTTGCTTCCAACTCGGTTTTTATTTAATTTAAAAAAATTATTAAAATTTTAAAATTTCTGCTTTGATGTGCACATATTTGTGAACAAAGCTAGTAATTTCTTAAATTTCAGACCTCTGCTTGCAGTAGATATCACGCATACAAGTAGACAAACAAATCTTCATTTATCTATAGAATAATTGGGAAATTATCATTATTACCAAATAAAACCATGCGTTTTTTCCTAAAAGGATTTTCTTACGAAAATTTGACTGGACCGGACGATCACTCCTTGCTGCCACAAAGCGGAGCATACCAAACTGTAAAGAAATGTATTTTGAACGGGCGATAAAGACTTCGGAAGTCGTGACTTCCTAATATTACGGTCAAACTGTCATTCACCTACAACTCGTTGGCGCATGCGCATGAACTCTTTTGCCATTTGTACACCTCTTAAAGTTTCATTTTTTACCAAGGATTCTCAATTCTTTATCTTACTAACGATTCTAAGAAATTGGTCTGGACCAAATTGTTTGTATATTTTCACAGTTTCTTACCCTGCTCCTTTATAAACAATTATTTCAATAACCCTAATAATTAAAAAAAACCAAAACCCTTTTACCCAGTCACATTAGAGTTTTTTTAAACTAATTACTTAACTTAGTAATGAAGTATTATTTTGATTAAAAAGAATTTTACGAATCTAAGATATACATTTTATGTCATGCTACAAATATAAATAAGTGCGAAAAAAATGGATGAAAATAAAAAAACACCCTACTAAAGATAATACTAATGCAAATTATTCAAAAAGAAGGCCATTGTTACTAGATTATTTCTGTACACTCCTAACAAATAGGCCTTATACCCCACAAAAATATACCTGTATAATAAGTTTAAACAGATAAAGAGGACTTGAACCGATTAAGGTAAGATATCGAGTTAATCAAATCGATCTTTTTCAATATCGATTCAACAATTTAAAATAAAACATTGTTATGCTCTTTCAACCACAAATTATTTTTAATATTGAATGTTTGAATAATTCCTAAAATAATCATAAATTAGTGTGGTTTAAAGAGAACAACTTAAAATCGATTCAAGAGGAATTTAACACTTAGAGGTTCTTCAGTTCTTTTGTTGACTTCCCCACGAGCTAACGTAGGTCAAAAAACCACCCCCAACGCAAATATAGGTTTTCCCGTTACCTGGTAAACACACATAAAAAAAGATATTACTCAACTGGTTACAAATAACTTACTAGATAACTCATTTGTGGGCCATTCCCGCAAACATTGGTACAATATTAAATTAGATTGAGAATAAATTAAATATTTACCATCGCAAAAAAAAAAACCCTTCTTTTTTTAGCTTTTGTTTTCTTTTCTTAAAGTGATGATTTTTTTAATCGTTATAAAAATAATCGATACGTGAAATAAATTTATCTAAAGATTCGATTTATGCAAGGTGTAGTGTAGAATTTTCAATAAGATGGATCCAAGATCAAAAATTCCTATGTTTAACCTCCCCATTAGTACCAAATAATCCGTCAAGAATGTGTTCCACGAATTAATATGAACATCGTGATTTAGTGTGTAATAGACCCTAAAAAAATATTCACTTTAAATGATCTATCGACAAAACGATTTCATAACTTTATCAAGTAAAGCTGAAAAGATTGCATTTGGAATATTTATACTTTTATTTTCTGCACTGTGTCTTTACTACCCGTCCAGGATATCACTTTTTTTTTTTTTAGCACAACGTCTTACTACCCGTTCGGGTTATACACCTATGTACTATTACACTAATGGTTTTAAGAAGGCTAAATTTAGAGGAAATTTACCTGCAGTTACGTATAGGGAGAGGGAAAAATCGTTTAGGAAAACCACCGTCAATGCACCCGACCGGGATCGAACCCCGTCTCCCCACCTTCGGCAGTCTAGTCCAACACGAGAGTAGCGCGTTAGACCACGCGGCCACCGAAGCTGCTCACATTTTAGTTAAATTGATATGTTGTAGGCATGAGTAAGTTAGAGCTGAAAAGGAATTCATCATCATTTTCATGGAGGTAGAATGGATAAAAAAAACCTCACCAGTAAAATCAGCAAGGTTTTTAACCTTAGCCTTCTAATCAACGACAAAACAGCCTAAACAAAATTGACAATTAATCCTAGTACCCTATACGGGTAACTATGGTGTATTTTTATTTTATATCAAACACAAACGCACCGGTCTTATATGAAGAGAATATTTCAAGCTCTAGTAGACATCAGCTTGATGATTGGTTCAGTGGCGTCTCAAGTAACATCGCCAGGGGAGACCTAGCTTGACAAGATTGTACTTACAGATTGCTTCAGTCCAATCGGTTTTCCACCCAACCAACCGCACGATTGCAAATTATCGGGTAATTATGTACACTTTCCACGGGGAAGCCTTATAACAGCTATAGGCTGATTAAATTCTGATACAAGGGAACGTGGCTGAATACGGCACTTGCTTGCTTAAGAGAGGGGATCTACCTCAGAAATGGTTTATCAATCTCTTTCTAGGAGAATGCTTGTGCATTCCATAAAATTCTCCTGAAATCTCTGTTTCTTATGATACAATTTGAGTCAATAATTGAAAGTGCACTTTAATTCAATATTTTTAAGGTGGGTTGGAAGGGGACGTGAAATAAGGACGTTGCCTACCCTTGACGTAGTGGCAAGTCAAAATAGAATGTCCTCGTATTAATGTATTTACGTCTAATTAATTGAGTTTATAACATTGAAACCAAAAACTATTAATTCTTAAATAATGCTTATTTGGTCTTACATTGTAATATTTTTTTATTATCAAGAAGATTTTTTATACATATCTAAAAAAATCGTTTACAACTCAGGATATTTGGTCTTTTCATGAAAATGATCTTTAGTAATCTTCCTGCCAGGATGTAGATAAAAAAAAGTCCGTGGATGCATATGTCTATCTAGAATAGGAAACCAGAAAAAGGAAGTTTTTAAATGCAAGTCAATGCTTTTCAGATGGGGAATAGTAGAATGAGTGTGTATACTCGTCAGTGGAAGAGGTAACGTATTATCAACATATAATCTAAATGAAGACCAGGTGAACTGCTAGTTTTATTCAGGTTCTTCCTATTTTGAACATTGGCATTTAAGTGTGATCGTGCTTAGAATGCTTAGGTGCGTCCACATAAGATGCAGCCCGCTTTGCAGAGTGGCTTCAAAATCGTCAAGTGGGCAACGTCATCAAGGTCGGTATTTCTAGATTATATATATAGTAAATGTTTAAAAAACACAGTAAACAGAATAATGAAAATCTAAATATTAGAGGTAGAACATGTACTGGGAAAATTAATGACAGGAAAGGTCCTTAAATAAAACTCTTAGTTTGGCTTTACTTTTGTAATAGATGTCAAATTCGAGAATAATAATAATAATAATAATGATAATAATAATAATACCATCAATAAAGGGAAGTAATGAAAGTAAATAAGTATTTATATCGATAGTAAGAACAAGAATAAAAACAGTAAGCAGAATAATAATAATAATAATAATAATAGTAATAATATATATAATAAAATAAGAGGCCAAAATACTGGACATAGGAAAGAAAAAAGTGCTGAACCGCCTTCGCCCCCTTAATCCGTGTGTGCAAAAATTATCATCCCTTATTTCCTTCCTTTTATCTTAAAATTTTCGGAAGCTTTAAAATTAAATATCAAAATGATTCACTGAAAAAGCGACCCCAAATATCACAAAACCATAAAAGTGATTATTTAATCAATCTTTTTTTTTATCACTATAATTTTATTTATTTTAGAAAAAATATTTAGGTGGTGTTCATGCCTATATTTATATTGAAATATTGAACGGTATTCAACCTATACAGTAGGTGTAAAAACATTTCAATTTGTTTTCCAGCTATGCCCCTAATTTATTCGGCTACCAGCCTGCCGCAGCAACTTCGTTTCAAGTTGACGCCAACCAAAATCCTCTTTTCATTGAGTAAGTATCCCTCAACATTCTCCATAGCCTTTTGCTGCTCGGTGACTTGCTAATTAATAGAGCTTTGATTTAAGGTGGATATGGGGGGAATGCGATAAAAGGCCAGTGTTTTTAGAGTTTTTTTATAGCAAAACATATTTTTTGGCAAGAATAAATAAAATATTGCTTCAGTAGAAATATAAAGTTTAATTTCCTTCACATGTTGACATCAACAGTTCTTGAATATCTGACAAGGGTGTCCTGTAATTTAATGACAATTGTTTCTGTTTATTTTAAAAAAAGTTTATCATCTAATGCCGCTATATTCATGACAGATATTCAAGAATTGTTGTAATCATCATGTGAAGAAAACTATACTCTATGTTTATACTGGAGCAAAATTTTACTTTATGTTCGCCAAAAAAGTTTTTGCTATAAAAAGTTCAAAAACACTGCCCTTAACTCGCCTTCCCAACATCCCCACCTAAATGACTACCTACCCGTGATGTGACATCAAGTCAGAATTATATTTATCATGACCCGCCTCGGTGGCGTAGTTGGCTAACGCGCTAGTCGTGTTAAGCCCGACTACCGAGGACGGGGAGATCGAGGTTCGAATCTCGGTCGGGTGATCTGGGGGTGGCTTTTCCTAAATGGTTTTCCACTCTCCCTCCACGCAAATGTGGGTTCACTTCCTCTATTCAACCTTACCAATTCCTAATCCATATGAGTAATTAGTACTTAAGCGTATAACCCGAACGGGTAGTAAGATGCGGTGCTAAATAATAATAATAATATATTTCTTATGGTGATATATTTACGTTTTATTTGACGAGTTGTAAAGATACAGTAAACGCGTGATTAACTGTACTCGGGTTATACGGTTTGTAGACTATACGTGCTTGGTTATTCAAGAAAAACGTCAACAATATGTTAATTAGAAAACAATACACGATTACTTCACAGAATAGATTTAGGAGGAAATAATACCATATAAGAAGCCATGTATTTCTATGCATAGCTACATAAAACTGTTTTATATACATTATTATCCGTGTTATAAAATACAGTTCTTATGTCAACATTAAAGAAATTTTGCGTATTCAACTATCCCTATTTTCAACTATCCATACTTTCAACTATCCTTATATTCTCCTTTATTAATAATTGAGAGTTTTCTGTACTACATTAAAACCAACATCATAAATTATTAAATAATTCTAAAAATAGTACTATATTATAGTCAAAGATTAATTTTTTATTCCAAAGTATTCTTTTTTTTATGGTATTTTGTTTAATCGTCTTCAACTCAGGCGTAGTTACTCAAATTGCCAGTAAGAATCTCCCTGTCAAGATATGTATTAAAAAAGACCGGTGGAAGCATATGTCTATCTAGAATAGCAAACAAGAAAAAGATAATTTTGAAACATATGTGAATGTTGTCGAGGCTCAAATAGTAGAGTGAGTGTGTATGCTCATTAGTGGAAGAGGGAAGCCATTATAGAATCACTAGAGATACAAAATTAAAATTAGTTGATTGTAGCGCCATCTACAATTTTATACGCACTGTAGTCCATTTTTATCCATTTTTCTGATATTATTGCTGATATATTCGCTTTGGAGCAGATGAATAGCTTTGGTCAACATTGATTTTCTATCAAATTGCCAGCCTAGAGAATACAGTACAATATTATTATTATTTTTTAGTTATTAACGAGTATATATTCAAACGGGATTGCTAGTTTTTTCAAATCCAAGTAAATGTCTCTCCCTATGCTTCTTTTTTTCCTTCGTTTTTCTTCCCACCCAACCAACGGACGACTTTTTTTAGCACCACTTATTACTACTACTACCCGTTCGGTTTATAGGCTTATGTACTAATTACGCTAATGGTTTTAACGATTATGAAGGCTATATATATAGGTAGGGTACCCGTATTTTCATGGAGGGAGAGTGTAAACCATTTTGGAAAAACCACCCTCAGTACACCTGACTGAGATTCGAACCTCAATCTCCCAGTCATTGGCAGTCTAGTCTACCGCGATAATAGCGCCTTAGACCATGCGACCGCCGAAGTGGGTAGCGGATGACTTGAAGGATGAATATAATATAACACCCTTCAGTGGCCGAAATGGCCTTCTGATGACGGGGAGATAGATGTTCGAATCCCGGTTGGGTCTACTGAAGGTGGTTTTTCCTAAATGGTTTCCCCACTATCCTTCCCCGCAAAAGGGGTAGATTACCTTTAAAATGCTCCATTCCTCATCATTACCTTATTAGAATAATTTACATAAATGCGTATAATCTGAACAAGTAGAGAGACGAAGCTCTAAACACCTCACACACCACACACACACACACACACACACACACACACACACACACACACACACACACACACACACACACACACACACACACACACACACACACACACACACACAATCACACACATATATATAAAAATCCACTCCTGCCTCAACCACACTATCGTTTTAGTGCATTTTAATGGTGAGATATGGAACTGATTTTTAGGGCCAGTTTCATAGTCAGACTTAGTACGCCTCAAGTGCGGCGCTATACTAAATACAAGACGTCACCTACCTGAAATTGAATGGAATGGGCCAGTTTCATATGCGAAACTGGCCCATTCCATTTTGTTCTAGGTAGGTGTCGTCCTGTATTTAGTATCGACTCGCACTTTAGGCGTACTAAATCTGACTATGAAACTGGACCTTAATCCACACTCGACTTTAGATAATTTGGTCTATTTGTTAGCGTGTTCTTTGAGTATATGCATTCCACGTTTCTGTTTCTGTTCAGTTATCAGTATAGGAAGCCCACGATGATCGAACAAACCCGCCCTCAGCCGTACGTGATCAGGGCCAACCACGGAAACGTCAACCAAGGGAATTCCCCGCCGCCATATCCAAGGTAATTTATACTATTAAGGATGTTTCCTACCTGTGACGTAGTGGCAAGTCAAGTCACATTTCCCATGTAGATTGTATTTTAATTTCATCACACATAACATTGAAAACGGAAACTATGCATTCATAAATAGTTCTAAAAGTGGTCACAAAACTATTATATTTGGTGTTGAGGTAATTTTTTTTAAAACAAATCTTTTATAAATCATTTAAAACTCAAGCTATTTGGCTTGGTCACGAAAATGGCCTGCAGGAATCTTCCTGCCAGGATGTAGATAAAAAATATCCATGGAAGTATATGTCTATCTTGAATAGGAAACAAGATATGTTAATTTAGAAATGGATGTCAATGTTGTCCAGGCGTAGATAGTAGGGTGAGTGTGTATACTCGTCAGAGGAAGAGGGGGAGTTTTATCAGTACCTAGACAAGAAGCCTCATAGGGTAAACTTCTCGTGTTCTTATTTATTTTGCCCTTTCGTACATTGACATTTAAGTGTGATAGTTCTTCGAGTACTGAATTGCATCAAATTAAGATGCAACCCGCTTTGCAAGATATCTCCGAAATCACCAGGTATGCAAAGATGTTAACGACCTTTATGTCTTTGTGTAGGCCAGGTAGCTCAAGGCCTTATTTTTAATATGCCTCTCTGTACTTAAATCTTCAGCTGAAACGTTTTGATGTATTTCGCTTAAACTTAGTGTGTAAATGTTTTTACCTCAAGCCGAACACGTGGTATTAATTCTAAAATTAAGGGTATTAAAAATTCAAATTTTTCTGAAAATGACTACAACTATTTTGTTATAAATCAAGTTTTTTAAAGTGATTTACGTCATTAATAACCAAGGCATGGATTTGCATAGCCAAAAAATGACTTATAAACTTACCTAAAAATTCTAAAAAATTACTTAAAATTTTCCAAAAATGACTTAAAAATATGGACAAAAACGCGTAGAAAACACTTACGACTAAATCAAACGCACACTTTACAGAATGTAGAATGTAATGAAAAGCATTTAACAACTAAACTCTTGCATTCTGATAAATACAACGATGATTTACCTACAAATATCCGCTCCAAAATTAATAGTTACCCTTCCAACGTAGTCCTCTCCAGCTTAGTTGCAGTGTCTCACCAGGAATATGTATTTTACAAACATACAATTAAAGAGGGTACAAACCTCATTGCCTACAAAAATTACCTGTAAAATATACATTTCTACAACCAGGGGATCAAGAACAAAGTTTATGTACAGTATTTATTCTGAGCATTGTATGTGGTTAAGCAAAATAAAATGAGATGTCATCAAAATCCGGACCCTCTTAATATTACTGTAATAGGGTTTATTTAAGGGGAAGGGAAATAATTTAAAAGTAGTGTAGTGACTGATTTTAGAATATTTGGAAATGTTCAAAAATGGCTATGACGATTTTGTTCAAAATTAGTGCTTGAGTGTAAATAGGAATGTATGTTTGTTTGCGTGGAATGATTAATGATATAATATTTTTTTTAAATAACTATGAGAAAGTGTTTAAGATGACGTCATATCGGTTATTTATTTATTGATGCAAGCAGGGTAATTGTCAGCGTTGATGAAACAACTAAACAAATTCACGAAACTTCGCGTGATTATATTTTTACAATTAGTGTGTTTTAATTAATCATCACCCACTTTGGTGACTGCATAGTCTAAGGTGCTACATTTTCAGTAGACAAGACAGCTGATGACATGGAGATTACGGTTTGAATTCCGGTCAGGTGTACAGAGGTTTAAAAAAATATATATAGTTTTACTTTCCCTTCACGCAAATACTGGTACACTTCCTATAAATATAACCTTCCTAATCCCTAAAACCATTAGCGTAATTAGTAAAGTAGCATATTACCCTAACGGGGAATAAGACGCGATACTAAAAAACTAGTTAATCGTCATAAAAATAACAGGATCCAAAAGTTAATAACTGGCGATAATTATGCGAGCTTAATTTTCAATTAACCACAGCTATCATTTCAACAAAAGCCACTCGATACGTAATAACTCGTGTTAACTGTTTTAATAGAATTTGATCGAAATAGGTTTTTTTTCACAACAAAGCCTATTTAAAAACATTGCATGACATTTGATTCCTTGCTCAGTATCAACCTAATTGGTTTTTAGACTTCGGGTGTAAATAACAAGTAGCTCTGTAGGTGACTAAGTATTATTTTTATTTAGATGTCTTTCTTGACCGTACAAAGATAAACAATAACCAACAGTTTTTGAATTATTTTTTTTATGTTTGAATATTTCGTGGAAGTGGGTACTTTACAGTGTAGGTATCAGGTAGGGCTTTCAAAAATGCATGCCTTAATATTGTTTATCAACAAATATTAAAAGTAGGACTACCCATCGTGTCTTAACTCTTAGTGACACAAGTAGCATGTCGTTTAAATGGGCCACTGTTCTTTGGAAAATTCCCCCATTTATATTTAGACCCTATATCCATAAAATCGACCAAACATATTAACACATTTATTGCAACTATATTAAATAAGTGGATATGTGGACTAAGGCATCAAGTTCACCTGGTTGGGTTTTTCGGTAACAGGAAGGTCAGGGTTCAAATCATGGCTCTATTTACTGGAGGTAGTTTTTCTTTAATGGTTTCCCACTCTCTCTCCACGCTAATGAGGATGTATTTTATCTGAATTATATCATACTCATTCCTAGCCTGGACAGGTGGCAGTAATAAGTGTAGGAAAAGGATAATTTAAATTGTTTGGAAAAAAAAAGCTATAAAGCCAACTAACTCAGGGCAGTTCGTTCAAAACCTTCTGAAAATAAATAAATTAATACATGAACAATGAACATGTCTAATTTTAAGGGGGCCGCCTTGGTAAGCGAGAAATTGCCGCACAGACGTTCAGCTTTAACGCAAAATTTGATTCTACATGTTATTTCAAAATATGGCTCACGCCAAAATAAAGTCACAATAGTTAAACAGGGCATTTATTTCTTAACAACCCTATAATTAGAGTTATATTATTAGAAATAAATGTATCAAAATACAACATTAGCTTATTTTCAAAAACTTTTCAAGAATATCTGCAAAGCTATGGGACTAAGATTGATGAAAAAAGGGCTCTAGATTTTGCCTTTCAATAACACATACAGTAATTCTTGTATAGGCTCATAAGAGAAATTTTTAAATATATTTTAGAACTAGCAGCGAGCTTTCTACTTTCTCTTGAGATAAAAAGTTTAGTAGTTTTCCTTACCCTATTTCTTATTGACATAACAAAGGGTGGTTGTAAATGAAGAGCTAAAGGGAGTATAAACTTAGATACAATATAGAAGTTACAGAAACGATACAGACCATTGTATTTTAAGCCATGTGGTCCTGATAACGATTAATACGTTCTCTCTGACCGTGGCGGCCGCCTTAAATTTGGGCACCCCTTTTTGATACTCCTAAATTATTAATGATACCAATAATTAATATAGCAATATTGATTGGGTGACAAATATATTTAGTATTTACACACCCTTGATTTAATAAATAAATAATTAATCGTAAATTTTGCATAGTTTTACTCATTTGTCTTATTGCGATAGTAATTATAATAAATAAATATAATGCACATCTATTTAGAAATTTAAGTTGATAATATTGACTGAAATAAAAACCATCAAGCATGTTATATAAAAAAACCAATTTTTCAAAACATTTATGCAGTTGTGCATCTAAATAATATGACCTGGACCAAAAAAAAAACGCTTTATAAGCACAAAAAGGAGAGAAATGAAGTACTTGATTGCATCATTAACATGTGCTAAATGTGAGGACAGCTATTTTTCATTTTGTTTGACAAAAAAAAAAATGATAATAATACAACTGTTTATGTATTAATTTGCACCGGTAAATCCTGTTCAAATGATGTCTAATTCACTTGCAAGGACTATAAAGAAATTATATACCAGGAACTTTATAGAAATAGATTCTGATTAAAAACCAAAAAGGAGTAGTTTTATAGCGTGTCAAAATGAAATTAAAATGTGTGTGTAGGCTTAAAACAATGGATATTTTTTTATCAATCATTACATAGAGTTTGTCTACGAGTCTAGGGGTCCTGGGTTCGATTCCAGGCTAGTAATTTGGTTATTTTTCCCTTAAGGAAAATAATCCCAACAGTCACCAGAGTTTGGATTATTAGGTTAAAGTTAGGTTAAGATTCACACCAGCTCCAAAACATCATAATGGATATCACCACATAACCTCATTGCGGATACGACGTGTAGACAACCTCCTTAGTACATTGGGGAAGGTTCTATGCCACCAGAGCGGCTAATAATCTGCACATATGGCGACTGAATTTGGCTGTCATGTCCCTACCGGTCATATTTGTCATAAGATAAAAAAAACAAAAAAAAACACCGTACAGTTCATATCCGTACCACCGTTAAAAATTGAAACCAAATAGAAACAGTATTTTATACAGGGCATATTTAAGGTGGAATAGAATGAAACACAAGTCAATATCTGTACTTGTTCGGTTTTTATGACAAAAAAAATGTGTTGACCAAAATAAGCTAAATATTTCTTCAGAAGATACATTTAATTTAATTATTCTATATATTGAGGTCTCAATAGTTTTAAATATATATCCTGGCCATTGATTGATTTGCATTAAAAAGTTTATATTTAAATGATTCAATGCTCATGACAATTATTCAAATAACTGTTGACAGTATAGTGTTTAGAAAATTAAACTAAACGTTATCTACTGAAAAAATAACTTTTTTATTTTAGACAAGTAAAATTTTTGTCATATAAAGTGCAAAAACAAGGACCTTGTTTGACAAACCTTTCCTTCACCTCTGACAAGACGTGTATTAATCACAACTTGTGAATGTGTGGAATGCCAGGCCTCCACCGTGGTTCGGATCCCACGTTAAATTGTAGGTCCACCATTTCATCTCACCATCACCCTACCATTACACTTTAGCGTAAGTGCGTATAGCCCGAACGGGTAGTAAGACGCGGTGCTAATAGTAATAGTAAACAAGGACCTTAAGGTGCGGCCGAAGGGAGTGCCAGTATTTTTTAAAGTTTTTTATAATTGAAAATTTTTTTGGCGAAAAGAAATCTAATATTTCTCCAGTAGCAACATAGAGTCTAGAGTCTAGTTTTCTGCACATGCTAATATCACTAGAGCTTGAATATCTGTCAAGGGTGTCCTGGAATTTTGTCAAAACTTTTTCTCTTTATATAAAAAGTTTTGACTAAATTTCAGAACAACCTTGTCAGATATTCAAGATCTGTTGATGTTAGCATGTGCAGAAAACTAGACTCTATGTTGCTACTGGAGAAATATTTGATTTATTTTGGCCAAAAAAAGTAATGCTATAAAAACTGTAAAATTAGTCACGCTCCCTTCGGCCGCACCTTAACAAGCGTTTCATGCAATACCACCTTAAATAATAAATAAATAACTTATTGGGCTCACTCTTTTTTCAATCTCAACTAGCTGGCTGAACACTGATCCATTGAGCCGCTGAGAAAAACCCAAAAAATCTTTCCTCTACTGCTGAGATTCATATTACGATGAAAGCTTCTGTTAGCACTTTAAAAATTGCCACGCCTAGCCACTGCTGCATCTCGATATTTAGTATTTCAATTAATTGCAGCCTACTTTGATGGTCAAATGGTCTAAGGCATCATTTTCTCAATAGAATGAACTGCTGATGACCGGGAGATAAGGGATCTAATCCCATTCGGGTGTATTGAGAGTCTTTTATTTTTCCTGAAGGCTTTTTCCTTTCTCCCTCCTCGCACATGTGGGTAATTTTCCTACAAATTCAACTTTACTCATCCAAAACACATTATTATAGTTAGTATATAATGCGCACAGCCCAAACGAGTACTAATAAGCGGTGCTTAGAAAAAGATTAATTGCAAAAGAATATGTGTTTTGTTTAGTGGGAATTCAGTCCAGATGAGCAGTCAAAATACAACATTTGATCCTCACCTCGGGCAAAATTTTAACTACGTTCAAGAACTCAACAAGTGAGTACACTAAATATTATTTTTACCATTATTATTATTATTATTATTATTATTATTATTATTATTATTATTATTATTATTATTATTATTATTATTATTATTATTATTATTATTATTGTAAGTAATGAGTGTGGCTCGAGTGACGAAGCAAACATATGAAGGTAGAGTGTGTGGATCAAAAGGAATGGGTAGCCATGTAAGAAGTGGCTAGATGTTGTAGACGAATGTGTGAAAAAGGGAAACATTAATAGTTTTAAGAAAAAAAAAGAGCATGTATGACGTGGTGTATGGATGTTGTTGAAGCTAAGGGAGTATGCAAGGATAGGGAAGTGTGGGAAAGTTAGTGAGGATGGAATAAGTACCGAGTTGTTTTTAGAGCTATATGCACAATTTCTTTACTACCCTGTAAGGGAACGGCGTGATTAGGTATGTATGTATGTATAGTATGATTTTGGTAGGAAGAACAGTAGAAGTTAGTTACTAACGTTACTAAAACAATTTTAATATATTCATACATCAAGTTATGTTATCTGCAGATGTCACTTTTGATAGATATTATCAATATCTAGAGAAAAACACAAATAATATAGTAAAATGTTATCAATGTTGGCTGCAAAGAAAAATGTTTGAATTATCTCTACTGTTCTTCCAACCGAAATCAGGGTATATGTATGTAGGCTATGTATGTATGCATGTATGTATGTTCAGAAGTAATGCATATAGCCCTAACAGGTAGTAAGACGCGGTGCTAAAATATATAAATATATATATTTATATATAAATATATACAAAAACATGCATAAATAAACATATATAAATATATATTCATATATATATATATATTTGAATTACTGTAGTAGTGGTAATTCTAGTAGACATAGTAGAAGTAGTAGTAGTAGTAGTAGTAGTAGTAGTAGTAGTAGAAGTAGTAGAAGTAGTAGTAGTAGAAGTAGTAGTAGTAGAAGATGACCTACCTTCAACATGGAGTCTATTAATGAAAAATTTTAAATAATGGAATTTTGAGAGTAATTAATTAAAAATGCACCCAAATTAGCCCGAAGAAAGGATGGGCATGTTACAGAGATAAATAATTACACGTGGAAAACTACCCCCAATTTATTCAGCCGGGATTCCGACCCAAATCTCCCCGTCATCGGTAACAATGTAAAGAGAATAGAAGGTAGCGCCAGATGGAGGAAAACATCTGATTGAGAGTGTGACGTCACTCAGTACACAAGACAACACGTTACATACACAAATTTATGTTGAAGACAAACTAAGATTTTTTTAAATCAGGTTACATTTTGGAACCTGAAATAATAAGTATACCTTTAAAATCCACACCAATGTCTAACTAACATCATTACCTACTCTACTTATGTAAAAAAAAAAGAAGGTTTTTGTGGCTGTGTTCATATTAAAATATTACTACAGTGTATTGGGTGACGTAAGCAATGACATAATCATATTCTTCTGAGTGACGCTACCTTTCTATTCTCTTTATATTATGTAATCCTGTCTATTGTGAAAAAAAACACCACCCTAGACCACGCGACTACTAATGGTTCTCTAGAATTAAGTTAGGGAATAAATAATGGGCTGATATAAACGAGTTTATAAAGTTCACCTTTATTCCACTATCCTGTCTATAAATAACAAGCCGAAAAGGTAAAATAGCTAACCTCGTCAGATGCTTAGTTTTCGAAATAATCAAATGGGGTAAGGGTACACACTATTCTTCCATACAAGTTATGAAACACAAAACGCACGTCGAGGATATTTATATCTTGTAAAGAACAGTCGATTCATATAATCAATATTCAAAACGCCCGCATCTGCAGATGTTGGTAATAGCGTTTGCATCGACCACGGACAGATTCGAGTTCGAATCTCGGTCGAGTAACGTTTTGTTTTGAAGGGTTGTGCCATTTTCCTCACACATAATTGGTCGTCACTGTTCTAATTCGAGCACAATTTAATCCATAGCATCATTATCTAAGCTCAGTATGTACTCTTTTTAAAAATTTTTCAAACCCATCAGCATTAGTACGTGTCTGAATGGTTGGCACACACTGTCTCTACTTGAATCGTTTGGCTCAGTACTTTATGTTCTGATGTCGGCACATTTTACGCATCGCAATTGGCTCAACATACTGTTTTGATGTTGGCACATCTTCTCTACATGCATACATATAGCTAGAAATGTTCTGTTTATTTAACCATTCTCCACTTCGTATGTACGTACTGTTTTATGTTGGATACACACTTCTCACATCGTATATGTTACGTACTGTTTTAGATGTTGCACACACTTCTCCACATCGTATGTACGTACTGTTTTAATGTTGACACATACTTCTCCTATCGCACTATATCAGCTTAGTACGTACAGCTTTGATGTTGGTGCACCTTTCCGAGCTGATGCAAATCAATGAGTCGATGCCATAGTGTTTCGCCCATCTGTGTTCTATCCTGTACAAACGCAAGTAAATGTATTCTTCAAGTGTACCCATTAGAAATAAATCTAATGAACTGAGGTCAGGTGACCAAGGAGGCCCAAACAACGTTTCTTATACATCTGGATCCAGCCTTCTTTGGTAGGTCATACCCAATCACACTCTCAGGTCTGTACCCAAAATGCGATGGCACTCCGTAGTTTTGAAACCATACCCTGTACACAATACACTAGGAAACCTTTTAACAGAAAGAACTGATAGAGATGTCTCAAGAAGATGATGATAAGGTGCATCTTTTAAAGATTGTGGTAACAGATACGGGACTACAAGGACGTTTAGCGTCACCCAATCGCCAACTAAATTAATATCAGATGACGTTAGTTTTATGTCTTAGGCTTAAAAAAAAAAGGAATGCACTATTTGTGTACACGATATGCGTGACGTGTTTTACATCCTGTACACCAAAAAATTATCACACTGTTTTATACTTTCAGCACCGGAGTCACCGAATCGATATGAAATCGCTGGTTGACAGCTTACCAAACATCAAGGATGAGGAGATCAACACGGAATACACCTGGTAAATGCAATCAGCACAACCTTTGATAGAGAAATATATGTATGTACGTGGAGGAGATATAATACTATATAATAATGAATTACATACCCTGTACCCATCATAAGACATTGTTAAGATATTTGTAATCTAACAGGGCAGGACATGCAGCTCAAATGGAGAATCTAGAACTGTGCTCAGCATATTGACTGGCAAACCCAACGGGAAGAGACCATTGGGAAGACCTAGACAGAAATGGGAGGGTAACAGAATATACCTGAAAGAGATAGGGTGTAATGAGGGGACTGGATAGAACTAGCTCAAGAAAGGGATAGGGTGTATTGAGGTGGACTGTATAGAACTATCTAAGATATGGATGGGTGGTACTGTTTTAAGTGTGGCAATGAACTTTCGAGTTACTAATGCCATAGAGTAAGTGATACATAAAACAATTTTCTTGGGGCATTGCTTTTTTCTATTTGGATGATGGATTAGGGGGCATCATCGCAATCCTGGGAGAGCTTGGTTCAATCTCGGGAAGTATCCAAATAATGAGTTATTGGAGCTTAGCTGCCTTTTACGTGCCAGAAGGGCCAACTGCCTGACTTTTTATCGGAAAAATTGTGTGTGCTCTCTTCAGACGTTTATATAATGTGGTTATATCTACCTCACATCCAGAAGGCTTTTATGACATGGAATTGATGTAATCTCACATCTAGTAGGCTTTTATGATGCACCACGATCTGGCCTTGCATATTGCAGGATTTTTTCAACGGATTAATTAGTATCCAAGGGTTGCCCAAAAACCTCTTTCAGCAGTGGCATCTTTAGAATTATAGCTTTGGAAGAGAGGGGTTGTAAGAGTTATCTTTAAATTTTGTTGAAAATTATTTTTAATCACAAACATTAAAGTACCGTAATGAAATCTATATATGGGCTTGATAATGATTAATGATCCAAGCGCCTGCACTTCTACAAAGCCAAAACCAGAGACTTGCCTTGTTTTTAAAATCACAAGTTTAAACCTATTTTAAATATTGTAGTATACACCCATCAAACAATTTTGATAGGTGAGCTTAATAGAGATTTGATCAGACTTTAAGTTCATTGTTTATATTTAGCGACAGTCTCTGAGGGTGCGGCATCTCTGATGCTACCTTATTAGGTTCTCTATCTTTTATCCCCTCTCTTACTCTTCACACTCCCTTTTCTCTCTTCCTCTCTTTTTTCTCTCTTTCTCACTCACTCTTTCTCTCTCTTTTCATTTATTTTCCTTCTTTTTCTTTACCTCTCTCCTTTGTATTTCACTATCATTCTATCTCTATTTTCTGCCTCTTTATATTTATCTCTCGTTTTCTTTCTTTCTCTACCGCTTTCTGAACCTAGCTATGTCCAAACATCTTAACTCGCGGATGTTAGTACTGAAGGTAAGAATCTAGATTTAAAAAAAACGCTCCAGCGTTGCAAGATTAATCGTGTATGGAAGAGACAGATCACTTAAGTACAAGCTAATGGCAACGTTGTTGCGTAAATTAAGCTCATAGTCCCCTCACAGGGGGGGGGGGTTAAGGTGCTCAGACGTTCATCCAGCCCGACGTACGGGCCGGGTGCGCTCTGGGTCCACACATCTCTCATATAAACGAGCACTAGACTGTCTTTGCCACCTTCCGGTACTGACAGATCTCTAAAAATCCTGTCGGGGCGCCTCCACAGGGCGCTCCTGGGCAATGTGATGGACGGGGTCCAGGGATAGCTAAGACCCCGACAAGGTCATCTGTATGTGAGGAGCGGGCTTCTCGACACACACTAAGCGGTTGGTAGTGCGTACCCTTGTAGCAGGGATAGCTGGTCAGGGCACCTCCTCGAGGTCCCCGCTGGGCAACTCCGGACAGCTGGTCTCAGAAAGGCTGGGGTGGCAGCTAAGATGGTGAGAGAGAGAGAGAGAAGGTGGAAATACTGAGGGAAAGATGGTGTGAAGAAAGCTGTTCGGAAGCTGAGCTCCTGACTTACTCGTGATGGGCAATCACTAGGAGGAGCCAACTCCTTCCTTCATTTGGTCCCAGTGGAAAAGGGGGAGGGGGTTCCCAAGTAACCCAAGGCGGGCTGGCATGGAAGGGCTGGTAATGGTTTTATTCGTGTTCCCTAGTACCCGGAATGGCACTCATGGACCTCGGCCTATGTCCGGCGAGAAGGTCCCGGTCCCGATGGGGATCAGTGGTTGCACTGTGAAGGGCCACAGAGTCTATGTACAGTGAAGGTTAGAAGCCCTTCGGGGGGTCTCTTAGGATTTAGTTGGATATCTAGTCCCCTCACAGGTTGTAACCGAGTATAGTCAATAAGTGGCTCATACGTCCTTCGTTATATTTCTGGTAGGTTTACACCACAGGCAGCGATGGGTGCAGCGGCGCCGGTGTCTCCAGCGGTCGCACCGGTGCCGATGGTCCCGGTGGTTTCGGTTGAAGACGACGCCCCCTACGAATTGATTATCGAGTCAAGTGTAAGAGTGTAAGTACAGAAGATAGTTTTTACACCTTACCCCACTTTTTTTTTTTTTCACGAGGGTCCCAGTCAGAGCTCGTATCGTTTTGAAAATCAATGATAATATTCTCAAATTATCTCAGCATATTATGGTTTACAATCACTCTACTGACTCTAGAGATGGGGTTCAATCCCAAGTGAGTGCATTGGAAGTTTTTATATAGTGGCGTAGTCTTATTAATTTTTTATTATCACCACTTCTTACTACCTGTTCAGGTTTTACGCATCTATGATAGTTAGTCTAATTGGATAGGATGAGAAAGGAAGAATTTTAGAGGTAAGACACCCGTATTTGCGTGGAAGTAGGGTGGGAAACCATTTAGGAAAAACTTCCCTTGGTAGATCTGACCGGGATTTGAACCCTGATCTCCCCCTCTTCAACAAGCCAGTCTAACATTAAAGTTACGCCTTAGAAATTATGTAGCTTTATTTTAAAAGGAGTGCTTGAAAGTAATTCAATTTAAAAGTATTCATTGGCACAGCTAGATAATAGTAAAAGGGAGCCCTTGCATCATAAAGGCCTCCAAAATGATGGGCATCTAGGAAGATTCATTCTTGTTTTTCTTTCTGCAAAATATCCCATAGTTATGGTTTATTTTGATTGTATACACATTTTTATTGTAGTATTTTATCGTACAAGATGTTTACAATATATAATAATAATATGTGCAAGTAAATATAATTACTATTTTGTAAGCTTTCAATATTAATTATTGTAGACAAAAAGCTTAGAAACAATTATCAAGTCTAATTATGTGCGTTAGATTCAGAAAGTAAATCCATATATGGATCAAACAAAGCCATTTCTAATCTTAGATCAATTTTGATGAGATGGGACACTTGAATCCTTGATTCATTGAATACCTTTAATCCAATAATATTCGAGGCATTCAAGATTTGTAAAAGTCTCAAAAATCGCATCTTGAATATAATTATGAATACCATGTCTTGGTATAAAAATGTAAGGTAATTGGTAAAAGGATTTTTAGATAAATATTGGGGAAATAAGTATCTTTTTTATTATTTATTTGAGTTTGTTTGTCTTAGGATATTCACTTGACGGTATTTTTAAGACGAAAATAGTTTTTTTATAATAATACTCAAAGATTTTTTTTTGTTTACAGCAAAAATTGGTGGCAGCAAACAAATTCTTTCCAGACGTCCTAGTTTTGGGACGAATATTATTTCTACAAGAGTACACAGCTGTATAATGAACATTGGACCTTTTATGCCAAATTTCGCTGTCAGCTTTCTTTGGGCTAGTTTAGTCCAGTTCTGAGCACATCCAGAAAGTCGAAATACACTTCAGTAAACAAAAGGAGAATCGAAACTAAATAGAGTAATATCAAGAACATGGAAGGCTATTACAAAGTAAAAGCTAGATTTGATGGGGCCGTACACTGGTAAACTATTCCTCCGGAAGGGATTGATAGCTTTGTTGCATAGATATTTTCCTTTCAATACTAGAAATGAGTAAAAAATTTACACTTTTCGTTCGATACCACATCCCAATTCTCTCCCCTCTTGCCTCCCTCCACACCCCCAATATCCATTTGACCAATCCAAACACAAAAATGTAGTGGGTGAATGTTTGTGCATTGTCTTCCAAAAGTTAAATTTTACCATTGAATCGAAGGAGAAGTTTATAATAAACTAGAATCAAGTCCGCCTACCCTGGAAACAACTCACAAGCCGCCACTGTGAAAAAAAACTGTACAAGAGCTGCAAGTTGAGATTTATTCCATACACAGTTTTTTTGGGCCCCATTTAACAAATATTTTGACTGCTTCATGGTGTGGCCCGCAAGTGAACCGGCCAGTGCCACCAGTTACGGATGTTGGTTGTCATGTGGTCACACAATGAGCCTTCCAGCCTTTAATCTCAGTTTTCTAAACTTGAGCTGCTACTTATTTATTCAAGTAGCTCGTCATTTGTCCTCACGAGGCTGAGTTGACCTCTTCCAGACTCATGCTTCACAGATATATTTTGGAAACGACGGGGATTGGACCTGAACTTTTGGATCTCTGACCACTAGACTACAAAGTTTGACTACATTGTCGAAGTTGACGTGATATGTCAACAGCCACCATATATGGTGTTTGAATAGGCATGAGAATAAAATTAATCTAGTAAAATGTATAATTTGGAAAAGAAACCCTAAACAAGTCATGGAGGGACTGAATTTTTATGGAGTGGAATGTATCTTTAACTATTTTGGGAGTGTGTGCGTTTTTTCACTATTTTTTTAAAATTACTTATAAATAATAATATAAAAATAAATATTTTATTTTAAATTGTTAAAAATGTTTGTACACAAGCTATAATAATTTCAAGCCCATTATTTGAAATGTTTTACATTCAATACGTCATTTCTTAGATTTTAAAAAAAATAAAACCAGTAGCGTAGCTAGAATTAGAGCATTGGAAAGACTTTAAATAAATGTAATCACCCTATAAATTAATTTTATATAAACATACTTGCCATTCTATTTTTTAAAAACACTTATTATATTTTAGTAGTAAAAGCCATTTATAAATGCTTGTATTTTGGAATTAAATTAAAGTACCTTTATTCTTCTATGTCGGCAATGTACCAACATATAAATCAGCCTTGTGGATCAAGATAATCCAATTGATATTAGAAAGATCTATGCATAAACAAACTTGGTCGTTGATCAAAGCTTCAATTTTTAAACAAATAGCGATCTAGGATTGTCTTATTTAAAAAAATAAGGTTATGAAATAGTCAAAACCTAATAAAACTTATCCAAACCTTCTTTAGAAGTGGTGGGAGGAAAGGTTTGAAATTAAGATTGTAAAAAGTGGAAGCAAAAGGCTTTGCGATGTAATTGCAAACATTGTTATTTGTTTTAAATGTAAGTTTGAAGAGTGTTATTTTTTTTAAGTTTTAAATTCAACCCACAGTATGAGAGTTTGAATAAACCTAATCTTTCAACGCTAGTATGGTTGCGTTCGCTCTAAGCTACCTACTCACCCCTAATCCTTAGATTAGGTCGTTAATAATCCGTGTGATTAATCTATTATTAAATAATTACTATCAAATAAAAAGCTACACCTAAGCGTCCAAAACCTTACACAACCCTCCTTGTTAATGGATATTGATTCAGTGGAGCACAAAAGAATCCCATTTCAAATTATGGAACAAATTCAAAATATAATATTAAGATAAACAAACATTATATAATATTTTGAATATTTTCATAATTTTAGGAAGTATTTAGTGTGTAACATATTTTTTATACCTATTACTATACTATTTAGAGAAATCACTCTGTAATTGTGTTTGTGCTACAAATCTACTAATTTACCCTTTCGGTGACCTGGTGGTCTAGGAGTAAGGTGTCAAACTTCTGTGCTAGGGGCCTGGGGTTCAATTCTCGGTCCCTGGCACAGATTAATTATTCTGACAAGACGTGTATTAATCACAACTTGTGAATGTGTGGAATGCCAGGCCTCCACCGTGGTTCGGATTCCACGTTAAACTGTAGGTCCTCCATTTTATCTCACAATCACCCTACCATTACACATTAGTGTAAGTGCGTATAAACAGAACGGTAGTAAGACTGGTGCTAATAATAATTATTTACCCTTTCACTCAAATACCACTACACGAATGAGCTGAAATTTCTCATGGGCATAACTTAGACGTTCGGTTTACATAAAGGTTAATTAAAATTACTTATACCGCTTAACCTAAAACACCAACCCTTCCCCCTTTTGCCCCCAGACGTATTTCTTGAACTACTAGGGTTAGTGAGTCGCCCTCGGGTGGGGGATACCTATAGAAGCTAGACTTTGAAACCCTCCCCCCCCCACCCAATCGAGCTTCCCTCAGAATAATCTCCGTTACTTAAAACCCATAAACAGATTGAGCTGAAATTTTGCATGGTTTTAACTCAGATGTCCTGTTAACGTGTGGGATAGTTAAAATTACTTATACCACCTAACCTAAAACACCAACCCCCCTTTTTCCCCTAGCACCCCTTACGTAGTATCTCCGGTACACTGAGGAGAGAGGGTTACCTAAATTTAACAATATACTTTCAATATTTAATCACCCATAAAAATTTGTAATTCAATAAACTGATATATACTGATTACTGACACACAACACATGACCATTGATATAACTTATTTTCACAATGATCCGCTTCAGTAGACACACAGTCTAAGTCGTCACTCTGATTGTTAGATTGGTCTGCTGATGACGGGGAGATTGGGGTTTGAATCACGGTCTGGATCTACTTAGGGTGGTTTTTCCTTTTAATAGTTTCCCACTCTCCTTCCAAGCAAATGTGGGTAGATTACCTCTAAAATGCTTCCCTCCTCATCCCTACATCACAAGATTAACTATCATTATATGCGTAAAACCTGAACAGGTAGTAAGATGCGGTGATATAAATCCACAGTGAACTAATGGAATCATTTATGTTAGAAAAGTTTAGAATTTTAAGTTAAATTAAGGTCCATATTTTATACAGTTTTTATATTGAAAAACATTTTTGATCAAAATAAATAAAAGATTGCTTCACTAGAAACATATATTTAATATTCTACATATTTTTTCATGAGAATAGCGGCATTTAAACATTATTTGTTTAATGGACGAAGACATTTTTGTTCAAACTACACTATGTTTATAACAAATGTTCAAAAATGGTTAAGATTACAATGTGCAAAAAAAAAAATAAAATATAACTTCTGAAGCAATATTATTATTTTAACATAGAATATTTTTTTTGATATAAAAACTACAATCATATTAATAAAAAAACTCAATTTATCTTCCGCCCTCACCCTAAGTTCGTCGAACATCAATATTTTATTTCACAATTTTAAAAATTGTATAATTTTAAGCTATTAATACTGATTTAATGATTCCATATCATTACAATATAGAATTATAAGGGTTCAAACTTGATAGTGTATAATTTTTTGCGTGCTATTTTTAAGGTAAATTAATGGATGTATGAGTTGTCATTTTGTATAACTAGACATTCATATGATCTGTACATGACGACATATTTATAATATTGATATTAATATTAAAATTATTATTCTTGTTAATATTTTATTGAAGCATTTATAATATTAATATTATTGTGAATGCTAATAATATTAATTAATGTCTATATATGTATATGATAAATATTATAATATATAGTAAAAATTTAATTGAAAAATATTCCTTGGCCTCATTCTCTCCCCGTCATTATTATGAAACATGGATGCATTTTTGTTGCCAAAAGTAAGAGTTGAAGTGCTATTAATACACAAAAAGAGTTTACGGTGACTTCAAACTGTCTTTGAAGTAAGCTGTAATGCTTACGTTTACAAGCCAAAATTTGACTAATTTTTTTCTGATCCACAAAACGTTTTCCCTAACAACGCCATATTTTGAATTTTATTAATAAAAAGAATGTGTGAAAATGTAACATTAGCTGATTTTTTAACGAATTTTAATCATATTTGTGGAACTATGAGATTAGGCTTGATGAAAAAGGGATTTTAAGATAATTTAGAACTAGCAGCGAGCTTTCCTCTTTACCTTCAGATAAGAAGTTTCGTAGTTTTCTTTTTCCCTTATTTCCCTTTGACACGACGAAGGGTGATTGTAGGTGTAGGGCAAAAGGAAGTATATGTTTTAGACAAAATAGAGAAGTAGTTCCAGAAAACAAGAAAGACCATTGTATTTTAAGCCCTGTGGCCTGACAGCGATTGATACTTTCTCTCTCGACTAAGGAGGCTGCCATAAGATGCATACGCTTAAAATAGCTTCGAAATTATCAAGTAGTCAACATTGTTAACGGTTTGTAAATATGAATATTAATTTAATTAATGGCATTTTTTAATATGTTTTTAATATTCCTAAGGTATTTTAGGCCTTGGAACACGACTATATTTAATACTGGATGAGCTATTATCACCCAGCATTGTGCATTTATCGAATTCTTAATCAGTCTCCATAACACCACTGTCTTACTATCGTAACAGATTTGGGGGAAGTTTGTAGGGAGGAAGAAGGGGGGAGTTTACCAATATTCTATTGATCCCAAAGCCACATACTATTTGGTTCACTGGTAGTTTGATTTCACTAAACTGGATATCATCTCTGAGGGGACTGCATGGCTTATATCGGCAACAGATTTTTCATCTTCCTGTTTCCATGTGCTCAAGCTTCCCTTAAATATAAGACAAGAAGCGAAGATAAATATTTTCTCCATAAGACCTGCAAGTTCCCTCAGTGGTGATATTGGATGTATATTATATTATTATGTGACCACACCATGGCTCGAACTAAAGGTTATTTTTTAAGAGCGTTGATGACATGAGACTCACGGCAGGTCAAGATATAATTTTCTCATCATAATGAATTTTACCTTTTATTCGGCGAGTTTTAAAGATATGATGTTGGAACAAAAACCATAAATACTTAATTAATTCTAAAAATAGTCCTACAGTGTCGCCAAATTATTATTTATATCTTGAAGTAGTTTTTGGTAAACGTGTTTTTTTTAATATAAATCATCTATAACTTAGGCGATTTGGCTTAGTCACAAAAATGGCCTTTAGGAGTCTTCCTGCCAGGATGTAGATTTAAAAAATAAGTGGTAGCATATGTCTATCTATAATAGGAAACAATAAAAAGGTAATTTTAAAAACCAACTCAACTTTTTCAAGAACAAATGGTAACGTGAGTGTGTAAACTCGTCATAGGAAGAGGGGAAGTTATTAATATATAAACAAGAGGACTTGTAGAGCAAACTGCTCAGTTTATCCCTCTCTCTTTCTATTTCGTGCAGTGACGTCTAAGTGTGATAGTTCATATAATGCTTAGCTGCGTCTAGTTAAGATATAACCTTTTTGTGACATAGCCTCAAAATTCTAAGTAAGCAACGTCGTCCAGCAATTTTCCTAAAGAACCAGGATCATGGATCACCCCCTCTTTTTTTTAACTACTTTAATTGTAGTTAGCGCGGCTATTGCCGTATTGCAGTCATTCCCTACATTGGATATAGTCTCTAAGAGAACCTCATGGTCGCTATTGGGAAACAGTGTTGTCATTCTCTTGTCTTCGTTTGTTCATCTTCTCTTAAACACAAGACACGTTTTGCAACGCTGTATCGTCGATGTTGCCAGTAGCCAGTACTTACCTAATGCACCACTTCCTACTTAACTGAAAGCGAGGAGATTTGGCAACGGTTAACCGAGAGAAAGAGAGAGAGGGAAGCTAAATCTTTTCTCCATAAGACCGGCAGTTTCACTCAGAGGGGGGATATTCAGTATAATCAAACTTCGAGCAGAAAACAAAGAATTTCAACCCTTGAAACTTACGAGTTTGAGGGTTAGGGATGGTATGTTAAAGGGTCCTCAAGTCTTGAGTAAATGGTAATAAACTTCTACCCATGAAAATGACGAAGAGATTACCGAGAAGAGGAATAAGGAGACGAAGGAAAAGGGGGTGGGGTTGACTTTTAATCACGAAAGCCTTTAACGAGCTTCAATGGTGTTGATGAGAATGGGAGAATAGAAGGCTAAAAGAGGTACGCGAATGAAACAGAGCAATGAAGGTTTCAGAATAGGTCCTTCCTCTTGAAAATTAAATCATGAAAAGTTAATTTAACAAGTTTGAGGGAAGGAGAACATATTTTTTGTTTTTTTTTTTAGTTTTTATTCTAGGTAGGGAAAACAATTCTCATTGGTATTTTTAAAAACATTTGGCCTACCGCTTGAAGATCACCGTCTTTGGCACAAGGGATGATTCAACCTTGACCTATCTGGGATTTCACCAAGGGTACACCAAAAAACTATCAAGGGATGATAAGAGGAAGTGGAGAGAGAGGGGAAGGACATATTATACATTTATTTAATTTATTTAAGGTATTTCAACGTGCACTTTGAAACGACTGATTATACAACACACGACTTATAAACCTACTTAAATCAAGAACAGACACAACATCACCCCCCAGTCGGTAGTTTATCACTGTGAAAGTGTAAAACCATATTTCACCAATGATACATTTTAATCCATGCCAGGAATCAAACCCGGGTCCCTTAGCTCAGTAGACAGACACACCACCGACTAAGCTAAGGTGTCAGGACATATGACCAAAGCTATTATTCTATTTATTCTTTCTAATTTGAAACTTTAAGGGCACATTAAGGTGTATATCTTATTCCTATTAAATACAGTGCTCTAAATTTAGTGTAGGCATTAAACCAATCTTTAGTGCTTTATATCGGTGGTATTAAAATCTTTTTTGTTCACGTACTCCAGATAAAACTATTTTTTGCACCGCGTCTTACTACCTGTTCATATTATACCATATGAATGGAAAAGTAGCAACACCGGTCAAGAAAACTGAGATTTAACAGCTTTAGGGTTTGTTGTGTTGACCACATGACAACCTCTATCAGTAGATGTTGCACTGTTTTGCCAGCAAATCGGGGTCACTACATAGGTTGGTACACTCCTTACAGATTGACACCATGGAGTTTAAATTTCAATCTACATTTGTATCAAAAGCATCCACTAAAACTTCCTTATAAATTAATATCTTCTTAAATTATTAATTAAACCGTCTACCAACTTCGGTGGTCGCGTGGTCTAACGCGCTACTCTCACAGTAGACTAGACTGCCGATGACGGAAGATCAGGTTCTAATCTCGGTGGGTGTACTGAAAGTGGTTTTTACCAAAATGCTTTACACTCTTCTCACGCAAACGCGGGTATACTTCCTCTAAATATAACCTTTCAAATTCCTAGAACCATTGACGGAATTAGTAGATAAGCGTATATACGACCGGTAGTAATACTGGGCTAAAAGATAACCGACTATGACTTTGGATACAATAATTTCAATATTTTTTTCCCGTTTTGTTACAAAATGAGTAACATTAAAAAAAAACGTTTTCCTATGAAAATCGGACTGCATATCTCCCACGTCTACATTTCATGCTTAATAGCAGTGACTTACAAGGAAGGTGGATTTTCCAACCATGCAAGTACAAAAAAAGTTATACATTTAATTGTAAGCTTGATCATCTTCTCTGGCGACAATAATTGTGTGAGAAAAATTGTAATATTTAGATGTTCGTGGATTTATAAAATATCAGTAAAGCAGTTAGGAATTTATATTGACTATATTTAGCCGTATATTTAACATGAATGCCAAAGGATTATCAAACAATGATGCAAACGGGAAAATAAATAAAAAATCAATTCTAAAATAGTAAAAAGGACCAGAAAATGACCTAAAACCAGAAGCAAGGGTGATAAAGGTGGAGGCGAGGAAAGCTTTAACCCTCTTTCTAAGTTTTGTGGAGCCTCTTCAACCCTTGGAAGGTATATATTAGGACTTTTAATGCTATTTTCCATCCTATTTCAGAAATGAGTAAAAATTATCGATGCTGTTACGAAATAGTTCAACATCTATAAGTCACGTTAAGATGGGGCTATAGGAAACGCTACATGAAGACCAGTGTTATTGAAGATTTTATAGCCAAACATTCTTTTTAGCCAAAAATAAAAAAATATTGCCAAGTACAAACATAGAGCTTAATTTTATTTACATGATGATATCAACAGTAATTCTTAAGGTGACTTGGCGGTCTAGGGGTAAGGTGTCAGACTTCTGTGCTGGGGGTCCGGGGCTCAATCCTCAGTCCCGCACAGATTTATTTGATTGCCAAATCCTTCCTTCACCTCTTACAAGACGTGTATTAATCACAACTTGTGAATGTGTGGAGTGCAGGCCTCCACCGTGGTTCGGATTCCACGTTAAACTGTAGTTCCTCCATTTCATCTCACAATCATCCTACCATTACACATTAGGTAAGTGCGTATAACCTGAACGGTAGTAAGACGCGGTGCTATAATAATAATAATAATAATATAATAATAATAATAATATAATAATAATAATAATAATAATAATAATAATAATAATAATAATAATATAATAATAATAATAATAAAATAAAATATATAATATAATAAATAAATAATAACGTATCTTGATTCTTCATGAGCATAGCGGAATTAGATGACAAAGGAAAAGTTGTATTAACTTTCAGGACAACCTTGACAGATATTAAAGAACTGTTGAGGTCACCATGCGAAGAAAATTAAACTTTTGTTTGTACTGGAGAAATATTTTATTTAGTTTGGCCAAAATAATCTGTTGCTATAAAAACTAATTTGGCAAAGACTGGAAAGTGGTTCATGACACTACAAAAACCCTGCCTTAACTCTCTTTCCCTACATCCCCACATTAAGGACCCCAATGGTAAAAAAAAATCAGAGCATTGCACCCACATACACACATATGAACATACATAAAGTCTGTTCACCGTAGGAATTGTTTTCTGAAAGGCCTTTTTCCTTACCAGAAAGCTATTATATAGTAGGATATTGGTAGGAATAAAGACCTTTCAGAGAATAATTCCTACCGTGAATGGAGTATAAGTATACATACACGTAAGCCCCACACATGCATACATACATATATACGTACATAGCCACACATACACACTCATACTTACATAGACGCACATACACACTCATACTCACATAAAACATATACACATAAATGCACACATTTACACATAAACATAAATACACACACATACAAACACACACACATACACATATTTATATAAATGAAACATACATACACATAAAGACGCACGCATACATGAATACACACACATGACAGATAAACTCTCACATAAATATTAAATACACCTACACACAAAGACACTAACATGTACATAAACACACACATACATCTGCCCAACCTATTCTGTCGCAATATTTCCGGTCGCCTGGATGTAGGTTATGTCACGTGGACTAGAGAGAGCGGCAAGGGGACGGGGGGTAGGTAGGATCGAGCCATGCATGTTTAGGTTCCTCCCTAGGGAAGTTCTAGCTATTGGAAATCAATGTTGCGTTTGGACGTTTACAGACCGTAGCGCGTCGTTTACACCAGGGAGGGAATTCGCGCGCTCCACGAGAAAATACCCCCCCACCCCTCCTACTCCCCACCGCCCGAACTCTATCCCTTCCTACCTCGCAGTAGGGTTCGCGATTGCGCGCCTTTTGTGAGTCGTTAACCGCCTGGACCTCATTGCGATGCGTGTGTTGAGGTGTAACTTACTCATCTTTAGTGGGAGTAAAGTTTTTGATAGCGACGTTGATTAACCTTCAAAAACTATTTTAAGAAGCGGGTAACATCATAACTTGACGCACCTAAGCAGTCTAAGCACTATCACACTTAGATGTTAATGTACGAAACAGAAAGAGATGGAAGAAAATGAGACGTTCGTCCTTTGAGGCCTCTTGTCTATCATTATTATTATTAGCACCGCGTCTTACTACCCGTTCGGGTTATACGCACTTACGCTAATGTGTAATGGTAGTGTGATTGTGAAATAAAATGAAGGACCTACAGTTTAACGTGGAATCCGAACCACGGTAGGGAGGCCTGGCATTCACACACATTCACAAGTTGTGATTGATACACGTCTTGTCAGAGGTGAAGAGGTGAAGGAAGGGTTGGCAATCAGATAAATCTGTGCCTGGACCAAGGATTGAACCCCAGACCCCAGCACAGAAGTCTGACACCTTACTCCTAGACCACCAGGTCTATCAACTGTTAAAACTTAACCTCTTCTTCTAACGAACTTACAACACTCACTATAATATTTGAGCTTCAAAAACAATGACTGGCGTTTTAAGATTACCGATTTCTCGTTTCCTATTCTAGATAGATGTATGTTACCACGAATTTTTTAAATCTCAAACTGGCAGGAAAATTACTACAGGCCATTTTCGTGATTAAGTCAAATAGTATTAAGTTGTAGATAATTCATAAAAAATATATGTTTACAGAAAACTACTTCAAGATAAAAATAATAATTTGGTGATACTGTAGAACTATTTTAGAGCAATATAAGGACCTAACTGTGACGTTACGGTAGGAATTACTCTCTGAAAGGTCTTTTTTTCTACCAAATCCTACTATATAATAGCTTTCTGGTAGGGAAAAGGCCTTTCAGAAAACAATTCCTACGTGAACAGCCTTTAGATAGTATCTACCATGTTAATTTATTTACGTTTTTTTAGTGTGTTTTAAAGATATACTAGTGGGTCGTTGAAGCGATGGCTGCAGATTATTGCACTAAAATGTATTTTAAACTTTTTTTGGGGGGAAAGGATCTATATAGTAAGCCCTCACTCACTTTTTAGTTAAAATTTTACTCGTCAAAGGCTATCAACTTCTCTTAGACATTTAGTTTTCGGTATGTAATTTGAATAAAAACCTATATTTTCCCCCTTCTAGCCTCGACGAGAACATTAAAAGTGACCCCTCTCTCAAATCTTTATCTATTCATTGCACCAAACCATTCAAGTAACAATTGAGCTGATATATTTTTTCAAAAGACAAATATTTAATTTACCAATATACATCTATACACAAATCATGGTGTCCATGGTGATGTAAACAAAGAATGATTACACAGATGAACCACTGCCCACACAGGAGGAAAAGATAGAAAACTCGCTAGGAAAATTGGGTTTTAGTTTTAGGCCAATAATTTTACCGGAATCCTGATTTCTCAATCTTTAAAATGAGTGTTCCTTTGTCAAAATCTGTTCAGTCATTTTCTCGTAATTTCTATTACTGGAAATGGGCTTATCAAATAATATATAATATATAATGAAGGAGAGAGTGATAAACTGTGATAGTGATAATGAAAGTTTATGTGTTTGAGTGTGTTATTGTGTAAGTGTGTGGGTGAGTGTGAAAATGAGAGTGAGAGTGTGTGTATGTGTATGTGTTATAGAGAGAAATACTGGTAGAAGAGAAAAATAATGAGTGTGTAAGGAGAGATAGTGTGTGTGAGAGAGAAAGTGAGTGAAAGAAAGTGAGAGAGATTGTGTGTGAGAGAGAAAGAGAATATGTTTGGGAGAATGCGTGATAAAGTGTGAGAGAAAGTGTGTGCGAGAGAGGGATGAAGTGTGAGAGAAAGAATGAGAAAATATTATACTATATAGTGTTTTATAGAGATTATGTGTGGTTGTGTGTGTGAGGGGAGAGATTGTGAGAGAGTGTGTGAGAGCATAAGAGAGTCTGATAGAGAGAGAAAGAATGGGAAAATATAGATGTGGTACTCAAATATTATGGTACTTTGAAATATCATTCCCTCAAAATTAAGTATTAATATGGAAATATAATTAAAATTACTGTATTTGTAAGAATGTGAAAAGATAGATGGTGTACACAAAATATTACTTTTAAATATCATATCCTCTAAATTAACCGGTTAAATGCAAACATAGCTTAACTTATGTATTTGTATTGTGTTACTATTTGTTGGAAATAATAAATACCATTTTGAATAAAATCAACATCAAAACCCATTATTTGAAAAAAAAATGAACCCCAAACTCCTACTAAATAGTTAAAATGGCTATTTTTAAACATTATTCAAGATTATTTTATAGTTTTTGAGCTTATAATACATAACAAAACATATTTAAACATTATTTTAACATGCGCAATATAAAACGTAGACATATTTTCACGAACTTAAACCTTTAAAATTTTAGTTTTCGAATTATGCTCAATGCTATTGATTTAAATGCGAATTAATGATACCAACATTCCAATATTAAAATAAATGTTTCCCCAGTTTAGGAATCTCAACTTAGATGTGTTATGCCCAGAATCCAAAGATAAATATTTATCCAAAGATAAAATTGTGGGTGTTTCGGACCAACAAATAAGTATTGAGTTAATAATTTTTCAGCCAAGAGATATATTTTATTTAGACACTTACAGCCAAGCTGCAAATAACGGTTTCCATGGTGACTAAACAAAGAAAAAAACTGAAAATTCTCTTTAAAAATCGGGTTTTTGTGGAAAATTACTAATTTTCCCTGACATCCTGGATACTAAATACTATACATATACCGTTAAAATGAGTGGTCGTTTGTCAAAATTTGTTTAGTCATTTCCTCGTAATTTATATTACTGTAAATGGGCTTATCAAATTATATATAAGAAATGATTTGAAACAAAACCATAAATACTTAAAATAATTATTTAAATAAAGTCTTATATCGTCACAAAATTTCTTTTTACTTTCTTTCGATCTCGGAGAGAAAGTATTGTGATCGTATAAAAAATCGAACTCGAGATTTTGATAAATGTGACGTTTTGTGACACCCTGAAACAAATAATGTGGTTTTCACATTGCCGTCTGTTCTGTAGCTCAGACTAGAGCCAAAACTATTTTATCGATTGGGTTATAATTTAATATCCGGGGTTTTAATAAGGTCCCGCGAGGGTTATTGGAATTAGACATTTAACCCTAAAATTAAGGGTATCTTGGGTAGCTTACTGAAGAAAGAAGGAAAAAAATCGATTTTCTCAAAATTTGTTCTAATAATTTTGATTAAATTTTACATTAGACATTAATTATTATTATAACAAGATGGCAGTTCTTATTGGCTTAGCTATGAAAATGACTTTGATGTACTTTACATAGGGGAAATTTATCATAATTTCTCCGCTACAGTTTGAGACACGAAATAAGTTATCATTCTAAAGTTTGTAGCAGTATTAAAGCTAAAAATCTTTTATTTGAAATATTTCATTTTTAAAAAAACCTGTAATTTCTGAGCTATAAGTAAATATAATAGCTACTTTTTAATCAGGTCTTTGAAAATGAATTTGATTCTAATGCTTTTTATGGACAAAGATGTTTCTATTTTCTCAATTTTCTGTAAAAGTGTTCCTAGTTCCCAAGAGTAAGTATGTAACAGTGTATATTATTTCATTTATGATCTTTATGTAATTTATTTATTACAACAAATCTAGCGAGTTTATGTCTATTTTAAGATAAAAGCGAGAGAAAGTCTGTGAGGTGCACCGTGACATTTATTTTATCTTAAGGTAGTATTTTTTAAAGGCATTTTTTTTACATCAACAACAGATCAGTCTATTTGATTATTCACGAAAATAATCTGTGCCAGCGTTCCATAGGTAAAATGTTTGTTGGATTTATTTCAAACTTGAAATTTAGATTTTTTTATGGTACTACCTTAGGGCATAATTATATTTTATTTCCAATCCTTCAAATTACGGTAGCTTACTAATGACTGAACTTTGAAATGCAGATTTGTTTTCAAAATGCTAGAACAATTTTGTTTAAAATTCATCTAGGAATTGTTTTTCTAATGATTGGCAAAATTTAATATTTGTTTTTATTGCTGATTACTAATTTAAATGAAGTTTACTGATAGGTCTATTTTTGAACATAATGCTCGAAACTATAATTGACTAGATAGAAAATGTGTACGATTGTTTATTACCATTACCAAATCGACTGATCCCAAGGAATGCAAAACTCAGAATATACAAAACAATAATCCACCGGTTGTTCTATATGGGTGTAAAACCTTACATGAGGAAAAATATTTAGAGTGTTCTAAAACCAAATATATATGGTCAAAAAAGAGATGAGGATACTGAGTATTGAAGAGGTTACATAATGACGAGCTACATACACTGTACTCATCACAATACATTGTTAGGATAATCAAGTCTCGCAGATTAAGGTGGGCAGGAATGTTTGTGAATGGGAGAGTCTAAATCCGTATGTTCAGGGTACTGACTGAAACCCAATTGGAAGAGCCATTGGGAAGACCTAAATACAGATTGGAAGATAACATTAGAATGGACCTGTAAGAGATAGGGTGTAATGAGGTGGACTGATAGAACTAGCTCAGATAGGGAATGTTGTAATAGGGGAATGGATAAAACTAGCTCAAGATAGGTATAGGTGGCGTACATTTTGTAATAGCAGCAATGAACTTTCGCGTTCCCAATGCCACGCCGTAGAGTAAGTAAATATGTTAAGCCTATGATAAGCAGTTAGAGAATTGAAAATACACTAAAAGACCGTGTAACCATTTGTCACACGACATAAGTAACTGTATTATCTTTTTCTTTTATCGCACCGAACGAAATTAACGTTCATTTCCTGTCAGAAAACAATGCACAGTGTGCCAAAACTCTGGTCCAAACAGAGTCTTGCAGACGATATTACGAAACAAACAAGTAGGACCGTAACGTTCTCACAACGTCAACTCGTTGATGCTGTAACGTCACTTCTTACTTGACACAATCCAAGAGGCGTCGTTTAACTTAGCCTTCTTTCAAGGCGCGATGACTTGGTGCAAAAAACCATGGGTGCAAGAATGTTCTAAGAGCTGGCGCGTCAAATTAGTGGCCCGATACGTGAATCTTGTGTGTTCAGCGGGAACTTTTGAAGCACCAACACTCGTAGCACCATTCATCTTGTTATCAGCGTTGTGGAAATAAAACATTTGATATTTTTTTAAGCACTACCTCTTACAATCTGTTCAAGATATACGCATATGTAGTAATCAAATCTTATGGGAATGATAAGGAGGGTTGATTATAGAATAAGGATAGCCGCAGTTGTGTGGAGAGAGAGAAGGAAAACATTTAGGAAAAAACTTCCTCGGTACACCTTCCGGGGATCGAACCACGATCTTCCCGTAATCGTTGATCTAGTATTTTGCTAGAGTGGCGCCTTAAAACATTAAGATATTTGGAAATTGGATGTTATTAGAGGAGATCTGTAAAATTAGGTAGGTTTTTTTAAGCACTTCATCGTATAGCCGTTCAGGTTACACGCCTATGTAGTGATTATACTAATTTGTTAGAGATTAGTAAGAATTAATTTAGAGAAAGTACACCCGCATTTGCATGAAGAAAGTGTAGACCGTTTAAGGAAAGTCTCGCTCAGTGCACCCAACTGGGATATATAACTTTGATGTTCCCGTCTTCAGTAGTCTAGTCTAACACGATCTAATGAAGTTGGCGAAATTTTTACTCTTCAATCACCAGAAATCTATTGCCAAAAATTGTTCAATTTGTACACTAAACATTTGCAATGTTTGAAAGCACTTAGATGTGTGAACATTTGTTTTATTTAAAAAAAAAGGAACAAACACTCTAGAGATCATGGCTTACGGACATGCATTTGTCATCAATGAAGAGCGTTCATCCTAGCTGGCCCAACTCAGCTCCCGGCTCGCGCGATGCATGGTAGTAAAAGGGAAAAGAAAATACCTACGATATACCAGAAATGTGTGCAGTGCATTCGTATTTGTAAGATTACTCGAAATTTTCCGCTGTGACGATGGGGGACAAAGCGACAAAGTTTCTTGTTAATAACTACATATGTACTTTTTATAACATAATGAAGATTTGTGCACAGCGCTTATCTGTGATGCTATTATAAAATGTTAAAAACTGTCTTTTCAATGCAGTTTTTATTCAAATATCATTTAATATTTCAACAATGTTCAGTATCAGGAACTTTTATTAGCTCTTTATCTCCATTAATGTTTAATCTGAAATGATCCACGTGCAATAGTGTTGGTGTAAATTTACAATTTCTAGCCGACTGTATAATAGAGTTGATTGGCATATGATACAAACTCTCAGGAAAATTATTACTAAACTCGAGTCTTTGTATTTTCTTTCATTCATTAGCTTTGATTTTTTTTAACACAGCTTGAAATATAATTAATTAAAGGTGGGGATGTAGGGAACGTGAGAAAACGCCAGTATTTTTTCAGTTTTTATATCAAAACAATAAATAAAACATTTCTCCACTAAAAACATAGAGTTTAATTTTCTTCATATGGTAACATCAACAGTTGTTGAATATCTGTCGTGAGGATAGCGGCATTAGATGACAAACTTTTTAAATGAAAGAGAGAAAAGTTGTCATTAAATTCCAGGACACCCTTGACAATATTCAAGAACTTTTGAGGTCACCATGTGAAGAAATTTAAACTCTTTGTTTCTACTTGAGAATTTATTTTATTTATTTTGAAAAAAATTTTTTAAAAAACACTGAACCTGTTTTCCTAGTTTTCTTACATACCCAACTTAGCGTTAATCCTTTTTTTTTAGCATTGCGTCCTACTACCCGTTAGGGTCCTACGCTTATGTACTAATTACGCTAACGGATCAGGGGGGTTGTATTCATAGGAAGCCTACCCAAATTTGCGTGGAGGGAGAGTGGAAAACCATTTTGGGAAACCACCCTTTGTACACCTGATCGAGATTCGACCTCGATCTACCCGTCCTTTGGCAGTCTAGCTCAACACGAAACTAGCACGTTAGCTAACTGCATCACCTAGGCGGGTTGTAAGTTTTTATATTATAAGGAAGGAAATGTGATGTCTTTCTTCTCGTTTCAGTGTAAAGCCATATTTTGAAATAACGAAACATCTCTTAAATAAATCGTCATTTCTAGACTTTACAACGAGTTTCATAGCAGGGTAGGAAACATATTTAAGCAAAGTAATTTATGCATAAGAAATAGTAGCTATCAGAATCAAATTCAAACTTACACATCTAAATATCTGCCTTCAACACGGGTTAGGCTATTTTTTTTAAATAAATTCAAAGCATCAACGCCAAGAGAGAAAGAAAGGGATTAACACAGAGAAAGTCAGTTGTGGAAAATAAGTCCCTAACACACTGGGTGAATATTACATTAACGTCTTGGGACCGGTTTTGTAGATTCTACGTATGAACTAAGTTTTTTGACCAAGCGTAGCGAGGACTAGGTTTTAACTCGACCATTTGTCATTTCGTCTGTCTTTCTGTACGGATGCGTTGTTTAGCGATAACTATCAGATGCACGGAAATGTTTTAACTGTATATGGCAGAGACATTCATTAAACCTAGACCTATACATGTATATAAATTATTTATCATTCTGGCCTTGCGTTTCAATATGGTGGCTGCTCAAAAGGCATTTATTTTAATAGCTCACATCAAATGGTTTGTATTTAAAATTCTAAGATATTCATCGAGTACTTGGCACTTTTTTTAAAAAATTTTACTTATAGGGTGTAACTTATGTTCTAACAGCATGAACAGAAATTATTCTTCATGAATATAATGCACTATTGAATATAGCATTAATTGTTTGTTTGTCTGGCTCGTTCACTGAGGAAAAATATCAATTTAGAATCCAAGGAGGAATTCGGTATTTATTTTAACTTGAAATCCAAAAAGATAACTTAAAACTGTTGTAACGATAAGAATATGGAGTGAGCAAGGTCTAATGTTCATAGAACTACTAGTAAGACTGTAATAATAATAACATGGAGGGAGCGAGATCTACTGTTCACAGAACTACTAGTAAGACTGTAGTAATAATAACATGGAGGGAGCGAGGTCTACTGTTTACAGAACTACTGGTAAGATTGTACTAATGATAAGAACATGGAGGGAGCGAGGTCTACTGTTTATAGAACTACTAGTAAGACTGTAATAATAACATGGAGGAAGCGAGATCTACTGTTCACAGAACTACTAGTAAGACTGTAGTACCGATAATAACATAGAGGGAGCGAGGTCTACTGTTCATAGAAATACTGGTAAGACTGTAATAACAATAATAACATGGAGGGAGTGAGGTCTACTGTTCACAGAACTACTAGTAAGACTGTAGTAACGATAATAACATGGAGGGAGCGAGGTCTACTGTTTACAGAACTACTAGTAAGACTGTAGTAACGATAAGAACATGGAGGGAGCGAGGTCTACTGTTCACAGAACTACTAGTAAGACTGTAGTAACGATAAGAACATGGAGGGAGCGAGGTCTACTGTTCACAGAACTACTGGTAAGACTGTAGTAATAATAACATGGAGGGAGCGAGATCTACTGTTCACAGAACTACTAGTAAGACTGTAGTAACGATAAGAACATGGAGGGAGCGAGGTCTACTGTTCACAGAACTACTAGTAAGACTGTAGTAACGATAATAACATGGAGGGAGCGAGGTCTACTGTTTACAGAACTACTAGTAAGACTGTAGTAACGATAAGAACATGGAGGGAGCGAGGTCTACTGTTCACAGAACTACTAGTAAGACTGTAGTAATAATAACATGGAGGGAGCGAGGTCTACTGTTCACAGAACTACTGGTAAGACTGTAGTAATAATAACATGGAGGGAGCGAGATCTACTGTTCACAGAACTACTAGTAAGACTGTAGTAACGATAAGAACATGGAGGGAGCGAGGTCTACTGTTCACAGAACTACTGGTAAGACTGTAGTAATAATAACATGGAGGGAGCGAGGTCTACTGGTCATAGAACTACTAGTAAGATTGTAGTAATAAGAACATGGAGGGAGCGAGGTCTACTGTTCACAGAACTACTAGTAAGACTGTAGTAATAATAACATGGAGGGAGCGAGGTCTACTGGTCATAGAACTACTAGTAAGATTGTAGTAATAAGAACATGGAGGGAGCGAGGTCTACTGTTCACAGAACTACTAGTAAGACTGTAGTAATAATAACATGGAGGGAGCGAGGTCTACTGTTCACAAAACTACTGGTAAGATTGTAGTAATAATAACATGGAGGGAGCGAGGTCTACTGGTAATAGAACTACTAGTAAGATTGTAGTAATAAGAACATGGAGGGAGCGAGGTCTACTGTTCACAGAACTACTAGTAAGACTGTAGTAATAATAACATGGAGGGAGCGAGGTCTACTGTTTACAGAACTACTGGTAAGATTGTAGTAATAATAACATGGAGGGAGCGAGGTCTACTGGTCATAGAACTACTAGTAAGACTGTAGTAATAAAAACATGGAGGGAGTGAGGTCTGATGTTCACAAAACTAATTTTTTAATAGGTTTACGAAAGTATATCTAAGAAATGAATAGTGGTTCGTGGAAAATTGGATTTAATTAATTTTTCATGTTCTTTTTTCGACTTGAGTGGTTTTTGCACTGACACGTAAATTTATTGTCATTATCATTGTGTCAACCTGGCGGTGACGGCAGTTGCGAGGTTGTGAATTTATGACTTCTCAGATTTGTGTTTCTTAAACTTCCATCTTTTGGGAGTAGGTTTGATCTCGGATAAAACTGACTTAAGGTCACAGTAAAACACACAAAACCTTGCCAACTTAAGACAGAAAGATATTTCGTTTCAATATATGCACCCAAATGAAGAGGGTATTGCGGGTCTGTTGAATCTGTCTGGGAATCGAAATCGGGACTTTAGGAGTAGTGCGCCGATGCGCTACCACTGAGTTATCCAGAACTCGTCCAGTGCTCAGGGTCATTCTTCACTCAAAGCTTAAGGTTGAATCTGTGATGGACGTATGGGAATCGTAATCTAGAGTCTGTTCATGATAGGTTTTTACCTGGGTGACATTTAAAAAATCATATGTTTAGATTTTGTGTTGCCAACACTGGTAAAAGATCACTTTTTACTTTCTCTCTATCTTACAGGTAGAGAAAGTATTGTGATCGTCAAAAAAATCGAACTCGAGATTTTGATGAATTTTGACGTTTCATGACTTCCTGAATCCGAAAAAGTGGTTTTTGAATTTCCGTCTGTCTGTCTGTCTGTCTGTCTGTACCTCCAACTAGAGCCTAAACTATTTTACCGATTGAGCTGAAACTTGATATCTAGGGTTTTCATAGGGTTGCCCCGAGGGGTTTTTGGAATTGGATATCTACCCCTAAAATTAAGGGTAGTTTACTGAAGGGCAAAAAGAGAAAAAGTCGATTTTCTCAAAATCGGCTCTAACGATTTTGATTAAATTTCATTTATGAACATAAATAAATATTCCAAACAAAATGGCTACTCTCAATATTTCGGCAAAATCGTTTTAAGGGCTCCGGTCTGATGCGTAAATTAACATTTTTTATAATAGCTCCGAAACTATTTGAGATATGAAATTACTTAGCATTACAAATATGTATATATATTTATAATACAAATATTTTATTCGAAACATATTTTTATAAAATCAATAACTTTCAATATATACGCAATTATATATATATTTTTAACTTTTTGGGCATTAAAGCTTAATTATTGCGACCGTAAGAAAAACTAACCTGAAATGTTGATGGATGTCGACGTCTCATGACCCCCGAACCCTTAAAAATAGTCTTTGCAATGCCGTCTGTCTGTGTGTCTATTAAAACTTAAAATTAAGAGTAGTTTACTGAAGGGCAAAAAGAGAAAAAGTCGATTTTCTCAAAATCGGCTCTAACGATTTTGATTAAATTTCATTTATGAACATAAATAAATATTCCAAACAAAATGGCTACTCTCAATATTTCGGCAAAATCGTTTTAAGGGCTCCGGTCTGATGCGTAAATTAACATTTTTTATAATAGCTCCAAAACTATTTGAGATATGAAATTACTTAGCATTACAAATATGTATATATATTTTATAATACAAGTATTTTATTCGAAACATATTTTTATAAAATCAATAACTTTCAATATATACGCAATTATATATATATTTTTAACTTTTTGGGCATTAAAGCTTAATTATTGCGACCGTAAGAAAAACTAACCTGAAATGTTGATGGATGTCGACGTCTCATGACCCCCGAACCCTTAAAAATAGTCTTTGCAATGCCGTCTGTCTGTGTGTCTATTAAAACTTAAAATTAAGGGTAGTTTACTGAAGGGCAAAAAGAGAAAAAGTCGATTTTCTCAAAATCGGCTCTAACGATTTTGATTAAATTTCATTTATGAACATTAATAAATATTCCAAACAAAATGGCTACTCTCAATATTTCGGCAAAATCGTTTTAAGGGCTCCGGTCTGATGCGTAAATTAACATTTTTTATAATAGCTCCGAGACTATTTGAGATATGAAATTACTTAGCATTACAAATATGTATATATATTTATAATACAAATATTTTATTCGAAACATATTTTTATAAAATCAATAACTTTCAATATATACGCAATTATATATATATTTTTAACTTTTTGGGCATTAAAGCTCAAGTATTACGACCGTAAGAAAAACTAACCTGAAATGTTGATGGATGTCGACGTCTCATGACCCCCGAACCCTTAAAAATAGTCTTTGCAATGCCGTCTGTCTGTGTGTCTATTAAAACTTAAAATTAAGGGTAGTTTACTGAATGGCAAAAAGAGAAAAAGTCGATTTTCTCAAAATCGGCTCCAACGATTTTGATTAAATTTCATTTATGAACATTAATAAATATTCCAAACAAAATGGCTACCCTCAATATTTCGGCAAAATGGCTTTAAGGGCTCCGGTCTGATGCGTAAATTAACATTTTTTTAAATAGCTCCGAAACTATTTGAGATATGAAATTACTTAGCATTACAAATATGTATATATATATTTATAATACAGATATTTTATCCGAAACATATTTTTATAAAATCAATAACTTTCAATATATACGCAATTATATGAATTTTTTTTAACTTTTTGGACATTAAAGATTAAGTATTGCGACCGTAAAAAAAAAACTAAACTGAAATGTTGATGGATGTCGACGTCTCATGACCCCCCGAACCCTAAAAAATAGTCTTTGCAATGCCGTCTCTCTGTGTGTCTATAAAAACTTAAAATTAAGGGTAGTTTACTGAAGGACGAAAAGAGAAAAATTTGGTTTTCTCAAAATCTGCTTAAACGATTTTGATTAAAATTCGTATCTAGGCGTTGATTAAGATTATATATAATCTGGCTATTTTCATTTTCCTATGAAAATGATTTTTAGGGTACATTACAGAAGCGTTAATTTCCGTATCTCCACAACTATTGGAGAAACTAAACAACTTATCATTGCAAAATTGTAGGACTATTAGAAATAAAAAACTTTTATTTGACATATATTTTTATAAAAACAGCAGTTTCTGAGATATTTGCAAATATATTAATACAATTTTGTGAGCTTTAGTTGTAAACATATACTACTTAAGTCTTAACGCAATAATACTCCAATGCCATATAGTAATTAAATATAAGTAAGTATCTAAAAAAAGTATGTTATTTTTCCTTAAATCTCTTAGGAGAAATGTTTGCATAGCAATGATCTATCTCCATTTTAGACTCAATAGTCAATATTTACATTTTTTATTGGTCAAAATGTATAAATGAATAATTAAATATCAATGCGATGACTTGAAGATCTGCAACACCTTTTAAAATGTTAAAATTTTAACCAGAAATCGAAATTTTAATACGAAGTGTTGACCCTTGTGGAAGACATTAAACTGTTTGAAATGTTCTTAGGTGGACAAAGATGCGCCTCTTTTCTCATTGATTCTATATCATTGTATATTATTTTATGCGTGTTCTTATGTGGAGTGGTGATGATACAATGTACATTATTCCGTTCAGAAATCTTACGAGTTTATAGAAAGAGAGAGAAAGTCTGTGCGGTGTGCCGTACCATTTATTTTATATAAATATTAAGTTTTTTTATTACATGTTATATTTTACATTTAAAATAACGTAAGCTTAAGTTTTCTCACACTATTTCATTACTTATAATAATTTTTTTATCCAATCAGAAAAAATATTTTAAAAATAATTGAAAGTACTTATTTTTAGTTTTGGAATGTTTTCTATGATGTGTAGTATAGTGCATACATTAATACCTTTTAATACAGGCATTGTATATACTTGGAACAGAGAAAATACTTGTAAATTTTTTTATATATAATACATTATTTTATGATTATTTTATCGTATTTAAAAATATTTAACTGAGTAAAATTTTTTATCCACTGCGTGGGTGCATCATTGTAAATAATTTGTTTCCGTCATGTTCAATCACATGGTTTTAATTTGTCGGTCGCCATTTTAAAGCTATTGTAGTTAGTCCTTTTGTGAAAGTGATGTGAATAATAATATTTTTTAAGTGGAATAAAATGATAAATAAGCTTTGTGCCAGACCTCAAATAAATATATATTTAATATTTGCCTAAATTATTGTGGTTAATCATCAAATTCATACATTACCATATGTTTTCATTATAGTTATCCAAAGTGACATATTTCAGCTGTTAATGTAAGGATACATTATGGAATATTTCTAGTAACTTTTTGAACTGTCATCCAAGATCGTGAATGATATTATTCTTATGGCGGCCAATAGTATCGCGAGCCATCAGATAGCACTGCCAACTGAAACTCGACAGGGTTATAATGTAATATTGTAATTTTAAAGCTAGATTTTAATTAATATCAACACACATGCTGCAAATAATTGTAATTACAGCGCTGCATAACAGGCCTACCGAATCGCAGATGGTTGTGATATCTGATACCTCGCGGTACTATTGGTCGCTATAAGTAAATGACGACTCCCACACGTCAATCTCAGCCTTAAATAACCCTCAGCACTAGACTAATAATGGATAGCTCATTGGTAAAGCATCAACGCGCCAAACCTAAGGTCCCGGGTATGATTCCCGTTCAAAATATTTTTGTTCAAAATAAATTAAATATTTCTCCGGTATAAATATAGTTTAATTTTCTAAACATGTTGATAAAAATATTGGTTGAATATCTGTCAAGGGTGTCCTGAAATTTAATGACAAATTCTTCTCTTCATTTAAAGAGTTTCTCCTCTAATACCGCTATGTTAATGACAGATATTCAACAACTGTTGATATAACAATGTGAAGAAAAATAAACTTCATGTTTCTAAAGGATCAATATTTAATTTAATATAGCCAAAAAAAGTTTTGCTATAAAAACTGCAAAAAAAAACACGCCCTTTTCTCCCACTTAACATGGAAAATCCCATCTTGTCTTGGCACTACGACACAGGAAGGTAACGCAGTTAAGAGATTCAATGAAAATCTCAGACCAGCAGTGTTTCGAGCCTGAGTACCTCAATAGTCGCAAATGTACAACTCGGTTGAGGGGAATTAGACCAAGAGGCAAAGTGAATACCGTAGCGGGGAGTAAAGAATCGGCCTTGAGCCTAGGTATCGGGTGTAAGAGTTGCTTGACAGGATGGTAGGAGGTCGCGGATTATTACCCCACATAAAACACTTGTGTGTTACATGCTGTCAATGCTCCTCTCTCTTTTTATATCTACTTTTCGTCCGTTAGGTCGTGGCCACACTCGCGGTCACGACTGGTATAGGTACATTTTTCATAGACAGTACCTTTTTTTTTCCCCACCGCGTCTTACTACCTGTTCAGGCTATACGCATAGGCCTATATGATAATTACTCTGATAGAGTAGGGGCAAGGAAGAAAGCATTTTGAAAGTAATCTACCCGCATTTACGTGGAAAGATGGTGGGAAACCATTAAGAAAAAAAACAAAAAAAAACACCGTCAGTAGTCCCGACCGGGATTCGAACCCATATCTCCCCGTCTTAAGCAGGTTAGCACGAGAGTGATGCCTTAGACAATGTAGCCACCGAAACGGGTGGGATTAGTTTTATCTGACTGTTGTAAAAGTTAGTAGATCAACATTCAAGTATTCATACGTAAAGCCATAATATGACCCTCAGCTGTTACTCTTAATAGGCGTCACTAGCGCCTCGTTATTAGGGAGGGGAAGGGGTGGAAAAATAAACCCATTTAAAAAATCATACCGGATGATTGATCCGAATAATATGATAGTAGAATTACGTAATAATTCTATTATTCACTAAAAAAAATTACCACAATCACTTTAGCATTCCTCCAAAAGTGCGTTTTTAATTTTCTAAATGATACAATTTATTGTTTTTTTTATGGTAGCCTATCAAGAGTATCTCAGTAGAGAATATTATTGGAGAGGGGCGTGTGTGTCCATGTGCCACTACTAGAAGGGCTTATACTATTATCAATACTTATTGAATAACAATATAACAAAAAATTATATCAATTTTGTCTTAAAGCTTTTTTTTCTAAAAATTAATTACAATGAAATTGGACCCAATAAAAACTCGATTTTGGACATTTTCATGCACGTTCATTACTGACGAATTATATCAGAACTCAACTTACAAACAAACTTGAATTTGAAGTCGGTAATTTATTATTATGAAAAAGAACAAGCTGATTTTTATGAAACGATAAATGTTTCATTCTTACCAGGATTTAAACCCAGGCACACTCCAACGAATTATCTCAGATACCTTCCCCCTCCCCCCACCTCCGCCAACGTTTAACGGGTTCTTACAAAGCCATCCGGGCCTTACAAATATTTACCCTAAATGGGTTAAAGAAGTTAGAATTTAAAGGACAATTGGGATTATATTTCGAAGGCTACAAATTTACACTACCAAAGTCATAATCCACGGGAATAATTAGATGGGGGGTGGAGGGAATATGTTCCCCCCAATATTCTACTCAAATTTAACTATCTTAGTACCGTCAAATCCGTAAAAGAATCAATTATTAATTGTTTTATTAAGAAAAAATAAAATTCACATTTGGAGGTTTGGAGCAATGCATAAGTGACAATGTACATTTTTTATATCATGATTCATTATGTAATCATATTATTTGTGTTATTCATTTGACACTATTTTTAGATATGAAATTAAAGTGAAAATAGGTTCTGTCCCTCTACACCTCCCAATAATTGAGAGTTAGTGACACTTATGCCACAATTTATATTATAATTTACGTGTTCGGTGAATATTTGGATGCTATTATTAAAGAGACTTCATGATTTAAATAAATGTCATTGAGTTTTCTAAAATAATGGGTATGGACTTTAGATTCATATAAAAAACAGGGTGACCAGATGCTCTTGGTGAAAAGGACAAGGACGACACCCAAAATATAGGACATTAAAGAAAAAGAAAAGAAAAATTCAAAATGTACTCGTACAAATTCATCTTCGTGTGTTTTATTGATAACCATGTTACACATACTACTGTACGTTCAAGCGTATTCTTCAGATTAAATTATGAATTGAGACGCTCGCTGGATTGGTTGCTGACGGCATTCACGAAACCAGTAGAAATCACAAATTTCCTCACGTGAACACAACGTGGCATGACAAGTTTGCCGATGAAAACGCACGAAGACGGCTAGTGATAACCGAAACACCATCTTTCGACAGCATTTCTGAAGACGTGATCTCTTTAAGAGCAACTTACACCAAAGATGACACATTTATTTATCTAATCAAAATTGAGGATATTTTGGAACATTTGAAAACTCCTCCCTGACACCAGACAAAGGATAAAAGGAGGACGTCTTGTTCACCTTGCACTTAAAATCACAAGATGTCTCAACTATCCTTGTGAATTGGACAAAGTTGACCTAGGTGATTTTCCGCTTGGATATGACTCTTATGAACCAAATCATTGCATCCTCCTCACAAGTAAGGCCGTGTCCAAAGTCACTGTCCTCCAGAGTGACGCCACCTATGGGACGCTTACTGCTGAGCGGTCGGTGTGGACCAGGCCTGAGACGAAGGACCTGTGTAGTACAAACCTTATAGCCAGCCAGGCCTGGCCTGTATTCGTTTCACCGGAGCAGTGAATACATTTTCTACCCGGGTTGCCACATGGTACCTCGGGTATCAAGACCTTCAAACAAAGCCTTTTAGGACACACAAAGGACCGTGATGCAACGCGCCACTATTTAGTTAACGCAGTGGGCTCCTTTAGACACACAAACACGTAAGCTACTTCTTACATAACCAGTTAGGTTAAGTGGACATTTTATTCTTAGCATTTTCGGGGGCAGACACTCTAAAGTGAGGGACCACCCGTCCCGAAATAAGACTTAAGACCTAGATTGATAAGGTCTCTGATTTAATCCCAGATTTGTATAAATAGAGCAATTCAATTTTGAATTAATATACGGCATCACACTTGCAATTAAATTAAATTCGATGACGAGGAAATTGGGTTTTTAATCCATCGGGTGAGCTGAGGATATTTCCCTTAATGGTTTTAAACAATCCCCCCACGCAAATGGGGTATACATCCTCTAAATGTAACCTTCCTCATTTCTAACTCATGTTTTTAAAAATGATTATAACCCGAAAGGGCAGAAAAACGCAATGCTAAACATAATTAATCCAATCAATTTCTAAAAGGTTTAACTAAAGTAAAATCTAGCAACACTGATCTTTACTTTATTTATTAAGGTGGGGATGTTTGAAACACGATTTAAGATTAGTGTTTTTTGCAGTTTTTATAGCAAAACATTTTTATGGATAAGATAAATAAAATATTTCTCCAGTGAAAATATAGAGTTTAATTCTCTTGACATGGTGGTATTAACAATCTGTCAAAGGTGTCCTGTAATTTAATGACAAATTTTTATCTTCATTTAAAGTTTCTCATCTAATGTCGCTAATCTAATGACAGATATTAAACAATTATTGATATCACCATGTAAAGAAAATAAAACTCTACTTTTATACTTGAGAAATATTTTATTTATTTTGACCACAACATTTTTTTGCCATAAAAACTACAAAAACACTTACCTTTTCTCGTGAACCCTTCCACCCTACCTTTATCCTATGCACTTAATTCAATTTTTATAAATTTATTATATATTGACTATATGAATGCGATTAAGATATCTTACAATAGGATTAACAAACCTGGTGAACTATTTGAAGCTATGCTAGCAGCACCACTCAACTAAACGCGAGACTGATACAGCAATCAGCAAACAGTCAGCGAGAAAATGTCAATAGTTGAGTAACCAATAGGCACCTAAACAGTATTTAAGAATCAAATAGTCAAAGTTATTATTTATGCATTTAGAGAGGAATACTCCATATAGATATCATATTCTGAAAATTGAAAAATGACACCTAGACACGGGAATCGAACCCGGACCTTTGGCTTGGTACCCCAATGCTCTAACCACTGAGCTATCCAGGATTCGTTCCGTGTCCAGGGTCATTCTTCACTCATATTTTAAGGCAGAGTCTATGATGGACGTGCGGAAATCGTCGGCTAAAGTGTGTGATTTTATTAAGATCACGAGCTATCAGATAACGCAGCCGAGCATTGGCGTACTAAGTAAAAGGTCACGGGTTCGATTCCCATGTCCAGTGTATTTTTCATTTCAGAACCTAACAGTAGCTAACAGTTTTCATAATTTTAAGATTATTACATTTTTATTTAATTTGCACCTTTATATTATCATTAAATCCTTTAAAAAGTAAACATAAAGCTATAAATTCAACAAGCATGCGAACCCACTGAAACACGGAGTGACTCAAATAGGGTCGCGACCCCCTAGGTTGGAAACCACTGCTTTTAGCATGTACTATGTATCATTCAAATGGTGACTAATCTCCCGTCAGTGATTTTAGAAGCAGATGTACCTGAAAATGGTCAAAAAAAGTAGTCACTAAAAATCACTGGTAGGAAGCCCTATAAGGTACAGTCCAATATTCATCGAAAGAGCCTTTTAGAGAATAAAAACATATCTTTCGTGAACAACATTGATACAATTTTACTATATTCATATTATTATTTTATAGGTATTGATAATATCTATCAAAAGTGACAGGAATATGACATAAACTGATGTATGAATACGTAAAAATAGTTCTAGTAAATTTTGTATCCACCCGCATCGGTGTCCGCATTTAATACATTGCCACATTTCAAAGACCTAATTTATTGATAACATTAACATAAAAAAAATTACTATATCGTGGAAACGGTAGCTACAGTCTGTTACATGGGTCAGTATTTTTTAGCTCTGCGTCTTACTACCCGTTCGGTTTGCAGGGTTATGTACTAGGCCTAATTAATCTAATGTGTTAGGTTTAAGTGAGATTGATTTTAAAGGTAATGTACCCGAATTTGCATGGAGGGAGAGTGGAAAACCATTTTAGAAAAACTACCTCAACTAAGCACACTCATCCGGGATTCGAACCTCGATCTCCCCTTCATCGGCAGATTAGTCTCATGTGAGAGTAACGCCTTAGACGGTAACGATTTATTTTAGCTTCAAACAGACAGAAAAAAACTCTTCATTATAATTCAGTTTTTAATTAATTTAAAATAACTCAAATCAAAATTTTTAAATTCTCGTTTCTAGGTGCACATGTTCGTGCACAGGGCTGCTAATTTTAAATTTCAGACCTCTACATAGAGTAAATACCACGCAATGTTAATGACATACAAACAAACTCTTCATTTTATTAATAGTCCATAGATGATCATTTTACTAATAAAACTCAAAATAGGTCATTAATTTTTTTTTTTTTTTTTTGCCAATGAAACAAAAAATATTATCTTTTTGTTCCATGAAATGGTATGGTCATATAATGAGGATGGAAAAGGAAAGGATGCCAAGGAAAATGATGGAATTGAAGTATGTAGGAAAAAGAAAGAGAAGAGTAGGTAACAGAAAGTGTGCAAGTTAAAAGATAAAAATGGCAGCATTTAAAGGAGGAAGAATGATGGAAGGTTAGAGGAAATTGGAGTCATTTTACTAAACTGACCCGGCCACAGGCTGGAATTAATTTATGATGATGATGATTTCATATTAGGTTTCAAATGATTTTCCTTCCATGGATTAAACGACCCATGGTGTAGTGGTCAGTGAACCTGGCTACGATCTTAGGGTCTTGGGTTCGATTTCCGGCTGATACCTCGAGTATTTTTCTCGAAACGGGAATTACATCAAAGGTCACCAGGGTTCGGTTAGTTAGGCTCAAGTTAGGTCTAGGTGTTTCCACCGGTTCCACACCTTCACACTCACTATCAACATCCGTTAATTTTATCGGAACATGGGAAGAGCTTCCACGGAAATGATGTACGATTAGTACATTCGGGCGTCCCCTGGGCAGCGGTACGTTAGTACTGACTAATATTTCCGCAAAGTGAGCTACGAGTGGTGTTTCCCAGACGAGCAATATTATAATTATTCTCTGGAGTAATCACTAGATACCGAATTCTGGCAATTCCTGGTCTAAGGTGTTATAACAACACACTTTGTTTGGGTTCAGGGTATCAACCAACATATATTAAAATCTCTAATTCGATTTTTTTTGACGATAATTATATTTCCTCTCTCCTATAGGTTAAGAGAAAGTAAAAAGGGATCTGTAAAATAGCAATAATATGCGGAACATCATTCGTCACGCTAATCACAGGCGAGAGAAAGAGAGAGAAAGAGAATTACTCGAACACCAATTTGAAACGCAAATTTCCGCCAAATTGTGTCAAGATTAGGTCGGAATGTGTCCGTTGGTTTGAAAACATTATTATCCTCGTAGCAGGTGAGTTCCGGTAGGGCTGGTTTACCAGTTCCCACACATTTGATGTTCTCACACATCTTCCCTCACCCTCCTTCCCTCACCCATCGCTGCCCCACCCCCCCCTCCTCTCTCCCCCCCCCCCCTTCTATACATTTACACAACATGGAGACAACAGCGTGACCGTCACACTAACGTCCACACTTCCAACACAGAATTGAGCTACGCACTCAAGGCCCTGTTCACACGAGCAGCGTTCTCCGCAGAATACTTTACTCGCAGTGATGGTACAGTCCGAGTCTTAAAGGGATATAACATGACATTACGTAAATTAGTAAAATTACAGTCAAATTTTTGTAGGAGTAACCTTAATCTGAAATATAAACAGTAGAGTCAGTCAAATTTTCACAGTACGAAAATTTCTGACACTTAGAAAGTGATTTAGCCGAATTTCCTAGGAAAACCTTATCTGACATCAAGAAAAGAAAGCTACAGTCATAACTTTCGTAGGAAACCTTATCTAACATCTATAAAAGTAACTTTAGTCTAATTTTCATAGCGAGGAGCACTTTCTAATATCTAGAAAGTAACATAACTAATTTTCATAGGAAGGAAACATTTTCTGATATCTAGAAAAGTGACTAGAGCTATTTCATAGAAGACAAAAACATTATCATCACATCTAGAAAAGTAACTTCAGTCTAATTTTTATAGGAAGCCTATCTAGATAATTGACTCTAAAAACGTACTAAATCTAATTTTCATGGGAAGAACCACTATCGACATCTAAAAAGTGACTACAGTCAAATGTTCATAGAAAAAACCTTTTTTGACATCAAGAAACGTAGCACCCCTTCAGTGGTCGTATGGTCTAAGGCATCACTCTCGTGTTAGACAACCTGCTGATGATGGGGAGATCGGGGTTTGAATCCCGGTTGGGTCTACTGAAGGTGGTTTGCCCTAAATGGTTTACCATTCTCCTTCCACGTAAATATTTAACGGCTATAAAAACAACTATATCTACTTTCACGTATTCATACGTCAGGTCATGTGATCTTAGCCGTAACTTTTGATAGATATTATTTCAATATGATTATAAATAAAGATATAGTAATTGTTATGAATTATGACCGCAGAAAAGTATTATTTCTATGAGACTTTTTCTTTGAAAATTAGACTATGGTAAGTAACTTTTATAAAATATAAATAATACATATATACATATTTTTATGGGTTTTTTTGCTTGAGCATTGATGACATTATATTGACATTTTATTAGTTTTTTTTAGATATGGCTATTATCTATGAAAATTGACTACAGTTACAAATCCCACTAGCCTAGACTTAACGTATCAATTTATTTATTTTAAATTGTAAATTTTAAAGGATATAATTAAAGCTAAACAGGTCCTAGTCATAAAAAAAAAACTTTGAGCAAATGATTTGCGCACAGGAAAGAAGCTAACAAAATGTTGATGACACTATCAGGTGTGCGTGCATCAGCTTACTAGGAACACCAAATATTATGTTTAAAGTGGCTCTTGATATATAATGTCGTTGCAAGTTTTAAGGTCAAGTACCATAACCAAGTATCTAAGAATCCACGTAACTCAAATCCGTGTAGATTGAGAACTTACTGTTTTTTATTAGCTCGAAATATTATTGATGGGTCAGAAATCTGAGTCAACAAACTTTTTTATTATTACTATTATTTACTGAGAAATCTAATTACCATAAAACCCTCTTCGGTGGTCGCATGTTCTAATGCGTGACTACCGCAATATACTAGACTGCTGATGATCGGGAGTAGTGGTTCGATCCCGGTCTGGTGAACTGAGGGTGGTTTTACCTAAATGATTTCCCAATCTCTCAACAAAAATGCGGGTACACTTCTTAAGTTCAACCTACTTACTGTAATCAATTAGCGTATCAGTACGTAGCGTAACGGGTAGTAAGATGCGGTGAAAATATATAAAAATAGGAAGAAGGCCTTCGCTTGTACTGTTGTTTTTTTTAATTTATTTATTTAGCACGCGTCTTACTACCCGTTCGGGTTATACGCTTAAGTACTAATTACACTAATGATTAGGAATTGGGAAGGTTAAATTTGAGAGTAAACCGATTTGCGTGGAGGGAGAGTGGAAAACCTTTAGGAAACCACCCCCATTCACCCGACCGAGATTCGAACTCGATCTACCCGTCGTCTGCTCAACACGACTGGCGCGTTAGCCAACTACGCACGAGGCGTGTTACAGTTAGTTGTTCATGACTAGTGAAGCTTACAAAATGGACATTATCTTCAGTTTATGACGTTATTCTTGAATTTAGAATGACCCTGAGCACGGGATGATTCCTGGATAGCTCAATGGTAATAGCTTTGGCAAGCTAAGACAAGGGTCCTAGGTTATATTCCGTGTTCAGGTGTGATTTTTAAAATTTACGAGTATAAAACTTACATTACACACCCTAATTTTTGAAGTATAAACAGAACCTAGCCTGTGGCCGGGTCAGTTTAGTAAAATGACTCCATCTTCCTCTATCCTTTCACCACTCTTTCTCCTTTAATTGTGTCAATTCTTCTCCTCTCATTTTACACTTTCTGTTATCTGCTCCTCCCATCTCTTTCTTGACCTCCTTGAGGTATTTTTCTACATACATTATTTCCACCATTTTCTTTGTCATCCTCTCTTTTCCCATCCTCATTACATGTCCATACCATCTCAGTCTTGCTTCCTCTGCTATCTCATGAACTCTTTGTACCCCCATCTTACCCGAATAATATAGAATGGTAACTAGTAGAGCTACTAAAACCATTTTATATATTCATACATCAAGTCAATGTTATTGCAGCTGTCACTTTTGATAATATTATTAATACCTATAAAATAACACAAATAATATAGTAAAAAATATTATCAATGCTTGCCGAAAATAAATATGTTTGAATATTCTTAGTTGTTCTTGTCAACGAAGATCAGCCTATACTTATTTACTCATTGACTTACAAAGCAACTAAAGTCAAAAACTGACACATCACTAAGATACTCGGCCGTCATCTTATCATTGTGAAATGGAAAACCCACTTATGCATTATCCGTCCATACAGGGAACCGAATTCGGAATACTTAGTTCATTAGTCAGACGGGGTAACCGAATGAACTATACAGTGGTAAAAAAATAAAAAGTGACTCGATCGAAAAGGATTTCTCGTCTCAAAGTGTTGTGTCAGTAACACAAATAAGACAATAGACAATGGCCACACACACACACATACACACACAAACTCTCTCTCTCAAAATGTCCTCTCTAGAACAATGAATCACCGTTACCAACCTTCAGACGTTGGCCTAGTCTGGACAGAGGTTCAACTCCCGGATGAGGGAGGTTTCAACATTCCTGTTACTCGGGGTAAGGCGTTGGTAACGGTCAATGAAGTGGCGTAGGAAGAATATTCTTTTAAATTGAAGTGACCATTTTATTCTTGATTTATCTGGTGAAAACTATTTTGAATTCACCGGTAGAAGCTGGACAGGGTACACCCCAATTTTGGTTGGAATAACCATCTGGAAGGAATATTTTCTTATCAGAATTGTTATATATATTTGCCAAACCCTTCCTTCACCTCTGACAAGACGTGTATTAATCACAACTTGTGAATGTGAGGAATGCCAGGCCTCCACCGTGGTTCGGATTCCACGTTAAACTGTAGGTCCTCCATTTCATCTCACAATCACCCTACCATTACACATTAGCGTAAGTGCGTATAACCCGAACGGGTAGTAAGACGCGGTGCTAATAATAATAATAATAATAATAATAATAATAATAATAATAATGTTATTTATATATATATTCGACCTAGGTGATTTATATATATATATATATATATATATATATAGAGAGAGAGAGAGAGAGAGAGAGTCGACCTCGGTGGTCTTGGGGTAAAGTGCTCACTTGTGGACCAGATGTTCATGGGTTCAAACCAAGCCTGGGTCGACGGATATTTCTTGAGAGATAAAAATCCGTGGCACAACTTCCTTCTGAGGGGAAGTAAATCCAACAGTCCCGTGTCGATTGTGGAATGTAAAATAACCCTGACAGGTGAAAAGTGAAAATACTTTTCCAGCAAAATTAGTAGGCCCTTTCGCTCTCACTCATAGAAATTCTCGTGAGCTGATATAATCAGTCGATTTAGAAAGTGAGTGTTAAATACCTTAAATAAATAAAGAAAAAAAATAACGTTATCTATATAAGTTTCCCAGATGGTTCATGTCACAAAAATCAGGATATATTGGTCATTTTAATGGCGCATTATACACTCTGATCGATCTAGGTGGTCTCAGAGTGAGCTGAACCGATGTTCGTGGGTTCAAACCTATCTGAATTCAACGGAATAATTCTTGAGCGTTACAAATCAGTAGCACAACTTCCTTCTGAGGGGAAGTGAAAAGTTCAAGGTGGCATATATATATTTTGAATAGGAAACAAGAAAAGGGTAAATTTGAAAAGCGTGTCAACGTCCAGATGCAATTAGTAGAGTAAGTGTGTAAGCTTGTCAGAGGAAAAGGGGAAGTGTTTTCAGCATATAAACAAAAGATCTCACACAGTCAACTACTCATTATCTTCTCTTTCTTTATATGTTGTACATTGGTGTCTTAGGGCTAGATTCATGGATAGAGTCAGACTTGTTGAACCTCAAGTGCAGCTCGAAACAAAAAAAAAGACGTCACCTACCAGAATGGAATGGTCCAGTTTCGAGCTTGGGTAGGTATCATCTTGTATTTGGTTTCGAGGCGCACTAATTCTGACTATGAAACCAGTCCTAAGTGTGATAATGCCTAGAGCTCTGAAGTGCACCAAGTTAAGATACAACCCACTTTGCAAGATATTCTCGAAATCACCAAGTAAGCAACGTCGTTCGAGAGTTTTGCGAGGTTCGATCCCAAGGTGAGACGAGCCTGGGAGTCAGTCAGACGCAGCTCAGATTATGTTTAGCGATGCATCCGTTGCGTGCCGGCTCGTTACGGTTGGTTTGTTGCCCCGTCTGGAGTTCATGCCTCGCGGAAGGGGATTATTTGGGGGGGTCACCCTTACTATTCTGCTAGGTCATAAGTCCAACACCCAGCTCAGGATTTGCAAACACTTTGCGTGTCCCACGACGTCTAAACGCGTTCCCACGCGCGTTCAATGTCGCGAAAACGATCTCGCCAACGATTTGGGAAGGCCGCGCAGATAGATTAGAGCGGTGCTTCCCATCCTTTTTCCAGATTGCGGATCCCCTAGAGCCTATGATGATACGTAGCGTGTAAACCCCCTACCCCCTCCATATCCCCACAATACAAATATATCACATCACATGAGTGAAAGAGTGGCTCAAGATCTGGTTGTGCATTTCTATATTGGACATCTTCATTGATAGAACTGCATGGTTACTATTGGGAAACAGCGGTGTAGTTTTCTTGTTTTAGTTTAGTCAATCTTCTATTAGATACAAGACTAATTTTGCAACGCTGATTCGTCAACGTTGCCAGTAGCTCCTTACCGGAGCACATCACCTTCCGTCATAACAGAAAGCGAGAAGATTTGGCAACAGTTAATTGATTGAGAGCTAGGATAAATCTTTTCTACATAAGACCTATAGCAGAGGGGGTATTGGAGTAGGTTCTTTTCTAAAAAAAAACTGCGAGGTTTGATTTAAAATCCCTATTAGACATTAAAAAAAGGCGAGTATTTTTATACCAACTGTAAAAACAAGTGTAAAATTAATTTAAAAATCTAGATTAGGTTCATCAACTACAATAGTACTTTTCACGTACCTCAGTTTGGGAACATCTCTCTTAAAGGACTCAGATATGATATTATGAAATTCAAATCTTTACACAGATGCATTAGATTCTCTAAAGGTTATCTTCTGCTTATCATGGTCTCTATATAAAAACGAGGCAGACTTCTTTGTCCACGCGCCCTCTGGTGTAAGTGGAATCAGTTGTCGAAATCTTTCTGGAGTCATGGAATGACGCGCAGAAGAAAACAGTGCCATATACTCTCTTGTTAACCGAATGGATAATGAGATGAAGTATTTACTTATCTTGTCTGCAGAAGGATCAGGTAACCCCGACTTAAGAGACACTTTTACAGTCAACCACCAAGCGCTGTAGTCAATACCTTGATTGGGAGAAAAGTACTGAAATCACCTTTATTGCTTTATTGTAACTCATTTGATGATATTTTGGTTTTTGAGGTTCTTTAGAATAAATTTAATATTGTAGTACAGTTATATGTAATATGTTGTATGTTATATTGTAATACAGTTCACGAGTTAAGGGCGATAGTCTTGAAATTTTTATATCAACAATTATTTTTTGGTCAAAATAAGTCAAATAATTCTCAAGTAGAAATATCTTAATATATATAATTCTTCTGTACGTGTGTATGTCACTGAACTCCTCCTAAACGGCTGGACCGATTTTGATGAAATTTTTTGTGTATGTTTGATTGTGTCCGTGGATGGTTTGGATTCACAATTGGACCCGGTAGGTGGCGCTGCAATTGGGTTCTAGGATTTTTTTTATTTTTAGGGAATTTTTTGGGGGATTTTTTTTTTTAGATTTTTTGCATATCAGAATATGTAACCTCAAAATTCGCCCCCCCCCCCAACCCAGTATTTATAATAATGAATATAATATTAATAATTGACCATTAAAAAAATTAATAAGTTCATTAATAATTGACCGTTAAAACCTTTTGAAAAGTTCATGAATAATTGAACTTCTGAGAATAATTCATAGTTATGTTTGTTTTTCGATACAGCTGATATTTGTGGAGTTGTGGGCGAAATGCCAAAAATGAAAAGATGTTTTATTTTGTATGTTTGTCTTGGAGTGCATTGCGAATTATTATCGAAATCAATTATGCCACCCAAACGAAAAGCCAACGTTCGGGCAGGACAACGTCTGTCGGGTCCGCTAGTAGAGTATAATTTTCTTCACACGGTGATATCAACATTTCTTGAATATTTGTCAAGGGTGACCTGGAATTTAATGACAACATTTTCTCTTTATTTAAAAAATCTGTCATCTAATACCACTATGCTCATGACCGATATTCAACAAATGTTGATGTCAGCGTGTGAAGAAAATTAAACTCTATGTTTCCACTGGAGCAATATTTTATTTATTTGGCCAAAAAAAGTTTTGCTATAAAATCTGCAAAAACACTGACCTTAACTCGCGTTCACTACACTCCCACCTTAAAACTTAGTATCTCTATCTCTCTATTATATTGCTTATAATTAAAATAGATGAACATTTTCACTTCACATATATCAATCTGTTATATATTAATTACGATTGTATAGGAGTAATGAAGAGGTTATTAATGAAGGTAAACCTACCCACATTTGCAAGGAGGATAGTAGATTTTTAAAACAACTTCAGTACACACAACCCGGTTTTGAATCCCGACCTTTACATCAATATGCGTAACTGTTTCTTAATTAATTATTGGAGAGAGGGAAGATCAACTGATGGGAGGACATAACAAATCCATTTTCACTTTAAATTAAAAATTAATAATCATTTCGTACCAAATGAATAACACAAATAATATCATAACGGAATTAATTCTATAGGTCATATACAGGGTGGTCCTCGGAAAAATAGCCCGCCTCCTATATCCAGCAGGCGCCTCACTCTGAATTGGAGGACATGAAGAATGTGCAAGTGAACTGCCTGTCTAAAGCTTTATTGACTTACCCACATGTTACATGATCGGCAGACGGGGTGGAAGGGGATTGACCTCCTCCAATTCAAAGTGAAGCGCCTGGTGGATATAGGAGGCGGGCTACTTTTCCGTGGGCCACCCTGTATTAAAAAAAGTTGCCATAGTTATTTGTACATTGTCCCAAACGTGAAATTTCAATGTTATAAATAAAATCACTTACTGTTTTTTTTACGGTACTAAGAGTGCCCCATTTAATAATCTGATTGGAAGGGACGTGCTCCCCCTGAAAACTTTTCTAAAGACGCCCGTGTCCCCATAGGCAGCAAATCAAACATAATATTGCGCGTCTGGGCTACATATTAGTAGAAATGTAGAACAATTTTGCGGAAATATTAGCCAATACTAAAGTGACGTTGCCCAGGGTACACTGGAGTGTACTAATCTTACATCCATTCCATGGAGGCTCTTCCCATGTAGCTATGAGATGATGATGATGATGATGATAGTGAGTATGAGGGTGTGGAGGAACCAATGAGAACACTTAAACTTAACTAAAGCTTAATTAACCAAAGGGTGACCTGGTGTTCTAGGGGTAAGGTGTCAGACCTCTGTGCTGGGGAGTCCGGGGCTCAATCCTCGGTCCCGGCACAGATTTATCTGATTGCCAAACCCTTCCTTCACCTCTGACAAGACGTGTATTAATCACAACTTGTGGATGTGAGGAATGCCAGGCCTCCACCGTGGTTCGGATCCCACGTTAAACTGTAGGTTCTCCATTTCATCTCACAATCACCCTACCATTGCACATTAGCGTAAGTGCGTATAATCCGAACGGGTAGTAAGACGCGGTGCTAATAATAATAATAATAATAATAATAATAATAATATAATATAATAATAATAATAATAATAATAATAATAATTAATAACACAAAGCCTGGATGACCGTTGGAGTAGCTCTCCTTTCGGGAAAAATACCCAAGTATCAGCCGGGAATCGAGCCCGGGACGCCTATGTTCATAGCCAGGCGTACTGACCACTACACCACAGGCCGGTTATCAAACTAAATGATCTTGACGTTTAGGCCGCATTCCCACAGATTTAGGAGGAGTCGTTACTAAAGTATCCTGTTTCCAAGCCAGTGTGACTCAAGATATCTTAAACCAGATACAATCAGTCATCCACGTCACGTGACGCAATCAGGGGCCATCCCACATTCCCGAGCAATGAGACAACTCCACTCACACATATCTTACATGCCACATACTTTACACCTGAAGAGATATACTTTAAAGAGGGGTCTCTTTTTACATTCTCATAGAGATAAAGTGGCATGAATATTGTTAACCTCGATATTATGTAGATAGTTGATTAATAGGGCTACTACAAATTACACATAGCGTATGAAATATCAATTTTCAAGGTATATTCAATGGTATTGGGGTAAATTGGTTGCTTCTGGCGGGACCCAATGTTCATGGGTTCAAACCCGGCCGGAGTAACGGATATTTCTTGAGCAATAAAAATCCCTCAATAACACAGCTTCCTTAGAAGGGAAAAGTAAATCCGTTGATCCCAACTCGATTATTGTATGTAAAATAACCCTAGAAGGTATGTGAAAACACCTTTCCTGGAAAAATTGGTAGGTCCTTTAATTATAAATATGTCTCTAGTAGAAACATAGAGTTTAATTTTCTTAGAATGATGAGAGCAACAGTTATTGAATATTTGCTAAGGATGGCCTGGAATCTAATGACAACTTTTTCTCTATATTTAAAACGTTTATCATCTAATGCCGTTATGTTCATGAAAGTTATTCAAGGACTGTTGATATCGCCAGTTGAAGAAAATTAAATCCTATGCTTCTAATGGAGCAATACACTTTTGCCGAAAAAAAAAGTTTTGTCATAAAAACTGCAAAATATTTGTCCTTTTTCGCGTTCCCTTCCAACTCAGCTTAAGGGCAAGGGCGTAGAAAGCTAATTTTTCATTGAGAGGTTCAGCTAGAAAATTTACTATACCTTCAGCTATTAAAAGTGTTTATATTATTAATAGTACATGGACCCCCATAGGTGGGAGTACATCACATTTGGGGGTGGGAGGGGTGCATGCCAGCCCCCTCTTACTATGCCCGTAGCTAAGAGTAATTTACTGACAAATGATTTATGAAAATTTTAGACGTAGTTTTTATAGAAAATAGTAAAAAGTTAACAGCTTCGGTTTCCGCAAGGTCTAACGCGCTACTCTTGCAGTAGACTAGACTTCCGTTGACGGGGAGATCGAGGTTAGAATCTCAGTCAGATGTACTGAGGTGTTTTTTTTAAGTTATCTATTTTCCTTACACGAAAATGCGGGGTATACTTCTTCTAAATGTTACCTTCCTGGTCCATTAAACCACTAGAGTAATTAATAAACTAGCGTCCAACCCGAACGATTAGTAAGACGGGGCGCTAATAAAATAAAATAAGTTATGCCGGATTGTGTAGAACAATTTTTTTTTATCTTACCCACCGCAGACGATCTGGCGCAGCCCGTGAATAACCGTGTCACGTGACCTTGGACTGATTCACGCATGCGCGAGCTCCCATCCTTAAAGACGGAACGAGCTACCGACATAATTGGTTGTGGGGTAAGAACAAAAAAAAAAAAAAAAAAAAAAAGGGAGTGCAAAGTGGGTGAATAACTTTTACCTCATTGTTTCAGGGTGTGTCTCAATATCATTGTGTTCAATTTTTTTCTATTTTTACTATTATTTACCTTTCCATTATTATGATTACACGCACGGAGACCTTGTAATTAAAGTTTTGGCGTCTTGTAATAGAAAAAAGGTTGTAGGGGAGTCATCGTTTTATCACGCTTCGCTTCTTGTTATGATATTGTTTGATACAAAGTAATTATTGTTTGTGTATATGTAATGTATTGTTCAATTCAATATTAATTAGGGAAAAGGGGGAAGGGGGTGTAATCTTCCAGTTTCTGGCGTGTCGGAGGTTACGCCCTGTTATTGTGAGCATTATGGGAACCAAAGTTTGAAATGCGGTCAGTAAAAAAAAAAGACTATTGATTGTTGACGGATAATCATGTATTCTTGCTCTTATTTTATTTATACCTTAGAACCACGTATTACTACCCATTTGCAGGGATTATTAATGTTGCATTAAGAGGAATTGTACTCACATTTGTGTGGAGGGAGAGTGGGGAGCATTTTAGTAAAAACTACTCTCACCGGGATTCGAAACTCGATTTCCCTTTCATCGCATTGCGAGAGTAACGCATAAAAAATCATACAGCTACCGAAGCTGGTTCTTATTTGTTGTTAAGACTTGGCTTTATGACTCACTTATTTTAGTTTGTGTTAAAGTTTTTTTTTTTTGTGTGTGTGTGCACCCTGTCTTAGGCTTTAGGGCTATTCAAAAATTCTCAAGAATTGGATGATGAGGAAGGTATAATTTAGCGTAAGTGTACCTAACTTTTTGAGAGAGAGAGAGTCTGGGGAAAAATGTAGGGAAAACCATCCTCCCGACCAGGATTCGAACCCCAATCTCCATATCACCACAACCTATCATGATAATGAGAGTAACTCTCTAGACTAAGGACTTACAACTTAAAATTACCCAAGGACTACAATTAAATCCACGAGTTTAGTGGCGGGCCGCATCGTAGATCAGCCAATTTTTTGTCAAGTTATGCAAAAACGAAAACATAAATGTATCTGTAAATGAAAAAGTGGTAATTTAGACATGATTAAATATATACTAAACGAATTTTCTGATCTTTGAAACGTCAATATAATACAGCACATGTAAGAAATTAAACATGAACATCAGTTGTAGCCTTCACGAATTTTTCCCAAGCAAGTCAAAACTTTCCGTTTCTCAGCTTAAAACATCAATTTTACTAAAGTAGATTACTTTTCTAAGAAACTTGGTAAATCTTTAAAAAAAAACGACATTGTGGAGGACATGCACATGAGCCAGTTGGAAAACTCTGCGTTAAACCATTCGGGTATTACAAGAATCATTAGCATTCAAGGTCATTTTTTTCAAAAGCTTTAAAACTCTTTATCACACCCTTACCAGTGGTCACACAATATAATGGTGTCGGTCTCGCAATAAATGGGTGACAGGAATGTTGAGTTTTGAATCTCTGCTGGGTATACTTAACCCTCTCCCCCTCTGTTACAATAATAAACTAAAGTACAACAGAATTCGAGAAGAAAGAAACTTTAAGAAAATACAAAAATAGTTGTTTGTTTCGTAAATTTTGTAAAGTGATATTTAGGTATGAGAATCGAAAGTGGGAACTTTGGTTTAGCATGGCTACTCTCTATCACTGAGTTATTCAGGAATCATCCCGTACTTGGGTGTAATTTTTCAAATTTACAAATATAGTACTTGATAAGGATGGATTCGTAACTAAAAGAACGTTTCAATTTAAGGCATGACGTCACGGAAGGTCAAGATAGGATTGCCAATGTCAATATATTGCCGTTTTATCCAGAGGGTTTTAAAGATATAACGTTAACTCAAAACCCAGACATTCTTAAATAACCTGAAAATTGTAAAAATGACACCTGGACACGGAAATCGAACCCGGGACCCTTGGCTTAGTACGCCAATGCTCTAACCACTGAGCTAGCCAGGAATCGTCCCGTGCCCAGGGTCATTCAGCGGTTAGAGCATTGGCGTACTAAGCCAAAGGTCCCGGGTTCGATTCCAGTGTTCAGGCATCATTTTTCAATTTTCAGAACACATAGACCTCGGTGGTTTTGAGGTAAAGTGCACATCTCAGCACCCAATGTTCGTGGGTTAAAACAGAAATGGGGTCTACGGATTTTTCTTGAGTGATAAAAATCCGTGGCACAACTTCCTTCGGAGGAGAACTAAAACTGTTGGTCCCATGTCAATTGTGGAATGTAAACGAATCCTGGAAGGTATGTGAACATACCTTTCCGGCAAAATGGGTAAACCCTTTCGCTCTTAATCATAGAAATTTGATATAATGAGTCGGTTAAGAAAGTGCAAATTAAATACCTAAAGTGAATAAATAACTAAATAAATAAAACCTAAGATATGCACTTGCGGACACATGGACTAAATGTCAGACCCATATAGACTTGTTTTCCAGTAATGAGGATATCAGGATTTCGAATCCCATCCCAGGTGCTTTGAGGGTGTTTATTTCTTAATGAATTCCCATCCTCTTTTCAAAATAATGTTGGCTAATTTATTTTATAGACTCCACTTTTCTAGCTAATGTGTACAGCCGGAACTGGTATTTAATATGTGGTTGAAAATAAAACCTCTTAGCTACCGCAACAGGTGTAGCTGAGCTATTTTTTAAAATTTTATTTCTTTAACTTAATGAGTAATGAGTAATGATAAACAAATGAGGGCTGATAAGGTGTAGTAGGCATATACTTTCAAACGCACCTAGGCTTGAAAGCCATTAACATAAAAGCTATATAAATAAATATACATATTACTGCTCGAAAATTCATCGAAGCGTTACGAAATTAAATGCGCCTTGTGAAAGTTTTATTTTATTTTATTTTTCCACAGTTCCCCCAGCAAATATTTACCCATAACATTACAAACGCGTTCTTTGAAAGCCCTGACAATTTCCTACGATATTGTTTGTCTTGGTCGACGTTTATTTTTTATTTTTATTTTTTTCAGAGGATGTCACTACGTAAGTCCTATTCTTTTCAGTTCAAGGCCCTATTTTGATTGTGTAACCCTCTTTCCGACCTCCCCACCACACCCCACCGACCACTCCAATGACATTCTCCGCCTCACCTAAAAAGCGCGTGAGTAAATAATAGGGCTTGGTTTTTGAGGTCTCGTTTTCAAGGGTACCGGATTCAAAACCTTGGTCTAACTAAGCCTTGCGCTGTTCGACGGTTTCGAAACAAACCGGATGTATTTCCTATTTTATGGACAAACCATTGGAGTATATATATATATATATATATATATATATGTATACAACAAAAGTGAATACATTTCCTCCAAATTTACACTCCTCATCCATATGACAATAGTGTAAATATTGATAGGGCATATATATATATAATATATATATTCCCTATCAATATATATATATATATACGTCATAAAACGAAAGGTTGAGGAAAATAGGAGCTTAGGAAGAAGGACGATTCAAATATTAGACGACTTGAAGGAAAGAAGAAAATTCTGGAGGCTCAAGGAGGAGAAGAGCGCATTGGTGGTCTAAGATCACTGACAAAATGAATTGACCTGTCGTAAGACAGAACAAATGAATGAATCTGGCAGTTAAAATATTACTAGACTTATTTTTACCCCAAGATATGTATGCTGCGGCTGTTACTTTTGATGTATACTAGTTCTGTGAACAGTAGACCTCTCTCCCTCCATGTTGTTATCGTTATTAAAGTAGGTCCAATACTAGTAGTTCCGTGCCAAATTTGGTTAAAATCAGTCCACGCACTTGCTCGTTATTATGGAACAAACAAACAGACAGAGAGATATTTGAGTGTTCACCATCTATAAATGGATTAACAGATTGATAAACTGTATGCATGAGTTGTTTGGCCTAGGTTTTAAGGTGTATCCCTGTCAAATCTCGTTAAAATTGCACTATCGCTAAAATCGCTAAAACGCATTTGATAGCTATCGTGTATGAGATGTACAGGCAAAGAGAGAGAGAGAAAATGTAAAATGGTAAAGCTATAGCAGAACCTCACCCCTCTAGGTCAATTACCAATACTTATGGGATAATACTAGCTAATAATATAGTAAAATTGTATCAATTTTGGCTACAATATTAATCTGTTTGTATTTTCTATAAGGTCCTTCAAAACTAAAATTGGATTGTAGTAAGTCGCATAGCAAGTATTTGGTCATCGTTGCCAATGAGCTTCAAATACATATGTGAGCTAGTTTCAAGACGGCGCTGCTCCTCTCAACAAAACCCCATGGAAGTGATGTGTAAATCCCTAAGGTAAAGGGGGGAGGGGTTCCTAGACAAGTTTGTTATTACTCTCGTATTAAATTAATATTATAAGGAACGTACTTGGTAGAACGACAATTGGTTGATGGATTGATACACTTCTTAAGTCAATTAACAATACAAGTTATGAATATGAGGGATGGTTTAATAAAAAGGAGATTGTTAAATCAGAAAAGGAGTTAGATGCTAAGTCAATTAACAATATGAATTGATGGATGTGATAAAGAATTAATTATTCAAAAAGAATCCATCAATTCATATTGTTAATTGACCTAGCATCTAACTCCTTTTCTGATTTAGCAATCTCCCGTTTATTAAACCATCCCTCATATTCATAACTTGTATTGTTAATTGACTTAAAAAGTGTATCAATCAATCAATCAATCAATCAACCAATTGTCGTTCTACCAAGTACGTTCCTTATAATATTAATTTCATACTTCTCCTTACTACAAATTAAAAGGAATTTAACTAATATTCTAGTATTATTTTTTTATTTCCAGTCAGACGATTCGTATTGTTATTTCCGTGATGACGGTTGGGCGATCAACAGCCCTTCATCCGTTATGTTTGCGCAGGAGCCGATGCAACACTTCTTAATCAGTCCATGGACGGGCATGCGCATAAAAAGTTTAAGTTACTCTATGTTGTAAAGACATACCCCGATATTACGACATGATAGGTTCCAGACTGTTGTCGTAAAGCGAATTTCAGCGTAAAGTGCATCATTAACCTTTTTTTACCACTTGTTGATGCATGTACAAGGGTGCAATCACCAATTATGTGCATAACTGAAGTAAATAAAGATTTTTAGCTAGTGGTTCAGTGAGTGAACAAATAGTCCTTACTCCATGTTATTACCGTTAATAAAGTCTTAAGATTTTTTTTTGGATTTCAAGTCTAAATATCTCCTAAAATTTCTCATTGGATATGAAGTTGATATTTTCACCTTGTGATTAAGTTAGATAGAAAACGACTTAGTAAAAAACTTTTAGTGGCTGCCATATTGAAAGAGAGCCATTAATACATTATTATTTATAGGTTCAAAGAGTACCCCCCTCCCCCTTCCTCCATCTCGTTAAAATTGGTCCATGCATTTGAAATTTATCACGTAACAATAATCTAGATGGACAGTCAAACAAACGAGATGCCAAATGGACAAGTTAAAATTGAAGCATGCTACGCTTGGTCAGTAAAAATAGACGGAAAATGTTTATAATTCACTAAATCACAGAGAGTAACACAAATAGTTTTTTTTTAAAAACCTGAGTCCATCAGGAATCCTGCAGCGTTTTGACACTAAACCGTCGTAAGAGCGAGGCAACTGTCAGATACTCGAGGTAAAGTCACAGTTTAAAACTGTTGTAAGAGCGAGGCAACTGTCAGATACTCGAAGTAAAGGCACAGTTTAAAACCGTCGTAAGAGCGAGGCAACTGTCAGATACTCGAGGTAAAGTCACAGTTTAAAACCGTCGTAAGAGTGAGGCAACTGTCAGATACTCGAGGTAAAGTCAAAGTTTAAAACCGTCGTAAGAGTGAGGCAACTGTCAGATACTCGAAGTAAAGTCACAGTTTAAAACCGTCGTAAGAGCGAGGCAACTGTCAGATACTCGAGGTAAAGTCACAGTTTAAAACTGTTGTAAGAGTGAGGCAACTGTCAGATACTCGAGGTAAAGTCACAGTTTAAAACTGTTGTAAGAGCGAGGCAACTGTCAGATACTCGAGGTAAAGTCACAGTTTAAAACTGTTGTAAGAGCGAGGCAACTGTCAGATACTCGAGGTAAAGTCAAAGTTTAAAACTGTTGTAAGAGCGAGGCAACTGTCAGATACTCGAGGTAAAGTCAAAGTTTAAAACCGTCGTAAGAGCGAGGCAACTGTCAAATACTCGAGGTAAAGTCACAGTTTAAAACTGTTGTAAGAGTGAGGCAACTGTCAGATACTCGAGGTAAAGTCACAGTTTAAAACCGTCGTAAGAGCGAGGCAACTGTCAGATACTCGAGGTAAAGTCACAGTTTAAAACTGTTGTAAGAGCGAGGCAACTGTCAGATACTCGAGGTAAAGTCACAGTTTAAAACTGTTGTAAGAGTGAGGCAACTGTCAGATACTCGAGGTAAAGTCACAGTTTAAAACTGTTGTAAGAGCGAGGCAACTGTCAGATACTCGAGGTAAAGTCAAAGTTTAAAACCGTCGTAAGAGCGAGGCAACTGTCAGATACTCGTGGTAAAGTCACAGTTTAAAACTGTTGTAAGAGCGAGGCAACTGTCAGATACTCGAGGTAAAGTCACAGTTTAAAACTGTTGTAAGAGCGAGGCAACTGTCAAATACTCGAGGTAAAGTCACAGTTTAAAACTGTTGTAAGAGTGAGGCAACTGTCAGATACTCGAGGTAAAGTCACAGTTTAAAACTGTTGTAAAAGCGAGGAAACTGTCAGATACTCGAGGTAAAGTCACAATTTAAAACCGTCGTAAGAGCGAGGCAACTGTCAAATACTCGAGGTAAAGTCACAGTTTAAAACTGTTGTAAGAGTGAGGCAACTGTCAGATACTCGAGGTAAAGTCACAATTTAAAACCGTCGTAAGAGCGAAGTGTCGGAAAGCGATTCATCGTAAAGAAGGGTTCTCCCAGTATATATGTTTTGTTCTTATTGTTGCTATTGTTTAATGGATGGAGTAGCTAAGTAAGGAAAGTGAGGGGGTATTTCATTGCTTCCCCCTCTTTTTTACACAAGTCTCAATTCTCTATACAGGCTTAGATAAAATTGAATATATTTTGTTTATTAAATGTTATGGAATTTCACGAGAGCCGCTAAGGCACGGATAGCGGGACTTTTCCAAACAGTGGGACAGTTAAGGACTAGCTGGTTTTTGAATTATTCAGTGTGCCACCTCTTATTTACGTTTTTTATAATGAGTATTTAAAAATCAAAGCTTGTTGGATATTATGAAATGTAGTGTGCAACTCAAATAAAACTGTAGATATCTTAATAATGATTAAACTGGTTAGAGAAGTAGAATCTATCAAAGTGAGTGTCTTAAACAATATTAATGTCATTAACTTAAATTTAAAATCATTGAAAGTAACACCTTTAGGGTTAAAAAGTAAAATAAATATTTATAAATGTTAAAAATCATAAAAATTACATAACCTTTTCCATTATAGATTAAAACGTGATGGATTTTATATTCGTTTCAAATGTTGTGGTCTTCAACAGAACCCAGGATCATATTTTCTAAACGTTGATTTAACAAAGCTTATTGTGACATGTAAATGACATGGCTATCAAAATATTATTGACTTCAAAAAACAATATCACGTTTGGTAAATGTTATATTATTTAGTGTGTAATTTTCATGTTGGCGTGCCACCCAAATCTTGTTAGCGTGCCACCTAATGGCACGCGTGCCAAATATTTTCCACCCCTGCTCTAAGGGCTGCCAAGCAATGTATTGCATCGTGCCAGGTTTCCTATAATATTGTATGCTATATTGTTTGTTTAAAATGATGGATTAAATATCAAAGTTATTATATTCGATGATTACAGCTATAGCTGCATCTAAATATTATATTTTTAAAATTTAAAAATGACACCTGGACACGGAAGTCAAATCCTGGACCGCTGGCTTAGTTAGAAAAAGCCCTAACCACTGAGCTATAGCTATCCAGGAATCGTACCGTCTGAGTGAAGAATGACCCCGGGCACGAGACAATTCCTGGATAGCTCAGTGGTTAGGGCATTGGCGTACTAAGCCAAACGTCCCGGGCTCAATTCCCATGCCCATGTGTCATTTTTCAATTTGCTTAAAATGGTTGAATAAAATATATTCATCCGCTTATGTGGCCGCATGTTCTAGGTCGTCACTCTCACAATATACTGTCCTACCCATTACGAGAAGATCGGGGTTTGAATCCTGGTCAGGTGTGCTGGGTGTGGTTGTTTCCTAAATGGCTTTTCACCTTCCATCCAGGCGAGTACCCTTTCTTTAAATTCAATTTTTCTCATTCATAATGAATTAGCGTAATTAGTACATAGTAGTCCGAACGGGCAGTAAGATGCAGTAATAAAAAAATAAATACAGATAGAAGATAGCCTGGACTGTTAGTAATATAGGGTATAAAAATAAATACATGTATATTTGTAGGGGCTATTCTTGATAAAAGTTTGAATTCATTCGTGCAAGAATGAAGATATTCCTTCCTATATGAGACGGGTAGTAGTAATAATGATAATAACAGTAAAAAAAGTTTGCGAGTCTGTGCTCGATCTGTTGACCTACCACGTAGAGTCCCGCCCACATAACTGTCAGTGACCGGCCTCTGCGTCTCATTGCTAGGGCAGTGCACTCAGAGCAACAAGGCTTCATCACCAACAGCGACACATTTCACTGTGACTTATTTGATTGATTGATTTTTTTTTAAATTTTAAGTACATTTTCCAGGAATAGATTACTACAATTTGTAGAATGGGAAATTACCTATCCCGGCACAATATTATCAGCATTATAACGTCTATCTTTCTCAGAAACCTACGACCTGTATGATAGTAGTAATGAATAAACTAATAAGAGGGTGACCTGGTGGTCTAGGGGTAAGGTGTCAAACTTCTGTGCTGAGGGTTCGGGGTTCAATCCTCGGTCCCGGCACAGATTTATCTGATTGCCAAACCCTTCCTTCACCTCTGACAAGATGTGAATTAATCACAACTTGTGAATGTGTGGAGTGCCAGGCCTCCACCGTGGTTCGGATCCCACGTTAAACTGTGGGTCCTCCATTTCATCTCACAATCAACCCACCATTGCACATTAGCGTAAGTGCGTATAACCCAAATGGGTGATAAGACGCGGTGCTAATAATAATAATAATAATAATAATAATAATAATAATAATAATAATAATAATAATAATAATAAACTAATAAGGGTGTTGCCTATCTGTGACGTGGCAGCAAGTCAATATAGAATTTCCCATATTAATATATTTAAGACCCGCCCCAGTGGCGAAGTTAGCTAACGTACTAGTTTCGTGTTGAGATAGATTGCCAAGGATGGAGAGATCAAGGTTTGAATCTCGGTCGGGTGAACTGTGGGTGTTTTTCTTAAATGGTTTTCCACTCTCTCTCCACGTAAATTCTGGTTCACTTCCTCTAAATTCAACTTTCCCAATTCCTAACCCATTGGCATGATTAGTACTTAAGAGTATAACCCGAACGTGTAGTGAGTAAGTAAATAAAATTAGAAAATATTTACGTTTTATTCGGTGGGTTTTAAAGATATAATATTGATGCAAATAATTTTAAAATTTGTCTTATATCATCAGAACATTATTTTGTTGATCTTACAGTAGTTTTATTGTACAGGCTTTTTTTTAACTACCCACATCTCAGGATATTTGGATTATTCACGAAAATGGCCTATAGGCATCTTCCTGCCAAGATTATTTTTATATAGGTAAGGCCATAGCCAGCCAAAAATTTCAGGGGGGTTTGGTGGACACATCTCCCAATTGCCGGAAGCTAGAAAAAATTATAAATATTAAACACCTCTAGAAGCTATATGAAGTGTCTTTTATGGCACCATAACCCCATAACTGCCGAAGGCTAGGAAAATTTCTAGATATATTAAACACCTCTAGAAGCTCTCTGAAGTGCTTTTTATGGTAACACTGCCCCCTAATTTGTACTTGTATCTTATTATTGATATTGTTTGAACCATAAATAAAGCCATATATATTTTGTTCATAAAATTTATGGGGTTTTGAACCCCCTAAACCCCGTGGCTACGGCCTTGTATGTAGGTATTTATTTGAAATATTCAACATGCACTTTTTTAACCGACTGATTAATTATATAAGCCCATGAGAATTTCTATGAGCGAGAGCAAAAGCTCCCATCAATTTTGCCAGGAAATGTATTTTCACATAACTGCCAGGGTTCTCTTACATTCCACAATCGGCATGGGACCGATGGCTTTTCTTCCACTCCGAAGGAAGTGGTGCTACAGATGTTTATAGCTCAATAAAAACCCATTGACCTCGGCTGGATTTAAACCCGTGAACATTGGGTATTGAGGCGATCACTTTACCACAAGACAACCGAGGTCGATTTCCTGCCAGGATGTAGATTAAAAACCTCCGTGTGTATCTAGAATAGGAAGCAAGAAAATTGTAATTGTCAATGCTATCCCGCAGCAAATAATAGAGTGGGGTGTCTACTCGTCAGAGGAAGAGGAGAACTGCTATCAACAGATAAATTAGAGGCCAAATAGGCTGGACTGATAATTTTCTTATCTCTCTTTCTCTTTTTGTCCATTGGCATCTAAGTGGGATAGCGCTTAAACTGGTTAGGTGCGTTAAGTGAAGATGCAACCCGCTTTTTAAAATAGCTTCAAAATCCCCAAGAAGGCAACTTCGTTAAACGTGGGCATGTATATAAAGAGAGAGAGAGAGAGAGTAACAAAATCTTACCTCCACTATATATATCTATGGTTAAGAGCCTGTTTAAGACTGCCTCCCTGTGACGTAACGTCAAGTCAAGATAGGCTTTTCCATGCTAATCTCTTTACATTTCATTCTGTGGTTATAAAACATACACAATTTTAGCCGTGAAGATGTTTCGCTTTTGGAATTTTTTTTAAGCACCACGTCTTACTATCCGTTTGGGCTATACGCTTGGAAATTGTTGTTCTATAGTTAAATAGAGTGTTTTATCTAGATAATATTGTTTCCGGAGTATTCACCTAATTAATCAAATTTATAATATAAATGATTTGTATAAGATTAAGAGGAAATGTACGTTCATTTGTGTTGACGGAGGGGGGTAAATTTTTTTATTTTATTTAGCACCGCGTCTTACTACCCGTTCGGGTTATACGCTTAAGTACTAATTACGCTAATGGATTAGGAATTGAGAGGGTTGAATTTAGAGGAAGTGAGCCCGCATTTGCGTGGAGGGAGAGTGGAAAACCATTTAGGAAAAACCACCCCCAGTTCACCCGACCGAGATTCGAACCTCGATCTCCCCGTCCTCGGCGGTCGAGCTCAACACGACTAGCGCGTTAGCCAACTACGCCACCGAGGCGGGTAGGGGGGTAAATAGTTTAAGAATAATATACTTTAGTTAAACCCTAACATACCCGTTCCGACCAATCAAATTGGACCAGCCTTACACCTTTGTCCTTATGCCTATATGTGTGGGTATACACTAGTGTCGTATAGTAGAATTTTTGATACCTAAGTCTAAAAATTGTGTATTAATAAATTACTATATAAAATTAACTTATACCGTTCTGATATTTTTCACTTATGATTAAACTACTTTCATTATAGTCAAATAGTACCATAGAAATAAGTGATTTGATCTGCAGCTTTACAATAATAATTAAAATATTAGTACGTTACATTATTGGATCGTTGTTAATCACAAAAAAAGTTTGTATTTTCCAAAACACTCTTTCTAGTATATTCTTACAATAGTTATATCACATTTATTAACGATCCTAAAATGAATCATGTTTATTACAACGCGAGTTTGGAATATTTACAAATTATATTTTCTAAATTGGATTAATTAATTAACCTAGTAGTCAGAAATGGGTATAAGTGAAGGAAGGGAGTAATTTTCTCTAACTCTATCAAAATTGCAAATAGTCTAAGTTTTTAATAAAGGTTAACCTACTTCGGTGGCTGCATGGTCTAATGCGCTAATCTCGCAGTAGACTAGAGTAGACGGGGAGCTTAGGGGTTTAGATTCCAGTCGGTTGTACTGAGAATGATTTTCCTAATCATTTTTTCACTCTGTCTCCAGGCAAATTTGGGTAGACTTCCTCTAAATTTCAACCTTTCTCATCGTTAACACATTTGCGTAAATTAGTACTTAGTCCTATAGCCCGAACGGATTGTAAGACGCGGTGCTAAACAAAAATGGCTTAGCTATACTTTTGTTCCCTCCCCCTTTCCCTTACCACACCCTTCACCCACAAAATAAATTACTTAGTTCTCCTCTGAAATGAACTTTTTGAGATATATTTGCGACCCTCCTTGGGCACGCGGAACACAGTTTGGTAGCCAGTGTTCTCGGATAACGAGGGGAGAAAGTGGGGGTAAGGTAATCTAATCTCGGTGCAATTTATTGGGTGATGGTGACTGGCCTGTTGGTGTTGACACCGTGTCCTACTTACTGACAAAAACTCCCTTGATAAAGAGAAGTCTTGTTTTTCTGTATAATTAATAATCGCCATATGTGATATTGTGCTTGACTTTGAAGCAGGCATCCTTGGTTTCGATCCCCGGATGGGAATATTTTCCACTACCGGCTTGCTAGGCCTCTTACAGCTTCATGTGCCTTATAATCTGACTTGAAACTATGACAGGCACAAAATCCTGCCCCCCGAATGTTAATTCATCACTGTGAAAGGGTAAATAACCCACATTTCACCGATGATAAATGTTTGATCCATGCCGGGAATTGAAGCTGGGACCCTTAGCTCAGTAGAGAGACACGTTACCAACTGAGCTTAGGTGTTGGATCCTCGTACCTACATCATTAGTGTAAATATGCGTAGGTCTATATAGAAAATGGGGAGCATTAGAAAAAAAGTTTGTACTTTCTAAACTATTATTATTATTATTATTATTATTGCACCGCGTATTACTACCGTTGAGGTTGTACACACTTACGATAATGTGTAATGGTAGGGTGATTGTGAGATGAAATAGAGGACCTACAGTTTAACGTAGAATCCGAACCACGGTGGAGGCCTGGCATTCCCACACATTCACATAATCTGTTGTTCTTAATACGTCCTTAGTGTAGCGCTGCCACTATAGACCCTGATTTCTATTAACTAGAGGTGACCCGCTTCGATGGCCGCAATGGTCTAAGGCGTTACTCTCCCAGTAAACTTGACTGCTAATGACGGGGATATCCAGGTTCGAATCTTGGTCAAGTGTACTGAAAGTAGTTTTTCCAAAATGGTTTTAAAGCAATTGTGGGTACACTTCTCTAAATATAGGCTTTTTAATAAAACCATTAGTTAGTACATAAGCGTATATCCCGAACGAGTAGCAAGACACGGTGTTAAAAAAAGTAATTAGAGAAATATTTGTGACCGTGACTTTCCAGTCTGTATGAGCAAAGCCGTACAAAAGAGAAAGGTTTTGAGGGGTGCTAGAGTTACATTCGGGGGGTACAGGGGAAAAAGATGTAAAGTCCAATTTTAAATCAAATTGAGCTAGTGCTGAGATTTGTTAGACAATCATAAGATCTTTCCAAACCACTTAAGGTTATGATTAAGTTGGGAGTGCAGGGAATGCGAGTTAAGGTAAGTGTTTTTGCAGTTTTTGTAGAAAAACTTTTTTTAACAAAATAAATTAAATATTGTTTCAGCAGAAACATGGAGTTTAGTTTTTTTCGCATGGTGATATCAACAGTTGTTGAATATCTGTCATGAAATAAATCATTAGATGATAAACTTTTTAAATGAAAAGAAAAAGTGGTCACTAAATTCCAGGACACCCTTGACAGATGTTCAAGAACTGTTGATATCACCGTGTTGAAAAAAATTAAAATAAATGTTTCTACTTGAGAATTATTTTTATTTTGGTCAAAAATATTTTTCTATAAAAATTGTCACATTCCCACCTTAAGAACGTGCAACACATATCAATCAACTTTGTGATACAGTCGGCTAGAAATTTTAAATTTACGCGAACACTATGTGTAAGTGGAATCATTTCTGATTAAACATTAATGGAGATAAAGAGGTAATAGAAGTTCCTAATATTGAACATTGTTGAAATATTAAGTGAAATTTGGATAAAAACTGCATTTTAAAAGGCCGTTCTTTGACCATTTTAGAATGTCTTAACAGATAAGAATGGACATACTGTAGTTATTAACAAGAAACTTGACCCGCCTTGGTGGCGTAGTTGGCTAACGCGCTAGTCGTGTTGAGCTCGACCACCGAGGACGGGGAGATCGAGGTTCGAATCTCGGTCGGGTGAACTGGGGGTGGTTTTTCCTAAATGGTTTTCCACTCTCCCCCACGCAAATGCGGGTTCACTTCTATAAATTCAACCCTCCCAATTCCTAATCCATTAGAGTAATTAGTACTTAAGCGTATAACCCGAACGGGTAGTAAGACGCGGTGCTAAATAAATAAATAAATAAACAAGAAACTTTGTCGCTTTGCCCCCCATCGTCACCGCGGAATATTTCGAGTAATCACTCAAATACGAATGAACTGCACACATTTCTGGCATATCGTAGGTATTTTGGTTTTTTCTTTTACTCCCATACCAAACACGTACACACACAAACCCAGATGCGAGCCGGGAGCTGAGCTGGGCCTGCTATAATGAACGTTCTTGAGACCAAACTTTGCATTTTTTCTACCATGAAATACTTTATTTAATGAATATTTAATAATATATATCTATTTGGTTAAAATTCTTCGGTAGAAATTCAATCGTTTATAAATTTTTTTGTAAAACACTATATTTACCGTCAGTCTCTCTCGTGGGGGTTCCACTACAAAAGCTACGAGACGCGGTACCTACATCCATAGATGAAGCAATTTTTTTTTTTAAATTATTCGTTATTTAAAAATATATTTTATGCCAAAATGGAGAGAGTAAAGATACCCATATGTTCCAATTGGATTAAGAATCTTACATTTCAGGGCTTAAATTCATGAAAGAGATGAAACTTGATAGTAATTTTTCAGCGGTATTTCATGATAAATGTCGCCATCCTGATATAAAATAAATGTTAAGCAAATATATCTAACCTTCCTCAAAATATTGGTCATTTCTTATCTAGATCACACATGATCATTCTAAGATAATTTGTGAATGTTGTTTAGTGGTTTGGAAGGCTCAGAATTTCCAGTATCATAAGAAATACCGAAGTGAGAGAATATTTCCCTTCAAGTAGGTGGTATACTTATTGTTACCTCAAAAGTTCTAGCGTCAATGTCAACTGCGTCATCTGTGTAGTAGAACGAGTTAATCGCACAAACTCATTCAAAGCAACCCGCCTAGGTGGCGTAGTTGGCTAACGCGCTAGTCGTGTTGAGCTCGACCGCCGAGGACGGGGAGATCGAGGTTCGAATCTCGGTCGGGTGAACTGGGGGTGGTTTTTCCTAAATGGTTTTCCACTCTCCCTCCACGCAAATGCGGGTTCACTTCCTCTAAATTCAACCCTCCCAATTCCTAATCCAATAGAGTAATTAGTACTTAAGCGTATAACCCGAACGGGTAGTAAGACGCGGTGCTAAATATTATTATTATTATTATTATCATTCAAAGCAGTATTAAATTATAATTGGCACTGTACGGGGTAAAACCATGAACTCATAAACCTGCACCCTGCCCTTTGACTTCCCAGTCGTTGGACGACCAACTCTGCTGTGGTTAAATCTTCATTAACGACCCCCCCTCCCCTTTTCCCCTTTCAATTACCTACCGATGACGAGTGAGCATGCCCAAACAACCATCGTCCTACGTTCCACATCACAAGTTAAGGAATTTACCTACCTGTGACGTCATGCTAAGTCTAGATAGGATTTCCCATGTTAATGTATTTACGTTCTATTAAGTGAATTTTAAAGATATAACATTGAAATAAAATACATGAATTATTAAATAATTCTAAAAACAGTCTTACATAGTCACAAAATTACTATCTTAAAGTAGGGTTTTAACTTATTATTTTTTTAAATCGCTCACAGCTCAGGTTATTTGGTTTATTCACAAAAATGGCCAATAAATATTTTCCTGCTGGGGTGTAGATTCAAAAATGTCCGTGTAAGCATACGTCTGTCTAGAATAGTAAACAAGAAAAGGGTAATTTTGAAATTCTAGTCAATGTTGTCCAGGAGTAAATAATAGAGTGGATGTTTATACTCGTCAGTGGAAGAGGGGAAGTGTTGTCAGCAAGTAATCTAGAGTCCTCACAGGATGAATTTCTCATTTTCTTCCCTCTCTTTCTATTTAGAACATTGGCATCTAAGTGCGATAGTTCTTAGGTGCATCAATTTAAGATGCAACCGGCTCTGTAAAATAGTTTTAAAATCACCAGGTAGGCAAAGTAGTTTATTGTTTGTCCTATCATTAGTCTCTGTTTCCAAGCCCCTGAATTACCTGGTGGTATTTCGGCAGAATATTGAAACTCATACTGCCAAACACACACGCCTCAATCGATATTTGCCTTGTTGACACACATTCATTGGTTCAGCTAATGGACAAAGTGGTCAGCCACCCCGGCTATCAGGCCACCCACTGCTAACATAGACCAAGTATGGTCCCTTTCTCTATTCTGCTAACTTGTAAAAAAGAAGGGGAAGGCGGGGAAGGGAGGGTTGTAAGAGTGCCAAATGCTTGAAGGGACTTATCCTTAAAATGGGGTGCTAGTGAGCGCCAGTTTAGTGCATTAATTTTGCAGTTTTTATAGCATAAACATTTTTTGGTCAAAATAGATCAAATATTTCTTCTATAGAAACATATAGTTTAGCTTTCTGCACATGCTAATCTCAACAGTTCTTGAATATCTCTCATGAGCATAGCGGCATTTGGTGACAAACTTTTTAAATGAAGAGAAAAAGTTGTCACTAAATTCCAGGACACACTTGACAGATATTAAAGAACTGTTGAGATTAGCGTGTGCGGAAAACTAAACTCTATGTTTCTATAGAAGAAATATTTAATTTATTTTGGCCAAATAAATGTTATGCTATAAAAACTTAGAAAATACTGCCCTGAACCGCAAATGAATGAAGGTATTGTTGATGTTTTTATAACAAAAAATGTTTTGGGCCAAAATTAATAAACTATGACTTCATTATATATGTTTAGCTTAATTTTCAACAGGTAGTATTGTCTACAGCTCTTGAATATTTATCATAAGCATCAGACATTTGAAAAAGTATTCTTCCCCTTAGTTCGAAAATTTCTTATCAAGTGCAGCTATTCCCATGAACTATTTAAGAACAGTGTTGAGATTACTCAATGTAGAGAATTAAACTAAATGTTTCTACTTATTCAAACAATATTTTATTTATTAATGCCAAAAAAGATTAACTCTTATAAGAACTGCAAAAGTTCTGCCGTGAACTCACGTACTCTTACACTACAACTTAAGGTTGTTGGCTACTTGGTGAATTCAAATATATTTTCAAAGCGGGCTGCATCTTAACATGACATACTAAGCACTATCACACTCTATAAGCCAATGCACGAAATGTAAAGAGAGGGAAGAACATAAATAGTTGACCCTGCATGGCCTTTGTTTATCTGTTGATGACACCCTCTTCCGTTAACGAATATAAATAAATGGTACGGCACACCGCACAGACTTTCTCTCTCTTTCTATAAACTCGTAAGATTTCTGAACGGAATAATGTACATTGTATCATCACCACTCCACATAAGAACACGCATAAAATAATATACAATGATATAGAATCAATGAGAAAAGAGGCGCATCTTTGTCCACCTAAGAACATTTCAAACAGTTTAATGTCTTCCACAAGGGTCAACACTTCGTATTAAAATTTCGATTTCTGGTTAAAATTTTAACATTTTAAAAGGTGTTGCAGATCTTCAAGTCATCGCATTGATATTTAATTATTCATTTATACATTTTGACCAATAAAAAATGTAAATATTGACTATTGAGTCTAAAATGGAGATAGATCATTGCTATGCAAACATTTCTCCTAAGAGATTTAAGGAAAAATAACATACTTTTTTTAGATACTTACTTATATTTAATTACTCTATGGCATTGGAGTATTATTGCGTTAAGACTTAAGTAGTATATGTTTACAACTAAAGCTCACAAAATTGTATTAATATATTTGCAAATATCTCAGAAACTGCTGTTTTTATAAAAATATATGTCAAATAAAAGTTTTTTATTTCTAATAGTCCTACAATTTTGCAATGATAAGTTGTTTAGTTTCTCCAATAGTTGTGGAGATACGGAAATTAACGCTTCTGTAATGTACCCTAAAAATCATTTTCATAGGAAAATGAAAATAGCCAGTTTATTTATAATCTTAATCAACGCCTAGATACGAATTTTAATCAAAATCGTTTGAGCAGATTTTGAGAAAACCAAATTTTTCTCTTTTCGTCCTTCAGTAAACTACCCTTAATTTTAAGTTTTTATAGACACACAGAAAGACGGCATTGCAAAGACTATTTTTTAGGGTTCGGGGGGTCATGAGACGTCGACATCCATCAACATTTCAGGTTAGTTTTTTTTTACGGTCGCAATACTTAAACTTTAATGTCCAAAAAGTTAAAAAAATTCATATAATTGCGTATATATTGAAAGTTATTGATTTTATAAAAATATGTTTCGGATAAAATATCTGTATTATAAATATATATATACATGTTTGTAATGCTAAGTAATTTCATATCTCAAATAGTTTCGGAGCTATTTAAAAAAATGTTAATTTACGCATCAGACCGGAGCCCTTAAAGCCATTTTGCCGAAATATTGAGGGTAGCCATTTTGTTTGGAATATTTATTAATATTTATAAATGAAATTTAATCAAAATCGTTTGAGCCGATTTTGAGAAAATCGACTTTTTCTCTTTTTGCCATTCAGTAAACTACCCTTAATTTTAAGTTTTAATAGACACACAGACAGACGGCATTGCAAAGACTATTTTTAAGGGTTCGGGGGATCATGAGACGTCGACATCCATCAACATTTCAGGTTAGTTTTTCTTACGGTCGCAATACTTAAGCTTTAATGCCCAAAAAGTTAAAAATATATATATAATTGCGCATATATTGAAAGTTATTGATTTTATAAAAATATGTTTCGAATAAAATATTTGTATTATAAATATATATACATATTTGTAATGCTAAGTAATTTCATATCTCAAATAGTTTCGGAGCTATTATAAAAAAATGTTAATTTACGCATCAGACCGGAGCCCTTAAAACGATTTTGCCGAAATATTGAGAGTAGCCATTTTGTTTGGAATATTTATTTATGTTCATAAATGAAATTTAATCAAAATCGTTAGAGCCGATTTTGAGAAAATCGACTTTTTCTCTTTTTGCCCTTCAGTAAACTACCCTTAATTTTAAGTTTTAATAGACACACAGACAGACGGCATTGCAAAGACTATTTTTAAGGGTTCGGGGGTCATGAGACGTCGACATCCATCAAAATTTCAGGTTAGTTTTTCTTACGGTCGCAATACTTAAGCTTTAATGCCCAAAAAGTTAAAAATATATATATAATTGCGTATATATTGAAAGTTATTGATTTTATAAAAATATGTTTCGAGTAAAATATTTGTACTATAAATATATATATACATATTTGTAATGCTAAGTAATTTCATATCTCAAATAGTTTCGGAGCTATTATAAAAAATGTTAATTTACGCATCAGACCGGAGCCCTTAAAACAATTTTGCCGAAATATTGAGAGTAGCCATTTTGTTTGGAAAATTTATTTATGTTCATAAATGAAATTTAATCAAAATCGTTAGAGCCGATTTTGAGAAAATCGACTTTTTCTCTTTTTTCCCTTCAGTAAACTACCCTTAATTTTAGGGGTAGATATCCAATTCCAAAAAACCCTCGGGGCAACCCTATGAAAACCCTAGATATCAAGTTTCAGCTCAATCGGTAAAATAGTTTAGGCTCTAGTTGGAGGTACAGACAGACAGACAGACAGACAGACAGACAGACGGAAATTCAAAAACCACTTTTTCGGATTCAGGAAGTCATGAAACGTCAAAATTCATCAAAATCTCGAGTTCGATTTTTTTGACGATCACAATACTTCTCTACCTGTAAGATAGAGAGAAAGTAAAAATCACTCTTCTATTGGCTTCAGGACAGTGTTTACTTGAATTTAAAATTAACCTTTTCTTGTTTTTTTTTTATACATACATAAGCTAACACCAACTTTTTTTAATCTACATCCTGGCAGAAAGATTCTTACAGGCCATTTTCGTGAATAAACTAAATAAACAGAGTTAAAGACAACTTAAAAAAACTAAGAAAACATAAAAGAACTTTAAGAGAAAATTAATCCTATTCGGATAATGTATGACTAATTTTAGAATTCTTTAAAAATTTATGGTTTTGGTAACAATGCTATATTTTTTAAAGCCTCCGAATGAAACTTTAGAGCGTCCATCATAGCAGGCCCAACTCGGCTCCAGGCTTGCATCTGTGTGTGTGTGTGTGTGTGTGTGTGTGTGTGTGTGTGCGCGCACGCGTGCTAGGTATGGGAGTAAAAGGGAGAAGAAAAAAACCTACAATATGCCAGAAAGTGTGCAGAACATTCGTATTTGAATGATTTACTCAAAATTTTCCCGTGCGACGATGGGGGACAAAGCGACATAGTTTCTTGTTAATAATTACAGGTCTATATTATGACAGAATAAAGATTTGTGCACAGTGTTTATCTGTGAAGACATTCTAAAATGTTCAAAAAACGCCCTTTTCAATGCAATTTTTGTCCAAATACCATTTAATATTTCAACAATGTTCAGTACTAGGAACTTCTATCAACTTTTTATCTCCATTAAAGTTTAATCAGAAATGATCCACGTGCAATAGTGTTCGTGTAAATTTATGATTTCTATCCGGCTGTGTGTCACAGATTTTATTGGCATGTGATGCATACTCTTAATTAAATAAACTAACATAGGAAGTACCATATTGAATTGTCACTAAGTCACAGGTAGACCAAGTCATTAAATGATATTAATGACTATTCATGTGAGGCTAATTCCTTGAAGCGACTTATTTACCGCGAATGTTACACACAGTTCGTGTTATGTCGCAGCACTCGTGAGTGATGAGGTGACAAATATAAAAGAGGGGGTAGGAGGAAGAAGAAAGAGGAGGAAAAATGTTTAATATAAAATGTATTTGAAGTGCCACGCCCACTAAATTTCTCGTTAAGCAGAAAACAAGAAGGTTAGTGAAAGACAGAGATATGATTCCATTGGTCGATGGGTGTTACAGGGTGAAGGGGATGGAACTCTCCACTTAGAGATGAAACAGAGAGGGTATTTCTGGTCGACGGAACGCCCAAAGGGATGACATGAACTTTATGTTCGTCATATATCAGTTAGAAAGGAAGGGGGGCTACCATTACGTCACATCACACACGTGTTGGTTTACTTATTTTTATTTTTTATTGTATATATTTTAGTTGGTTTAGCTAGGGCCTTTTAGTGCCATTACTGACTATTAGTGATTAAAAATTACCCACGATGCTTAATTGGTAATTTCTAAGCTATTTTGCAAAGGCGGGTTGCATCTTAACTTTACTCACTTAAGCACTATAAGCATTATCATACTTAGACGCCAATGTACACAATAGAAATATAGGGGAAGAAATAATTAGTTCACCTTACGAGGCCTCTTGTCTATATTCTGATAACACTTTCCCTATTCCTCTGACGAGTATACACACTCATTATACTATTTGTGCCTGGACAATATTGAATTTAGTTTCAAAATTAACTTTTCTTTTTGTTTCCTATTCTAGAAAAAGCATATGCTACCACATAATTTTTAAATCTACATCCTGGAAAGATTACTCCTACAGGTCATTTTAGTGAATAGACCAAATATTTTAATCTGTAGACAATTTAAAAAAAAATACGTTTACAAAAACGTTGTGGCAATTTATGAGTTTTTTTTTTAACTTTAGAATTCATAGTTCCTGTCACACAATTATTTGTTGGTATAAATTGGCTTTTTGTTAACTTTTTTAATAAAGATCATGACATTTAGTCTATTCAAAAAAAGTCCAACAGGAATATTCCTATTAGGATGTATATTAAAAAGTCTGTTGAAGCATATGTTTATTTATAATAGGAAACAATAAAAATATATTTTTTAAATTCAAGTCAATGCTGTCCGGGTACAAATGATAAGAATGAGTGTGCATACTCGTCAGTGGAAGAGGGGAAGTTCTATCAGTACGTATACAAGATTTATCGTGGAGTAGCTACCAATTTTCTTGCCTATTTTATTTTATTTTGCATGTTAGTTGCTAAGTGTCATGGTGCTTTGGTGCGTCAAGCTAAGATGCAACCCTGGTTTTGGAACTCACCAAATAGGCAAAGTCGTCAAGTGATATTTAAAGTGCGAGAAAAGACCAAAGGTACCGTGAACCGACTATAGAGTGTACCACGTGTTCATCAACCGTGCAAGCTGCGAACTAGCAGGTCGACCTAAAAGTAGATCAATTGGCCGGTGGAAGAAGGAAGTGACAGGGCGAGGGAAGATCAAGGAAGAGAACATTCACTGTTTCTCTTCACCAGTGTTTTTCAACCTGTGGTACGTGTAATTCCATGGGTGCGTGACGTGTTTATTAGGAGTACACTAAATTAATGAATAAATGGCGGATTTTTAGACGAGCTTTTCCGTATAAAGGGGTATTTTATAATCAAGTAACATTTTGACCTGAGGATTATGATGAATCTTGACTCTTAACGTGCCCCCTAGAAATTAGTATAAAATTTTAATCATTTAAAACTCTCCACAGATATCCGTTTAGAAAAAATCGTTAGTCATTTTATGACTAATTCAAATGTTCAAATATTAATCATCGATAAACTATTCTGTAATATATTTTCTGTCAAAATAAGCATCAAATTGTATTTATCTCACTAAATACCCGTGATAACCCAACTAGTTGCAGCCATTTTTCGAAAATTTTCTAATTTTCACAAGTCAGTACACTACACTTAATTATGGAGCTAGAATTATTATAACCATTGGGCCTTAAATATATAACCATGTGACATTCAAATGTGATGTTTGAACGAAATTTACTGAGCCGTTTCGGCTATAGCTCCTGGTGAAGACATACATACATAAATACATTGATACAGATAGTGTTGTAATACACATTTTTTTAAATTGAAGGGCACATAACATTTCAAGATCCATCAAAATATCAGGGGTAAGAAATTTTTCACGATTATAATACTTTTAATAGAGAGTTTACTATTTTAAGGTTGCTCCTGATGTTTTTTCGCCTTTTGGCTGGTTAGTGTTGCCAGCCTGTACTATCTGGGAGAAAGCACATGCACTAAGAAAATGTTGATAGTGCGGTAGTTTACCGTTGCTTTACCCCACTGGTTTTTTTTTAAGCAAGAAAGAGTCTAAAGATTTTATAAATTTAGTCCAAAAAGTTTCTCAAATACATTTTAGTGATCTTTTACATGTCACAATTTACATGGAAGTGACGGCTTTACGTCCCTTACCAAAGGAAGGTGTGATAAAGTTAGGTTTTTTTTCCACACGGTTAAAAACCCATCAATAACCTCAACTGGGTTTGAACTCGTGAACTTCACGCCCTGACTCTTGAGGCGAGCATTTTACCCCAAGACCATTGAGGCTGATACTTTCTCTGTATGAGAAAGTAAAAACCAAAGTGTATAACCAACAATGAGGAGCCTGATATCCACCGTAAAAGTAGAAGGAATCATGTCTTCATAGGATTCGCAAACTCTTCCCCATCTTGGTCACCCCTCGGGGCGATCTCTTGCAAATAGCATCAGCGATTTCTGTTCTGCCAACCCAGGCCCGTCGATTGACGTAACCCAGGTTATGCTCACGTGCAAAGGAGGTGTACAGTCTGTGACACGAGACCATGGTACCTCTCGCTACTCAAGTAACCGGTGTTGTACCCGTGGGATGACGCACATCTGGGTCCCAAGCACCAGGGAGTCCGATACACCTTACATATTAAAGAAGTTGCCTATCTATGACGTAGAGGTAGGTCAAGATATTATGTAGGATAGAATCTTTCATGTTACTCTATGGTTTATTCGGTGGGTTTTGAAAGATATGACATCCAACCAAAATATATATTCTGGAATCATTCTAAGAATACCCTTACATTGTCATCAAATCACATTTTGGTTCTCTAAGCAGTTTTTTTTGTGTGTAAATTATTGTTTTTAAATATTCCACTACTCAGCTTATTATTATTTTTTAACAAAAGCTGAAATTAGAAATCTTCCTGCCAAGATATAGATATATAGCATTTATCTGTTTATAATAGTGAACAAGAAAAAGGTAATTTGATATGCAAGTAAATTCTGTACTAGCTCAAATAGTAGAATGGTTGTGTGTACTTTTCAGAGGAAGAAGTTAATTGTCATAAACACACAGACAAGAAGCCTGGCAGGGCTAACTACTAATTTTATTCTATTTTTTTTTTTTTTTAACATTGGTGTTTAAATGTGATAGTGCTTAGATTTCTAACGTACATTAATTTAAGATTCAGCCAGCTTTTCAAAATTCTTTCGAAATCACAAGTAGCCAACGTAGACAAAATAAAATAAAACGGCACAAATGTATATATTTTCACACATAACTTGTGTCAAATGTTTCAAAAATTGGAATTTTCCTAAATCAGTCTTCAGTAAACTACCCTTAAGCGCACTCCTCTCCCCCTACCCCCTTCATAAAAAAACGAGTATGATGTGTTATTTTTCTAGTCAAACTTTCCTTATGTAACTTCTCTAAACAACACCGTTAAAGCCATTTTTTTTAAAAAATATTGAGTTCTCAAAAATTAACCATTAGTAAACTACCCTTTATTTGAGGGCTAAAATATAAATAAAAATAATATAATCATAACATTTGAACAAAAGCTATCAAACCGTTTCATCCATAGATAGTCTTTGGGGCAGACAGATAGAAATGTAAAACCCTTTTGTTTTGTTTGGAGGTACATTAAACTTAAAGATTCAACACTATCTTGATGTTGTAAATTCTCATGATTAAAATATTCTATAAGAGATATTAAGATACATTAAGTCTAATCTGTCACATTGGGATTATTTGCAAGGTTTAACCATTAAAAATATTCCACCGTTAATGGTAAGGGGTCATACACAAATTCCGTAAAGGGTTTTTAAATTCTATTACGCCCCATTCCAATGTAACACAAGGTAGATATTTAGTCTGACAGTTCTCCTTCTAACCTGTGTTACGTATCTTTTCACATCAAATGTGAATAATTATTTCATAAGGAAGCTTTATATAACTAAGACGGACTCAGATATTTTAATACAACTCTAAATTGGATGTTATCTATAAGTATGTTTAATGATTGTGATAACATGAGCAGTATTAGGTAGGACTATAGCTTTTTTCAACATTAGAATGTAAGTATGAGATTTATGTTACGTAACACTTTATTGTAACTACCATCCCCCATGTAACACCAAGAAGACATTATAGACTATACCCCCTCCCCCTCTTCGCTGTGATAGATAAGTGGTTTATGAATGGCCTCTAATTTACAAATTAACGTTGTGGGCTGTGTTACAGACAAACTATGAGGTAGGATATACTTTTAGTAAATCCTATATAGGAATGATAATAAAAGTGGTTAGCACACATTATATTTAAATTATAGGTATATAATGTGAACTTATAAATATAAATAAATGACTGTATAGATTTAAAAGCTAATTTAATCATTATTATTATCATTATTATTAACACCACGTCTTACTACCCGTTCGAGTTATACGCACTTACACTAATGTGTAATGGTATGGTGATTTTTAGATGAAAAGGAGGACCTACAGTTTAAAGTGGGATCCAAACAACGGTGGAGGCCTGGCATTCCACACATTCACAAGTTGTGATTAATACACGTCTTGTCAGAGGTGAAAGAAGAGTTTGGCAATCAGATAAATCTGTGCCGGGACCGAAGATTGAACGCCGGACCCTCAGCACAGAAGTCTGACACCTTACTTACCCTCTAGACCACCAGGTTACCTGGTAACTTAATTCTATAATAATAGTAATAGTCCCTTTGTCAACGATTCATCACTGTGAAAGGGGAAATGATACACATGTTTGTCCCTTTTGGTAATCAATTCCATAACCCTGTATTCAGTATCCAGATGAGCCTTTTATCAAGCCTGACTCTAATCTGAAAGTATCAGTGTTCGATCTTGACCCGTCGAAATGGTAGCCACATGAAAAATGGGATTCTTTATTATTTCCAAGCAAAACTCCTCTTCCTTCTTTTTGTTCTATCAATCGGAAATGGGTGTCAGGAGATGGACATAGCATTTACTTTGGTCTTATTAATTAAACGATAGAAATATCTACTTTCTTATAGAAATAATTACATGCAATATAAATATAAAACTTTTGAAAATGTTTACATTTCTTGTTTATAAAGTGATAGGTATTCTGGACTACAGTATCCTTTATTAAGATGAAGATGTTGGAAACGCAATGAGAGGCCAGTGTTTTTGCAATTTTTATAGAAAAGCTTTTTTGGTCAAAATAAATCAAATATTGCTTCTATACAAACATGTAGCTTAATTTTCTTCACTCATTGATATCAACAGTTGTTGAATATATATCATGAGAATAGTGGCATTAGATTATTATCATTATTATTAGCACCGCGTATTACTACCCGTTCGGGTTATACGCACTTACGCTAATGTGTAATGGTAGGGTGATTGTGAGATGAAATGGAGGACCTACAGTTTAACGTGGAATCCGAACCACGGTGGAGGCCTGTCATTCCTCACACTCACAAGTTTTGATTAAGACACGTCTTGTTGAGGTGAAGGAAGGATTCGGCAATAAGATTAATCTGTGCTGGGATCGAGGATTGAACTCCGGACCCCAGCACAGAAGTCTGACATCTTACCCTAGACCGCCAGGTCACCTGTGGCATTAGATGATAAACTTTTTAAATGAAGAGTAAAAGTTTTCATTAAATTCCAAGACACCCCTGACAGATATTCAACAACTGTTGATGTCACCATGTGAAGAGAATTAAACTCTATGCTTCTACTGGAAAAATATTGGTTTTATTTTAATCAAAATGTTTTGGTATAAAAACTGCACAAACACTGACCTTAATTCGTGTTCCCTACATAGTAAACCTTAATAAACCAACAGATCATTAAGCTTGATTTTACTATAGAGGTTTCTTATATATCTATAGTGCATTCTCTGAACCAACCTATATCACACGAATTACCAACTAACTTAACTTTAAAAAAACCTTCAGTGGTTGAACAGTTTAAGGCGCCACTCTCGTGTTTGTCTCACCTGTTGTTGACTGGGGAGATCGGGGTTTGAATCCAGGTTAGGCCCACTGAGGGTAGTTTTCCTATATGGTTTTCCACTCTCCTTCCGTGCAAATGCAGGTAGACTACATTTAAAATGCTTCCATCCTCAGCCATACCCCATTAGAGTAATTATCAAATATGCTTATAGCCTGAATAGGTAGAAAGATGCGGTGATTAAAGAAAACTCTATTAAAAACACAAGAGTACAGTTTCCTGGCCGTTAGTACATCACTGTTAAAGGGTAAACGCTAATAATCCATAACGGGGGTCGCTAGCATGGATATCAAGGTGACATTCTTCCCCCAATAGTCTTCTTAGAACCACAAAAGAAAATAGAAAACAGTTTTATATGATTAAGGTAATTTTTATGTGACTTATTCAATTAATTCCTTTACTATTTTGTCCGTGTTATTCATTTGGTATGCAAATAATTTTTTATTTTCTAATTTAAAGTGAAAATGATCTCGTTATATCCTCCCTGATGATGAATAGCTATCAAAACCTATATGAATCAATTATAAACTCTTCAGAAATCAAACCCATGTTCCTTTTTTGTAGACTTTTTTTTTTAGATCGTCTACAGCTCAGGCTATTTGATTTATTCTTAAAAATGACCAGTAGGAATATTCCTGATAGGATGTATATAAAAAAAAAACTCCGTGGGATTATATGTCCATCTAGAATATAAAACAATAAAAAGGTAATTTCAAATTGCAAGTCAATGCTGTCCAGGCGCTAAAAGTATAGTGGGTGTATACTATCGACAGAAGAATAGGGGAAGTGTTTACAGCATATAGATTAGAAACCTCGGAGGGTGAATTTATCATTTTCTTCGTTATCATTTTATTTCATATATTGTTGTATAAGTGTGATAGTGCTTTAGAGTACTTAGGTGCATTAAGTTAATATGTAAACCACTTTGTAAAACAACTTCGAAATCACCAAGTAGTAAACGTCATTATGTCTAAAAATCCCTCTTCACACATAGGCCTAATTATCTTGTTTGTTACTTCCTCCAAAGCAGGTTTAATTTTGAACAAAATGTTATTTACGGCTTAATTTAAGAGCTAAGCACGAGAAAAGTAGTTAAAATTAAGTACATCTACATTAGCGCGAAGAGAAGAACTGAAAAACCAATTTGAAAAAACTCCCAAACGATAAATCACCCCCGACCCCCTCTACCCCCTTTTCACCTAGCCGAGGCACGAATCTTAACATATCTACCAGTGGCAATCCAGTCTATTGTGAGCCTGATGCCTTATACCGTGTGAGCACTGGTATGAACACCAGATTTAAGCTGATAAACTTCTTATGACTGAGGGAGAGCATCTGATAGTAAATACAATAGTGTTTTGGTAGAAAGAAATTTTAATAAAATACAAACATAATTTTTTGCGATCAACTTTGGTAACATGTTTTTATAATATCAGTGCTATTTTATAAATATTAATAATATCTATTAAATATGACAGCTACAAATTACCTGACTTGACGTATGAATATGTGAAAGTATATTTAGTAACTTTTCTGTTTCTATGAAAACTAGATTGTTAATTGATAACTGTCTACCTCGGTGGTCTTTACGTAAAGTGCTCGTCTCAGGACCCGATGTTTGTGGGTTCAAAACCAGCCGGGTTCGATGGATTTTTCTTGAGTGTTAAAAAATTCGTGACACAACTTCCTTCGGAAGGGGAAGTAAAGCTGTCGGTCCCATGTCGATTGTGGACATATAAAAGAACCCTAGAAGGTATGTTATAATACCTTTATCGGCAATCTTTGTAGTCTCTTTCAATCTTGCTCATAGAAATTTTCGTGTGCTTATATGATCAGTGCGACTTAGAAAGCTCACGTTAAATACCTTAAAAAAACAAAGATTGGTAACTCATTTTGGATCGCGAACTGACTGTACATGCACCTGTGATCAGGAGGGGGAAAATGTCATACAAGTGTCGTAATAGAAGGTTTTTTTCTACTATTACTATTTGTAAGGCAGCGGTCATATGACACCGTACAGAGAAACACGTCGACACTTCTGCAAGGTGGAGAACAAGCGACATAACCGCTGAGTCTTATGTTTTAGTTTGGACGAAATTACGAAAGTTGACACACTTCGCCAACCGAGAGAGACTTAAAATAGGACACATTCTCTTCCTCGATTTGTTATGTGTTTTTTTTATACTTACTATGTGTGCAAAAGAGGAGATGTATTTTTTTTACCGTACAGTCTCTGTCACACACATGTCACACAAATTGACATGCCTCTCATGCGATATTTCGTGACAAATACCATACATAAGACTGTTTTGAAACATTAAGCACTTCTTGAGCTTATATTTATATCATTTTAGAGAACTTATTGTATATTTTATATCACAGGCACAATATTAAACTCTTGATTTATATTTGACAGCATTTGATAATAATTAAGAAGGCAGAGTTGAACAGTAAATATTAAAATGAATATAAAATGGCAACGATTAGAATTCTATTCAATCTTAAACTATTTTTAAAAGTTAGAATTTATGGAACAATTAAACGATCAGATTGGGTTAAATAATATTATTATAATTTACTACTGCTACCGTCACACTGTTGACCTCAATGGTCTTGTGGCAATGTGCTTGCCTCAGGACCCAATATTCGTGGTTTGTAGCACAGCAGGGGTTGATGGATTTTCCTTGAGCTATAAAAATCCGTAGCAAAACTTCCTTCGGAGGGGAAGTAAAAACGTCAGTCCTATGTCGATTGTGGCTTGTAAAAAAACTCTGAAAGATAGGTGAAAATTGAACCAGATATATTTCCCAAAAAATTTAATAAACAACAATATAAGAAAATTGATTATTAGTATTATTAATCCAAAAAAATTGTCTCTTACAGGTAATATTTATCAAGCAAATCAACCATTTAATTCCAAATTAAAATGTTTTACTTTATAGATTTAAATTTATGTCAATTTAACATTTGTACCCTGTAACTCATTATTTTCCTTAACTTTTTTCTAAATACAATTTTAATGTTATAATTAGGAAGACATGTCATAGACAGGGATTTTGGAGAAGGGTATACTGACTAATAAATAATAACATCTTATATTGTTTATTTGTGTTATATTTAAATTTTGCAGAGTATATTACCACCTTTCCCAAGGTAAAATAAAGTATTGTATGTTGTGTATATTGTTTCTCTACATGATTATAGCAATATTTCTTCAACGCTGTTAGGGAGGTGAGTTAGTATCCCTAAGTGAATACCCATTGGTCTCAGGAAAAAGGATCGTGACACCATCGAAGCTAGGCAAGGAAAAGTAAGATTTTTTAAAAAATTATTTTAAGTGAAATGCTTAGTAGTGGCGCCCACATAATAGGTAAGACAAAAACAATATAAAATACTATCACAGTGGCGCCCAACGTGGGGCCACAATCACGTTAGGGAAGTGCCATAGGTATCACATTAACAAAACATCAATTAACACAAGAGGATAAATAGTATACAACAGAGGTAAACTGTCACTTACAATGGAGAAGCGAGTAAGGTTGGAAAAGTTTGAGAACGTGGCGTCTTTGGAAATGTCCATTGCAGTAACAAACATCAGTGAGTTATGTCAATCCCGAGAAGAGAGCTAAGATTCTTAGGATACCGATTTATCTGACCAGCTCTGAGGTGTTGAGCCTACCACCGAAGTAGTAACAAGTACTCCGCTGGTACTGTATGAAATGCAACAATTATTAGGTATTATTCAAGAGATGGGGTAGAACCAAGGACATAATTTTCATATCAGAAGGAAAATATCTTTATCCGGGTAGAAAAAATGAAAGAAAGACAAGTGAAGTTGAGAGAGGAGCGCTCAGCACTCATAAGTGAGGGCCAGGAGAGAACGTTGAAGGATAAACTGATATTTATGCATTAATTAACAGACACTATGAAATAGGATCTCTTAATCGAAATACAAGGTGATATGCAGGATAGGATCACTTCTACAGAACGGCATTTTAGCCTAGAATTAGTAGCTCTTAAGATTCTTTAGAGAAATTTAGTCATACGCTGGAGCAAAAATAGATTTCCCTTACCCACACGTTGAGAAACTCGAAAAAGGGTTGCTAAACCTCAATTTGAAGTGCGTGTAGGGAGAGAGACCTAGGAGTATACCAGATAAGAATAAGAGAATAGCTACTTTAACTTTGGAAGAACAGGAGTTAGCTGAAGAATAAAAGTGCCTAGGTCAGAGACTGGCACGTAAGCAAAATAATTTTTGACAGGAAATTGAAACCCAAATAGGTCATACCACTGAATATGTTATGTCAGTTCAAAGCCAGATAAGGAGTTTGGAAGAAAAAATTAGTCTGGTACACGCTTGTCAGCATAACCTGCTATCTATACCACCATGGTTGTGTTTAGGTGAGAAGTCTTTAGAAGATAAGCTTCCGGAATTTAGTAAGAAAAATCGATAAATACTTGTCAGTCGGAGTTGTTCGAGAGGCATACGCTGTGTGACAAAGGCAAAGTAGGATTAGGAGGAAGTTCCTTGACAGGCGATGAGGTACGTTGGTCGTCTGTGGTTATATATAGCATATCCACCTGGGAGCTTTCAAGTATAAATCCCTAGCCATGTTTTGGTCCATCGAGACCCAGGGACAACTGAGGGCAAAATTACACGCCTCGTAGTATCTCGAGGGCAGTGGTACTGTGGAGGGATATTTGACCTATATGTACGGAGCAAGTAGAAATTTCGAGTCAGAACTAATTTACATGGTGACTCAACAGTTGCCCACGCGTCTTCGAGGAATATAGATTACTCACTGGTTTCTGGGTAGGACCACAACGTCTAAATACCTTGGAGCAGGGTCACCGGCAAGACAGGAGGGAGTCATCAGGTTTCTCTCAGCACAAGCGATCAAAAAGAGGCTCAGAGCCATTCCGGGGGTATCAAAGACTACAAACCTGGGACGCACCATCAGGTTCATTTCAAGACTGGGGCCCAAAAGTCCTACTCAACCCTTTGAGGACCCAAGGAGACAGGAGAGCATCCAATGATTAATTTTCTGAGAGGAGTAATACATCCCCTCCCCTTATAAAACGGGAAGGGGCAAACATTTTGGAACAGGGCTCAAATTCATCAACCTGAATTTGTTGAAAACTCCAGGGGTAGAACACAGGCTAGTGGAGAACCCGGAACACCATCACAGCACTGTCCACAGACAGAACACCGCGCCCCATACCATTGACGTCAATGTTATCATGACTGAGGAAAACGATTCACTTGAAATGTAACTATCCCAGATGAGTCGCAGGTGTTATATAATATGAGTACGCATTTGGTGGAAATATTGAGGGCAGATACTTTAGGTGTAGACATCAGGATGGATTGTTAAAAGATAAATGGAGGAGATTGGACGATTTTTGAAATGATATTTTCACCAAACGCATACCACCTGGCTTACTTACACGTACCTTTATTGGAGGAACTGTTGAATACACCAGTACACAGCTCTACAGGGCTATAACCTTATGAAGTGCATTATGGGATACAACCGGGAATATTACTGGACAAATATTTCCACGACCCTAGAGTAGATGAAGATAAAGCTAAGGAAGACGATCTGGCAATGATGTGGCCCACTTTGATCCAAATGACACGACACCGATTGGAGCGAGCAGTCAAGGCTAGAAGCAGATTTCAGAAGAAAGTATAAATTCCTTTTAATATTAATAACAAGGATGGTATTGAAGGACAACCTTGTGTCAGACTTCATCTAGAAAAAAATCTGAGAAAACGTTTCTCATTTATTCAGCTCCCTATTTGATCCCATGTATCATCCACCAAAATGCGTATGCATTGAAGGCTGGTAACAAGTGTTCAAATAAAAGGGGTGTTAATATTTAAGGTTTGAAGAACTGGAATGAGTGTGATGTTTATTATTTATGAAGGTATGGGAGTCGTGGTTCCCTAGAAGCAGGGTATAAGATGGAGAAGAAAAGTTCAAGATTATTTTGGTTTTGGAAGTTATGTGAGTCTCATCTATCGAGTTGTTCGAGTACAATATCTGAAGAGTTTTAATGCACATTGGATGGTAAACCTACTGTATATACTTTAAAAGTTCAATACATTTGTGAGAAATAATCAATTCATTTTTATCTATTTTTATTATTAACTTGTACAACAAATAGCAGATTTTGTAAATTTTTGTCTCAACAAGGACCAAAACTATGAAAGGACACCTATGAGTTGCTAGAATATCCCCCTGCAAGCCAATAAGGATAGTGATATTACCAAGATATTCTATGTAATGCATTACAAGCAGTGAGGAATTATTTTTCTAGGTATTAAAGCTATCGTCGGTTTATGTTATAGTTCTACCAAACGTTACGGATATACAGACAGTGATTGATTTAGGTAAATGCAATTTTCATTCCAGAACCATATAAACAAGGCCGTTTTGTTGCATTAGGTACCTGAGGTTTACGTGTGAGCTACGACATTTATTTTCATGAGAGGAAAATTATGTAATTTATTTAATTTAATCGATAGAATATGTTGGAGTTTAAAACAAGGTCATCATGATGTATTATTGGTCAACTTGATCTTTAATAACTGTAAAAAGAATTCATTGGCACTATGACAGTACCTAAGTCAAGTTTAAAACCATCCAGATGACGTTTTAAATCCTGATTATAAACGATTTTTTTCAACATTTGTATTCAAGTGTAAGATCTATGCTACGTAGCACTGTGATGTAAATTTAACACCATATAGATATTATTGCTGCTCCTTCATCCCCCAAACTTCCTCTCAACAGCTTTACGTGTTTTTTTGGACGACCCAATAATCAGAGTGGGTATTAAGGTGGAGGGGGGGAGGGGAAAGGACTGCAAATTAAGCTTGATATTTTTTAAGTTTTACAGCAAAATAATATAGACTATCATTTTACATAAAATAAATAAAACATTGATTCAGCAGAAACGTTTAGTTTAATTTCCTACACATAGTAATTTCAACAGTTCTTTAATATCTGTCATAGACATACTAGAATTTAATGACAACTTTTTCTATCACATTTAAAAGTCCTGTTCAAATTTGCGATGTCCATGACAGATATTCAATAACTTTTGAGATTACCATGTATAGAAGATTAAACTAAACTTGTCTGTTAAAGCAGTATTTGATATATTTTGGCCAAAAAAAAAACTGGTTTTTACTCTAAAAATTACTTATGTCAATGTTGACCGCAAAGAATATATTTGTATATTTTGAAATATCCTTCCTACCAGGATCTGCTATGAGCTCCGATTTTTTAGGAAGCCCAAATTGGACCCCCAACAATTAAGTTTGGCATTTTAGAAATAAGTCTTATTTGATTTATTAATGATAATGTTAATTCAAAAAATTATCAAATAAAACTTCATTGTGTCAGTACTACAGTGGTCGTCACATGTTGACCAAGATAGTGCCAACAGTTGTGTATAGAAGTTGTCATGTAGTCAGCACAACGATTCCTCTGGCTGTTAATCTCAGTTTTATATACTGGCACCGCTACTTCTTTACCCACATAGCTCCTCAATTGTCCTCACGAGGCTGAGTTGACCCGTTCCAGAACCACTGCTCCATAGAACAATCTGGAAGCGCTGGAGATCGAAACTGGGTTCTCTGGATATGTAGCCAGGAACTCTGATTACTAGACCACAGAGGTGGTTATCCAAAGGTTCTAATAATACTTCCTTAAGGATTACTGTATAATTTATTTTTACGTTATTACTTATACGGGCTAAGACTGTAAATACAATCGTAATAACATTTTTTTCCACGCCATTGTGGCAGCACTGAGTTTTCAGTTTTCAAATAACGGGATGCCTATGAATATCACAGACTGTAGTTTACATTTCGAAGCACATTTCATTCGGTATGAGACCCGCTTGTAACTTGTAAGTCGTGACTCGGTTGATGGAAACGAACGGGAGGGAAAGAGTCACTCGTAGTAGAGAGTTCATAGCGGACCAGTTACATCTCGCCAGTGGCGTACGAGGCCATTGTTTCTGAGAGGACGGGACGAGATAGTTGACTAAACTCTACACATTCCTTCGCTCGCGAACTGGTTTGAAGACTTACACCCGGGTTACTAGCAACTAGGACCTCCTAGATATTGTACATACCAAATAGAAATTCCTTGATTTTTTTTTTCCACCGTGTCTTACTACATATCGGGGCTGTACGCGTATTTGTACAAATGATTAAAACAAAATTTAGTGGAAATATACTAGCATTTTCACGTTGGTGGAGACAGAATTGCAGCCTTTTAACGACGTTGCCAAATTGTAGATTTGAAGCTATTTTGTAAAGCGGGTTTCATATTAACCTGAAGCACATAAGCAGTCTAAGCTCTTATACACTTAGACACTAACGTACAAAATAGAAAGAGAAGGAAGAAAATGAGTAATTCAACCTAAGAGGCCTCTTGTTTATCTACTTATAACACTCTCCCTCTTCCTCTGACGAGTTTACACAGTCACAATACTATTTGCCCCTTGAAAACAATGACTTGCCTTTTAAAAATACCTTTTCCTTGTTTCCTTTTATATTTAGACCTATGCTACCACGGACTTTATTAATCTACATCCTGGCAGAAAGATTCCTACAGGTTATTTTCGTGACCAAGCCAAATAGCCTAGGTTGTAGAGTATATATATTTAAGAAAATATGTTTAAAAATATCTCAAGATAAAAATAATAATGCGACACTGTAGGAATATTTTTAGATTTATTTAAGAATTTATGTTTTTTGTTTTAACGTTATATCTCTAAAACTCGCTGAGTAAAACGTAAATTTATTAACATTGGAAATCATATCTTGACCACACGTGACGTCACAGGTTTGAATCCTATATTTCTCAAATACGAATCTTAAATTTTCTTCCGAATATCGAATCCAAATTCTAATCTTTGAATCTTTTAAAAAGGTACAGTTTTAGTTAAATAGATAATATCTAAAATTAAATTGAAAAAAGATATTTAAGGCTCAGTGTCACTAACAAATCCTATTTTGTCTGTCCTGTCTACTACGTCATAAACAACAAAGTGAACATTTATAATAATAATATTTAGCACCGCGTCGTACTACCCGTTCGGGTTATACGCTTAAGTACTAATTACGCTAGTGGATTAGGAATTGGGAAGGTTGATTATAGAGGAAGTGAGCCCGCATTTGCGTGGAGGGAGAGTGGAAAACCATTTAGGAAAAACCACCCCCAGTTCACCCGACCGAGATTCGAACCTCGATCTCCCCGTCCTCGGCGGTCGAGCTCAACACGACTAGCGCGTTAGCCAACTACGCCACCGAGGCGGGTGTGAACATTTATAGATAATAGATAGTAGATTGAGTGTGTATACTTGTCAGAGGAAGAGGGAAACTGCTATCATCGTATAAACAAGAGACCTCGCAAGGTGAACGGCTCAATTTCTTCCCTCTCCTTCTATTTATTACGTTGGTGTCTAAATGTGATAGTGCTTGGATTGCTTTAGTGCCTAAAGTTACGGTGGGATGGATGGGGACCCGAGAAAAGACCAGTGATTTTTCAGTTTTGATGGGAAAACTTTTTTTTTGGCCAAAATAAATAAAATAATGCTTCAGTACAAACACAATAGTTCAATTTTCTTCACATGGTGATATCAACAGTTCTTGAATATCTGTCATGAGCATAGCGGCATTAGCTGAGAAACTTTTTGAATGAAGAGAAAAATATGACATTAAATTCCAGAACACCCTTGACAGATATTCAAGAAGATTTAAGGTTACTATGTGAAGAAAATTAAATTCTATGTTTGTACTGGAGAAATATATTTTTTTTACAAAAAAAATGTTTTGCCATATAAACTGCGAAAACACTGGATTTTTCTCGCGTCCCCTTCTATAGCACCTTAATATGCAGCCCATGTTGCCAAATTGCTATGAAATAATCAAGTAGGAAATGAACTTAATAAAATAAACTCCCTTAATACAGCTGGTTGAGGTTTGAACTCCGACTTCCAAATCACCGGAAAACTATAGTACGGCAGATGAGAGTGATGTGTCTTTCCGTGTGAGAACTGGGGCGAGTATATAGGCTATAATTTAATTTTCAAACTCTTTTAAAAAAATATATTTTATGATACAGCCTATACATTAGTAGGCTTATAATATATATCAGTTTCAATTTTGTAGGAAATAAACTAAGTTTCGATTGGTGATTACTAATAATTTTACAAAACACGTTTTTTAAATTTAAAGTTTTATACGCTGTGACAGGCTCATATTTTTAACTCAAACCTAACAGTTGGATAATTTATATTTATTTAACTTTTCTAAAAATGGGTAATTTTGTCAGTTTGGTGTATTTAAAATATTATTATTTGAAAAGTACAAATATTCCCATATATATCAAATTCTCTTTTATTAATTTTTTTAAATGATCTTATCTTATGGCCATGATTTAACTGTGTCACGACAAAAAAAATTTTATATATAATCTTAAGACACCAAATAAGTATATTACCTACAAATTTGGTCACTCACTATAATTTAAAAAATGATTTATAACTTCTACAGCTGGGCTTTGTTTAAATTAACATTTTTACACTTCAATACAATTTCATTTGAAGCCCATAGCCAGGTTTATAACACAAAACCTTTTTAGAGACTCGGCGATCTCGAGCCAATGAAACTCCCATTTTTGGGTGAAAAAAACACCAAAATTTCCTGCCAAGATGTTCACTGAATTAATAAGGTTTTAAATCTGGGGTAGACCTACGCGAATATATCTTAGAGTCTACGTAAAATTTAAAACATGTTTATTTATTATTTAAAGCCTATTATTTAGTACATTAATTTTGATGTAGTAGTAAATTACTTTGGATTTAAAGAAAAACCATTATTTTGGATGTAACACAATATTTTATATGTAGATTATAAAATTGTTTAACTTAAATTATGCACCAACAACTTCTGTACAAAGCTAAAGAGAAATTATATCTGGGGGTACATGGATAAAAAATGTTAAACACCATTGCACTAAACAACCACTAAGAATCAAGGCTTCCGTTACACACACATAGCTACCACACCACGATCCACGGCTTGCCCCTGCGAAGGTGGCAAATCCTACCACCGACACCAGTAAAAGATGTCACAGGAGGGGAAAAGGGAACGCAAACTCAGACGCCTGACTTGAGCTGTTCTTGCTCGGAAGTGCGCATACCAGTTCCGCCCGTAGCAAGGTCAACAACATCTTAGTAGAAGAGACTAGAGAGAGAGTGATACCGTAAAAGAAAGAATTAGAGTGTACTACCAACAAAATAGTCGTCTCCTCTACGGCGGTGGACACTTCAAAGGTGAAAGAGAGAGGTAATTATCTAGGTAAGTAGCTAACTATATCGATAACTTGATTGATAGATCGGTAGATGAATGAATAAACAAAGAGCTGGGAGTATTTATAAGTAGGAAAGGACCCGCCCAAGAGAAATGACTTGCCTGTGCTAGGAAGCTGCCTTCTTGGTGGTTTCTAAGCTATTGTGCAAAGCAGGTTGCAACTTGACTCGACGTACCTAAGCAATTCAATAGCTATCTCACACTTAGACACGAATGTACAAAATAGAACGAAAGAGAAGAAAATTAACTAACCCAGGCGAGGCCTCTTTCCTATTCGTTGATAGCATTTCCCCTCTTCCTCTGACAAGTATACACACTCACTCTACTATTTGTGCCTCGACAGCATTAACTTGCATTTATAAACTTTTTTTTTTAATTATAGATAGCATAGAGCAGGTCAAGTTTCTGGTAAGTCTGCTGACAAAGGATGCCTACCACACAAATGAGATTAGGTCGAGGATTGCCATGGCCAAGGAAGCTTTCAACAAGAAGAGGTTATTGCTGAACAGCGAGCTAAGTTTGGTACTGAGGAAGAAACTAATGAACTGCTACCTTTGGAGCGGAAACTTGGACTCTTAGGAATATGGAAAAGAAATACTTGGAGAACTTTGAAATGTGGTAGTGGACAAGAATTGAGAAGATCAGGTGGACAGACAGGATGACAAATGAGATAGTCCTAAGAAGAGTGGGTGAGAAGAGAACCATTTTGGATGGGATTCTTAGGTACAAAGCAAACTTGATCGGACAGTTCAATGAGAGGAACTATCTTATGCACGACGTCATAGAAGGAAAGGTTGAGGGAAAGAGGAGCTTAGGAAGGAGGAGGATTCAAATATTGGACGACTTGAAGGAATAAGAAAGTTCTGGGAGCTGAAGGAGGAGGCAAAGAACAGGATGCATAGGTGGTCTAAGTTAACTGATTTAAAAGGAATGGACCTGTCGTAAGACAGAACACCTTATACTGCAAATAATAAGTCTAGATAGACATATTATGCTTCTACGGACATTTTAATATACATCCTGGCAGGAAGACTACTATTGGCCATTTTTGTGAATGAAACAAATAGCCTGAGCTTTAAACGATTAAAAAAAAAGTTTTCAGAAAACTACTCCAAGAACAAAAAAATTACTTGTTTGACAATCAATATAATACTATTTTTATAATTATTTGTTAGTTTATGTTTTTTGTTTCAATGTTTCAATCCTTAAAACCAGCCGAATAAAACGTAAATACATTTAACAGGGGAAATCCTATCCTGACTTTCTGTTACGTCACAGGCAACGTCCTTAAAGTGGAATTGTAGGGAAAGCGGGAAAAGGCCAATGTTTATGCGGTTTTTATAGCAAAACATTTTGTTGGCCAAAATAAATCAAATATTGCACCAGTATAAACATAAAAATTAATTTTCTTCACGTGTTGATATCAACAGTTGTTGAATATCTGTCTATGTGTCCTGGAATTTAATGACAACTTTTTCTCTTCATTTAAAAAAATTATTTCAAATTTTAACTATGCTCATTACAAATATTAAATAGCTCTTGATATTACTATGTAAAGAAAATTAAACAATATGTTTCTACTGGAGTAATATTTTATTTATTTTGGCAAAAAATTAAAGTTTTACTATAAAAAACTACGAAAATCTCGAGGTAAGGCAAGTATTGATACAGTTTTAATAACAACATAAATTTTGGCGTCCTAAAAAAATTCTTCAATAGATCTGATAATTAAATTTCCATCAACATTTCTTGAATATTTGTGGTTTAGGGGTAAGGTGTTCAATCCTTGGTCCCGGCACAGATTTATCTGATTACCAAACCCTTCCTTCACCTCTGACAAGATGTGTATTAATCACCAATTGTGAGTGTGAGGAATGCCAGGCCTCCACCTTGGTTCGGATTCCACGTTAAACTGTAGGTCCTCCATTTCATCTCACAATCACCCTACCATTGCACATCAGCGTAAGTGCGTATAACCCGAACGGGTAGTAAGACGCGGTGCTAATAATAATAAGGATGATAATAATAATATTTGTCATCGGCTTCCTGGAATGTTATGATAACATTTTCTTTTAATTTAAAATGTTTCTCATTCAATTTCTCTATGTAGTTGAGAAATATTCAATAACTGTTGAAAAGTGTGAAAAATATAATTAAACTGAAGGGCTGACCATAATTTGTGTTAACTATACAAATTGCAAAAAATATACTGGCTGCAACTTGCATTGCCTTCCATAATAAATTAATCCACGTGTTCCAACGATGCTGGTTTCTTGATAATAATTATACTATTTTGTGTGTGTGAGTTTGGTAGCACTGACCCGGCGGCCTCACTACAGAAAAACTTATCCCCTTTACCCCCTTCCACCCTCCCCCCCCTTACCCCTTACACGTCTTCATGAAACACCAAAGACCTGGTCTCAGCTGTCCGTTTCTGCTTGTCCTAATAATAATTATGTTAAAACTCACGATCCACCTTGCTCTACCTAACTGCCGCCTCCTCTTCTGCCCACCTTGTCGTCTGAGTGTCCTAGGCGTAGAGATCTCACTAGGTTGCATCATGCCCTCCACCTCCTCTACTGCCCACCTTGTCGTCTGAGTGTCCTAGGCGAAGAGATCTCACTAAGTTGCATCATGCCCTCCACCTCCTCTATTGCCCATCTTGTCATCTGAGTGTCCTAGGCGTAGATACCTCACTAGGTTGCATCATGCCCTCCACCTCCTCTACTGCCCACCTTGTCTGAGTGTCCTAGGCGAAGAGATCTCACTAGGTTGCATCATGCCCTCCACCTCCTCTACTGCCCACCTTGTCGTCTGAGTGTCCTAGGCGTAGAGATCTCACTAGCTTGCAACATGCTCTCCACCTCCTCTATTGCCCACCTTCTCGTCTTAGTGTCCTAAGCGTAGAGATCTCACATGGTTGCAACATGCTCTCCACCTCCTCTGGCTGAGACCGAGGTTTCTACTTTCTTTTAGAAAACTATATTTGATAACTGTCGGTAGTAGTAGTAGTCGATAGTAGATAGGCCTATTATCAAAGCATACTGCTGGATATGTAGTCTACATAATGTGGATAGAGGCATCAGTCTCTATTAGTGTAGTTGTTCGTTGATGCGTAGTATATGTTGAGTGTACTTAAAGGTTTCTTAAATAGTTTCACAAAGATCTAGTTCAGCAGATGCAGGAACCTTTTCTATAAGCTATACATCCTTTATCACTAACCCATTAGTGTGATTAAAAGTGTATAATCCAGATTGCTGGTAAGAGACTCGTCCTTATGTATGGGAGATAGTTTCTTTCATCAAGAAAGTTATTTTACAACTCCAAACAAATGATGGTGCATAACCTATTAATTGCTCTTATTACCTCTATCTGGTTAATTCCCGTCGTCAGTGCTTATTCTATAAGGCAAAATTATGGGCGTGGTCACATCTATAATATATGATGTAACCTGGCAATAGTCTTGCTACCTTGATCTTCAGCCTACTATAAAAGTTATCATGGTTTGCTTTTATTCTTTCATCGCTTGACGCCTCTTATATTATTTTACTATCGTTGATGAATCATAGCCAAGTTTTATTGTGGTGGGACATTTTCAAATGTTTATTGAAAATAAATATTTCTCTAATTAAAACACGAGTATATCTAAATATAAATTAGAGAAAGATTTATTTTTAATAAAACAATGAAAGTTACCATAGGTTCGTTTATGCGTGTATATAGTATATTAATACATACACACAAACAGGTTTACCTATTACACCTGTAGAGTAATTATTCCGAAGTATTAAGAAATTTAAAGAAAAACAAAAGGATATTGAGTTGTGTGGTAATAAATAATTTAATATCTTTGCATAGTGTACAAACAACACGATGGCAGCTAAGGTTTTAAGTTCCCATCGAAAATACATCACAGTTTGGACAGTAGGTTGTTAATTTTTTTTAAGGTTCAAAAACATATAACACTTTAAAATATATTTATGTTCATGTTTTAACCTGAAGGAAAGGAAAACTTTTTTATTAAAACAACACAAAAGTAGGTTGAGCATGACTATGTTTTGACTAACTTGCTGAAAAGGACAAAGGGACGAAGCAGAGGGTCTGGTATAAGAGAAATGACACTGCTAAAATCATGTTATTTTATTTATATAAAAAAATGTTTTTAAATAACTATTTTAATTATTACTCATGAAGAATTTTTTTTGGTACTCTTCGTCTTAACAGTCCAGGTTACACACACAAATATATATATACAGAATGGTGAAAAAAAAAGAAGGTAACCGAACTTCTAATGTTGTCATTCACGTTATGTCTGCTTTTTGTACGACAGATTTAATGCAGATCTACAAACATTTTGTTATCTGAATAATCTGGATTTTTAGAAGCAAGTTTTTCAGCAGGTCACACAAAGACCTTAGAGGAACTGTTTCCACATAAACTTGTGTCACGAGGGACCTACTTTAATTATCCACCTCGAAGTACAGACCCCCCACTTTATGCTACGAGTTTCTGTGGGGAATATTGAAAGATAAACTTTTTCACAACCTATTCCAAGAAATCTGCAACAGTTTCGCGAGAACATAGAAGTCAGTGATAAGTGATGAACACCCGTACATTGTACTAACATGGCTACCCGAGTAATTGATCGTATGGAATCTGTCGTTCGCAATGAAGGAGAACATGTAGAACATACGATAAAGATAGCCTAGCTGGTATAATATTTCGGTTACCAAACTTTTTTTTGCACCAAACTGTAATATATATATATATATAACCTCATCATGGACAAACAAATTAAATAGGTGTGGGAGGCTGAGTTTTTTTAAATGGTTTACAATCCTCTACCTTCACTACATTTTTTATATAGCTCCTTTAAATGATACCTTCTTCCCTACCACAATAGTGTAATTAAATATGGATAGTTCAGATAGGTAATAAAACGTGGTGCAAATTAAGTAGCTAACACTTAAGCTATTTCGTAGAGCTGTAGTTTTTTTTATATATAGACTTAAAATGAATAACAATTAAAATTTCAATTGAATAAATGTTACTGGTATCACACAGACTTTCTCTCCCTTGTGCCTTAAAATAAAGACATTTGATAAACGTAACTTATAATTTTTATAATTATTACTAACATAATTAAGTAGTTATTAAAAGTAACCTTTGATATATTTAATTATAACTAACATAAGTCATTAATTACAAGTAAGCTATTACATACATTATTAATACTAACATAGGCCATTTTTGCAAGTTTAATAAAGGCCTAGATAATAATAATTATTAACATTTTTTCCACCCTATCTTATTACCGGTTTGCGCTACACGCTAATGTGCTTTTGTATTAGGGATGAATAAGGTTTAATTTAGAGGAAGTGTACCAGCATTTGCACGGAAGGAAAATAGTACAACATTTAGGAAAAAAAGAGCCTTTGGTACACTTTACCGAACCCTCGATCTCCCCGTAATCGGTAGACAAATCTATTGCGAAATTGACGTCACAAACTATCCGACCACCAAAGCGGGTATCATGGTTTCTAAAATCTGGCTCATATACAATCAATAATTGATTTCACTGGATGTGTTACCACGATGGAACCAATATTGCAGGCGCACTACCTATGTTCCCGATCACCTCCACTCCGTACCGCATTGGAAATCAATACGTGCCATGAAATATTCGTCCAGTGGCATGCGTATGCGTGCGTGCGTGTGTGTGTGTGTGTGTGTGTGTGTGTGTGTGTGTGTGTGTGTGTGTGTGTGTGTGTGTGTGTGTAGACGCGCCAAAGTTGGGAACTCGATAGAACGGACGGATCCATGTTTAGACGTCTTGTCATTGCGGGCGTATTTGACCTTGCACCCGCTACCGATCATTTACTCCGTGCGCAGAAAACTGTTGTGAGGTGTACCTGGACGTTGCCTACCCGTGACGTAACAGCAAGTCAAGATATGAGATCCCATGTTAATGCATTAATTACGTTCTATTCGGTGGGTTTTAAAGATAATAACTTTGAAACAACCGCCTCGGTGGCGTAGTTGGCAAACGCGCTAGTCGTGTTGAGCTCGACCGCCGAGGGCGGGAGATCGAGGTTCGAATCTCGGTCGAGTGAACTGGAGTGGTTTTTCCTAAATGGTTTTCCACTCTCCCTCCACGCAAATGCGGGTTCACTTCCTCTAAATTCAACCCTCCCAATTCCTAATTCATTAGCGTAATTAGTACTTAAGCGTATAACCCAAACGGGTAGTAAGATGCGATGCTAAATATTATTATTAGCTTTGAAACAAACACCATAAATTAATAATTTCATAAATATTGTATGAAATTGTCGAACAATTTTTTTTTAATCTTGAGGTAGCTTTTTTTGTAAACATATTCATATTTTTTTTTAATCGTCTACATCCCAGACTATTTTGTCTATTAACGAAAATGACCAATAGTAATCTTCCTGCCAGGATGAAGATTAAAAAAGTATATGGATGCATACATCTAGCTAGAATAGGAAACAAGAAAAAGGGTAATTCGAACTCAAATAGTAAAGTGGGTGTGTATACTCGTCAGGGGAAGAGGGGAAGTTATCAGGAGATAAATTAGAGGCCTCGCAGGGTGAACCGCTCATTTTCTATCTTCTCTTTGTATTCTCTACACTGGAGTCGTGTGATTATATTTGGAGAGTCGTTAAATAACTATGGATTTTTGGACGTCAGTGAAGAAGAATAGCAGTATTTAGTAAGGGATTTGAATAGGATTAAATACTACAATCCCAACTGGCGGTCAAATTGACCCAATATCAAGATTAATTTACTTTATAAAATACTTAATTTTAATTTTAAAGTATTTTGATCAGTAAAAATTTTTGCCTCCCACTAGGAGGGACTCCTTAGTTGTAGACGACACTTCTATTTCGGAAGAGATTGATTGACTATGCTTGTATAGCAAAAATGTGGTCGAACGCTCTTTTATCTAAATTTGTAAATTGCGTGAAATTATAATTTAATCAAATACACGTTTATTTCATACGTTGATACGCTTTAATAAAAAACTGATCGCGTGTCGGTAACTCGTGTATCAATTTTAGTGCGGTCACCCATCGCATGCCACTTTCCTAAGCTCGGCTTCTTAGGATCCGTAAAAGAAAACCAATTTTAGGGTCGCAGAAAAGCTGTTGCCCGCTAAATCATCGCTATTAACCGTTTTCCCGGTTTTCTCCCTACCGCCAAAAATAATATATATTATATATACACATATATATATAGTCTTATTGAGGTTTCTTATTATTTTGTTGGCTATTCCCCCCCCCCCCCCGTTCCCCTCTTGCAAGGTGTTTTTCTTGCGTAGCTTAGCAAGCTGGTCCACGTCTGCCTAGCTAGGGCGAAGAAAAACACCTGCCTGAAGAAGAGCGCGTGCGCACGTCCTCCTGCTGCCACTAGTGACACCTGGTGAGCAAAACGTGCAACATGCCTGGCACCTGGCCGCCGGTTTATCTCTGCCAAATAACGCCTCAACTCCACCCGCGGTAGCGGGCCAAAGACTACTGTATTGCTAATTACCTTTTAACTGGTATTGTTTTCAGTGTAGGGTAGCTAGCGTCCGAGGCTGTACATTTAGTGAGCTCTGAATCGTCAGTCAACAACCACCTGAGGCCTTTCCTCTCTTATTTCATTTCACACGGAAGAGAACATTTTTTGATTAAATCAGGGCTAGAATCTAAATATCTTTACGAATCCACGGGGGATACTCATAGTTGTTACTAACAAGTGACGTCACTTTGTCCCCCATCGTTACCGCGGACAATTTCGAGTAATCATTCAAATACGAATGCACCGCACACATTTTGGCATATCGTAGGTATTGTCCTTTCTTTTTTTACTCACAAAAACACCCGGAAGCTGAGTTGAGCCTGCTATAATGAACGCTCTTAATGTCTCATTTAGCTGTATGAGGATTTCTTGGAATTAATTATTATTTTTGATGATTTCAAACGGTTTAACTTTTTCCTGTCTTACGAATGCAGCTTTGAAATCAGACCTTGTAAAAGCGTGGAAGTCAAAAGGTTCCTCTACTAGATCATGTCCGATCTCTACTGTGATTTAGGTTACATTGATCGTCCTTCTGCTGTTGTTGTTAGAATACTCAATACACATCACAATCAAACCAAGACTGGAGAGTTTAAGAAGTGGTTTGGATGGTAAATCAACAGAACCACCACATCAGTGTCATTTGCTCTAACCAGAATATTCTTTGCCTGATCACTACCATGTAATGTATGTTGGATGTGACAAATAATCCTTGTGTCTGTCTTTTTATGTTGGCAAGCAAAAACAGCCACCTCTGTTGCCTCAACACCGACACCCTTGCTGGTATATTTTAAAGGGGGTGGTGGGGTGGGTGTACACCCTTGTACCCTCCCTCACAATTTTTTATTATTAATTATTATTATATTATTATTTATTATTATTATTATTATTACTAGCTCCGCGTCTTACTATCCGTTCGGGTTGTACGCACTTGCGCTAATGTGCAATGGTAGGGTGATTGTGATATGAAATGGAGGACCTACAGTTTAACGTGGGATCCGAACCACGGTGTAGGCCTGGCATTCCTCACATTCACAAGTTGTGATTAATACACATCTTGTCAGAGGTGAAGGAACGGTTTGGCAATCAGATAAATCTGTGCCGGACCGAGGATTGATCCCGAACCCCAGCACAGAGGTCCGACACCTTACCCCTTGACCACAAGGTCTCCACAATTTATATTATTTATTTTATTATAGCTTTAGTGCCACCTCTCCTCAATTTATCTTTTCCCCTGCCTAGTAATCCGCCAGTACCACCACAGAAAATGTTTCTATTTAAAATTTAGCGGAAAAATATTCATCTCTAGCCGAAAGTACTGTGGGCGTTTTTCAACCTAAATTGTTTCATCTCTCACTCAAGATTCATTTCTTCTGAATTCAACCTTCTTCGTTTCCAACCGATTATCTTTTATACGTGGACTACCTGGATAGGTAGTATTTAAGACGTGAAGGAATACAAGAAAACTTTGTGACGTATCGTCAGGTACAGTCCAACATTTATTTGAAGAGCCTTATCTGACATGCTATAAAAGTAAATAGCTCTAAATCTACTTTCACGTTGCGTACAACCCGAATGGGTAGTAAGACGCTGTGCTAATAATAATACTTTCACTCTTCATACGTCAAGTCTGCAGTTGTCACCTTTGATAAATATTATCAATATCTATAAAATAACACTAATAATAGTAAAATGTTATAAATTTTGGCCCCTTCAAAAAAAAGTTTTATTTTCTCAAATGACTTTCGTATGAAAATTGGACTAAGAATAGTGTCACTGTTGGCGCTGTCATAAAATTATTTCTGTAATTTAGGTATCAAGCAAGTTCGATCTTAGTTGCTTTGAGAATGTTTGATATGAGTACACATACGTCCCGGAAACGGAAGTCTAGGAATACAGACGTTCTGCTTGAAAGAGCACGTGGTTTATTCACTGAAACTCCCTCTGTACAAAACCCTGCCTACACCACTGACTTCAACTTGTACAGCTAGTAAGAACAAAAATGATCAATTTACATAATTTTTGTTTAACTACGTTGCCAACTTGGTGATTTAAAATATATTTTGGTAAGCAGGTTATGAATACATCAAAAAGCCTGAGTTGAAGACAATTAAAAGGGATAGGCATATATATATATATATGCTATCCTTTATATATATATATATATCTTTAATTGTCTCAACTCAGGCTTTTATATATTATAATATATATATCTATATATCTATAATATCTATATATTTCTATATATATATATAGATATATATATATATATATCATAGATAGATTATTATAGATATATATATATAGATAGATAGATAGTTAAGAAAAAACTGCTTTAATATAATAATATACATATAATCTTGTGACTGTGGGCCTATAAGACTATTTTTTAGAATTAATCAATATTTTTTGTTTTAAAGTTGAATATTAATTTTTAAAGCCTTCCGAATAAAACGTGGCTCTTACGGGAAATCCTATCTTGACCTGCCACTACGTCACATTTAGGTAACGTCCTTAACAGTATTTGATTAGTAGAAAGGGTATAAGACCACATTTGGATAAATGCGTGCTAATCAGAAGCCTCAATGCATTCGTAAGCATGACCAAGACCTTGTGGTTCGATTATGTAGTTAAGGCCTTTTACCTTTCAGCATTTAGTGAAAGAGGGGGAGAAGGGATGTCTCCATGCCGAGCATCGTGTGGCAGCGGCTTCACGGAATATCAGTTAGCACTCCCCCAACTAACAGGCTCCTCTAAACACGATTACCACTGTAAGTAGGGGCTGACCCTTATCTCTTCCTAATACCTATCGACCCCTTTTTGTTTCCTACAACACCACCTTATAAATTACCCTTCAACTCGGGTTTCAGTGGCGGCTGTTGATTTTATTGATCCGGGGTGAGCATCACGGACAATGAATACCGACTACTGTTCCGTTAGTTGGTCCCACCCCCACGCCTCCGTGGCCTTTTGGGGTCGACCAAAAATTTAGAGGGCCCTCCTAGGATTCAAGAATTTTTTTTTTTTTTTTCACTGCGTCTTACTACCGGTTGAGCTTATACACCTATTTGAGAATTACTCTAATATTGTTAGGAATGAGAAGGTAAGCATTTTAGAGGTAATCTACCCGCATTAGCGTGGAAGGAGAGTGGGAAACCGTTAAAGAAAAATCAAATTCTGTAGACCCAACAGGGATTTGATCCCCGAACTCCCCGTCATTAGCAGTCCGGTATTACATGAGTGTGATGACTTAGACCATTTGATTATTATTATTACGACTACTACACTAAGTGAATTTAAAGTACATTTTCTGTACCTAAGAATAAAATCAACTAAGCCTGATCGAATCCTAATCAAATCTCATGATAAATTTCTTTAATCTATTCGAATCCTAGATTTTAAAAAAATGATCAAATATTTTGTTTTCAAAAATAAGTTCGTAGCTGGATCAAATAATTAATTTTAACGATATTGTTTCAAATCGAATCAGTGTTCAATATTTTATCATGTTAAATTTCCTAATCCAATCCAATAATAAAATATTTCAATTTTATTTTATAAATATCTAAACCATATTTTATGTTTATTAATAAAAAACTCTCTTATCTTAAAAGGTGAAAAATCAAATAAAGATCAAACCACTTTATTAATCACAGTGCAATAGTTGATTAATATATACTAATACCTGCCTCAGTGGCAAAGTTAGCTAACGCGCTAGTTTCATGTTGAGTTAGACTGCTGAGGATGGGGAGATCAAGGTTTGAATCTCGGTCGGATGAACTGGGGGTAGTTTTTCCTAAATGTTTTTCCACTCTCCCTCCAGGCTGCGGGTTGACCTCTAAAATCAACCCTCCCAATTTAAAACCCATTAGCGTAATTAGTACTTAGGCCTACAGCCTGAATAGGTAGTAAGTAATACGTGGTGCTAAATAAATAGATAAAATATCTACTAATAGCTGGGCAAAGCTACTATTAAAGCACAAGGTATTCATTAAATAAATCAACCGTCCACCACGACATGGAACTTAAGTTAAATTCTCCCTTCACTCTACCACACAACTGGTTTACGGTCTGATTATATCAATTTGATAAGCACTTATGTAAACAAAATTTCAAATCGAATCCTAATCTTAGTAAGATTTATATTCAGATTCAAAATATTGAAGGTTCGAACTGGCTTTTAAAAATCAACACAATGACTTACAAACTAATTTCACTCTAGATCTGGTGCAACACCTAGTCTATTGACCCGCCTTAATGGGCACGTGGTTTATGGTATCAAACCTTGTTTGGTCCAGATTGAAGGTGATGAGGAGGCCAGGGTTCGAATTCCTACAACGGTGTACTGAGGGTTTTATATATAATTATTAAATTGCTACCTACCCACTCTCCCTCCATGCAAACGCAGGTCATTTTCTTAAAATATTTTATCTTCCTCATCTCTAACCCCATTACCGTAATTAAAATGCGTATATACCAGACGGGTAGTAAGACGTGATGTCACGGGGTAGGTGGGATGAGGAGCCTACCAGGTAATCATTTACTTAGAGTTCTACTTTGAGATAATTTTTTCCTTCATAATGAGACATTCAGAATTACTCTGGACATTCTAATGTATTTACTTAACAATCTCAAGTCATGAATGGCCAAGACCTGAAAAAAATCTACCTGGAAACATTGTTTGCAAACATGTTGCTCTTGTTTCCAAACAGCAGCCTACTACCCGGAAACATTGTTTGCAAACATGTTGCTCTTGTTTCCAAACAGCAGCCTACTACCCGGAAACATTGTTTGCAAACATGTTGCTCTTGTTTCCAAACAGCAGCCTACTACCCGGAAACATTGTTTGCAAACATGTTGCTCTTGTTTCCAAACAGCAGCCTAGTACCCGGAAACATTGTTTGCAAACATGTTATTCTTGTTTCCAAACAGCAGCCTACTACCCGGAAATATTGTTTGCAAACATATTGCTGTTGTTTCCAAACAGCAGCCTACTACCCGGAAACATTGTTTGCAAACATGTTGCTCTCCTTTCCAAACAGCAGCCTACTACCCGGAAACATTGTTTGCAAACATGTTGCTGTTGTTTCCAAACAGAAGCCTACTACCCGAAAACATTGTTTGAAAACATGTTGCTCTTGTTTACAGCAGCCTACTACCCGGAAACATTGTTTGAAAACATGTTGCTCTTGTTTCCAAACAACAGCCTACTACCCGGAAACATTGTTTGAAAACATGTTGCTGTTGTTTCCAAACAGCAGCCTACTACCCGGAAACATTGTTTGCAAACATGTTGCTCTCCTTTCCAAACAGCAGCCTACTACCTGGAAACATTGTTTGAAAACATGTTACTCTCCTTTCCAAACAGCAGCCTACTACCCAGAAACATTGTTTGCAAACATGTTGCTCTCCTTTCCAAACAGCAGCCTACTCCCCGGAGGACATCTTGTACTCATCTGAAATCTGGACAGGAAATATATTTTTCATCGTTCAAGTCTTGATGCATAACAGTGTTAAAACTGTTTGAAAATAATGTTTCCCATAATTTTTAAACTTTTTCCTTATGTTTGTGAACAACGGAAAACATTTTGGAAACGTCGAGAAAGAATGTTTGCAATCAAAGGTTTCCAAGTACTTGGCTTTAGGAAATATATAGGGAGAATGCTGTAAATCGGTTGCTAAAGTAACTTAAACTATTTTAATGTATCCATACGTCAAGTTATGTGATCTGCAGTAGTTAATTCTGATAAAAAGTATAAAAATCTATCAAATAAAGCTATTATTATAGTAAAATTCTATCAATGTTGATTGTAAAAATAGTATATCTATAATTTATAAAAGGCCCTTTTTGAAATGTTCTTACTCTAGCATCAGAAACTATGAATGGGGGAAAAAAAATTAAACTATTTGGCTTAGCAATTTTTTTGTTTGCCAAGAGACTTCACAAAGAGTTTTTTTTTTCTTTGTGTCATCTAAACATTCCAGTCAATGTCTAAACCCCTAAAAGAAACGTGTCCTAGAATCGCGAACTTTCTCAAAGAAGCCATTCTCACTAGCTCGACAACAACGAAGCCGCTTTAAAAAAAATGGAATAACAGGATGTTGAAGATGTGAGGGATGGGAATTGAGGGTATGAAGAAGTACTTTAGTCTTGGTAAAGAGGGGGTGTTTCAGGGTTAAACATATCTTCTTTTTTTTTTTTTTTCGTAAGAGGGGGTGGAAATGGGGTAGGAAGAAGGTGATGTTCGCAGGCGCCTGCCTGCATTGAAGAGGTATTCTTAAAGGTTCCCCCCACCCATCCTATTGGAGGGAAACACCACAAAAAATCATATCTTAGAAAAAAAATAAAAGGAATAGAAGAAGGAAGGCATAGTACCTTTTAAGGAGTGGCATCAGGGGTGTCGATAAGGGTTGTAGGTGAATGGGGGGGAAGTTCAGAAATTTCAACGGTTCCGAAGCGTGGCTGGTCTGGAAATAGGTTAGAAAACGTTACTAACGGTTCATAAATTCCGTGTTTTCGATGATAAATCTCATAAAAATATATTTATATGATTTGTTATGAAATATATATATTTTAGTTTGAATGCGTTGCCTACCTTTGACGTTTCACCTTCATTTTTGTATCAAGAATTTCTGATTGCTGAGTGGAATGTACAGAATATCAAACGACACTCAATTCTGTTTTACAAAATCTAAAACTAAAAACCTCATCTAGTTATTTTGAAACTAATCCAAACCTAATTTGGTGGATGTTTAAATCAAGACTGAGGTGCTTCAGGCCCCCCATAACAGTGGGACATCTCACGACGGTAAATTAGTCGCTACAAAAATAATGCAACAACATTTGCGCAAATTACTTATTCCAATAAACTGTAAGGCAAGCAGATCCATGTGTGGGAATTTATTCTTATGCGAAGGATACATTATAATGTTAATCTTAATATTCACAAATATATTATCAAGTATATATTTATCATAAATACTCTATATTTAATTCTTAAGCATAATTCAAGTAGATATCATAAAAAAAATTCAAATACATTTAAATTAACTGAAATATCCCAAGGAGTATTGTTTTAACTTTTCCAAATGGACATTGGGCTGGTTAAGGTGGGAGTTTAGGGGATGCGAAAAGATGAAAGTGTTTTTGCAGTTTTATGGCAAAACTTTTTTTTTGCCCAACTAAATAAAATATTGCTCCAGTAGAAACATAATTTTAGTTGCATGTTGATATCAACATCTCCACCTTGGAGCGTGCTTCAAATGCCAATCAACTCTGTGATACAGTTGTCTAGAAATCATAATTTTACACGAACATTATTTCACGTGGATAATTTCTGATTAAACATTAATGGAGATAAAGAGTTGATAGAAGTTCCTAATACTGAACGTTGTTGAAATATTAAATTATATTTGGATAAAAACTTTGTTGAAAAATGCAGCTTTTGACCCTTTAAGAATATCTTCACAAATAAGCCATGTGTACAAATCTTCATTTTTCATAATAGGGACATACTGTAGTTATTAACAAAAAACTTTTTCACTTTGTTTTCCATCGTCTCCACGGGAATTTCATTATTTCAATCATTCAAATACAAATGCAATGCACAAATTTCTGTCATATCGTAGGCATTTTCTTTTCCCTATTACTCTCATAACTCACGCGTGCACACACAAAAGCAGATGCAAGCCGGGAGCTGAGCTGGACCTGATTTGATGAACGCTCTTAGGAGACCCCTTCTACGTCCTATTGTATTCATTTTTGTTAATCTTAAAGATACAAGAAATAAAACAACAATTGTCGATATAATGAAATTAAGTTGAGGTATATTGGTTTTAAACCACCCTTTGGTCTGCAGACAAAGTTACGTGCAGCCAGTAGTGGAGGAAATGGTTTTATTGTGCTCCGTGGATCAGTCACAACGGTAAAAACACAACCTAGCCACGCTTAAGAGTGTTAACATAATCTTTTTCTCACGCTCTCAATAGACACTACGGAATGTAGCACACCCGTAGTTCAGAGTTTAAATCAGGTTTTGTATCCATGCTCGTTTGTGGAAACGCTTGCTATACGTTCCATCCAGAGTGTGACCGGACTTTATTCACCCTCTTCATCCTGTTTCATCGGGCTATTTAGCTTAGACCCTTGATATAAATTCCCTACGTTTGAGCTTAGTATTATTATAAAACATGTTGGAGGTTAGCGACAGGTATGATAAGGGTGAGTGCAAGGGCTGAGGGAGGAGGGGATATCCCGACAGGAGAGAGTTGGTAGCGGAGGTTAGGAAAAACCAGGTGTGGCCGGCGGGGGCCAGCCGGGCGGGCGGGCAGCTGACAACAGTCCCGGGGGGCCCCGAGGGCCCAAAAGAAGGACTCTTTGTCGCGCGGAGCAGAGGACGACTGAACTGACAGGTGGAGCGGAACTAAGGAGGGCCGTGCTACACGAGGCTGCACTGCTCGCATTCCCAGGACAGGTGGGGGTTGGGGGGTGAGAGTACGTGCTACACGAGGCTTACCGGCGTGCATTCTCCGGACAGTAGAGGGTTGAGGTAGGTCCATGCTACACAAATATGACCTGCTTGAGCTCTCCGGACAGTAGAGGGTTGGGGTAGGTCCATGCTACACAAATAATATCTGTTTGAACTCTCCGGAGAGGAGAGGGTTGGGTAGGTCCATGATACACGAATAATATCTGCTTGAACTCTCCAGACAGGAGAGGGTTGGGGTAGGTCCACGTTACACGAATATGACCTGCTGGAACTCTCCAGACAGGAGAGGGTTGGGGTAGGTCCATGCTACACGAATAATATCTGCTTGAACTCTCCAGACAGGAGAGGGTTGGGGTAGGTCCATGCTACACGAATAATATCTGCTTGAACTCTCCAGACAGGAGAGGGTTGGGGTAGGTCCATGCTACACGAATAATATCAGCTTGAACTCTCCAGACAGGAGAGGGTTGGGGTAGGTCCACGTTACACGAATGTGACCTGATGGAACTCTCCAGACAGGAGAGAGTTGGGGTAGGTCCATGCTACACGAATAATATCTGCTTGAACTCTCCAGACAGTAGAGGGTTGGGGTAGGTCCATGCTACACGAATATGACCTGCTTGAACTCTCCAGACAGTAGAGGGTTGGGGTAGGTCCACGTTACACGAATGTGACCTGATGGAACTCTCCAGACAGGAGAGAGTTGGGGTAGGTCCATGCTACACGAATAATATCTGCTTGAACTCTCCAGACAGGAGAGGGTTGGGGTAGGTCCACGTTACACGAATATGACCTGCTGGAACTCTCCAGACAGGAGAGGGTTGGGGTAGGTCCATGCTACACGAATAATATCTGCTTGAACTCTCCAGACAGGAGAGGGTTGGGGTAGGTCCATGCTACACGAATAATATCTGCTTGAACTCTCCAGACAGGAGAGGGTTGGGGTAGGTCCATGCTACACGAATAATATCTGCTTGAACTCTCCAGACAGGAGAGGGTTGAGGTAGGTACATGCTACACGAATATGACCTACTTGCATTCTTCGTAAAGTCAAGGGATGGGTATTATAGAGTCCAAGCTACACAAGGTTGAACTGTACATCTTCTTTGTACTTTGAGATTTTGTTGGTGAGAGTCCATGCTACTCGAGGTTGACCTGAATTGATCTTCTGGATGGGGGAATATTTTGTGAAAAAGGTGCATGTGCTACCCAATGATTTAAGGACCATCCTTTCAGAATAGTATCGGTCAATCACATTGTGTGTTGCTAAACTAAACTAAACATAGTTTCAGTACACCTAGCACCAATTATGTTAACGGCTCAATCTAGGGGCTAGGAATGAGGAAGGCTTTATTTAATTTGTCATTAATCTCATTATCCTTGGCCTGAATTGAGGCGGCACAATTTATAGAGAAAATGCACCTTCATTAATGAAAAGAATGGAAGGTAAAACCAGATCGATAAATAACTTTTGAAAAACCATCCCCCTGTCAACTCAGCCATGATTCGAACCTTGTACTATACATTACCGGTAACCCAGTCTATTGCGAGTTTAATGCTTCAGACTGATTTACCAAGGTTTAAAATGGTTGTATTTGATAAAATGTACTGTATACTTTAGTTCACTTGTCAATGGCCTTTGACGCGTGAGCTTGAATTTGTAAATTATTTCATTATATTACTGAAGTATTAATTAGCATATATTGTCCACAGCAGGTCAAGTAGACCCTACGTTAGTGATAGATTCAACCTCTTAGCAATGTCGTATTTCTTATCTTCGATAGGATAGATTCTGACAACTAGTAAAAGGTTCTTTATTGCAGACTAAGGCTGAAAGTGACTAATGTCAACCTATTCAGAGAAAAAATATAATTTTTCAGCAATACTATTCTATCAATTAAAAGTGCCGTCAAACGTTTCTAATAATACTCCCCTAAGTAGGCCTATTGTTGTCTGGGTGCTTTTGTAACTTATTGAAAGAACAAAATATATTAGTTAAACTATTATATTTTTATATATTATATATTGGTTAAACTATTATATTTTTCATTTTGAAGTTTGGGCGAGAAGATATTTTATAGTAAGTGAAATAATAAATCATAAGGTATTATATTCACACTTGCATCTTTTTATAGCTGACCACCAAAATGAATAAATTTTTTTATAACATAGAGAAAGAGCCATATATAGTATTAGTTTTAAAATAAAACATTTTCATTCTATAAACAGCTCATGAACACAACTGGAGACAATTTGTATGACATCAACAACCACCGTTGGTTCGACTGGCTCGCCATCTTAATTGATGAAGAGAACGCAGTATTTTAGAATATCTCGTTTTAACAGGATTTTTAAGTGAAAAACAGATGCCACCTAAAAAAATCCAAGTGGTTATCTTCAAGTTCATGTTTCAGTAATGTAAAAACAATTAGAAGAAAAATTAATCTAAAACAAATTGTTTAACGTAGCAACAACTTAAAATATGGTCTTGCATATCATATGGCTTGGCGAATGGATACATGTTAATTTTTCCTAGCTGACACCACCTCTTCTACCGAAGATATAGAGTAAGAATAGAACTGGAATCACTGTTTTAGTTTTATTGTAACTCATTTGATAATGTACCTGATGTTAACGTACTTAGAAAGATTAAACTTAAGTGTAAGCTTTAAAGTTTGGGAGATCCCAATTGCATTTTTTTCAACTTAAATAGGGGGAGAATTCCCCGAAAAATATTAAAGTTAGATTTGCCTTCACACATCTCTATACCTTCCTCGTTCCCGGCCATTTCCAAATTAAAATAGTTCACTATCTACACTTTTTTAATAGGTTCATTTTCTTAAAGAGCCTTTTTTTTATGTTTCGGTCTATTGTTTATTTTAATTTAATTCTTCTGTTTACAAGGTGGTTTCAACGAACTCAGATTAATTTTATTCTATTAACATACATACCTACCTAATCACGCAGTCTCCTATCGGGGTAGGTAAGAAACCGTGCACATAGCAAAAAACACACATGAAATCCGTATTTAATCCATCCTCCCTAACTTTCTCCACACTCCCCTATCCCTGCATACTCCCTTCTTTTCAACAACAGCCATACGCCGAGTCATACATGCTCCTTTTTTCTTTAAACTCTTAATGTTTCTCTTTTTCCCACATTCGTCTACAACATTTAGCCACGTCTTATATGGCCTAACCCTTTTTTTATGCACACTTTCTTTTCATATATTTGCTTCGTTACTCACTCCACACTCATCCTCTCAACATGCCCAAACCAACGCAAGACGCTTATTTCACATTTACGTATTGGATTGACTTTCAAACCACACTCCTTCAGAATCAATTCATTACTGTATCCGCCCATACGAGCTTTTCCACATACATTTCTTAGGTATCTCATTCCAACCGCATCCACCTTGCACTTATGATTCTCCTGACAAACCCACGATTCACATCCATAAAACAATGTTGAGGTCAACACACTTTTATATACTGCCATATTTGCCTCTTTCAATAATACTTGTTTCTTTACAATAGTTCATATACATCCAACTACTCTCCGAGAAGCACTCACCCGTCTGTAAATTTAACCATCTATCCTTCCACTTTTTACAGAACATTCTGCTCAGATACATAAAATCATTCACTTGTTCTAACATTTTTCTTTTTATACTAAGCTGACAATCATTTCCTGACCCATCCTTATCAAAAACTATCACCATAATTTTGGAGACATTTGGCAATGATTCACTCTGCCAGTCACCACAATCAAACCATTTAATGCATTCAGCAATTCACTTTCGTTCTCAGTCATTAATATGGCATTATACTCATGTAACAGCTCTCTCACATTTATTTTTACCTTAATTATTATTACTGCCTTTGCCTTTGCATACAGGAACAGTTACATTATTCTTCCAGTCATCAGGAACATTAGAAATCCCAGCATCCACATTGAACAACTCACACAATCTGGTAGGTAGTACCATGCCCCCACACTTATGCATTTCACTTGTGATCCCATCTATGCCCGCAGCTTTGACATTCTTTGACACTTTCATAGTTTTCAACACCTCATCCTCGTTAATTATCTCACCTATCATAACATTTTCCCTATTTTCTGCTTTATTTATTCTGCCATTTTGTTAGTATAGATGATGCTATTGTGTACTTACAGCAAGTGTTCTTCCTTAGTAAAAATATAATTATTTGGTTCCAGAAAGTCCCGAGGTGTCATCCGAAAAAAAATAATTTCTATTAAGATATATACCTAAATTGGGTAAAATCTTGATTATGGACTTTGTTTCCTAAACAATTCACGCTTTTAGATTTTTACCAACTTTTTTTCTAACTGATAGCCTATTTAAATGAGTTATAGTAACAGTTTTATTTCTGATAATTAGTTTGGCTTCTATCTCATTTTACACATGAGCCCATCATCAAACAAATGTGTAAATATGTAAACACACAAATTAAGCAAAATAAACTTTAAAATTAGTTATTTAAAATATATAATATATATATTATCATCTAAAATAAAGTAGTTCTCATCACTAGACATTGTTAAGGTAATCAAATATCATTAATTATGGTGAACAGGACATGCAGTGCTAATGGAAGAAACTAGTTCAAGATAGGGATAGGGTGTAATGAGGTGGAAATGATAAAACTAATTCAAGATAGGGATAGGGTGTAATGAGGTGTAATTGATAAAACTAACTCATGATAGAAATCATGATGTGAAGTTGACAGGATAGCCCTAGGTCAGTAGAGGAACAGGGTTTAATGAGATGACTGGATATAGCTAGCTCAAGATAGGATAGGTGGCGTACTTTTGTAAGTGCAGCAAATTAACTTTCAAGTTCCTAATACTATAACGTAAGTTATTTCCATACGCCATCCTAAGTACAAGTAGAGCTACATTTAATAACATTTTCACGGACAGATAGAAACAAGCCCATGGCTCTTTGCGGACCACCCGTTAGGAAACACTAGGTTAGAGTATATACTATAAGGATGTTATTGACACCTCCCTAACAGTAGGAGTCCTCGCCCAAGTAAACAAATGATGGCGGTCTCATGTGTAATGTTATGTTGTTTTTTTTGCAACACATTAGTGGTCTCAGTGGCATCCCCAATGGGTGGTCGTGCAATCTGTCTTGAGGAGAAGAACCATCGGGTCCATTCAAGGCAATGTTTCATCCCCATTTTGGGGTCCGTGGAGGGGTCTCATTGGTCAACTCAACACGTCTTCAGTTGAGAATAGGGCAAACTCACACGCAAAGTGTGGCAGACTGTGATTTTAAGAACCCATCCCACACGATTTAACCGGGAGACTAGAAACAAGACTATGCCAACACCAGAAGACTTGTCACAGTCACGTTTTATGTATTCTTCATCTCACATCAAATACATTGGGATCACTTTAATAGTTTATTTTTTAATTTCAAATAATCATTTTAAAAATTAATTTTGTCTTTTTAAATTTGGTAAAATCGTATTTACTGGTATCCATTCTATTTTAATTTATCATATCCAATAGAAAGTATTGGAACTGTGAACATTTTAGATCTCAAGATTATGACAGATCTTTAGTTTTATGCGTTTCCGAGCCCAAAATATTGGATTTTACAATTCTGTCTGTCCAGTGTCTGTCTGTCGTCTGTTCTTAGCCACGAATCTAGAACGGTTTGATGGATTTTGCCCAAACTTGATATCTATCTTATAGGGAGATATCCATTTTTTTGCTTGATTTTGACCCTAGCCCGGAAATTGGGATAGTTTAGGGAATTTTTTTTTTTTAGTTTCAAAGTTTTCGAAAAAAGCACTGACGATTTTGTTTAAATTGGATATCCAGGGAGTGTTTGACCTCCAAAATAACAATGAATATTTTGTGTATGGTTAAAGATTAAAAAATTCGTAATATTTATAAAATGGCTTTAGCGAATTTGATTTAAATATATGGGGAGTGTTTAACATGACAAATAAAATTGTATACTTGTTTTTGGGGGAAATTTATTTTAAAAATCTTAATATAAAAAAAATTACCTTTAGTGATTTGGTTCAAAATTAGTAAATTAAATTGTGAGTAGTTTACTTACGACCAACTGAAGCAAATTTGAAATTTTTTGAAAGTGAACTTGAAGATTGAGCTTAAAATTGGTATATGGAAATAATATATCTTATTAAATAAGAATACGTTTTTATTCTTACAAATGAAAATAATTTGATGGTATTATTTTGGAAAATTTGAAATGGGTTAAAAATATTTGAACAACTTTGTTTGAAATTCATATACCTAATAAATAATGTTTATTGTGATTGGCAATAGGATGTATTTGTTATTAATGAGGAAAACTTTCTTTGGGTTAGTTTACTAAAAACTTTTTTCGAACATTTTCTTCCAAAAGTGGTTGTCTTTTTTTTTTAAATGAAATTATTTGGTTTGCTTTGTATTTTAATTATGGATTTCATACTATAAGTTATTAGAAACTATGTGTATATCTGTAATTAATTTTGTATTTATTTCACTATAAATAACAGAATAATTTAAGAAAAATGTAAAATGACATGGTAATGGTAAATTGGCTCGTTTTCACTAAAACTAAACGTATTGCGGAAGTTCATATATCCCACAAAATATTAGTAGCAGAAGCGAGAATGGAAAAATAACGTGCCCTAAGGGCTCTATTCTATCAACACCGTCACTTTCTAGCTATACGAATTTAAAAAATTCGTGTGAAAAATTATTTAATGGTGTCCTGTAAATTTTCTCAGCATCGATTTTAAGTTTAAAAGGATGTAAGTCTTGATCAAACAATTATCTAATTATTTTAATTTTGTTCCTAGTAATATTTTTAGAGGTTGTGTTAGTATTTTTTAAATTATTATTTAAAACACCAGGGAATCCATTCTACTAAAAATAATATAGTAGCATAGAAATTAGTTTTTTCTTCAAGTGGGCGTCGGCCTTAAACTAAAGCGTTTCAAGCTGGTTAAACCCTGATTTTGGACTAATTTTATTAAACCATAGCAATTTATCGACTCTTGTTCAAACTACACATTTTCAAAGTGTTAAACACAAATAGATGTCAAACTGATCAGAAAATTCAAAATCGTTATCTGTACCCTACCTAAATATTTACCTTGATGGGTATTAAGGTTTAAATTTAGAGAACTTAAGTTAGGAGCAGTGTTTTTGTAGTTTTAATAGAAAAACCTTTCTGTCCCAAATAGTTAAAATACTAACCTGTGTAGAAACATGTAGTTTAATTTTCTTTACAGCATGTTTTCAATAGTTGTTGAATATATGTAATGAGCATAGCGGCATTAGATGAGAAACTTTTTAAATGAAGAGAAAATTTTAGATTAAATTCCAGGACACCCTTGATATTTATTCAAGAACTGTTGATATAACTACGTGAAGAAAATTAAACTCTGTGATTATACTAGAGCAATATTTGCTTTACTTTGACAAAAAAAAGTGTTTTGCTGAGAAAACTACAAAAATCACCGTCCATAACTAGTGTTCCTTACATTTCCACCCTAAGAAAATTCAACTAAAAATAACCAGCACAAATGTACACTCAGACATAGGCTTCAGTCTCGTCTTGTCTGGTTGGCTGATGATGGAAAGTCCGATGGGAGTCCGAGTTCTTGTTGGGCGTACTGTCTACCATGGTTTTCGTAGAGTCTAAAAATATATGTTTACTTTAAAAACTATACTTAAAATTTGGTAAAATTATATTATTATTTTTATCATGCATAGTCAAAAAAATATGTAATCTCACTTTTAAAAGTGAATTCGCATCATTTTCGTGCTATGAAAAATAAATACACAAAAATAAACAAATCGTTAATTTTTTAAATGTGACTTTATTTATCCCCTAGAAAATATATGTCACTAATTAAAATTGATGGGCAGAGGTAGTTAACGTAAGTTTATTTGACTGTCGTGTCTGAATACAACCCGAAAGGTGGGAGACTAAGAGTTCGAATACCAAGCAAGTTCACTAGAAATATTTATTTGCTCACGAAATACTGTTTCCATCTTTGTTCAAAGTGTATACAAGTATATTTCCTCACAATTATTCTCTTCATTCCTACATACTTAGATAAAATCATTAATATTTTTCTCTTTAATGGAAAAAAAAAGAACTTAAAATGAAAAAAAAAACCTCTTAAAGATTAAGACAGAAGAAAATAGCAACTATAGGCACATTTCTAGAATCAAACTTAAGTTTGCTTATAATATTGGTTTTTATAAAACTTTCCTCATAAAATATTAATTCGTATCGTGTTAGCTCAACTTGACGTTAGTTTAGCGCTCAACTCAAATACATCAACGTTTGGTAAGGCAATAATTCTAATAACTACCACCAAAGTTTACCTTGTGTAATACTTCTCAATCACAAAACTTTTTCAGCCCTCAATCTAAAAGTCAAATAAATGAGTTCCAAAAGTAAATTTTACATTAGGAGAAGTAGCGAGTGAAAAATAAGGGATAAATAAGGAAAATGGAGTTACAAATTTTAGGATTACGGAAAAGGGGATAACAGGGTTTAGTAGGGCCAAAAGAGTTAGGAGTGTGTGGGGAATGTCACCAACTTGTTTCCAAACATTGACTGACACGCTAGACTTTGAGATATTGAAGCATTTTAAAAAAATTTAGCACCGCGTCTTACTACCCGTTTGGGTTACACGCTTAAGTACTAATTACACTAATGCGTTAGGAATTTGAAATGTTGAATTTAGAGGAAGTGAACCCGAATTTGAGTGAAAGAAGAGTGGAAAACCATTCGGAAAAAACCCAGTTCACCCAACCGAGATTCGAACATTGATCTCCCCGTCCTCGACAGTCTAGCTCAACACGAAACTAGTTTATTAGCTAACTACGCCAACAAGGCGGGTAAAATCGTAAAACAAAATAAATAAATGTTCCCAAGTTGGTTTTTCCGGCTGAATAAGGGTTTATTAACAAACTGTTTTCTGACTGAGCGAAGTTTCATTTTGATTTCTGTCTGAGTGAAGGTTTATCAACACTTGGTTTTTCGGCTGAGTAAAGGTTTACTAACACTATTTTATGTTTTCAACTGAAGAATGAAGAAAACCGGACTTCTATAAGTTTTCTGGTTAATGAAGGTGCATTTTCTCTATAAATTGTGCCGTCTCAATTCAGGCCAACGATAGTGGGATTAATGACAAATTAAATAAAGCCTTCCTCATCCTCATTATCTTGTCTATAATATCCGTGTGATTCCATCTTAGTAAAAGTTCTTAGGGTGGTAATATAGGATACGTGAGGAAAGGTAATTATTTTTGCAGTTTTTATAGCAAAACTTTTTATTGCCAAATCAAATAAAAAACTGCTCCAGTAGAAACTTAGAATTTAATTTTCATCAAATGGTGATATCAACAGTTGTTGAAGATCTGTCATGACTACAAAAGCATTAGATAACAAACTTTTTAAATGAAAGAAAAAATTTGTCATTAAATTCCAAGACACCCTTGACAGATATTTAAGAACTGTTTATTATTATTATTATTATTTAGCACCACGTCTTACTACCCGTTCGGGTGATACGCTTAAGTACTAATTACACTAATGGATTAGGAATTGGGAATGTTGAATTTAGAGGAAGTGAACCCGCATTTACGTGGAGGGAGAGTGGAAAACGATTTAGAAAAAACCACCCCCAGTTCACCCGACCAAGATTCGAACCTCGATCTTCTCGTCCTCGGCAGTCGAGCTAAACACGACTAGCGCGTTAGCTAACTACGCAACCGAGGTGGGTTTTAAGAACTGTTGAGGTCACTATGTGAAGACAATTAAACTCTTTATGTTTTTACTTTAAAAATCTTTTATTTAATTTTACCAAAAATTGTTTTGCCATAAAAAAAACTGCAAACACACTAACCTTATCTTGCGTGCCCTACATTCCCACCTTAAACAGGAACGTATAAAGGTGATAAGAGAACATCAAAATTACTGTAGTAAGGAGAGTTATGAAAACAGGCTAAAAGATAGTAGCAGTTATGTTTCTTAAATAAATTATGGTTCAGTAAAATCATAGACACGGAGGTAATATAACACATTCTCTTTGTGGAGCGGTTATAACATGAATTTGGGCGCGGAGGTGGCCGTAAGGCTAACTAATGGATTCAAAACGCTTAGAGCAAGATCATATCAAGTCTAGCTTAGTACAAAAGTGTGTCAAGTACGTGTTCACATCCATAAAACTACTTTAAAATGGCTTATATAAACTTTTTGGGGGGAAGTTTGTTTTCCCAGCTGATATATAAGTCTGAATTCCATCTTCATCACATTATATATTTTTATTTATTTTATTAACTTACTACTCGTTCGGTTTGCAAGCATTTCCTTTTTATGCTAGTGTATTAAGAGATGAGAAAGGTTGAATTAAGAGGAAGTGTACCCTCAGTTGAGTGTAGCTAAAGTGGATTCGGAACTATTGTTTTAATACTTTACAAGATAGCAGCTCTGTTTAAGTTTTTTTTATAAGGAGATGGAAAGGGTACTTTGATTAAGCTATGGTTCCTAAAGGGGTACGTGACTAGCGAATGTTTGGGACTACTGCTTTAGATCGACCTAACAACTAAAATAATAAACATACAGTTGTAGTTTAGTTAGTTGTAGTTTTGCATGGGTTTAAAATGTTCATGTTATGACGTTAAGCAAATCTTTTTTTTAACTTTGAGTGGACCTTGGATACAGAAAGATCGGTTTAATTTTTATATGTTTGAAACGTTGACTAGTCTTATACATGGTAATCGGAAAATTTCCCTTGTGGATAAATCTATTTGTTTGGTTAAATGATTTTTTTGTAGTTGAGTAAAATCGTTTCATACTATATCCAACCATCGCAAATACATAGATAATTGAGTAGAACTATCTAATAACGTTTTACAAACCATTACCTGCACTAATAGACACTTGGACAAAGGAGTCTGTCTCGTCCTGTGTGGTTTTCTGATGATTTGAAGTATGGTATTCGGATCTAGGCCATATGTTCTTAAGTGTATTTTTTATTATAAATGATTCTCCCTTTTCCTTACATGAAAATGCAGGATCATTTTCTCAAAGCTACCCTCCCCATTCAACCCCTTATTAGTATTTTTTTTATACTACCCCTATTACTACTATTACTATTATTATTAGTATTTTTATTTTTAAGTAATTTCTACCCTTACTACTATTATAAAGGCATTTATATTATTATTATTGATAATATCATTATTATTATTAAGTAATTAGTTGTAAAATACGTATTAATAAGGCATAGGCATGAGGAAGGTAGCTTTGAGAAAATGTTCCTGCATTTTCGTGGAAGGAGAAGAGAGCATCATTTATAAAAAAACACTTCAGTACATACGGTTTGATAATAATAGCAGATATATCCACATCAGTGGTTGTATAATGTAAAGCGTCAATCTTGCAATAGATTGGATTGCCCATGGAGATCAGGGTTTAAAACCCAGGTTGGGATTATTGAAAGTAGTTTTTAGAAATGTTTTCCCATTCTACACCATGAAAAGTAGGGAAAAATTTTATCTCTACTTTATATCACCCTACTACTCCCTACCCAATTTGTTTAGATATGTGAATAGCCATAAGTAAAAAAATACCTTTAAAAAATACCCCCAAATGATGATCCGACTATAGACTAGTCCCGAAGGTAAGGTGGGAGTGTAACAAACGCGAATTAAAGAAAGGGTTTTTGTGGTTTTAATATCAAAACTTTTTTAAAAATAAATAGAATACTGCTTCAGTACAAATATAAAGTTTAATTTTATTCACATGGTGATATCAACATTCGTTGAATATCTGTCATGAACATAGTGGCATTAGATGAATAGAAAAAGTAGTTGTTAAATTCCAGGACACACTTAAGAGATATTAAAGACTGTTGCGGTCAACGTGTGAAGAAAATTAAACTTTAAGTTTGTAATGAATTATTTGATTTATATAAAAAAAAAGGTTGATATAAAAACTAGAATATTACTACCCTTAGCTCGTGTAGTCTACATTCCCACAGTAAGAACTGTTGACGTGTATTGACAGGGGCGGGTTTGGTAATTTGCCACACACCACCCGGACCCACCCTGCGACCTTCATTCACAGCCACCCCCTCTTGTTAGCCCTCACCACATTCTTTGGTGGGTATTGTGCTGTCACTCGGGCTAGCTGTAAAACCCATGCTACACGAGGCATACCTTTCCATCGAGGAAAAATATGTGTGTGAGATTGTGAACTCTTTTTAAGAAGACACGTTTTAACGACGTTGACTACTTGGAGATATCAAAAGTTTTTTTTTTTTTTTGCGAAGTGGATTGCATCTTAACTTGACGCACCTAATCAGAAGTACCACCATACTTAAACGCCAATTTACGAAATAGAAAAGGAGAGAAGAAAATTAGAAGTTCGCATTGAGAGGGTTCTTGTCTATGTGTTGATAAACCCCTTTCCCTCTTCCTTTGACGAGTTTACACAGTCACTTTAATATTTGCGCCTTGAAAACATTGAGTGGCATTTTAAAATTACCGTTTTCTTGTTTCCTATTCTAAATATACATTTACTTCCACGGAGTTTTTAAATATACATCCTGGCATGAAGACGCGTACAGACTATTTTTGTGACCAAGCCAAATAGCCTAAGTTGTAATGGATTTATAGAATATACGTTTATTAAAAAAACTACTTAAAGATAAAAATAATCATTTTGTGACACTGTAAGACTATTTTTAGAATTATTTAAGAATTTATAGTATTTGTTTCAACGTTATATCTTTAAGACTCGCTGAATAAAACGTAAATTCATCAACACGGGAAATCCTATCTTGACCAGCCGTGACGTCACAGGTAAGCAACGCCCTTAACGACGTTGACTACTTGGTGATTTCGCAGCTATTTTAAAAACCTAGTTTTAACTTAACCTGACGCACTATCGCACTAATAATATAGTGAAATGCTATCATTGTTGACCACAAAAAAGTTTGTATTTTTTAAAAGGCCCTGCCTATTAGATTCCTGCAAAACGGTGGTGCATCAAATAGGAAAAGCCACCTACGCATACTCTTGGCTTAAATTCTAGCCTCGACCACTTTGTCAACCTGTGATCCATTTTATTGTAAGTCTGAACCCTTATAAGAGTGGCTCTTAATTTATTTTTTCTGGGTCACGGACCCCTTTGACAACCTTAACAATTCCATTGAATCTCTCCTCCTAAAAATAAACGTAAATAGATTCACATAAAATATTACTTACAATTTACTTAATTTCAGTGGAAATTTATTACGTTCACAGGAACATTTACATAAAAACAATCTTGACAAAGAATTACGTCTCTCACTTTCCCTATTTATGAAAAAATTAATGATAATTTGCTGAAGAAAAGTGAAATGTATCCAAAGTGTGACACTTAAAAGTGAACAAAATTATTCCACCTATAAAAAATTATTATTCACATCACTTTCACAAAAGGTCTAACTAACAGAGCTTCAAAATGGCAACCGATGAATTTAAACCATGTGATTGAACGTGACGAAAACAATTTCTTTACAATGATGCACCCACGCAGTGGATAAAAACATTTTATTCAGTTAAATATTTTGAAATATGATAAAACAATCATAGAATAATTTATGATAAATATGTAAAATGACAAGTATTTTCTCTTTTCCAAGTAAATACGATGCCTGTATTAAAAGGTATTATTAATGTTTTATAGTACACATCATTACGGAGAATAAGTAGGGTACTTTTAACTATGTTTAAAATATTATTTTGGATTGGATGAAAAGAAATTATTAAAAGTTATGAAACCATGTAAAAAAACTTAAGTTTGCCTTATTTTAAATGTAAAATATAACATGTAATTAAAAAAACTTAACATTCATAACAAAACAGTGAACTTTTACAAGTGTTGGCAACCCAAAACCTAAACATTTTATTTTTGAACTCTAATCTAGGTAAAAACCTATCATGAACAGATAATACAAGCCTCGTTCCACAAATTTTACTTTCTCTCAAACACTTTGAGAGAGAATCTATTGTAGTAAAAAAACATCTAACTCATGATTTTGATAAATATAGACGTTTCATGACCAGATGAAACCAAAATAATGTGTGTTTTTTTTGCGATGCAGTCTGTATCTCTTATTAGAGCATAGACCATTTTACCATTCAGGCTAATAGACCTACTTGGTATTTAGGATTATCAAAAGGTCCCCCAGAGTTGTTTTTGAAGCTATTTCCCAAAATTAAGGGTAGTTTAGGGTAGACCGGGGCAGGTTGGCTACAGGGGCACGTTGGCACGTCGGTTGCGGTTCCCTAACGGAGTACAGGATCGCGCCACGAGTCACACAGGGGGTGTATATATCAACCATCTTTTGTCTCCGTTGGTGGCAGTGAGTATGACGAAGCCTACAGAGGAGGACGACGGATTTTGTGTTTATTGAACTTGTGAGTGAATTCTCTCTCTCATACATAATCCTTTGTAGAATTGTATAACTCTTATGTCTACTTTTTATTGTATAATATTCTTAAAGAGTACTGTCTAGCCGTTACTTTTAGCTATCAAGTGAAATGAATTTGTAGAAGATGACGCTGCGAGGTTAGTCGGAAAAACAAACATGGCGACGGGGCACATTGGCACAATACATCGGGGCATGTTGGCACTGTGTGCCAACGTGCCCCTTAACCTGGGAAGATATTTTATTTTTTACCAGTTTGTTTATATAGCCAATCTGAAAAGAAATTTTAACAATAATACACAACCAGCTTCGTATTTTTTTATTTAATTTGCTAATATATAGAATAGATAACTAATTTAAAAAAAACTGTCTTTATAACATTTTCTACAGATCTCACGATGGTGCGCACATACAAGAAGAAGACTACCAGGGGTGAGGTACCTGCCGATTCAATGAAAGCAGCCGTACTTGCAGTTAAAGTAGAACATCGTTCAATTAGAGGAGCTGCGCAAGATTTTGGCATACCGTTTAGAACACTGGCTAGATACTGTGCCAAGTACAACCCAGGGGCACCACAGCCTGTGGAAGCAGCACCAGAGTCGGTGGCAGCAGCACTACAACCTGTGGAAGTTACACCGGCATCTTTACCCTGGGCACGATTTAGCTACGCCAAGCCATGGAAGGTAAGCAAAACCTTTGTGGTTTTATTCAATTATTAGTTTATTTATATAGCTTCACTTTCCTATAGGCCTACTCAAAGACACCGAACTAATTTCTGTCGGCTTCTTCTGTGCAGGTGTTTGAGCCTGATCAAGAGAAGCTGCTCGTAGAATACCTGATGAAGGCTTCAGATATTTATTTCGGCCTGACACCAAGGGAAGTCAGGAGATTCGCATACACCTATGCGGTTGCTTGTAATACTAAAGTTCCAGCCTCCTGGACTGAGCGTGAAACGGCAGGCCCTGATTGGTTTACCTCTTTTCTGAAGAGAAACAAAAAGCTCTCGATCAGATCGCCACAAGCAACAAGTCTAGCTCGTGCAACTAGCTTTAATCGAACCAACATTGGTTTGCTTTTTGGCAACCTTACAGCTGTTTTCAAAAGATTGAATGTAGCCCCTTCTGATATATGGAATGTAGATGAAACAGGTATTACTACAGTTCAAAAGCCGAACAGAATAGTGGGACGTCGGGGCTTCAGACAGATAGGAAAGATGACGTCAGGAGAAAGAGGAACGCTAGTTACTTTAGCTGTGGCAGTTAATGCTGTGGGAAATAGTATCCCACCATATTTCATTTTCCCAAGAGTGAAATTTCAACCCCATTTCATTCGTGATGGGCCTGTAGGTAGTGGAGGTGATGCTCACCCTTCGGAGTGGATGACAGAAATCAGTTTCAATAAATATGCCAGACATTTTGTTTCTCATGTGCGGTGCTCTCTTGAGCATCCCTGCCTGCTACTTCTTGATAATCATGACTCCCACCTCTCAGCACAAGTCCTAGACTACTTCAAAGAAAATGGGGTTAATATTTTATCATCCCCACCCCCATTGCAGCCACAAACTGCAACCTCTGGATCGATCCGTTTATGGCCCTTTAAAAAAGTATATCAACACTGCTTGTGATGCGTGGATGTCCACTAACAAACGTCCCATGACCATTTACGACATTCCCCGTATTGTAGCTTCCAGACTTCCTTTAGCCGTAACACCTATGAACATTACATCCGGGTTTAGAGTATCTGGAATTTTCCCTTTGAACCCAGATATATTTACTGATGCTGATTTCATGCCATCCTATGTCACAGACAGACCTGACCCTACTGCCACCAACACAGATGGCCCCTCTTGTTCATCTACATCTACTTACTCTCCTCTCCCATCTACTTCTGCTCAAGCCCTTTACCCTTCCCGGAGGTGGTGAGGCCATTGGAGAAAGCGGGGCCAAGGAAAGAAACTGTCGGAGGACGAAAGAAGAGGAAATCGGCCATTTTGACCGATACACCAGTAAAGATGGCTTTGTCTGAAGAACAGGAGATCACAAAAAGGAAGAAAGAGCATCGCTTAAACGCAAACAAATCAATAAAAAAACTTTTCCCTTCTGACGTTAAAAAACGCAAACGCAGGCCAAAAGACACTTCCCCCATTGAGTCTGAGAATGAAGATGAAGACTGCCTTTGTATTCACTGCTTAGGTCCATATAGCAACTCTAAACGTGGTGAAGATTGGGTAAAGTGCACCAAGTGTGAGAGGTGGGCACACGAAGACTGCATTCCTGGGGACACTGTATTTTATGTGTGTTACTGCATTCCTGGGGACACTGTATTTTATGTGTGTTTCAATTGTGACAGTGACAATGATATGAGTGACAATGATGACATGTAAGGTATTTCAAATGAACAAGGTTGTCGTATATTAATAAATATTTAATTTCTAATAATAAATAGGTTGTTGTATAACATTTGAGTGTTTATTTTTTAACATCATACTGAATTTAAAATGCTGTGCCAACTTGCCCGGTAACGGGGTAAGTTGGCACAGGTGACTTTACTTCACTTACATCGATTTTATAAATATTAGGAATACAATTAAAATAAAGTCGTTGAGGCAAAGATACACTCTAAGCTCCACTGGTAACATTCATGCTTCAAAGTTTAAAAAAAAATTAACAGGAAAATTTAAAAAAAATAAAGAGCTAAAAGTGTGCCAACCTGCCCCGGTCTACCCTACTGAAGGGCAAAAATAGATCAAATCGATTTTTTTCCAAATACACTCTAACAATTTTGATCTAATTTTTTATCTAGGCTTTGTGTAACATTACAAATAAAATGAAAATTATCTTTCCCCCATGAAAATATTTTTGAAGGTACAGCACGTTACATAAAAGGAAATTTCTAAATTTGATCTTGTCTCCGCAACTCTTTGAGATACAAAATAGCTTATCGTTGTAAAGTTGTAGCACTATTAAAAAGAAAAATCTTTTATTTGAGATATCTATATTTTAAAAATATATTCTGAGCTATAAATAAACATATGTTTTTTTCATGGGCCACTTTGAAATATGTAATTAAGTGCTATGCTCTTTCGCATTGTTTATGTAACAATGAACATTATTTAACAAGGGTAGTTTTTGTAATGTTTCTGCAACAAGGTATATTATTTTGTCTCACAAATTTGACTAGTTTTTACGAAATGTATATATTTTAAGATGAAAAATAGAGAAAGTTTGTGCTGTGCACCGTGCCTTTTTTTTTTTCGCTTGATTTACGGACTCTCTGAAGCCCATCCATCCAAGAATACCGACCTTAGAACGTATGACAACCAGTGCAGGCATGTAAGATAGTCATTTCTTCCACGTCTTAGAAAACGAGGACACTAGGGGCGCTTTATACCTCCACCTGCCATCTCTATGGCTAATAAACTCGTATTATTATCTATTCTATATTTAAACGTTGATCGATTCCTTTCGATAGTTATTTCTGAAGCTCCATCAGTAAGATTTAATTGGCTAATTTTTTTAAAGTAAAACTTTTAATTCGATGATGTGCCCATAAATTTCAAAGTTCAAACATAATCAAAGGGGAAGCCGAAATATCAGAAAATGACATTTTCTTTCGATACAGATATCTAGAGCTATTTACAACAAATTTTAATATATTTTTTAAACATAAACTGTATTTACTTCGAAGATTATCATATCATTAATTTATTAATTTATTTGCTGAATTTAAAGTGAACTTTCTGAACCAACTGATCATATCAGCACACAATTTATAAACGATCTTAAATCTAGAACAGACACGACACTCAGCCGTTAATTCATCACTATGAAAGGGGAAACCCACATTTCACAAATGATACATTTTTTGGCCATGCCGGAAATCGAACCCGGGACTTTAAGTTTAGGAGACAGACATGCTACCGATTGTGGTGTTGGACATTATCATAATATCAAAGTTTATAAATATTTGGGTTACCTGGTGGTCTAGGGTTAAGGTGTAAGACTTCTATGCTGAGGATCCAGGGTTCAATCCTCAGTCCCAGCACAGATTTATCTGATTGCCAAACCCTTCCTTCACCTCTGACAAGACTTGTATTAATCACAACTTGTGAATGTGAGGAATGCCAGGCCTCCACCGTGGTTTGGATTCCACGTTAAACTGTAGGTCCTCCATTTCATCTCACAATCACCCTACCATTACACATTAGCGTAAGTGCGTATAACCCGAACGGGTAGTAAGACGTGGTGCTAATAATAATAATAATAATAATAATAATAATAATAATAATAATAATAATAATAATAATAATAATAATAATAATAATAATAATAATAATAATAATAATAATAATATAAATATTCAATAACGTGACCACAATATATGTGATTTATTAAAGAGTGAATATAAACACTTATGTGACGGGTGTTCTCGATGTTATATAGAATAGTTGAGTTCTTTAAAAATAGGTTTTAAGCTGTAGATTTCTATAAAAATAATAATCACAAAACATTAAATTTCTGTGAGATTTGTTAAAACCCTTTAAATTCGGTCAAGTATGAAAGTTGACTTGGATCATTTTTATTCTAGGCACTATTAATTGGATTTTTTTTTAAATCGAAATAAAAGTAGTCTCCAGCTCCGTGAACATAGATAGAAGTTTAAAATTAATTTGAAGTAATAAAAGGACAGTAAATTTAACACAATCGAAAGGGCATATAGGCCTATGTGAGCGATAATGGGGGAAAATCAATGAATACAATGGAAAGACAGGTGTAAAAAGGTGTATGTCATGTATTGTCTAGTTTTTTGGTGATGGGAGGGTCAGGATTAAAATCACGGCTGGATCTAATAAGGTGTTTATTCGTAATTTGTTTCTCACTATCCCTTCATTCAAATGTAGGTGCATTTTCTCTTTATCTTACTTGTTTGTTAGTGAATGGAAAGCTGGGACTAGAATCATAGCCGTATGTAATAAGATGTTTTATTCGTAATTTTAAAAAAATTATAGTTTTTGATTTTGTTGTATAAGTATTTTTTAAATATGACCAAATGGTCTAATTGATCTCAATTGCACGTTTTTTTTTAATGTATAGCACATAAAACAGCACCATGAAGTGACATATAGTTTGAAATATTTCACTTAACTAAGTTAAAAACACTATGGATTGATACGTTCTCCTTCAAACAAGAGCAGAAACATATTCACTTGACGAGTTTTGAAACAATCACAGAATTTCTGTTTCTTCGGTGTTATCTGTTTGATGCGTCTTGAAATAATTCCATATTTAAATTTTCTGCATAACAATGTCTGCTTCGGAGAACCAATACATCTCAAAACCAACCAGTTCAATCAGTGCGCATGCGCCTATAAAGCGAAATACTAGTAGACAGCTGCATCTACGGTTGGGAAATGAATTGAAATAACTCGTTAAATTGAAAGTATATGCGCTGTTCTTGTTTCACTACACAATATAATAATTTGAAAATTTAATATTAAGTTAATATTAAAGATTTGTCCATCCACTTGAAAATAAAATTGGTCAGAAATCAAATGTTACTAGTTTGTGTTGCAAAGAATTATGAGTCAACAAATGTTTTTCCTAGCTGACGTGCCACTCAAGAAGATTATGTTCTCAATTTTCGGTGATTCGGTGAGTCAAGTTTTATCCGTGGGTGAGATGAGCTCTTAAGGTGGCCACCTTGGTCAGCGAGAAAGTATCAATAGCTGTCAGGCTACACGGCTTAAAATACAATGGTATGTCTTTTTCTGGAAATACTTCTCAATTCTGGCCAAGCTTGTACTATCTTTCATTCTTTACCTACTCACAACCACCCTTTATCGTGTCAATATGAAAGAGGGGAAATAAAATTACGAATTTTACTATCTCAAGATTAAGAGAAAAAAACCCTGCTAGTCTTCAAATATCTTAAAATTTTATTTTATGGGCCTATCAAATATTGATTACATTTGTTAGAGGAAGGATAAATCTAGAACCCTTTTTCATCAAGCCTAGTCTTGTAAGTTGTACCTTCATAAATATACTTAAAAATTCGTTTAAAATGAACCAATTTTACATTTTCACTAATTCTTTTTACTAATAAAACTCAAACTTTTGGGTTGTTGAGGGAAAAGAGCCCTGTTGGTGTCTTTTGACTTTATTTTGGTGTCAACCATATTTTGAAATAACGCATCAGAGAATTAAATATTGCGTTAGAGCTGAACGTCTGCGTGGAAATTTCTCGCTTATTGAGGCAACCCCTTTAAGGAGGAATGTGATTCAGGTCTATGATTTTGGTGACTGCTTGTACACCAAGATAGAGTGTGGGTGCCACCACTGTGTCCTAGTAGTCTGTCCTAGTCCACTATTACGTGAAAAGGCTCACTAACTACCTCTTTACCAATCATCAGTCATCAAGGAAGAGCAAGGTCATTGTGACCAACGCTGCTGACTCACTGCGTAGGCATTCTCAAAAGCGTGTTACTTTAAGGTGCCAAAGAAGGTAGCGCAAATTAAGGTAAGTATTTTTTACAGTTTTTATAACTAAAAGTTTTTTGGCATAAATAGATAAAAACTATTCGCTTAGTATAGACGTTTAGTTTAATTTTATACACATAGTAATTTTGAAAGTTATTGAATAGTTGATCATGGGCATTGTGGAATTAACTTTTGAAATTAAGATAAAAGCCCTGTTAGAATCCCAGTATGGTTATAACTAGGGCCCATAATTTGATGACCTAAACATTATAAAAATGAGGGTAAATTAATTTTTTTAAATACCTAATAATATGAAAAATATCTTCTAATGAATGCACATGGCTAAATCAAACATGCACTTTACAAATAGAAACTAAAACAAATTTTTATGTGCTATGCCTTCAACCAGAGCTCACTCAAGAAGATACAAAGTTCATTACCTTCATTATCTTTTTATTCTGACTAATGTGTGTTAAAAATAATTATGTTTGAGTATTTATGCATTTATAAAATATCGATAGTATTTTTTAACATAAATGGCTAAACATTACTAAAAAAAAGCCTAAAAATGACACAAATATGAGAAAAATCAAGATAATATGACCTAAGAATCCAAAATGACAAAATTGACCAAAATAATTACCTACAATAGAAACGTTTCCATAGTCAGGGTATCATGAGCAAAATGTATGTGATAATGAGCATTGTTTTGATGTACCAAAAAATTATGAAATATCATCAAAATCCAGCTCCTTATTATAACCACTATTCAAGAAATGTTGCTTGTAGACAATTTAACTAAACGTAAATACTGAATTTGGTTCCATTTCATCCCACTTTCACCTATGTTCTCGATTTATGTCACGTGTCCTTTCACCCTTATGGGCTATCCGTAGATCTATTATAATGGGGTCACACACGATAAAGAAGGTAGATTTTAGAGGAATTTTACCCTAATTTGTTTGGAGGTAAGATCATAAACCCTTCAGGAGGTGAAAAAACCTTCAGCAGCTTACGTTTGGCTGGAATTAGAATCACATAACTTCAATTCATTGGCAAACCATACAAGACGAGACTGACTCCTTTCCCGTCTTAGTGTGTTAAGTATATTAGATATACTTGGAACTGTTTCCATATTTGACTTTAAAATTGGCAATGGAAATCCACTATATCGTTCTTATGTTATCGTATAGCGATAAAGTTAAGGCTTCGTTAACTTATTCGGATACTTTTTTTCTAGCACCATGTCATACTTCCCGTTCTGGTTACACGTATATGAATTAATTACCTTAATGTGTTAGGGACGATGTAGGATTAAATTAGATTAAGTGTACACACATTTACTTGGTGAGAGAGTGGAAAACCATTAAAGAACCATCATCAGTACACTCGAGGTGAATTAGAGCCCGATTTCACCGTCATCGGCGGTCTTTTGCAAGAGTGATGCCTTAGAGTCTTAGACCACCGAAGCGGGTAGTTTTGATACTACTCTTTTTTTTATAGTATTGAGTGTATTTAACGTGTACATTCTCTTCAATTAAACTAACCCATGAATTACAAACACCCAGGGCCGTGACTACGGGGGAATGGGCAAAGAGGTCAATTACCCCGGGCCTCACCTTCCAGAAGGCCACATTTTCCACCCAAATTATTAAATTCAGTTACAGTTATTATTCTAAATTTCGCATCAAATAGTGTACGTATAATTAACGACATTAAGTATTTGCTTAGTGTTAGGATTCCATTCCAGATTCCTGAAAACCCTAAATTTATTTAATTTAAGATTTACGTTATTCGAGTAATGTGCTGCAGTACAATAGAATACGCCACCATTGTGCCACCACTGTCAGTCTACAGACAACTAACAGTGCGATGGTGCAAAGAGGAATTTACTTTTGTTAACTTAATTGGATTTATTGTTTACATTTAATAAAATACAGTAATTTAATAGGGTGATTAATATTCCATAAAACATGAGAAATTATTAAGTAACATAAGTACCGAGTACGTATCAATATATCATAACAGCTTAGTGATATAAACTGGAAAACTTCCGTACAAAAGGGGTAGGGGGGCCCCTAAGATTTTTTGCTCCAAGCCTCACTTTTTTTTTTTTCCCCCGGGCATCATATTTTCTTAAAATGGCCCTGCAAACACCTTAATCTAGTACAGTACAATTGTCTTGGAGCCCCACTGGTTTTTTTTCACATGTGTACTAACCATACTAACGGGTCAGGGATTAGGAAGGCTTAATTTAGAGAAAGTGCACCCAAATTTACGTGGAGGGATATTGGAAAACCATTCAGGGAAAAACCAGCCTCAATGCACCCGAAAGGGATTGAACCCCGATCTTCCCATCTTCGGCAGTTTAGTCCAACATTAAATTAGCGCGTTAGACCACGCAGCTAGTTACTAAAGTGTATCTAATTATACAATTGTACGTCAGAACAAGCAGGAATCGAACTAAAGTTTCCTTAGATTCATGGTAAAATACTCTGGACACATTGACAAAGTTAAGTGCATGAATATTTGTAATTTATTGCAAAGAAAGCAAAAGTATCTATATATAATCTCACTCGACTAAATATGTGAATGAGTTTGAATAGACATTTTTAGATAACAGCACTGAAAAAAAATTACAATATGAGGTCGCTCAGGGTTGAACCTATGATTCTACTGCTTTTCTATTGATATACAGAGCGTGAGAAGTCTATTGTGTTTTTTTTTAACTTGACGTTTTGAAAGCTTCCTGGTATTTCTCATTAAGCCATAAATAGTAATAGTATATGTTTCTGACTGACCCCCCACAGCTGGGCATATGAACAAAGGCATAAGTCTCGTATTGTCGTGTTTTCTTGAGATGGTGGGAGCCGGGGTTCTAACAAGGTCCGGGTGTACTTGGGGAGGTTATTTCTAGATAGTTTCCGAATTTCCTCAGAATTCTTTCTACCTCTCTATTTACTTACTTACTTACTTTATGGTATTAGGAACTATAAAAATCATTTTCACACTTAGGTCACCTAGGCTATACCTATCTTCAATTAGCTCATTCCAGTCAACCTCATTACAACCTATCCATATCTTGAGCTAGTCCAATCCAGTCCGCCTCATTACATCCTATCACTACCTTGAGCTAGTTCTATCCAGTCCACCTCATTACACCCTATCACTACCTTGAGATAGTTCTATCCAGTCCACCTCATTACACCCTATCCCTATCTTGAGCTAGTTCTATCCAGTCCACCTCATTACACCCTATCACTACCTTGAGATAGTTCTATCCAGTCCACCTCATTACAACATATTCCTATCTAGAGCTAGCTCAAACCAGTCCACTACATTACATTAACACTATCCCTATCATGACCTAGCTCTATCCAGTCCACCTCATTACACCCTATCCCTATCTTGAGCTAGTTCTATCCATTCCATCTCATTACAAACTATCACTATCCAGAGCTAGTTCAATCCAGTCCACCTTATTACATTAACCCTATTCCTATCATGAGCTAGTTTTATCCAGTCCACCTCATTACATTAACCCTATCCCTATATTGAGCTAGTTCTATCCAGTCCACCTTATTACATTAACCCTATCCCTATCTTGAGTTAGTTCTATCCAGTCCACGTCATTACAACCTATCCCTAGCATGAGCTAGTTCATGACCCCCTGGAACCAAAAAAGTGGGTTTACGTGATGCCATCTGTCTTTCTGTGTGTTTGTGTATCTATCTTGGCTTAGAGCCTAAAACATCTTACCAATTGGGCAAAAAACTTGATATCTAGTAGGGTTTTCATAATGCTCGCCTGGATTTTTGAAGAATTTTTGGGAAATATATATCCAACCCTAACATTTACAGTAGTTTAATGAAGGGAAAAAAGATATAAAAATTAATTCTTTAAATTCTCTCTAACTTTTTTGATACTTTTTGTATTTAGTTATTGTGTAACTTTACAAATATAATGGATATTTATTATCTTTTTCCCATGATTTTTTTTTGGTAACGTTACATAAGCGGGAATTTCTAAATTTATCATATCTACATAACTAATTGAGATACAAAATAAATTATTATTGTAAAGTGGTAGCACTACTAAAAAAAACACATCTTTTACCAGATTTTTTAAAAACCAATACCCTCGTAGCTACAAGTATATAATATATTATATGATGCACTTTGAAATTGAAATGGATTGTTATGTTCTTTGGTGGAGGATTTCTATAACATACCAGCTATTTCATTTCAAAAATCTTACGAGTTTCTAGCAAATGAGTTTATTTTAAGATAAAAGAGTGAGAAAGTATATACGTTGCACCATACTATTTTTTTTTTTACATAAATACCAAATTTGTAGGAAATATGCAAAGCATATCTATATAAGTTTATGAATCAATATTTATTTTTACTTTCTCCTACTTTTGAAAGATCATTTGTAGGTGACATACATTCAACATCATACAAAAGCATTGACCTCGAAAAGAGACCAGTAACTTATTATTTTTACCAGTGACACCTATTTTTATTTATTAAAGGTGTAACCATCACTCGTAGGACAAAAAAACCTTCTGTCAAATATGTCAATAGTAGGATCAACCACTTTAGAAGGTTTTGTTTTTTATTTTGTTTTATGGTTTCATGTTTATTCATCAACTTGGTGTAAATAATATTTGGTGGGAATGTGGATAAAGGCGTCAGACTCGTTTTGTTTGATTTTACCGGGAGGTCTGGATTCTAAAACCACCATGCGGATTAACTAAGGTGCCTTTCTTAAATAGGTTCCATCCTCTTCCCACGTAAATGCGGGTACATCTACTTTGTAGCTTTACCTTTCTCATCCTTGCCAATTTGTTTAAATATGTTAATATACTTGACGGATATCTAAGGGTGCTCTACCTGAACTCAAAAACGCTTTCTAGACGTCTTCAAAATTAGGGGAAGGATGGGCAAAGCCGGCAGGGCCGTAGCTAGAGGATTGGCGCCTGGGCAAACAGTAAATTGGTCCCCCCCCCCCCCTCCCCGCACTTTTCCACCCCAGTCATAACGGAGCAGGTTGGTGTCAGATTGTATTGTATACCTGTTGCATATGTAACACATTAGATGTGTAACAAAAATCTTGCTATTGTTATTGTGGTTGAAAGTATTGTACCGTTTATAATTTGCTAATTTGATTAAATAGTAAGAAAATATTATTTTTTGCATTAAATATTTATGATAATTTAATATGATTTTATTGAAAATCAACTTATATGGATGATCGTATTCAATAGCTGCGTGATTATATGAGCTTAAATAGGTGTCTGTAGTAAAGAAAAAAATTGAAATAGTTGAATTGAATGAAGAATACTTTTTGTTCGTAGTAAATCTACCTCAATTACTTAAGAAAAAATGTAGAAGTAACATTATTTAAAATATGTACAGAATTATTTTATACTTACAGTTTCACATTTCTAGCTTTAACAGCAAAAATTTTATTTACTATTTCATCGTAATTAATATTTTTAGCAATATTTTTTCTATTGATAGAATTTCAGGTGTGTTAACTGTCTTGACCCATTAATGACCTTAAGTAATTTTTTATTATTTTCAGCTTACTAAAACCTTGTTCACGAGACGCATTAGTAACTGGCAATGTTAGAAATAATCTGAAAGTAATTACTAAGTTCGTATAAGATGTGGCTATGGACATTTTTGGATTAAATTTAAATTAAAATTTAAATTAATTTAAATAATTGACCAAAGATAATATGGATTCCAAAAAAATAAAGGTACAGAAATACTTTTACACACTTTTACTAATCAAATGCTAGATAAGTTAAACGAAAACAAACACATAGCTATAGTAATAGTATAGACATGCCAAAAGCGTTTGATACGTTAGATAAATATATTTTACATAGAATCGCTTTATAAAAATTGGTATCAGAGGTAATATTTATGAATGGTTTAGAGATTACTTAACAAATAGGAAAGTATTAATCAAAATAAATAATATAGAAAGTGAAGAATTGGAAATAAATATTGGAGTACCCCAAGGGTCTATTCTTGGGCCAATACTATACTTAATCTATACAAGAACAATGTCAAACTGTATACAGAACTGCGGTATATTTATGTATGCTGACAACACAATGCGATATGCGGTGCAAAAAAAGTAGATAGAGCTAAACAAATGTTGCAGGAAGATTTTAATAGGATACAAAACTGGACTCATGAAATAAATTAATAATTAACATAAAAAAAAACGTAAACCAATGCAATAGACTACGCATGTTATAAAGTATAAATTTGATATAAGAATTCATTGCTTAGATTGTTTACATAATACAAAAGCCGTGTAATTGTTTAACATTTACGCAAGTTGAGACATATAATTATTGTAACATTGACTATCATATGAAATGGTAATACTCACATAAACATAGTGAGTAGGAAGCTAAGAGCGGAATGGTTAATATATGTATACTAAAACAATATGTTACATTGGATATTTAAAAATAGTGTATCATGCAATAGAATCACATCTAGCTATGGTATTACTTCCTGGGGAAAGACAAATGATCTATATTTAAATCAATTAAAAAATATTCAAATTAAGTTCTTAAAATAATGAGTGAAAACAACAATAGATCAAAGTCATGAATAAGGAGTGGAAACCATTTACAAATAAAAAACAAGTACAACTATAAAATAATAATTCAGTACTACTACTCAGAAACATATCAAGTAAGACAGGCTCATAGTTAACAACACCAGAAAACGAAAAGTACAAAATACCTTTATATATAAATAAATACGGAAAACAACACATGAAAATAATAATATTAACACTTTTTAACATGATACCGGGAATACCCTTTTGGGGATGGATAAAATATCAAAAGTAAAAAGAGAAATAAAAAAAATGCTATTTAGCTCACAGATTTAATGAAATAATAATACTGAGTGACTAATGTGACAAATAAGTTACGAAATGGACTCGAGACTGGTTTTCGAATATTAGATAAAATATAAAATGTATTAGATTTAAGGAACTAAATTAAGTGTTAGAATTATGTTAGTTGTAAGATAGACAACTAAAGGAATGAAATTTATTTATTAAAAATTTACACTATTGCATGTTTGTATAACATTTATGGTGAGGCACCAGCTGACAAGCACATTGTGATTAGCTGGACCATTTTGAATGATTAACAATATGTACTACTGGAAAAATATTTATTATTATTATTATTATTTATTATTATTATTATATTAATTATTATTATTATTATTATATTATAGTGTTCTGTATTACGACACGTCCGTTTCTTTTGTCAGTGAATTTAGACCGCCAATGTGCCCTGTATTCTGCTTCTTCCTCGACTTCGAGCAATTTTTTTCCTTTCCTTCAAGTCATCCAAAATTGAATCCTCCTTCTTCCTAAGCTCCTTTTCCCCTCAAACTCTCCTTCCACGACGTCGTGCAGAATGACAGTTCATTCTTAGGATGTTAGTTACTATTGTAAAAGCCTTTGGGGCTTTCATGCCTCTATGAAAAAATACATTAAAAATGGCGTGTGCACTTATGGTTTCACCAAATATTAGTTTACCTTTAGAGATGAAATATAATATCCATAAACCATGCTAATGAACTTATTCCCAATTTAAACTTTCAATTTCAGGACTAGCTTGTAGGTACAGCGCGTGTGCTACTGAGTGGAACGCAACCACAATGAGTGTAACATGTACACATGACTGTAAAATATATATGAAAAAATAATCAACATAAAATAAATCTTTTCCTAAAGTGGTATAATTTTTTTAAGTCAATAATATTTCTGCAGACAGGTCTAATTCTCAAGATAAAACCTAGGAACTCTAGACCTCCCCTAACCAGGAAGAGATAAGATAAGACAGGTATCATGAGATAATATTAGTTCAATGACTTCCATGTCTCCATTAACTTTATTTAAAGTCAACGGTTATAGCTCGTCTTGGCCCCTACTTAAGTAAATCTTGTTTGCTTTTGGAGACAAAACGTTATGGAGCAACATAAATAGCTTGACTAGCAAAACACAACCGGTTTCAAACTAAAATGGGAACGATTATATATGAGTTTGGAACTGAGGAAGATACTGAACGAAATGCTACTTTTGGAGAATCGCACTGTATGGAGCAGAAACTTGGACTTTTGGAAGATGAAAAGGAAATACTTGGATAGCTTTGAAATGTGGTGCTGGAGAAGACTCGAGAAGATCAGTTGGACAAACAGGGTGACAAATGAAGAAGTCCTAAGAAGAGTGGGTGAGAAGAGAACCATTTTGGATGTGATTCTTCAGCGCAAATCAAATTGGATCGGACACATCCTTAGGAGGTACTGTCTTATGACTCACTTAGGTGGCTGCGTGGTCTAACGCGCTACTCTTGCAGTAGATTAGACTACTGATGACAGTGAGATCGGGGTTCCGAATCTCAGTTGGGGTGTACTGAAGGCGGTTTTTCTTCAAATGGTTTTCCATTCTCCCTCCATGAAAATGCGGGTACACTTCCTTTAAGGGGTCATCCATAAACCACGTAACGGGGCTGGTGATGTCTACATGCTGTTACATGAGGGGAGTGTGGGGTTTATGAAAGTGTTAGGTAACACAGATCTTATACTCAAATTCTAATATTCAAAAATAATATTATTATTCATGATTTTACCTTTGATAAACATACTAATAGATAACTTCCGAATATCTGTGACGTTGAAAATTCAAGTTTAGCACTTTCTTTTTGTTTATCGATATTTCGAATGCGCTTGGGTGGCATTGTCTGCCCGAGAAATTATACCTTTTTAGTATACATTTTGTAGGGTGGTATAGTTAAAATGTGGCTATTATAATTATGTTTTATTATATTTACCTAATGGAGTAGAAATGAGGAAGGTAGAATTTTAGAGGTAATCTACCCTCACTAACGTGGAGAGAAAGTATAAAGCCATTTAGGAAAAGCCACTCTGAGTACACCCGACAGGTATTCGAGCCCTGATCTCCGCGTCATTGGCCATCTAGTCTTTTTCGAGAGTGAAGCCAGGATCCAGGATTGATGTTGGAACGAAACATGAGTCTAGGTATTGATAAGTTAATTAAAGTAAAATTATTGTAGATTAATCCAAAATATAATTTAGAAAAGTTGTAGACCTAGAATGGTTTAAATAGCTCTATATATGATGATAATAAAATAACTATAAAATAGTGCACAATATTAATAAATATGTATTCCCTTAGCTGAAATCATTTATAGTAAGGATTTAAAATGGGTTTTAAGAAGTATTAAATATGAATCCCTCCTTTAGTATCACAAAACTTTCCTATGGCGTAATGGGATTCATTCTTGGTGAGAAAAGCTACGTAACAGAAGTTGGGGGTGGGGGTGGGGGGCAATAGGTCAAATTTCTACATGGTGCTACATGTGGGGATGAGGGGGATAAAGGGTCAGAAAAAGAGCTACGTGTTTTATGGACGACACCTAAATATAATTTTCCCTATCTTTTGAACCATTAGCGTGATTAGTACATAAGTGTATAACCTGAACAGGTATTATTATTGTCTTTATTTATATGGCTAAATTAAGGCATAGGCCCTCTATTACATTTAACCATGTCTTAAGTTAACACTACATTGCATTTATCAATTATTATCATTAAATAAAACACAGGAGACAAGTATTTGAGGAAAACATACACATGAACATAAAACATATATAAAATATTGCAACGAGATAAATACGTAAAATACCAGCAACCAAAACAATAATAAACTTGAACAAAGTATCTCTAGATCAGTAGTGAAAACAGAGAGATAAAATAAAATAGAATTAGTAAACATTCTTACACCAAACACGCACGTACACATGGATTATTCCGCAGCTCACACGCTAGAGATATAATGATTGGTAAGTTTGTTTCTAAAATCAGATGGCCCATTCATATCTGTGAAGTCTACAGGTGACTTGTTCCAGGCTAGGTAGTAGTAAGACGTAATACTAAAAAAAAAACTGTCTTCTGTACGACGTCATAGAAGGCAAGGTTGATGGAAAAAGGAACTTAAGAAGAAATAGGATTCATCTATTGGATGACATGAAGAGATAAGACAATTCTGGGAGCTGAAGGAGGTAGAGAGAGGACAGGGTGCATTGGTGGTCTAAGTTCACTGACAGAAGGAATGGACCTGTAATAAGATAGAACACATAATAGTAATAGTAATAATAATAATACATTTTTGTACTTCAAGTTAATGGAATTAATTATTTCTCAGACACCCGCTTTGCCAATTCAATGAATTTTACTTCTTTAATAATCAGTCATTATTAAAATATTTACAATTTATATTTCATGATATTCCACAATTTTTTAATTTTACATACTATACTGTAAATACTATACTACTTTACTATAAATACTTTACTACTATACTATAAATAAACGCAAATAAGTGGTGGTACACAAGAAAAATTCAAAATTCAGCTAATCTTCGAGTGGCTCACTGGTAGGAAAAGTCTCGCCATTCTTTGTTATAGTTGGTGAACCGATGCACCATTTAACAACAAAAAAAAAAATGCCCCATGAAATTTCAAAGTTTGAGAACCAATGTTCTAGAATATATTGCTACGTGATTCATGTCTTTTTTGTGTGTTTTTTTCTCTCTTGGAAACGGTGAGTGAAGCTTTTCAATCAACAATGGCAGTAAGCTTAAGGCGTAATACCAATGACGAAGCGACAGAGGGGAAAAAAAAAAACTTTTTTTTTACAATAGTAAAGGACAACATGTAAATCTAAGAAGAGTAGAAGTGACGACTGTTCTTCCATTGACGTAAGAGTGCGCTCTATTCATCACTCATGGCTTTTTTTTTCCATTCTCTCTAACTTTTGTTTCGCCTTTTTTTTTTGTCACCTACAAATGGGAATAACATAGCTCTGTCGTCATCAAAGTGTTTTCTGTCAGCGACGACGTATTTGACAAAGGTGTCGTATACAAGAGAGGATGTTAAGTTAGGTATACTCAGTTTACCCTGAAATCAGACACCTTAGCTCAGTAGATATCTTGTCTGTCTACTGAACTAAGGGTCCCGGATTTGGTTCCTGGCATGGCCAAAAATTTATCATCGATGAACATATGGGCTTACCCTTTCACAGTGGACGGTGACTGACTGTTGTGCCTGTCCTAGTCATAAGTTAGGTTATAAGTAGAGATAGGGTAAATTCGCTTTTGCGAAAAACGCGAAAAGAAAAAAAAAGGGTCGAAAATATGGTATTTATAAGTTTTCTTTGCGTTTCATGGCATTTGAAAGTGTTTAAAGATATTTTTATTTCGCGAATTAACGTGAAAAACGTGATTTTGAGAGTATTTGAGCTAAATTATTCTATTTAGCGAAATAGACGCGAATTCCCTGAAAATGCTGAGAATTTCTATAAAACGATGTTTTTCAGCGGAAATAAGTGATTAAAAAATCATTGAGTTTCACTCGTCTGTGTACTTCAGATTGGGTTTTACTTGCATCCTGTGCCTTCCACAGCCCATCAGGCTAATCGCCACATTCCGTTAGTCATTGCTTTTATCATAAATCCTTTGTATAGGCCCTAAAAACATTGACGAAAGACATTTTTACCTATTTTGCTACAAAATGCTAAATTATGCCACAAAACGCTAAATTTCCAATAATTAATGCTAAAAAAACTTAAAATTAATGCTATTTTTCCCTATCTCTAGTTATAAGGCATATGAGGCTACGACAGGCCTAGCAAGCCGGTAGTGAAAACTATATGTCTTGAATAAAAAAAACTGACCCAGGCTACAGGCTGGAAACAGTAATGGATGTAAAAAAAAAAACACGTGAAAGTAGGTCTACAATACCCATAAACTTACTTAACTTAGAAAATTACAATTACTATACAAGTAGATATAGCGTCCACAAACCAATCAGTAACAGGACAAACACACATGTCAGTCACACACGAAATTAAACCAGGGTTCTTTGGACTTGTGGTTTTCCACTACAACCACGTGAATATATTCATCCTTATAAACATGATTACGTTATGCTTTGTCCAGAGTTATTACATCATTCTATAAAACGTTTGTAGCAAGCCAGATTACATATAAAATCCTTTCATTTAGACTCGATTATTTGATTTAATTGATGCCCGACACATTCTCTCAGTCGATAGCGTGTCAACCCGCCTCGGTGGCGTAGTTGGCTAACGCGCCAGTCGTGTTGAGCCAGACCACCGAGGACGGGGAGATCGAGGTTCGAATCTCGGTCGGGTGAACTGGGGGTGGTTTTTCCTAAATGGTTTTGCACTCTCCCTCCACGCAAATGCGGGTTCACTTCCTCTAAATTCAACCTTCCCAATTCCTAATCCACTAGTGTAATTAGTACTTAAGCGTATAACCCGAACGGGTAGTAAGACGCGGTGCTAAAAAAAATCAGATTAAAATTGATAGCATGTCTGCCTACTGAGCTATAAGTTCCGGGCTCAACTTCCACCATGGCTGAAATATCTAAAATTTTGTGAAATTAGGGCTCTATCTTTCACAGTGATGATTTAACGGTTGGGTGTTATGTATGTTCTAGACTTAAAATTATTTAAAAATGTCGTGTTTGCATATAATCAGTAGGTTTAGAAAGTACACGTCAAATACCTCCAAAAATAAGATTTTCTTAGATTATTTAATGTGTTTCTTGTTGCTTGGGAAAATATCAAATATATGTAGCCTTACCTTTTTCCACGAATGGTAAGACTAACCTTGATGAATGCGCCAGCCCATCTGTATTTTGTTTGTTAAAAGTTCTTGAGAGATATATAGTTGTAAATTACCAGTGTTGAAATCAAGCTATGTTGAAAGAGATCAGACGCTCTTCAACAACAGTTTATGTCAACATTGACTAAGGGGAAGGGGGAGGGAAGACGAAAACATGATCTTTTATGCTGCGTCACTCTGACTCCTGTAAATTATGGTGGGAGTGCAGGGGACGCGATGAAAGGTGTTTTTTTTCCGTTTTTATAGAAAAACTATTTTGGTCAAAATAATTCAAATATTGTTCCAGTAGAAACATAGAATTTACTCTTCTTCACATGGTGATATCAACAGTTGTTGAATATCTGTTAAGGATGACCTGGAATTTAATAACAACTTTTTCTTCTCACTAAAAGGTTTCTTATCCAATGCCGCTATGATTATGCTAGATATTCAGCAGATGTTGCTATCACCATGTGAAGAAAGTTAGCCTCCACTTTATATTTCTAATGGAGAAACATTGTATTCATTTTGGAAAAAAAAGTTTTGCTGTAAGAACTGCAAGAACACCTTTTTACGCGTCCACTTCTACTCCCCACCTTAAATTGCAAAAATGATAGCTATCAAATGTGTCTAACAGTTAAAAAACATTATAGATTAATATTTTTAGTAAAGATAAAAGCTCATTTATTTAGATGAGACATGAATTGATTTATGTTTGATCCTTTATAATTTTTTAATTTGGTGCCACACAGTCAATAATTTAAATTTTAATAAAATATATGTATGGTGAAAAACATAAGATATATAATTATGAAATAAATAAAAGGCTATTTGTGTTATTAGCTTAAATTTTATTTATGATAAATATAAAACATCGAGTGAAAGTGAAACAATCAGTTTAAGAAAATTATTGTTTTAATTTCACTAAATTTCTCAAACTTATCATTAATGAAATTAAAACATTTTTAATGGAACCATTTATTTGTTTTTTACGAAATTTTATTAATACGAATACTTATATTATTCATCATATTTATTTTATTAAAATATTATATTGACTTTTGTGGTAAAACATCGAATATAACGGAGCAAATTGAACTAAGCTGCCTACTTGGTGCAAATTTCGAAGCTATTTTGCAAATCGGGTTGCATCATATCTCTACAAACGTGAGCACTATAAACATTATCACACTTAGATAGCGATGTAGAAATTATAAAGTGTGGGGAGAAAATAAGTATTTCACCCTGCGAGGGTTCTTGTACATGTGCTGATAACGCTTCCCCTCTTCCCCTGACGAAAATAAACACTCACTCTACTATAGACACCTGTGCTGCATTGACTAGCAGTTTACCTTTCTCTCGTTTCCTATTATATATAGACATATTCTTTCAGGGACTTTTTTTAATCCTCTGAGATAAGTTGTCAGACCATGTTTTAGTAACTTCTTTAACTGTTAGAATGGTTTCTTCATGTCTATATTTAACTGTATTTAGTATCCATACTTGTGAAAACAACCAATATGGCCGTGAGTATCACCCATGTATCTGTTTGTATGTTAATAACTTAACTTTCTTATCTCTACATGACCTACTCTAAAAATCATGGCCCCCACATGCTATCTAGAGGCTATACCTAAAAGCGACCGTTGATAAAGAAAAGAAAAATTTAAGATATTTATCGTTAAACTTAATGACGTTGCCTACTTTAAGAACTCGAAGATATTTTGCTTAGCGGGTTGCATCTTAACTTGACGTACCTTAAAAATAGAGGGAATAAAACGAGTATTTCACCCTTTGAAGTGTCTTCTTTATCTACTGAAGATGGACCTTTCCTCTCGTCCTCTGGCGAGCTTACAAACTCACTTTAATATTTACGACTTGAAAATATTGACCCGCTTTTTTAAAATTACCTTATTCTTGTTTTCTATTCTAGATATATATATGTTACCAAGGAAATTTTTAATCCACATCCTGGCAGGAAGAATTCTACATACCATTTTATTGACTAAACCAAATAGCCTAAGCACTAAATGATTTGTAAAAATATGTGTAAATAAGCTACTTCTAGATAAAAATAAATAATTCGTTTCACTGTAGGACTATTTTTAGAATTATCTAAGAAATTATTGTTTTTATTTTGACGTAGACAAATATCTTTAAGATTCGCTGATTGAAACGTAAATACACAAATCCTATCTTGACCTGCCGTGACGTCACAAGTAGGCAACGTCCTTAAAATATGTACACTATTTATAATAGTAGCTCTTTAATTCAATATTTTTGCTAAAATTCCTGGGATCTTATGGAGCTCTTGATAGGCCGCCAAGAACCACCAACAGTTTGAGAACCACAATTTGATAAAATCTTCCTCAGACGAGGTATGATTAACCTTTCCTCAACTGAGGGCCGCATAAGTTTTTGGGGAACTGGCCGGGGGGCTATAAATGAAATTTTTAATACCTATTGCCAATGTAGTCCCCTTACATACATACATACATACTACATACATACAACATACATACATACATACTACATACATACATACAACATACATACATACATACATACATACAACATACATACATACATACATACATACATACATACACATACATACATACATACATACATACTACATACATTACATACATACATACATACAATACATACATACATACATACATACATACATACATACATACATACATACATACATACATACATACATACATACATACATACATACTACATAATAAAATACATACATACTACATACATACATACATACATACATACATACATACATAATACAATACATACATACATACATACATTACATACATACATACATACATACATACATACATACTACATACATACATACATACATACATACATACATACATACATACATACATACATACATACATAACATACATACATACATACATTACACATACATCACATACTACATACATACATACATACATACATTACATACAATACAATAACATACATACATACATACAACATACATAATCTCATACATACATACATACATACACATACATACATATACATACATATACATACATACATACATACATACATACATACATACATACATACATACATACACATACATACATACATACATACATACATACATACATACAATCATACATACATACATACATACATACATACATACATACATACATACATACATACATACATACATACATACATACATACATACATACATACACTACATACATACACTACATACATACATACATACATACATACATACATACATACATACATACATACATAACATACATACATACATACTACATACATACAATACATACATACATACATACACATACATACATACATACATAACATACATACATACATACATACATACATACATATACATACATCATACATATACATACATACATACATACATACATACATACCATACATACATACATACATACATACATACATACATACATACATACATATAATCATACATACCATACATACATACATACCATACATACATACATAACATACATACATACATATACATACTAATACATACATACATACATACATACATCACATACATACATACATACATACATACATACATACATACATACTATACTACATACATACATACATACATACACTACATACATACATACATACATACATACATACATACATACATACATACATACATACATATACATAATTATACAAACATAACATACATACCATATGAGGGAAAAATCTGTGTCTATTTACTTTAAGTGTAACATTTGTATTTATTCACTGTAAGTGTAGCATCTGTATCTACTCACTGTGAGTGTAACATTTGTATATTTTCACTGTAAGTGTAATATTTGTATCTATTCACTGTGAGTGTAACATCTGTAAGTATCCGCTGTGTGTTAAACATCTGTATCCATAAATTGTGAGTGAAACATCTTCAACCATCCACTGTGAGTGAAACAACTGTATCCCTCCACTGTGAGTGAAACCGTATATAAGTCTTCACTGTGACTGTAACATATGTACGCACTTAGTGCACGAGAACACCATAATTATTACCCTTCATGAAATTTCCTCCTATGATTGAGACGTTCGTCAATTCACCTCGCGATGAAGCAAATCAGTAAAATATAAACCTGTCTCTCTTGAGTACATGAGCAAAAAGATGTGTTCGGGTTAACATCCTTTCTCCCTCCCTTTCCGATGTGAGCTCGCAGGAGTGAGATGTATCTTGGAACAGGAGTCAGTGACACAGCGAGAAGTGAACCAAGGAATGTGGAGGTGAAAGTGAAGGTGATGTCACTTTGTAGTACCAGCAACAACCAGGCTTGCAATAATGTATATACTGTAGGCACGGTCAAGCTGGAGCGATGTACCAAACAGACAGACCTGCCATAGTTTGTCTACTGTAGACAATATCAGGCTGTGATGATGTACCAAACACCAAGACTTGCCATACTTTGTCTACTGTAGGCGCGATCAAGCTGGGGCGATCTATCAAACAGACAGACCTACCAAAGTTTGTCTACTGTAGACAATATCAGGCTGTGATGATGTACCAAACACCAAGACTTGCCATACTTTGTCTACTGTAGGTGCGATCAAGCTGGGGCGATCTATCAAACAGACAGACCTACCATAGTTTGTCTACTGTAGACAATATCAGGCTGTGATGATGTACCAAACACCAAGACTTGCCATACTTTGTCTACTGTAGGCGCGATCAAGCTGGGGCGATCTATCAAACAGACAGACCTACCAAAGTTTGTCTACTGTAGACAATATCAGGCTGTGATAATGTAACAAACAGACAGACCTGCCATACTTTGTCTACTGTAGGTGCGATCAAGCTGGGGCGATCTATCAAACAGACAGACCTACCATAGTTTGTCTACTGTAGACAATATCAGGCTGTGATGATGTACCAAACAGACAGACCTGCCATACTTTGTCTACTGTAGGCGCAATCAAGCCATGGTGATTCACTAAACCTGCTATACTTTGTCTACTGTAGGTGCGATCAAGCTATGACGATGTTGTATATCCACCACGAGGACGTAGAGTCATGGATTTACCGTTCTGAAAGTCCATATCACGGCTAATTAGACGGTTTATTAGATGCAAGATTATTCTCGAGCCAGAAATTGTATCGAGGGCCGGTTTCACACATGATTAATTTGAAAATAGTGAGATTAAAATCAGTTGAATAATTTTATTTTAGATAAACAAGTTTTAATTTGGTCGTATTCTTAGAAATTTGTTAAAACGTTTACACATGGCTCAATTCCACTATTTTCTTAAGATAATACAAATAAAAACACATTACAATGCGACGTTTGGTTCAAGTTGTATTACCTATCTAAGTTATGTATTTTAAGGGCAAGCCTAATTAAAGGCACATTTCATCTTACAAAGGTATTTCTTAAGAGAATGGTTGCCCTGAAACCTTAAGAGTAAAACCACTAACACAATAATTTTCAATATTCGTAGAATTTTTTTTTTTGTGACTCCGTTATTAAATTACCTTTTTAATTTGGCGAAGGCTGTGGTTATGTACTGTACAGTACAGTAGACGTTCTTAACTGGCCTCATGGTGGTCAGAGATCCTGGCTGCTCACCTAAAGTTCTTGGGTTCGATACCCGGTTAGTACTGGGACATTTTTCTCGAAAGGAGAATAATTTCCATGGTCACCAGGGTTTATTTAGCTAGGCTTAAGTTAAGATCTTAATTGGCTCCAACACGTCATATTCTCTATCATCAACACCTCATCTCATCAGGACATGGAAAGAGCCTCCACGGAAAGAATGTACGATTAGTACATTCGGGCGTCCCCTGGGAAATGGTCCATTAATATGGGCTAATCTTACCGTTGAGTTAAGAGCATCACTCGGTATGGATCAGAAACTTGGATTCTTGGGGAAAATGTAAAAGAAATACTTTGAGAGCTTTGAAATGTGGTGCTGGAGGGAGAATTCTTAAGAAGATCAGGTGGACAGATAAATGAAGAAGTCTTAAGAAGAGTCTTGAGAAGAGAACCATTTTGAATGTGATTCTTCGGTACAAATCAAATTGGGTTGGACACATCCTTAGGAGGAACTGTCTTCTACACGAAGTCATAGAAGGAAAGGTTGATGAAAAGAGGAACTTTAGGAAGAAGGAGGATTAAAACATCGAAAGACTTGAAAGAGAGAAGAAAATTCTGGGAAATGAAGGAGGCTGAGGATGAGGTGCATTGGCGTTATAAGTTCACTGACGAAAGGAAGGGACCTGTCAAAAGACAGAACACATAATAATAATATTAATATTATTATTGTTATAATTTTCTTCCCGCAAATAGGAGTTAAAAATTGATTTAACTCAAGACATACCACTATTAGTAAAGGTTCTTGATTTATTGCCAGAGATTGGCTTATTGACGGTGCGGTGACGTCACGTGTTCTCATACAGTGTAATTACTATATTAGAGTGCATTGTATGAAGCTGCCAGACCGGGCGGTTGCTGCAAGTTACTCCGACGTAATATTAACCTTATGCATCGTCTGCCTACACGATTGTCTCCGTGCTTCACGTCTTACTACTCTTCCGAGTTAAGGTGCGGCAGAAGGGAGCACGAGTAATTTTACAGTTTTTATAGCATTACATTTTTTTGGCCAAAATAAATCAAATATTTCTCCAGTAGCAACATAGAGTTTAGTTTTCTGCACATGTAAATATCAACATTTATTGAAAATCTATCAAGGGTGTCTTGGAATTTTGTCAAAACTGTCTCTCTTTATTTAAAAAGTTTTGACAAAATTTCAGGACACCCTTGACAGATATTCAAGATCTGTTGATATTAGCATGTGTAGAAAACTAATCTCTATGTTGCTACTGGAGAAATATTTGATTTATCTTTGCCAACAAATTTATATTCTTTAAAAACGGTAAAAATTCTTGCGCTCCCTTCGGCCGCACCTTAAGAACGTTGCCTACCTGTGACGTCAATATAGTGTTTCCCATCTAAAAGTGGGAGTTGTAGGGGACGTGAGTAAAGGCCGGTGTTTTTAAAAAGTTTCTAATATCAAATCTTTTTTTTATTTTTGTCAAAATAAATCAAATATTTCTATAGCGAAGCACAAAGTGTAAATCTTCTTTACTTGGTGATATCAACAGTTGTTGAACATATGTCATGAGCATAGCGGCATTAGACGAGAAACTTTTTCGATGAAGAGAAAAAGTTGTCATTAAATTCTAACACACCCTTGACAGATATTAAATAACTTTTGAGGTCACCATTTAAGGAAAATTTAATTATGTTTTTACTAAGCAATATTTGATTTATTTTTAACAAACCTTTTTTTTATATAAAAACTGAAAAAAACACTGTCCTATTCTCGAATTCCCTACATACCCATCTTTACACGCTTTTTTATATGTACTGTATGCCTGTCATTACTGTATTTATCACAGATTAGTAAAACATTGATATATCACTGTTGCTAAAATATCAACTGATGGTTCTGGTGGTGTTTTAATGTTGTAGGTGCAATTGCCTTCAATAATAGCGTGACCCTCTTAGGTGTCACTCGGTCTAACGCGCTACTCTCGTGTTGGACTAGACTGCCGAAGACGGGGAGATCGGGGTTAGATCCCGGTTGGGTGTACTAAGGGTGGTTTTTCCTAAATGGTTTTCCACTCTCTCTCTCTCTCTCTTTTTCTCTCTCTCTCTCTCTCCATGGAAGTGCGGGTGCATTTCCTCTAACTAAGCCTTCATAATCCATAAATCCATTAGTGCGATTAGGACATAGGCATATAACCCAAACGGATAGTAAGATGAGGTGGAAAAAAAAAAAAGAGCGTTTCCCGCGCGACATTTAAAATGCCAGGGTAGATTCTTTGTCGAGGTTGTTTGAGATGCATTTAAATTATTTCTAAACAATTTGTTGTTGTTGTTTGGAAACAATTTGTAATCTTGTTACTAGCGAACATTCGTTCTAAAATTAACATTGTTAGTATAATTTCCCCTCGGTTGTCTTGGGGTAAAGTGGTCGCCTCAGGACCCGAGGATCGTGGATTCAAATCCAGTTGAGGTCTACGGATCCTTCTTGGGCGATAAAAATCCATAGCACAACGTCCTTCAGTAAGGAAGGGAAGGGAAACTGCTGGTTTTATGTCAATTGTGGCATATAACAGAACCGCAGAAAATAGGTGAAAATACTTTTCCCTTCAAAATTGGTAGATCTTTTTAAACGATTCTTGGGGTCTGATATAGTCAGACAAATAAATAAAAATAATAGCAATAATAAAATCGTACATTCTATAATACTTTCATTGGCATAATTATAAAAGTTTTAATGCCTTACAAGCCGCCATGTTGTCATAATGCGTCAGTTTTACAATTCTAACTATCAACTGTAGCCATTGGATTTTAGAAATGTAGATTTGAAAGTTAATTATCCTAGTTATAGTATATATATATTATATTTTATACTATATATATATCCCTATGGGCCTCCTTAAACCTAGCACAGACACACCACTCAACCCCCATCCCCCACCCCAACCACCCCAATCACTGACCGTTAATTTATCACTGAGAAAGGGTAAAACCAACATCTAAGTAAAGATAATCTTTTTTGATCATGTCAGGAATCGAATCCTGCACCTTCTGCTTAGTAAGCAGTCCCACTAACAACTGAGCTAAGGCGTTGTACAACAGTCGGATATAACTCTGTCAATCTATGTTGAAATAGATTGTTTCATGTTTTAAATACAGTAGATGGACGAACAAAATCTTAATAAGTTTCAATGAGTACATTAAAGTGTTTTTTATGACAAATAAAATAATGAGGAATGATTCAATTAATCTTAACATATTTTATCAAGATTATACAAACTGCCACCCCATCCCCCATTATTTAAATAATACAGCCATTTCATTATCACCGCATCTTAATACCTGTTCAGGTTATACATATATATATGATAGTCTAATGAAGTAGGGATGAGGAAGGTAACATTTAAGAGGTAATCTACACGCAAATTCGTGGAAATAGAGTAAGAAACAGTTTTTTAAAAAACACCCTTAGTAGACCCAACCAGGCTTAGAACCCTGATCTCCACGTCATTAGTAGGCCAGTCCAACACGAGAGTGACGCCTTAGACCGTTCGGCCACTGAAACATATAGAAAATCATACAAATATCGTTTGAATACCCCCAAACCCCTTATTTTCTTCTTTTTTTTTCTTTCCATAGCGTCTTACCAACCAAACAAACCCTACGCACTTTAACTATATCACTAGGTTAAGGACGAAGAAGGATTAATATATTTTGAAGGTAGATCCTGATTTGCGTTGAGGCAGAGTGGGGAAAAACTTATGAAAAAGAGCCCTCAGTAGACCCGATCTGTTTTAAAGACATTGCCTACGTATGACGTCACGGCAGGTCAAGATAGGATTTATCATATTTATAAATTTACATTTCATTCAGCGAGTTTTAAAGATATAAGGTTGAAATATAAACCATAAAGTATTAAATATTTTTTTAAAAATAGTCCTAAAGTGTCACGAAACGATTATTTTTTATTTTGGAGTTTTTTTGTTTGTTTGTAAACGCAGTTTTTATCAATCATTTGGTTACTTTGCTTGGTCATGAAAATGGCCTGTAGGAGTCCTCCTGGCAGGATGTGGGTTTAAATAGTCCGACGTAGGAAATATTTATCTCGAATAGGAATCAAGAGAAAAGTAATTTTAAAAATCAAGTAAATGTTTTCAAAGATCAAATAGTAGAGTGGATGTGTATTAATCACAAATTGAGAATGTGAGGAATGCCAGGCCTCCACCGTGATTCGGATCCCACGTTAAACTGTAGGTCCTCCATTTCATCTCACAATCACCCTACCATTGCACATTAGCGTAAGTGCGTATAACCCGAACGGGTAGTAAGACGCGGTGCTAATAATAATAATAATAATAATAATAATAATAATAATAATAATAATAATAATAATAATAATAATAATAATAATAAAATAGTAGAGTGAGTGTGTAAACTCGACAGAAGAAGAGGGGAAAGTATTATCAGTAGATAAACAAGAGTACTCATAGGGTGAACTACACATTTACTCCCCTCTCTCTCTATTTCTTACATTAGTTGCTTATGTGCGTCAAGTAAAATAACATCAAAATCTCCAAATAGGTAACGACGTTAAAAGCTCCAACTTTCCCTCTAACGTCAAACCCGACCCCTAAAGAGATTGACGTTTAGTCCACGTGTCCACAGATACGAGTGACAGCATGATAAAGTGTTTATATCGGACCAAAGCCTTCCGTTTCTATGGACGAGCGCTTGGTAAAAAAAAAAAAACCGTCACCTTGACCTGCTTCCAACAAGCGACAACTAGACCCTTGACCGAACTTTCCACGTACTGTACACATACATGTCCTTGCCGTCAAGAATCTTCATGAGGTAATGTGTTGGGGGACATCAAGGTCACCTGTCAATTAGCAGGTAAAGCTTACAACGTTTATCTTTACACTAAGAAACACTTTTCACACTAGTGGCTACAGTAGCCCACGTTTCATAGGAAGTGTTTTTTAGAAAATACACATGGTTTTGTTACAAAAACTGATAACATATCACTTATTTATAATATATACATTTTTTTTTAGCACCGCGTCTTACTACACGTTCTAGTTATACGCCTATGCACTAATTATGCTAATGGTTTTTTGGGGATTGGGAAGTGTACACGCATTCGCGTAGAGGGAGATTGGGAAACCATTTAGGAAAAAACCTCAGTGCATCCGACTGAGATTCGAACCTTGATCTCCTCGTCATAGGGCAGCCTAGTTTACTGTGAGAGTCATAACTTAGACCATGCGGCCACCAAATCAGATAATATATATATATATATATATTACCCGATTCGGTGGCCGAATGGTCTAAGGTATCATCCTCGCAATATACTAGACTGCCATGACGGGAAGATAGGGTTTCAAATCCCGGTTGGGTGTACTGTGCGTGCTTTTTCCAAAATGCTTTCACACTCCCCCTACATGTAAATGTGGGTACACTTCCTCTAAATACAATCTTACTCATCCCTAACCCATTAAAGTAATTAGTAGAAGGCGCATAACCCGAATGGGTAGTAAGACATGGTGCTAAAATAATAATTATAGTTATTATTATTATTATTATTATTATTATTATTATTATTATTATTATTATAATATATATGTGTGTGTGTGTTGATAGTGGCTGTCTATCAGAAGTGTCAACTTAAGATCACATTACTTTATGCATGAATGTGTAAATGTAGATATAAATCTTAGTAACTTTCCTAGCTGTCAGACAAGGTCCTTCCAATGAAAATTGGACTAAATTTGACTGTAGTTACACAAACTAGATTATCAAATTACATCAGATTTTTAAAGTTTTCTATTTATCAGTCTCTAAGATTGATTTTGTTTCCGTCACCACTTTTCTTACCTCCTGTACGGACTATCCGCATATTTAAATAGTGGGGTGGCAATGAAAAAAAAAAAATTTGAGAGGAAAATACCCGAATTCGCTTGTAGGAGGAGATGTGAACAAACCCTTCAGGGGGGGGGGGGGGGGAACCACCTCATTACATTTGATCTGTATTCAAATCCCTACCTCTCCTTTGGAAAACCCCACAATACGAGACTGACACCTTCGTTCGAGTGTCCATTCAGTGTGGGTTGGTCAAGCTTTCTATCAACGTAAGAAATATAAAACCTTAATAATATACTTTAAGTATTGATTTAGAGCTCCTTTAACTTATGGTGTGATCAATATCCCCTTACACGCTCTTCAGTGGCTGAATGGTCTAAGGCAGGCCTATCCAATTGGCGGCCAGCGGGCCTCATATTTTGCGGCCTGCGACGCATTAAATAGTTAAAAAATAATAATATAACGTCACCCAGGAATTCTTTAAACATGATCAGATTTAAACTGTGTAGAATTTATTATATGTATTATTTGCTGTACTGTACTGTATGCCAACTATATGAATATATGAATTAGATTAGATTAGAAAATTTAAAGCAATTAATCTCAAACTAAACAAACTCAAAAAAACTATTGTTGATACTGTATAGGCCTAATTTCAATTTGTGTGGCCCGCACACTGTCTAGGAATATAAATGGGGGGGGGGGGCCGGAGGGGGCCCTTAGCTAACTTTAAGTTGGACAGCTCTGGTCAGAGGCGTAATTATAATGTTAGACTGGCCTACTTATGATTGGAGAATTGGGGCTCAAATCCAAATCAGGACTACTGAGAGTAAGTATTTCCTAAATGTTTTCTCACTCTCTTTCCATGCAAATGCGCCAACATAACCTCTAGAAAGCTTCTTTTTTTCATCCCTACCCCAAGCATAATAAGAAAAGGTGATAGATAAAAAATGTAAAAATACGTCTTCCAAACTTAATTGTGAGCCCCCAAACCACTTGTGCTTGTTTGCTTTTCTTACCATGTTAATACTAATTTATTTTCTCCAACTGAGGCTCGAAATCCAGTCTCGTATACATGGTTCATCCCATCTGAAGGATAGGGGTGACCGAGGCTCTTTAAAATTCACCTTACTCGTCATGTTCCCTGAGAGTATACAAGTTTATTCATAAATTTGCTAAAATAAAACATACATCCCCGAAATGTAAAAAATATATATATTTATATATATATATATAAATATATATATATATATATATATATATATATATGCAAGTTCTACCAATCGTTCATTCTTCTCATATAGTCTAATATTATCATTTTAGACACATGAAAATATAATATATTAATATGATTTTATTAATGATTTAAAACATTCCCCTGCTAAACATTTTGAACAAAATTAGAAAGGGCAATTTCTAGATACTACAAAATGTTCCCAGTTAGTCCTTTGTACATAATTAATCAATCATCATTAATCTATTAAAATGACCCTGGTTCTGTTAATGTAGGAATGTTAGAAATATAATTAAGGAAAACAAAAATTTTCAGTGGAATATTCCTATAGCTTAGCAAAGTGAAATTAATTGGAATATTATTATAAAAGTAGAAACAATTGCTAAAGGATGATTAAAAAGTAAGGAATGTTCTTGATACAATAGTTAATGATAAAATAATTAAAGATATATAGGTGTAGGTTTAGTAGAATATTAATCATTTTTGGGACCAATAAAAAGGATAATATATTTTCTTCCATCTGAAGTTTCAAATTTTATTGCCTTATTTGGATTTAAGAGAACAGTATTGTGTAAATAAATGGTATGAATTAATCTAAATATTTTATCATATATTGTCTATTATATGTGTGTGAACTGATTTTCAAAAATCAGTCCTCAGCCCTCAAAAGTAAATATAGAAAAATGAACTTACAGTTTTATTTATCATCTGAATAAACCCTAGTTACTAATTTTAAATCAAAACATTTAAACCATTTAAAAATAAAACAAAAAATAGTCAACCATGAACTAACCTTAAACGAATTTCCCTAGTAAACACCAATATGCAGTGCTATTTTTAATTTTAAACACTCCCCAAGTATCTATTTTAAACCAAACGGTTAAAGTCATTTTCAATAAATTCATATTTTCAAAAACTGTCATCAGTAAGCAAATTAAAAACAGGTATGGCCATATGACATCTAACTATAAAGTACAAACAAAACCCATCAAACTGACACAGGTGTAACCCAGGGACAGACAGACAGATGGACAGACACAGGAGCAGAAGGAATTTCGGAGGAACATAAAACGTCATAATCTAGAGGACTAAAAGTGTTACGATTACAATACTTTTTCTAGATAAGAAGGCAAAAACCCCATCGTTAGGAAATCACAGTGTAGTTTTTTTTTTCTCCCCTCTGGTAACTTTCTTTTTTGGGAATACCAATATTTTTTTTAGCTTATAAATATTGACTAGATAAAGTGCTTCAGCTAGGAAATCCTTGTTCACTTGAGAATCAATGGACTTTCTCAAAACTAGCCCAAGCTCATGTGCGTTTCAATGAGTGTGTGTGACGTTCCCTAAACGTCACCAATTAGTCATAAAGCACCGAGGTTTCCTCACCTTCAAGAAAACAATATAAAGGAAAGTTAACGTTAACTGTTGTCTTCAACCTCTATTTTTGTTTTGTCTTTGTTGTCGTAGCCGCAACCAAGGTGTACTTCCTGGAATGATACTTGACCTGACAAAGGAGACCCCCTTTGTCTCTCGAAAGACACATATCTTGGTCTGTAACATTAACATAATCACGAGAGAGACACATCGATTGTCCCGGTTACAGAGTGAGGAAGGGAAAGTGTTCCCTTTTCAAGAAAAAAAATAAAGGAGTCATGTTTCATCTTAACATCATATTTTATTTACTGTAGAAGACAAGCTACATTTATCACGTACTTTACTGAAAGTGTTTTGTAAGATTCCCCTTACATTAAGTAAATACCTTTCAAGTTTAATAGGAGGGGCCTGTCTGACAGCTACAAAATATGCAAGATCCATACCTCAAATTTCTTACAAATGTACGGATATCTGACAGGTACCAAATTGACATTCACGTTTCCATACGTCAAGTGATTAGATCTGCATCCATCAATTTTGATCTAAATTATCAACACTAATAGTAAAATTTTTATCAATTTTTGCCACAAAGACAATATTTCTATTTTATATAAATGTAATTTACCAACATTCTACAGTTGTTTCAAATACCTAGGAAGCAATTATATTAAATTAGTACCGTTAGGGGCGCCAATTACTCGAAAAGAAACATCATCACACTGCTGTATTTACTATGGGAACTGCAGTTCTGAAGCTTTAAAAATCGTTGAAACATTCCTCAATTAATTTAAACAATCTACTTATAAGCCTAATAAAATATGACATTATTTGTCTAAGGAAGTATAAAGGATTTATATATATATATACATATACATATTTAAATTCTAACTAATTATCTTAATCTCAGGACTGGTACACTCATGAAATGTCGTTGAGAATGATCTAAAGTCACCTTATTATAAAAAATAATAATAAGCTAAATCTTAAATTGAAATATTTTTAATTCCATAGGAACATTATCTCAATTTTAACGCAATTCATGTTTGGAAATGACAAACCACTTCTTAAGGACGTCTCCTAACTATGACGTAACGATAATTCAAAATAGAATTTCCTCATGTTAATGCATTTAAAGTTTTAATCGTTGGGTTTAGAAGATATAACATTAAACTCAAACTCACAAGTTCTTAAATAATAATAAAAATAGTCTTACATGGATAAAAAATTATACTATTGATCTTTAAGTAGTTTCTTGGTAAGATTTTTTTATTATTTTTCATACAACTCAGGCTATTTGATCTATTCGGGAAAAGGTTCACTAGGAGTCTTCCCTTCAGTATGTAGATTAAAAATAGTCCGTGGTAACATTTGTTTATATAAAATGTGAAGCGAGTAAAGGGTACAACGGTACAACATTTTAATTAATTTAAATTAGTTTGGAAATTACACCTAGACACGGGAATAGAACCCGGGACCTTTGGCTTAGTGCACCAATGTTCTATCACTGAGCTCTCCGAGATGTGCCCCGTGCTCGGTGAGTGAATATTGACCCTGATCACGGGATGAATCCTGGATAGCTTAGTGGTAAAGCATTGGCGCACTAAGCCAAAGGTCCTGGGTTTGATTCCCTTGTACAGGTGTCATTTATCAACTAGTTGATGTTAATTGAGATTTGGTCCCTTCTAAATGGACAGTTTCGTAACTATAATTAAATGCAGCCTGTGTGTTGATATTCAAAGAAAAAGATAATATTGAAACGCAAGTCAATGCTTTCCAGACGCAAATAGTTGAGTGAGTGTGTATAGTCATGAGAGGAAGAGGGAAGTTCTTACCCCTTATCAACACATATACAAGAAGGCTTGCAGGATGCATTGATAATTTTTCTTCTCTTCCTTTCTATTTTGTAAATTCGTATCTAAGTATGATGGTGCTTAGAGTACTTAGGTACGTCAAGCTAAGATGCAACCCACCTCTATGGCCGCATGATCTAAGGCGCTACTCTCGAAGTAGACTAGACTGCTGATCACGGGAAATCTCGGTTGGGTGTACTATGGGTGGGGTTTTTACAAAATGGTTTTCCACTATCACTCCACGCAAACGTGGGTACACTTTATATAAAATATAACATTCATCTTCCTTAAAATCATTAGCGTAATCAGTACATAAGTGTATAACTCGAACGGGTAGTAAGACGCGGTGCAAAAAAAAAAAAGTTAAGGTGCAACTCTGAGAAATAGCTTAAAAAATCACCAAGTGAATGACGTCACTAATCTTAATATATAAATACATATTATATAGTTCAGAAACCAATGGCCAAACTCCTTGCAAATTTTATCTTACAACACCCCACAGTCACACAGCTGGTAGGTATAAAGCTGACTCACGTGATACAATGTATTAACTCATGTAGGACTTACACTGACCTACTCCCCTGCAACACACACGCACCCATAACACACATACAGTCACATTTTAGTAGGAAGAGCCTTATCTGACATCTAAAAAAAAGTAACTAGATCAACTTTAACGTATCCATGCATCAGCTCATGCAATATTCGATTGTCACATTTGATATATATTATCAATACCTATAAAATAACTATGAATATACAGTAAAACCTTGGATTGCGAGTAACTTGGTTTGCGAGTGTTTTGTAAGACGAGCAAAAATTTTCAATAAATTTTAACTTGATAAACGAGCGATATCTTGCAATACGAGTAGTACTATGGTTACGCTTTGTCTGCCGAGCAGTGTCATTGGATAGTGTACCTAGTCACCACTCCTCCTCACCTTCTCATTATTTCTTAAGGGGGAAATTCACTTGGATATACGAGTGCTTTGTATTACGAACACGTTTACGAAACGAATTATGCTCGCAATCCAAGGTTTTACTGTATAGTAAAATGTTATCATGGATCGACTCAAAAACATTATTTTGTAGTCTCTTTATCTAAAAATTGGATTGTACAAAGGCTTCTCGTTGAGCAAACACATGTCTTGAAATCACTTGATGTAACTCAAACACAGAAGACTGCAAGAATAGTCAACCGTACCAAATTATGTCACAAAACACCCACAGTCGACACACATAAAGGATTTCCCTTTCACGCCAACCATTACGTCAAAAGAGGTCTCCCAAGTCAGTTCTACAGTTCCAACAGATTTCTTTTTCAACCATTTCAAGGCGATTAGCCCTTTTAATTTGGCGTGGAAATGCGGATCCATGGTAACAAATGGTTATCTTCAAGAATTTTTATTGATTTGCAATTTTCTTTTCGGAAACGGTTGGTTTAATAATAGAAGAATGTTGATTAAGTTATTCTTTTTATACACACACCTCCTCTATAATTTTAACAGTGATAAAATATCGATGAAATTGACATTTTTCAATAGAAAACTGCTGGCTTCATAATAAAAAAATAAGAGAATGTAACAATTAATAAACGTCGATACATTATCTTAGAAAGGGTGTTGAAAATATTAACATAAAAATCTCACTAGTTCTCGAGAAAACTGATCTTTCCAAACGTATAGTTTTTCCGCAAGACCTGTCCGGTAGCTAGAGCCATTTACGGTTTCCATGATTCATCTGTTCTTGTTGGCGCGGAAGGATACTTTGGTTGGTTGTGAAGCCACGCCATGCCTTTCATACTCCCATCCACCACCCCACAAAATAGGTTTTATACTTGCACTCGACAAGACCAAGGGTCTTAAGACTGATCTAAAACTTGTATCGCAAATGACGGGGAGATCCTTGTTTGAATTTCAGTTGGGTGTATCGAGGGCGGATTTTCCATAATGATTTTCCACTCTCCCCACACGAAAATGATGGTACACTACTTATAAATATAGCCTTCCTAGTTCCTAAATCCATTAGCGTAGTTAGTACATAAGCGTATAGCCCGGATAGTAAAACGTTGTGCTAAAAAAAAGGAACACCGGTCTAACAAGGGGTAAAGAGGTTAGAAGTAATAAGAAGGGAATCTTAAGGATGCATCTAAAATAACTTGTGAAATAAAGTTGCAAAATAAATGTTCCAACAACTTTCCCATCCTTTTTACTTTCTCACTATCTTACAGGTGATCATAAAAAAAATCGAACTTGAGATTTTGATGAATCTAGTCGTTTCATGACCCCCCCGAATCCGAAAAAGGGGTTTTTGAATTTCCGTCTGTCTGTGTGTTTGTATATAACTCCGACTAGAGCCTAAACTATTTTACCGATCAGGCTAAAACTTGGTATTTAGGGTTTTCATAGGGTTGCCCCGAGGGTTTTTGGAATTTGATATCAAACCCTAAAATTAAGGTTAGTTTACTGAAGGGCAATAAGAGAAAAGTCGATTTTCTCAAAATCTCCATCATTTTAGATTCAATAGTAAATATATACCCATTTTATTGGTCAAAATGTATAAATGAGGGATTTAATAGCAATGCGATAACCATAAGATATGCAACACCTAGTAAAATGTTGAGAATTTTAAACCTGAAGTCGACATCTTAATACGAAATGTTGACCCTCGGGGACTTAATATTGATATTTTTTATTGGTCCGAATATACAAATTAAGACGTTAATTCTTTAAAAATAAAATCATGAAATTTAAAACCGTGGGTCAAAAAATGTTTCACGTATGTCTAGCGCAATTTGTTCTCGGGTTTGCTCGTGTATATTATATTAAGAATCTTGAATAAATATCTCCATTTCTAAACAATAGAGCAAGAAAGTTTCTGTGGAGTTCCATACCATTTTTTTTTCTCTTGCTTTTGGTACCCATCGTCTTATCTTGTAATGTAGCAAACTTTTTTTTTGTCACCGCGTTTTACTATATGTTCAGTTTATGCGCATATATGATCATTAATCTCATAGAGTAGGGATGAGGAAGGAAGCATTTTAGAGATGATCTTACCACTTTTGCGTGAAATAAGAGTAAGAAACCATTTAAGGAAAACCACCTTCACTTAATCCGACAGGGATTTAAACTCTGTAATGATATGGAATTATACATCTCAATGATTCATTATTCACATCTATATTCAAAATTACGATATTATAAATGCGAGCGGATAGTAAAATTTATTTGTGTAAAGTTGTTAAGCTGCAAGGTATGGCAGCATCTTTCTACGTCTCTGTTTGAAAAGGCAACTCAGTTTTGTGAACGGAAACGCACCTGAATGACCACATCTTTTTTCTTTGGGAAGTTTCGAGAAGGAAATGTCGCAGATATACCTTCTCAAGGTACGCATCTCTTCACTTGCTTTCCTGACGAGGAGCCGTGTAGGTTGAGTCTATGACATATTAAACTATATTCTAAATTTCACGTGTCGGGAATTATCATGCATATAACGCAATAGTCGGGGTCTTAATAAAATCTACAACGTGTGAGATATCTATCAAAAAAACTGTTTATCTACTAAAAATAAAAACTATAAAACACCAGAACTTTTGTTTTCTAAAATAAGACATTATTCCTTTTTAATTATTATAATACAGAATAATAAACTTGAAACCAATTCAATAATCATATAAAATATCATCCTAATGGTGACATACAAACATTAATATATCAGGCTAGCTCTTTTATACGTTACAACTCAGATCTCCCTGTAATCAGCAGGCCGGTCTAACACGAGAGTGTCAGCCATTGAAGTTGGTGGTAGCAAACTTACCTTGAATTATTATACTATGGCCTAACTTATAAAATATGTTCATAATGTTATCTGTCAAGGTTTGACTGTCTCCTTAAAAGGTAGATGGAATGTACTCGTACCTTTCATTTACCCTGTAAGGTAGGAAGCTTGGCTTGTTTTATTCCACTATGGTTTAGCTAATAGTAATAGGTTCTACCTGTTAGGGTAGATGGAGTGTACACTCATATTTTAATGAAGGATGGAAGGGGACGCTAGCCAAGGGTGCTACACTGTAGAGCACTGAGGCACATCTCAGAGGTTTAGTAAAGCCGCATTATTTAATAAGTTGTTTGATATTTATAATATTGTTTTCAACAGAATGTAGGCGAAGATTATCAGTATGCTTATGACCAGTTATAGAGTTTAGATTTTGAGTTTAAAGTTGTTGTTTTTTTAGTTCAACGATGGTGTACGCGAGAATTTGTTACTTCTGAGATTATAGTAAGAGGTTAGAAACCTATATCTACCCTTTCTCTATAAAATAAAATCATGTTCTGATAGGGTCACAACAGAATATTTTAAGATAATATGAGATTGTTTTATAGTTTTTTATGTAACTTATCATACTTTTTTTTGGAAAACTTTAAACTTTTAATTCAAAATGTTTTAATGATCAGAGCTTTCACCTACATTTTGGTGGCCTTAATATTTTTGTGAATATACCTACAGTAGCCCCATGGCTTCTTTGGTGCTGACTGACAGCTCACAGCTGACTTCTGACAGTCAACATTTAGGTATATACCTAAATTTTGTTTATCAGAAGTGACAGCTGCTAACCACATGTTTTTGTATAGATCATATGGTTCGGCGTAGGGATACATAATTTGGTCTGGTAGCTTTTCAAAGACGTCAGCTGTCAGTCAGCACCAAAGAAGCCATGGGGCTACTGTAAGAAACCTGAGCTGTAGAAGATTAAAGAAATTTCTCTCACAAAACACTTCTTCAATAAGAAACACTTTACAATCCTTGAAACACGAAAGGTTAACTAACAGTTAGATTACTCTTAGACTGTGGCTGTCTAACAAGCCCTTTTCCTTGAATTGAGATGCAGGTGACATTTCTCCATGACGTCACACCTGCATCTAGATGTTACAACACTCGAATTAAAAACTGACCGGTCACACAGTAGTTTAAGCAAGCCTTTGGTCCAAGGTTGGACAGTACTAGCTATATTGACTTTCATGTATTCATACATAAAGTTATGTGGTATGCAGGTGTCACTTTTGGTAGATAATATAAATACCTATAACATAAATAGTATAATTTTATCAATGTTGATCGCCAAAAAATATGTTTTATTGTCTAAAACAAGAGGGCAAAAATTTTTTTGGCGTGTCAAAGACTTTCATTCATTAATTTCTCTTCAAAGCTCATCTAAAAAATATTGATAAACACACATAATAGACTGACAGGAATAAGTTTTAATACATCGCGAATACAAAACCCTCAATAATACCTTAGTGGCTTAGTATGTTTTTAAGTTCAATCAGAAGATTTATATGCTGGGATGTGAGATGAGTGAAACTGTGAATGAGCTTCCAGCATTGTTTTATATTCTGAATTGAACTTTGGAGATGATTCTCAAGAGAGAGAAGACAGATGCTCATGAGTAAGTTGGTTTCTAAAATCACTTTTCCTAAATTTCATCCTTTAAAACACCTGTTCACATGAAAATGAGGATGCAAACATTGCCATAGATTTTTTGGCATGATTTACCAAGTTTGGAAATGTTGATTTTGGCATGGTTTGATTAAAAAAAACAGTTTTTTTTGTGTGTTTAAAAAGACTGCTTCACAACGCCACACATTTTGATTATTTATCCCACGTGGGCCGGATTGAACGCACCTACAGGCCGTATTTAGTCCAAGGGCCGTAGTTTGCCCATCCTTGATCTAAAATGTATTTCCTGTGAAAATTAGACTCCCTGTGTTGTGATTTAGGACAAGGGAGGGGGTGAAATGGTTATGTTGAGTTGGTAGCTGTCTTGCTGGACACAGCCTAGGTGCATTCATAATTACCGGCTAATACAGATAAGCGTGAGGACACCAGTGCATACCAAAGCGGGCTAAGTGCCACTTATTGGCAGATGAAACAACCTATTATGATATAAACTTAAACAGTTTTGATTGTCTTTGTTTTTACGCTAGCATTTTTAAATATTAACGCTATTGATTGTTATTAATAAATAATTTCATTTGTAATCCTCTAATCTTGAAATAGTTTACTAGGCCAATACTTATAAACTATACGTCTTATAAATACAATACGATGTAGCGAAATTTCATATATCAAGCCCATATTGGAGAAGGGTAAAATTTGCCTATTCTTGAATCCTAAACTTAATTTAATCTACTAATCCCTAATCCCGAATAAGAATTTTAGAGAAAATCTATAGCATATATAGGCTTATATAATTATACTTATAAATATATGTGACTAGATGCAGATGGGAGGATAACATTAGAATGGACCTGAAAGAGATAGGGTGTAATGAGGTGGACTGGACAGAACTAGCTCAAGATAGGGATAGGTGGCGTACTTTTGTTAAATGCGGCAATGAACTTTTGAGTTCCAGATGCTATAGAGCAGGGGTCAGCAAATTTTTTTTGTAAAGGATCAAATATTAAGTATTTTAGGAACTGCGGGCCAAGAAGCCAACTCCAGAATATTTATGTAGGTAGGCCTACTTAGATAACAAGGTAAAAAAAAACAAGTTTTCAAAAATTTACTGAACAAAATGTACCCTAATAATATCAATAATAATAATAATAATAATAATAATAATAATAATAATAATAATAATAATAATAATAATAAGTACATTGTTTGAAATACAGCTCTACCAATAACAAGAATAAAATTGCTTTTTTTTTAAGATAAAATTTCACCAAATTGGGGTTCAAAGTTAGTACCCCATATAATCAAAATTGATTGCAAATGTTCATTTGTTAATGCTGACCTATATTGAGATATTACACCTTTAATCTTTGAAAAAAATTTTTCACACAGTTAAGTGCTGTAAAATACAGATATAAAACCCCGGTAATATAATTTTAATTGACCATATTCATCGCTTGGAAGACATTTATAGAATTCTGTTAGATTATTCTCTTGAAATTTGCCTCTAATTATAACACTGCAGATTAATCACTTACAATCGAAGGTTAGGTGGAAGCTTCTCAAGTGCACAGTCAAATGGATTTTGAAATAAGGAAATGTATTCTGCATTTTCATTAATATCCGAGGAAAGCTGCTGGGTTTGAATTTGAATTTGAGAATAAATATAATTCATTCCTAGCTCGTGGGCCGTACAAAAAGAGGCGGCTGGCCGGATTTGGCCCAGGGGCCATAGTTTGTCGACCCCTGCCATAGAGTAGGTAAGTGGGCCTATATATGATATATGTAGTCTTATATAAATAAATAGATATATAGCCTATACATGTTTTCTAAGATTTGTATTCGAGATTAGGGATATATATAAACTCGTCTAACAACCTATTCGGGCTATACGCATACATATTAATTACGCTATTATGAAATAGGTGGGAAAGGTTAACTAAATGTAGAATAAATATACCCACATCTGCAAGGATGAGTGGGAAAACCTTTAGGGAAAAATGTTAGCTGTTACCTCGCCATCAGTAGCAATTCAGTCCAACACGAGAGTGATACTTCTTTAGACGATGCAACCACCGATGCGGGCGATTTTTAAAAGTTGTATAGAATCATACCATATAATTTTATGACTAGAATTGATTCGTATTATTAAATACCCTTCATGTATGGACCCGTCCACCAGTTTAAGTATTGTTTAGTTTGTTTACAAGCGTATAACCTGAATGGGTAGTAAGACTTGGTGCTATTATTCATAATTTGAGTTTGTTTACGTGATGAAGATGTGTAATCGGGCTTAAATCTTGGTCAGGTCTACTGAGGCCTTTTTTTATTAACCGTTTCCCAATCTAACTCCACTCAATTGCATGTGTAATGTACTCTCTCTATTGATACAACCTTTTACATACCAACCATAACTTTGGATAGTTACCTTAACGGGTAGTTAAACCCATTATATATTATAGTAGGTGTTCTGTTTTTAAACAAATCCATTGCTTTGTCCAAATTTAGTAGGCCAGGATGTTCTACTAGCTGCTTTTTTTTTTGCATCCAAAAACTCATTCTTTTCTGGTTTGTAGTCATTTATCAGTTGCATTCATTGTTTTTCTTATCCCCTTCTCTCTTCCAGCTTGCCCTCAACGACTTCACTCAATAAACTATTTCTTCAAAAAAAAATGTTAATGTATGCCAACAGGGTTGGTCTGTTGGATATTCCTGGTCTTCTGCTGGCAGTGACGAATATGTAGCCATCGTCTGAAGTTGGGACACTACTTCATTCACGGTAGGAGCTACTCGCTGAAAGGTCTTTTTTCCTACCAATATCCTACTATATAATAGATTTCTGGTAGGGAAAAAGGCCTTTCAGAAAACAATTCCTACGCTGAGCAGACTTTATGTAGGTGCGTTTAGTTCGGCTTGATGAGATAATTTGATGATTATTTGGTGAGAGTATAAGTCTTAAACCCTAACTTAAGCCTAATTAACCAAACTATGACAATCATAGGAACAATACTCCTTCAGGAAAGATTGTTATGGTACCGCCGGGAATTGAACCTAGGCAGCCAGGAATCCTGACTACTAGACCAAGAGGCCAGCCAGTTCTTCACATAAATTGACAGATCAAGTTAGCCTTTCTCTGGTGAAATCACCTGCTGAGTGTATTGCTTATCCTCGACCTTTCTTATAATTTCTTGGTTGGTTAATTGATTTGTCCCTTTTATCCTCTATATTCTCCTCCAGCATCGAAATCTCACAGTGCGCATGAGTAAAAGTACTAAAAATATTTGAGTCTATAGACGTTTAATACATTTTTCTTGGTGGTAGCAATGAGATAAGCCTCTGTGGTCGAATGGTCTAAAGATCACTCTAACAGTATACTGGACTTCCGATGACAGGGGAGATTGGGGTTTGAATCCTGTTCGGGTGTACTGAGGGTGGTTTTTACTTAAGAGCGCGCATCAAATGCCAATCAACTTTGTGTTACAGTCGGCTAGAAATAGTAAATTTACACTAACACTATTGCACGTGGATAATTTCTGATTAAACATTAATGGAGATAAAGAGTTAAGGCCCTTGGCCCTGTCGAGGGCAAGTCTAAAACCTATTTTGTGGGGTGGTGGGAGGGAGGGTGAAAGGTGTAGCGTGGATTCACAACTGACCAAAATAACCTCCCACACCAACAATAACAGATGGATCACGGGAACCGTAAATGGCGCTAGCTACCGGACAGGTCTTGCGGAAAAATCATAAGTTTGGAAATATCAGTTTTCTCGAGAACTAGTGAAATTTTTATGTTAATATTTTCAACACCCCTTCTAAGATAGTGAGTCGATGTTTATTAATTGTTATATTTTCTTATTTTTGGTTATGAAGCCGGCAGTTTTCTATTGAAAAATGTCAGTTTTATCTATATTTGAACACGGTTAAAATAATAGAGGAGGTGTGTATGTACAAAGTACAGCCTAATTAACATGCTTCTATTCTTGAACCAACCGTTTCCGAAAAGAAAATTACAAAACAATAAGAATTCTTGAAGATAACTATTTGTTCCCATGGCTCTGCATTTCCACGCCAAATGAAAAGGGCCAATCGCCATAATAGAATTTCATAATACTGAACATTGTTCAAATATTAAATTACATTTAGATAAAACTGCATTGGAAAGGTCTTTTTTTGACTATTTTAGAATGGCTTCTCAGTTAAGCACTGTACACCAATCTTCATTATGCCATAATAGGGGCATACTGTAGTTATTAACAATAAACTTTTTCTCTCTGTCCCCCATCTAATTTAAGGAAAATGTCTAGCAATCACTCAAATACGAGTGCACTGCACACATTTTTGGCATATCGTAAGACTTTTCTTTTCCCTTTTACTCCCATACCTCACGCGCACACATACATTAGCAGATGCTAATTGGGAGCTGAGTTGGTCCTGCTACGATGAACGGTCTTGATGGTTTCCCCCTCTCCGTCCACGTAAATGATGGTAAACTTCCTCTAACTTGAGCCTTCTCCAACCTTAATACATAAGTGTAATTAGTACATATGCGTATAAGCCAAATGGGCAGTTAGACTTAGTGCTAATTTTTTTTATCGATGATGAAGTTATTCCATGGGGTTTACCACCACTAGGATAGGAAAAAAAGGGGTTTTGTATGACATATCAATTTCATTAAAGAAGAGCTCTAGAAAACGACGTCGTCACCTTTCCTTTGGTTTGACAGCGAAACGATTTGTGCCTCCAACGAGGCGGTGCCCTTAATGAAGTCTTAATTACTCGAGCAAGACATACAGACTTGGTATTTAAGTCTCCGTGGGTACTATCATGTCTGTGCATCTTACATATACACTTCCACAGGTCTAATTGGTCTTTTTACACCAAACGCAGCTGCAAGATAGTTTTAATGTGTTTGAAAATAAGAGTAGACTTTTCTTTATTCGCTTCTTACTTAGAGCGCTGTAAACAAATTTATACGCAAACTACGGCCAGACGAACAGTAAACGGCACTTGAAGTGGAACGACAAATAACGCTTGCCACTAAAATAGCACCGCATGGCTAGACGGGAGCGTGAAGTGTGATTTGAATCAGGCGTGAAATATCGCAACATGACCGCACCCGTAGGTAAAAAAAATCTACGAAAACAAAAGAAAATACCAGTACAAATACATAATATATAGCCCCATGTAACCTTGTTAAGGAAGTATTTGTAGCTCTTCAAATGGACCCCGGCCACAGACAAATAATATACCCAGACACTCAACATCCAGGTTAAAATGGTTGCGCTCCTTTTGGCAGCTTGAGTCATTCAACACTAGGATCGCTGCGGTTAGTCCTATAGTTACCCAGCAGTGACACTAGCGAAGCCCAGTGTTGAAGGACTCAAGCTGGCAAAAGGAGCGCAGCGAAACCCCCTTAAGGTTGAGAGTATGTCTCTTATCGAACAGTGACATGCCCTTAACGCTTTGAAGTGACATTTATTGCCCTGTTTGACCCGTTATACTTGAGAGTGTAAGGAACTTGAGAAAAGGGGAGTTTTGGCAGATTTTATTTTTTTATAAATTTTTTTTTTTGTCAAAATAAATAAAATATTTCTCCACTAGAAATACAAGAGTTTAGTTTCTTCACATGGTGATATCAACAGTTGTTGGATATCTGTCAAGGATGTCCTGGAATTTAATGCCAACTTTTTCTGTTCATTTATAAACTTTATCATCTAATTCCGCTATGCTCATGATAGATATTCAACAACTGTTGATGTCAACATGTGATGGCATTTAAATTATATCTTCATACCGTAGAAATATTTGATTTATTTTGGCCAAAAATGTTTTGTTAATAAAACTGCAAAATAACTTATCTTTCCTCGCGTTCCCTTCATCCCCACCTTGAATCCACCATTCCGGCGTTATTTATCGTTAGTTTCAAGAGATATTTCCTGCTAGTCTGACCATAATCTCCTTTCCTATCAACCTTCTCTCCCCCCTCCCCCCCCCCCCATGAACCCCAACAAACAAATTCTTAGCTCCACCACCGGTCCTTGATACTTGTTGTACTTTGCCTTAGCATTCTTCCATTGGGACATCATTTTTGTTAACACCATCCTATACGCATCTGTATTCTATTTTATTGATTTAGCACCGCGTCTTACTACCCGTTTGGGTTCCTACGCTCACATCTGTATTATTACGATAATGTGTTAGAGATGAGGACGGTGGAATTTAGAGGGAGTGTACTCAAATTTGTGTGAAAATAGTGTGGAATACTATATAGCCATAAGCCACCCTTAGTATGCCCGGCCAGGATTCAAACCCATGATCTACCCGTCATTGGCAGTCCAGAATATTGCAAGAGCAACGACTTATAAGGGTTTGGAAACCATTTTGATATCGTGGGTCTTTAGTTTAAAAAAATAAGAATTGGTAAGCCGTATGATTTAAAAGAAAGTATTCAGCTAAAAAAAAAGTTTACACCCCACTTCGGTGGCCGCATGGTCTAATGCGTTACTCTCGCATTAAACTGACCTGCTAATGACGGGGAGATCAGGGTTTGAATCCCGGTCAGGTATACTGAGGGTTTTTTTTAAAATGGTTTCCCACTCTCCTTACACGCAAATGCTGCTGGATTACCTCTAAAATGCTTCCTTTCCTATCCCTACCCTATTAGAGTAATTATCATATAGGTGTATAACCTGAATGGGTAGTAAGACGCGGTAATAAAAAAGAAAGAAATATATTTCATCTCTTTGAGCCAATTGTGCTATGCACTATTCGTTATTAGCTATTTGCTATACATTCGTTATACTGGTTTTACAGAGATTTTGAGGCAGGGACGTTATCTAATTTATTTTTTTAATTGTCTGGACGTGTCGGGCCAGACTATAAACAGGGGCGTAATAAGAATAATTACTGACACCTTAGTTCGTTTACTGGTAGGTGATGAGATGGGCAATGTCGCTACTTAGCATGTTTTTTTTTAAAACGCAAGCTCACTGACACGCCATACTACCATTACATGACAGTACATAATATGTGAATGAGCTAGGACAGAGCTAGAACGGTATAAGTCCAGTCATGCAGGTGTTTAGAAATAGTATCGTCTATAATCACTATACACACGCCATCCAGCCCCGTGATACGGTGGTCAATTCACCTGGTATGAGTCTAGGGGTCTCGGGTTCGATTCCCGAATGGTTGCTTGGGCATTTTTTCCAGAAAGTGGAACTACCCCAACAGTCACCAGGGTTGGGATAATTAGGCTTGAGCTAGGTTTAAGTGTTTCCTCTGGTTCCACACCTCATACTCACTATCACCATCAACTCATCTCATCGGGACATGGAAAGAGCCTCCACGGAAAGGATGTAGGATTAGTACATTCGGGCGTACCCTGGGCATCGGTACATTAGTACTGACTAATCTTTCCATTGCTGGGCTATGAATGATATAATCCAGACGCACATTATTATATTAAATTACTATACACACCGGTGGGCACGGAGACAGAGGCGTTCGTCTCTTCTAGTTTGCTGTGAATGGGTAGACAGAGGTTCAAATTCTATCCAGGTGTACTGAAGATTTTTTATTCCTCTACGGTTTCCCACTCTCCTTTCACGCAAAAGCGAGTACTATCTATATACAATCCTACCGTCCTCATCCTTATCACAATACTCAAAATATGATCGAAGCCCGAGTGAGACACGTAAAAATAGTAGGGTCTAATAATTTATAAAGATGAGATTTTTAAAAAAAATCATAGAATAATGGAGCACTATGGTTATTTACTAAGCCAATCGAATAAAATATATATGCATGTGTATATATATATATATGGATGGCTAAGTGAAGGTTTTATATATATATATAAAACTAGCTATCCGTACACAATTATAATAATCTTTGTATATAAAATTATATATGCTTTATTAATTCACATATTATCAACATCATCAGGCCCGCTTCGTTGGCCGAATGGTCCAAGAAATAACTATTGCAATAGACTGGACTTCCGATGACGGGGGATTGGGGTTCAAGTCCCAGCCAGGTGTTTTTTCTTAAAACATTTTTCACTCTCCCTTTATATAAATACTGGCATATTTCCTGTAAATTTAACCTTTCTCATCTATAACACAAATTATCGTTATTAGTATCTAATCGTAGACCTATCACCCAAAAGACGTGGGGATAAAAAAATCATCAGGTATCTCCAGATGTCATATAATCATTAAATGCCACAGTCTACGATACAAATTAAAAAAAAATATTTTTTGTGTGTATCCTATTTTGCGTGGAAGGAGAGTTGGAAACCACTTAGGGGGGTGGAAAAACTCATCACACATAGAAGATATTCTAACTTAGGTCTCCCTGTCACCTCAAATACAAACAATTTGAGACTGACACATTTGTCCCTGCTTACATTAACATAAATTTCTGAAAATATCTCACCTTCATTGTGTTTATTTATTTATAGTAACTAACGTAAGCTCTCTGAACAGACTGATTATACCAGCACATGATAATTTCTATTAGCAAGAGCTAAAGAGTTTACCAATTTTGTCAGGAAAGATATTTTATCATACCTTGCAGGGTTCTTTCACAGCCACAATCGACATGGGACCAATGGATTTACTTCTCCCTCAAAGGAAATTGTGCTATGGATTTTTATCCCCCAAGAAAAATCCGTCGACCCCACCTGGGCTTGAACCCATGAACATCGTGTCCTTAAGGTGGGGTGCTAGTGAGCACCAGTTTAGTGCAATAATTTTTATAGCATAAATATTTTTTGACCAAAATAGATCAAATATTTCTTCTATAGAAGCATAGAGTTATGTTTTCTGCACATGCTAATTTCAACAGTTCTTGAATATCTGTCATGAGCATAGCGGTATTTGGTGACAATCTTTTTAAATGTAGAGAAAAGGTTGTCACTAAATTCCAGGACACCCTTGACAGATATTAAAGGACTGTTGAGATTAGCATGCACGGAAAACTAAACTCTATGTTTCTATAGAAGAAATATTTGATTTATTTTGGAAAAAAAAGTGTATGCTATAAAAACTTCGAAAATACTGCCCTAAACTCACGCTCACTAGCACCCCATCTTAAGCGAGCACTTTCCCCCCCCCCAAGACCAATGACGTCGACCCCTCTATTTTAGTTACCGGCCGGCGAGTAAGATGAGTTGGCGCTGAAAAGAGAAAAGGACTTGTGCCACTGCTGCTATGAACACCATATGTATACTTACACGCGAATAAAATGTTTTTGAAGTTGCCTCTTGAAGCACTCTTTTATTACCCTCTGAGTAGTACTTAAAACGTCACTTTAATTAATTTAATGCCGCCACTAAAACTCTGTTGAAATCGCAGCTATAACATCAGAAGGTACCATTTACACGTCATCAGTCGTCATTACCCATACTTAAATTTCCCATTCCCTGTCGATACTAATGTGGGTGCACTTCCTATAAATTAAGCTATCCGTCCCTTAGATTAATCCCTTTAGTATACTAGATTCCTGGTGACAAATGAAACGAGGTTCAAATCTCGGACGTGTGTATAAGTGATGGTTTTAAGATGTGAATTATCACTGTTGTTTTAATCCTTTCCCCAAGATAATGCGGGTACATTTATTCTAAATACATTTCCTATCACCTATCTTTTATAAAAAACTGAAACAGGGAGTTATGTTTGATGTAAAGCTTAAAATAAAAACATAATTCCTTTATAGCTACTGTGTTGAACGTTTTAATAAATATAAAGACTACTAGCATGGAGGTGTATGTGGTCGGCTGGATGTTAGTTTCTTCTCTAGTCTAGCTCGGCAGTGATTGGGAGGTTAAGGTTGGAATCCCGGTTAGGTATACTGAGGGTGATTTTACTTAAATGGCTTTACACTCACCCGTCACACAAATACAAATGTGTTTTTAGAAAAAACCGGTAATTTCACACATTACAAACCTGTGTTGTCTCAAATTGAAAACTTGTGGTGTCCCAATTTACAAACTTGTTGTGTCCCAATTTACAAACTTGTTGTGTCCAAATTTGCAAATTTGTGGTGTTTCAATTTGCCAACTTGTGGTGTCCCAATTTACAAACTTGTGGTGTCCCAATTTGCCAACTTGTGGTGTCCCAATTTGCCAACTTGTGGTGTCTTAATTTACAAACTTGTGGTGTCCCAATTTACAAACCTGTGCTCAATTGGCGAACTTATGATGTCAAATTTTGCAATCCTATGGTGTAACAAAATTAAAGCTGGTAGTTTCAAAATATATCCATATTTATTGGATGGATGTTGAAAATCACTCCCTAACGAACCCATTTCAGATTCAAACCTTGACCTCCTTATTATTGTTATCCCAGTCCACCCCATGCCCATGATCTTAGGCCACATGACCCCCAGTGACCTTAAGGGTGTCTAAAAAAATTAAATACCCCATTTGTGTTAATTACCTCTAAAAACGACGTAACAAAATTATATTTTGGGCCAGTACTGATGGACAGGTGAACAAAGGTGTCAAGGCTCGTCTATTTTGGTTTGCTGGCGATGAGTAGGTTAGGGTTCGGGCCCTGGCACGGTCTATTTAAGAACATTTGTCGTAAATAGTTTTTCCACTTATTTTTTATTAACTTTCTAGTGGTTAGAATTCCTGGCTACAGATCCACAGGTCCCGAATTCAAGCCTCAGTTCTTACAGAATTTTCTGTGAAGCAGTAGGTCTGGAAGGGTGTCAGCATAGCCTCGTGAGGACAGTTAATGAGGAGCTACTTGAATACAGAAGTAGCGGCTCCAATCTAGAAAACTCAGGTTAACAGCTAGAGGGTTCATTGTGCTGACAACGTGACACCCTGTATCTGCAAATGTTGGCACAATCTTCACCATCATGACGTGGCGATCGCTCGGTCAGTATAGAATAGTGGTCAGCAAACCTGGCTATGAGCCTAGGTTCAATTCCCTGCTGGTAAAATTGGTATATTTCCTAAAAAGGGGAATATTAAACCAACGGTCACCAGGGAATGGTTAGTTAGACTTAAGTTAGGTTAAGGATTTCTACTGATTCCACACCTTCATGTACACACTTTTATCAAACGCTGCCTACCCTGGAAACATATCACGACACGCCACTACAATCTTCATAATATAGGCCTTATCTGTCACTGAGAAAAACTACTAGATCTACTTTCTCGTATTAATACGTCATACCATGTGATCTGCAGCTGTCACTTTTTATAACTATTATCAATCATATAAAACAGTCCAGATCCATATTTGGTCAGATCTATTGTCTACAATGCACTCTACATCTTCTGGTATGGACTAGAGCAAGATGTTACTTTCATTGATCCATCTCAGTCTCACTTATGTTTCTGAAACATATGAACGTGGCAGAGGTATGGACGATACTAGTAATAACAATCAATATACAGCCAGTCCTTGTAATGAATGGAGTGAAGGTGTCGCTTGTAGGGTCAGTTGGTGTATGGATGATACTAGTAATAACAATCAATATACAGCCAGTCCTTGTAATGAATGGAGTAAAGGTGTCGCTTGTAGGGTCAGTTGGTGTATGAACGATACTAGTAATAACATTCAATATACAGCCAGTCCTTGTGATGAATGTAGTGAAGGTGTCGTTTGTAGGGTCAGTTGGTGTATTAACGATACTAGTAATAACATTCAATATACAGCCAGTCCTGTGATGAGTGTAGTGAAGGTGTCACTTGTAGGGTCAGTTGGCATCTTGACAGACTAATGTGCAAGAGTACCTTCTGGCCAAGGGAACTAACCTCACTACTCATTTCCCTAGTATACCTCTTCAGGTTTTACAGCTGACGTTTAAGCTGTTGATGATCCAACCAATCTTTGGGTTGAGTTCTATATATGCATGTAAAATAACACTTTTAACATAATAAAACGCCGCATTAAAATATTTTGGCTACTTTGAAAAAGGTCCTTTTATTGGTAATTGGATTGTAGAACATACACCAAGTACTTTTTCACTTTGCCATTCCTTCTCCCCCCCCCTCTACCCCCTCCTCGTCCATGCGAGCGATGTAGGTGTGAAATGTTCTGTAAGCACAGTCCTCTCTAACCTGCATAACACCTCTGGTGTTGTCACATACATTTCATAGTACTTACGTAACGTGTTCTTTTGACATGCGCTCAACATTATTATGATTTCAGGGTCATATCCGCGGGCGTCATAACAAGTAGGAGCCTCGAAACAGCGCGTGTGACAGGTAGCTTCTGCTCATGCGCGGAAATACTTATTTCATTTAGTTAAGTAGGATCTTTATGTTTTTGTTTCAGGAAGATTTGCGAAAAAAACTACGTCAGAGTTCTAGTGTTACAGTGAATTCACACTTTCATTTTGAAAAACAAGAGAAGAACTGAAATGTGTTCACGTGACGAGCTCTAAAAGACCAATCACAAGAAATCGGCGTGAGCTGCGTGGCTCGTTTTGCACTAGTAGAAACAATATCAGCTTTGTCCGCACTTCTCCATAAAATCGATGAGGAAGAACTAATCGAATATTAAAATCAGTCGGCTCCAGTTGTGCCAATTTAGCGACTTTGTCACTACACCTAGTAGTTTTTACGCGTCTGAAAAAGACTAATTTGAATTTTTATTGCCTAGCGACTAATTTGGTGACTGGCAAATTTCCTTAATTTTCTGTCAAGTACATGTTCATTATTTTAAATTTTAATGCTGTTGGATTTTGATTTTTGAACTACCGTACTGCACTACTTCGGTCCGCAGAAGAGCTCCAAACTATATATCTGTTATTCACATGCGTATAGCCCGAACGGGTAGTAAGATGCGGTGCTAATAATAATAATGCTATTCACAAATCACAATAACATCTTTCCGGATCCGGGGATCTCGGTTTGGCGAAAAATCTGACGACTTTTAATTTTTCGTTTAGCGACAATCTAGCGACTTTCTGGTACTAATCTAGCTACAGCACTAATATGGTTGGCAACACTGGTTACTCAATCAGTACGAATGCGCTTAAATCTACCGACTCATTATGCGTATGCGTTATCAAAGCGAGATACAAGCGTACAGATGCGTCTTTTGTTGGGAAATGATTTTTAAAAAATCCTTTTCATAAAAAGTGAGTGTGTGTCGTTATGTTCTTGTTGTTTTATGTGTTGGTTTATTAATATGATCTAGAATATCTGCTTATCCACTAGTAACTTAAATAACACTAATCGGGCAGCCGAATAGAAAAGACGAGTCAATAAATAATTGTACCCATATTTTTGTGGGAGATTGGGAAACCCTTTGATTAAAAAAGACTATCCTCAAACACTCAGATTGGATTAGAACCTTTACCTCTCCGTTATCAGTAGATCTGACTAGCTAAACGAGCTTGATGTTTAATCCACGTGACCATATATGCGTTAGCCATTGGCTAGAGATGATTTTAGAAAGGGAATCGCATAACCAATATTTTATTTTATCATATAAGACCAGGTAATTTAAATTGAAGTTTCTAATCACACGTACCATATACAATAAGATTTACATACCATTACAAAATGGTAGCCGCTGCTGCTGCTCCCCCCCTCCCCCCAAAGAAAGATCGTTTAAGGTGGGAGTGTATGGAACGCGAATTAAGATGTTTTAGCAGCTTTTATAGCAAAACATTCTTTTGGCCAAAATAAATAAAATATTGCTCCAATGGAAACAATAAGAGTTTAATTTTCTTGACACAGTGATATCAACAGTTGTTGAATATCTGTCAATGATATTTAACAACTGTTAATATCAACATGTGAAGAAAATTAAACTCTTATTGTTTCTACTGGAGCAATATTTTATTTATTTTGGCCAAAAGAATTTTTTGCTATAAAAAGTGCAAAAACACTCACATTAACTCGCGTTTCATACACTCACCTGAAGTAATTTGAATATAAAGTTCTAAGCGTTTGATTGAGCGCCTCAGGTTACGTTTTTAAATACGTTCATATAATAGATTCACTGAAGTTTTAAATCACTTCAACAACGTCTATTCACAACTAAAAATGTACTATTGGATTTCTGTCTAACTTGATTACCAAGATAAAATATCCCATTCAAATCCAAGGAGATATTATGGGAGGTATTTCAACTTGAAACCCAAAGAGAAATCTTAAAAATATACTAACGATAAGAACAGGACATAATTTTAACATAATATATAGCACAAACATTTTTTTAAGTTTTAAATGTTATATTTATTTGAGGTAATTAACGTGATTATACCAGCACACGAGAGTTCTATGAGTGAGTGTGAAAGAAACTACAATTTTTGTCAGGAAAGGTATTTTTCTCTTACCTTCCAGGGTTCTTTTAATGCCACAATCGAAATGAGACTAAAATCTTTACTTCCTCTACGAGGGAAGTTGTGCTACAGATTTTTATCGCTCAGGAAAAATCCATCGACCTCAGTGGGGCTGAAACCCACGAACATTGGGTCCTGAAGCGAGCACTTTACCCCAAGACTACTGCGGTTGACCATTTTACGTGTCTATTAATTCTGCACTCTAAAATATTGTGGTTATACTAACGTTATTTAAACAGTTATTTTAATTTCAGTAGTCCTTAACTCCCCGTGTTGGTGACCTGGTGGTCTAGGGGTAAGGTGTCAGACTTCTGTGCTGGGGTCCGGGGTTCAATCCTCGGTCCCGGCACAGATTTATCTGATTGCCAAACCCTTCCTTCACCTCTGACAAGACGTGTATTTATCACAACTTGTGAATGTGTGGAATGCCAGGCCTCCACCATGGTTCGGATTCCACGTTAAACTGTAGGTCCTCCATTTCGTCTCACAACCACCCTACCATTACACATTAGCGTAAGTGCGTATAACCCAAACGGTTAGTAAGAGGCGGTGCTAATAATAATAATAATAATAATAAATAATAATAATAATAATAATAATAATAATAATAATAATAATAATAATAATAATAATAATAATAATAATAATAATAATAATAATAATAATAATAATAATAACTCCCCTTTAGTCAATCAAATAAATTAAAATATGTATTTATGTGTTCATGTTTGTTTGGTAATTTAAAATCAATTCAATTTATTTGGACTGGATAAGTCTTCCAAAATTAATTTAAAATATACTTATCTGATCTTTGACGTCTTTTTGAAACATCTACGAAATTCCATTATGTTAAAATTCCTTAACCTAAAAAGATGGAGGGAGCTAAATCAACGGATCAAAGAACTACTAGTATATTTATAAATAGGGCCATGTGCTCTGAAACTGTCACTCTTCATATATAGTATCAATACATATAAATAATACTAATACTAAAGTAACATTAAAAAAAACATGTTTAACCTTTCTAAAAGTTATTTCCTACCAGAATCCTACTATAGACCTAAATTACTTTTATCCATTCAATTAATCTTATTTTCTTACGCTGAGGTTTTTCTCGGGGTAACGTTACAACGGTCGGGTACGTAGATATACCTTATTCACGGTGGGAGTGTATGTAAGTGACAAGTTAGCATAAAGTTCTTTATTGCGAAGATTGTCTTAAGGTCACTAATGTCAACCTATCTGGAAATAATTAGTATTTTCTTACTTATATCATATTATTAATAAAATGTGTTTTAAAACGAGACCAATAATACTTCTAAGGATTAATGTATGATTGGCGTTTTGGTAAATTATTATTATTATGATTATTATATTTAGCACCGCATCTTACTATTCGTTAGGGTTACACGCCTTTCTCCTAATTACACTAATGTGTGAGGGACTAGAAAGGTTTAATTTAGAGGAATAGCACCTGGATTTGCGTGGAGGAAGAGTGTAAAATCATATATGAAAAAAACTCAGTGCACCCGATCAGGATTGAACCCCGCTCTCCCTCTCTTTGAAAGTCTAGTCTAACATGAGAGTAGTGCGTTAGACCATGTGGCCACCTAAGTGGGTAACCATTTATTGAAAGAAAAAAATATATTATTAGAACAATTGTGTTTTTTTCTATCGCGGTTGTGGCAACAAGATATATTATTATTGTACATGAAATAATAAATTAAAAATTATTATATTCAAACTTGTATCTTGTTATAACTGGCCACCAAAATATTTTTTTGTTTCAAACTTAGAGAAAAATCCATACAAAATATAAGTTACAAAATAAAAACCTTTTTATTTTGTAAACAGTGCCTGAACACAACCAAATACACTTTTTATGACGCCATCAACCTCTCTTGTTTCAGATTGTTCACCATCTTATGTTATGAATAGAACGCAGCATTTAAAAAAGCTCACGTTTGAAAAGCATTTTTAAGTGAACCACAAACCCCGCTTCAACAACGGTTATTTTCGGTTAAGTTCATGTTTTTCATAACGTAAAATTTGCTGAAAGAAAAATAATAGTTAAAAGCAAATATTGTTTGTTGTGAAAGTTTAGACTTCCAAAAGTAGCACCATCTCAACATATTGCCCTGCAGATCATAAAAGTTTGGCGAATGGATACACGATAGCTTCTCCTAGCTATCACTTAACTACACTCCCACCGTAGATGGACACTACACAGAAAGTCTTCGTAAGTAAAATAAGACACACACACACACAAAAAAAGTCCCCTTCTTGAAGTTATCTGTGCAGTAACGGTTATTATTACGGCACAGTCGGTCTGAGAGATTAGGGCCAGTCCACTAAAATGGGAATAGGTGGGTTTGACAACCGTCGGTGACGTGACAAGAACTGTTTTGATGGTCACATGGTATCAAGCGTCACACTCGCAATAAATAAATATATATAATATAGTCACCACGCCTTACTACCCATTCAGGTTACACGCATGTGTTTAATAATTACGCTTATCTGTTTGGGATGAGGAAGGTTGAATTTTCAAAGAGGAAACCACATCTGCGTGGAGGGAGAGTGGAAAACCATTTAGGTAAACACTCCTCAATAAACTTAACCGGGATTAGATCCCTGATCTCCCCGTCATTCGTTGTTTAGCCTATGGTGAGATTGACGCCTTAGACCATTTGCCCACCAAAGTGGGACACACTCTCAATATACTGTATTGCCGATGATGGGAAGATCGGGGTTGAAATCCCGATCGGGGAGCTGAGGGTGGTTTTCCCTAAACGGATATCCACTTTACGTCCACGCAAATGCGGGTATACTTCCTCTAAAATAAACCTCTCTCGTCCCTAACAGATTAATGTAAATAATACAATCTGATATTCATAGTAGTAGGCCCGTTATTTTAAAACTGGAAACCCATTTTGTCACAATGGCGTGAATGAAAATATTACAAATGTATCTACACTCACTTCGGTGGCTGAATGGTCTAAGGCGTGTCATAATGACCTACTAATTACGGGGAGATTGGGGTTCGAATCTTGGTTGGGTTTACTAAGGGTGTTTTTCCCTAAATGGTTTCTCACTCTCATTACACGCAGATGCGGGTAGATTAAGATCTAAAATACTTCCTTCCTCATTACTATCTCATTAGAGTAACTTTCATGCATATAACCTGAACACAAGATGTGGTGGTAAAACAAAATTATCTACATTCTTAGTTCTTTTAATTAGTAATGAGAAGATAAATAATACTCTAATGTGTTAGGAACTTATTATTGAAAGCTTTAGATAACTTTTTAAAGGAACTTTATAACTAATAAATTAAGAAGCCATCATTATAGAATGGAAATTTTGATCATTTTCAATTAATTATAGTGGTCGAAAGTCGGCTTCTTAGAAAAATTATTTTAGTAAGACGCGGTGCTAAGAATTACAACACAAAATTGATGATAGTCCCGATAGGTAGTCTAGTAAAACTCTATGTAAAAATAAATAAATTATAACCCTCATTTAATTCAGCTGAGATTCGAAACTTGACCTCACGTCTCTGTTAATCCAGTGTATTTCAAGCGTGTTGCCTGAAACCCTAGAGAGTTTTGTCCATGACCATACGATCTACTAAATAGTTTGTCACGACGTCCTCCATTTGTGTTTGGAAGGGAAAGAAAGGTATCTCTTGTAAACAACAAGGCAGAAGTATACCTACTTCCAACTCCTCATCTCCTGGGACAATCGCTTCGAGTAGCCTAAAGACACTCGTGCACACACTCTGAAAAAAAAAATCTGTCAGTTCAACATTGGAATAATATATAACCTTAGCGACGTTGCCTACTTGGTAAATATAAAGCTATTTTACAAAGCGGGTTGCATCCTAGCTGACGCACTTATGGTGTAGGGAACACAATAAAATGTGTGTATTTAAAAAAAATAGGGATCATTGTAATCGTAATTGACAGACTGCGTAAGCTCTCTATGAGGTAGGACTATGTGAAGAGGGGGTTGGGTCTCTACCTTAACCTAGCTTTGTGGAAGCCGTCCGATTGACTCGAGATGGATATTTATGTCCTCTCTCTCTCTCTCTCTCTCTCTCTCTCTCAAGTGAAACCATGTTTAAAATGAGCATGCTTTTAATGTCCCTTGATGACAACTAGCGATACCCGTGTTGAAGGACTCAAGCTCTCTCACGGAGCTCAGACATCTTAACCTGGAGGCTGAAGGGTCTGATGTATATTTGTCTGTACCAATGTGTCAAACTTTGATATAAAAAAATCATAGTTCAGAGAGTAAGGTCACTAATTCTTTCACAGTTTTTGTAGTGGGCCATTAACTATTGGTTAAACTTCTTCTGAGAAGCTCAGTGGGATTAACAGAACAGTTAGGAATTCCTACTTTAATGGTGTAAATTAGTTATTAATCACTTGGGATCAAATACTGTCTCCAAATGGGATCATACCTAATGTTCCCTACAAAGTTTTAAGGACCTCAAGACACCAGTCTGTATAGAGAGAGAGCTTCCCAGTTTCGTGTATTCCATAGTCGCAAGGAACGCACTGCTTATCCAGACCAAAATATACACATCCATACAAATTGCTAAAGGTGTGCGAAGCTTCGTAAAGTCGAAATCGGAGTCAAAGGTCAAATCTCCTTCAGCTTTGACTTCTACATCTACAATAGCCTTCACATATTAGAACAATTTCGAAGGAAGGATTAAACTTCGATAAATTATCAAACGATTTAATTTTATCTGAATAAATATTACATATTTCAATATTTGATCATTTTAAAACCGTTACTAAACAGAATTTTAACACCGACAAGTAATTTAACTACCATAACGTAAGCATAGATCAAAAACGGTTAAGTAAATGTTAATATATTATATTCACTATCGCCAACATAATTTTGTAAAAAATAAAAATACCTATAAAAAAATAACACCATGGTCACTGGTATGAAGCAGAGAAATCCCAGCTCGCGTCTAATGTTTGGTCCTTAATATTCTATCTCTTTGGAATTATCTGTGACAAATTTACAAGTGCTATTTTGTCACAGAAGTTTTTCATAGCTTCTTCGCGTTTTCTTTATTATTCAAAATGGCTGATATGGAAAGTGGGAAACGAAATCAGAATTCAATTTATAATTATTATCATAGAAATGCAGATAAAAAGACAAGCATATGTAAAATTTGCAAAATAATTTTATCAACTCCACGATGTAAGTAAATATTAAAACTTTATTGATAATTTACTAAGATTATCAGTAAGCCTGTGTGCATTAATTATTAGTATAGGCCTTCGACTTCGACTTTTCTTCGCAAGTTTCAAACTTCGCTTCGACTTCTCTTCGACTTCACTTTGCATTTAAAAAGTGGCCTTCGCACACCCCTACTGAAATTGCTACTAGCAAAATAATGTTATTTGGGTTAATTAAATCATTTAATTTTTATTTTGTATGGTAATTAATGTATTCCTTCTAGAACAAAAAAAAAGTCAATCGTGCAACAAATTTCGTTTCTTCTGAATTTAACTGAATAAGAAGTCTCGTGAGGAAATAGCGCTGTGCATGCGTAGTAAGGTCCTTTAAATTTTCTTTTCATGTACAGTCGGCCATTCTCGGCTATTATCTCCCGAAATCACTGTCGAGCAGACTCTAGTTTCTTACAACGTCACACATCTTAATGATTATTTCGTTATGATAAGTGACAGAAATTGTCTTAAAATAAAAATTAAATATATCTGGTGTTTAAATCAATCATTAGTCAACAATAAGGTGAACGTATATTTAGTTTAGATATATTGAGCTAGGTTTTGTAATTGCTGTAGGTAATTGACCGTGATGCTCGCAGTTTAACAGCTTACGTATTGTGTAGCTGAGAAGTATTGATATCCACCTAGGGCTGTGCAGATCAAACAACATGTGGGGTCATAAGTGAAATTTCAATAAATCATTTTGGTTCGTCTTCTTAAGAGGAGAAAAAAAAATGTGGTTAACCTGCACATGAACTAAAATTAGTACAAAAGTAAAATTATGTTTAACGACGTTGTCTACTTGGAGATTTCAAAGATATTTTGCGAAGCGGGTTGCATCTTAACTTGACGCACCTAAGCAGTCTAGGCACAATCACATTTGGACACCGATGTAATAAATAAAGAGAGATGGAAGTAAATAAGTAGTTCACTCTGAGAGGGACCTTTTATATGTGCTGATAATCATTTACCTCTTCCTTTGAGGAGTTTACGTGTTACAGATAAACAAATGCTACCACGGACATTTTTAATCTACATTTTGGCAGAAAGACTCCTACAGGCCATTTTTGTGACCAAGCCAAATAGCCTAAGTTGTAGAGGATTTATAAAGAAATACGTTAACAAAAAAACTACTAAAGATAAAATAATAATTTTGTGACGCTATAGGACTATTTGTAGAATTGTTTAAGAATGTATGGTCTTCGTTTCAATGTTATATCCTTAAAATTCACCTGTAAGGGTCTTCCTTCCAGGATGTAGATTCAAAAGTCTATGGAAGCAAATGTCTATCTAGAATATGAAAAAAGACAAAAGTAAATTTAAAAAGCGAGTCAATGTTTTCAATGCGCAAATAGTATGGTGACTGTGTATACTTTTCAGAGGAAGAGGGGAATTTCTATCAGTGGATAAACAAGAGGCCTCTTAAGGTGAACTGCTCATTTTGTTCCCTCTATTTCTATTTCGTACATTGGTGTATACGTGTGACAGTACTTAGACTGCTTAGGTGCGTCAAGCTAAGATCCAAACCGCTTCGAAAAATAGCTTCAAAATCCCCACGTAGGTAACGTAATTAAAGGTAACAGTGTTAATCTTATTTCTGAATAGGTGCGTTTTCAAGAGCCCATCTCATATAGCAGATAACATTAATTTATGTAGGCAGTACAAGTCAAACCAGGCATCGCTTTGAGGTGTGGTTTTCTGTAGTCTTCATTAGAAAAAGTATACAGTTTTATTTGCAATGTCAAACACTCCTCATATATACATTTTAAACTAAATCGTTGGATATATTTTTGGAACCATTCGAATTTTCAAAAATCACTCGTCAGTAAACTAATCTTCAACTCATTTTTACCCAAAACCCCAGTAGACAATATTATTTGGAAGAACAAACACTTCCTAGATATCCATTTAAAAAAAATCACTAGACCCATTTTAGAAAAATTTGAATAAAAAAATTGCTTACCAATAAACCACCCTTAATTTAAGGACTAGGGTCATAATCAAATAAATGTCCATATGTAAATATAAAGTTTGAGCAAAATCCATCAAACTGTTTATAATTTGTGGCCAGGGACAGACAGACAGGCGACAAACATAAGGACTTAGACAGAATTGTAAAAATAACCTTTTTCTGCGTTTGGTGGTACATAAAAGTAAAGATTAAACTCGCAACAATTTCGAGATAATTAATTTTCGTGATTACAATACTTACTGTTCAGATGATTAAGTGAAAAAGTGGAACTGAGACCAGTGAAACCATTTTGCAATATTTTAAGTTATTATAATAAATTTTATCACTATTTTTAAACATAAAAACTGTTTCAGTCATCTCAATATGGTTCGAACGTAATATTGTATCTAACACCTATGTTAATCAGCCATAAGATATTTACTTAAATAACGCAATTTCTGGAAGCCTGCAAGACGTCTCAAAACAAAGGAAGGAGGCCCCTTTAAACTTAAATTGAAAATTAAATGGTAGTAACCTCGAATATAGGTTGGGCATGAAAGAGTTAATAAAAGTTCCTAATACTGAACATTGTTGAAATATTAAATTATGTTTGGATTAAAACTGAATTGAGAAGGCCGTTTTCGACCATTTTAGAATGACTTCACAGATAATCACTGTGCACAAAACTTCATTCTGTCATAACAGGGAAATACTGTAATTATTAATAAGAAACTTTGTCGCTTTGTCCCCCATCGTCACCGCGGAAAATTTCAAGTAATCCTTCAAATACGAATGCACTGCACACATTTCTGGCATATCGTAGGTCTTTACTTTTCCCTTTTACTCCCATAAATCGCGCGTGCGTACACATACTCACACACACACACACACACGCGCGCGATCCGGAAGATGAGTTGGGCCTGCTATGATGAAGTATTCAGAAGGAACACTAATATAAGTAGTTTCACCTTCTTGAAGAAAAATATCATCACACTGGAACAATTTTTTATGGAAATTAAAAAGCCAGTTTTGAATCAACTCCACTAAAACTACCCTCAATCGACTTAGAATTTTATTTTGTGACCTTATTAAAAATTGACTCCATCCTTAACACGGGAAAGCCTATCTTCAATTACCACTACAACACAGGAATACAACGTCCTTAATACTTGTAAATACTTTATTTTTATATAAATCCAACCCGCCTCGGTGGCGTAGTTAGCTAACGCGCTAGCTTCGTGTTGAGCTAAACTGCCGAAGACGGGTAGATCGAGATTTGAATCTTACTCGGGTGAACTGGGGTGGTTTTTCCTAAATGGTTTTCCACTTTCCCTCCACGCAAATGCGGGCTCACTTCCTCTATTTTTAATCCTCCCAATTCCTAACCCATTAGCTTAATTAGTACTTAAGCGTATAACCCGAACGTGTGGTAAGATGCGCTAAACTAGGTAGGTATGTAACTCTATCTTTTGATGCGCTCCCCGTGTTGGACCTCTATCGCCATGCGAGATTGTACGTGCTGTACACAAACAAGGGCTCCCCCCCCTTCCCCTTCTCAACTAGTCGAGTGAACCGGCTCCGCTAACAAAGAGCGAGCAAGTGAACTGAAAGAAAGAAAGGATGGTAAAGTGAGCGGTTTTGTGTAGTTGTTGGTGGTCAGATGACATTGCTACTAACAGTTTCAGGTCATCGACTTCACTTGTTTTAACTCCCTCCCCGCCTTCATCTCTATCGCTTTTCTCACTTCTTTTTCCTTTTATCCATCATACTCTCTTTCTCGCACCGTCTTCATCAAATCTCTTAGCCAAGTAATCTCATCGCAGAGTCGACCTGTCTTCAAGACCTCTCTTAAACATTTATTTACAAACCTCTCATATTTTAGTCTCTTCTCTTTTAAGACCTCAAATATTTCACTCAAGAGATTAATTAAATTATCAAGGTTGTTGATTTTTATCGGAGTATTTTACTCGCAACTTTTAAACATATAAAAACACGATTGCTGTTGACGTGAGCCTCAATCGACGGCAGTGATTTTATACATCATAGTCTCATTGTGGTTTTTCATACCTTCACACACCAAACTAATGTGATTTAATTCATCCCGAGCCACCTTTTTCATACTTTCTCTTCAGACACACCATTTCACTACTTAAGGTTTGACAATACGATTATATCGATCACTGGCTCCCTCCTTCCCCCCTCTAGTCTTTGGCTGGTGACAGACTGACGTTTTGGTCACTGCGATACAAACGCCGCAACCGGGTTGCTCTAGTGCAGTGGTTCCCAAACTGTGGTTCGCGAAACCCCTTGGGGGTTCGCCAAAATATTTCTTTAATGGAAGATTTTTGCAGCACTTTGTAAGGAAATGGGAAACATTTACAACTGTTCATCGTCTCACACTGAAATCAGGTGGTGGTTATCTCTTACAAGATTGTTTGAACTTGAACACTAATTTTTCGTTTTTCTTACCAACCATTCCTTTCACAAAGCAAAGTGCATGCGAGATCAAATGTTGCTCCAGCCTTTGGCCTATGTGGCAGACATTTTCTAAAAAAAAATAACATTTCAAATCTCTCTCTTCAGGGACCAAATATTAACGTTTTTTGTTGTGCAAGACCGTATTGAGTCGTTCATAAAAAAATTAACAGTTGGGAAACATGTTTGATTAGCAATCATTATTATTATCATTATTATTAGCACCGCGTCTTACTAACCGTTCGGGTTATACTCACGCTAATGTGTAATGGTAGGGTGATTGTGAGATGAAATGGAGGACCTACAGTTTAACGTGGGATCCGAACCACGGTGGAGGCCTGGCATTCCTCACATTCACAAGTTGTGATTAATACACGTCTTGTCAGAGGTGAAGGAAGGGTTTGGCAATCAGATAAATCTGTGTCGGGACCGAGGATTGAACTCTGGACGCCCAGCACAGAAGTCTGACCCCTTAGCCCTAGACCACCAGGTCACCGATTAGCAATCAAAAGGAGTGCTCTGATACCCTTCACGGCTTCATGGCAGAAAATCAGCTTTCTTTGGACGAAAATGTTAAGAACATGGTTATAGAACACTTGAAGGGACTTGGAAAAACCTTCAAAGAATATTTCCCAGCCATGTCCAATAATAACAATTGGATTCACAATCCCCTGGAAGAGACAGCAGTTTATTAATCCTCCACATTAAGCATGAGTGAAAAAGAGCAGCTCCTTGAAATTTCCACTGAATTTGAATTAAAGAAAAAATATAAATCTTTGTCATTAATTGGTTTCTGGTTAGGTTTAAGAGAGGAGTTTTCATTTTTAGAGAATAAAGCTATTACAGCTTTAATAATCAAATAGCCAAAGCTATTATTTATGCTTTTAGTGAGAATTACTCCCTCTAGATATCATTCTGACACCTGAACACGGGAATAGAACTTGGGACCTTTGGCTTAGTACGCCAATGCTCTAACCACTGAGCTATCCAGGAATCGTACCGTTCTCAGGGTAATTCTTCACTCATATTTTAAGGCAGAGTCTATGATGGACGTGTGGAAATCGTTGGCTACAAATGTGTGATTTTATTAAGATCACGAGCTATCAGATAACGCAGCCACCTTCGTTCGATTCGGTAGTTGGCTTATTGCTACCACCTGTACAATTATTATAATTGTAAGGGAAATATGAGTGAAGAATGACCCGGAGTAGGGGACAATTCCTAGATAGCTCAGTGTTAGAGCATTGGCGTACTAAGCCAAAGGTACCGGCTTCGATTCCCGTGTCCAGGTATCATTTTTCAATTTTCAGAATATAATATTACAGCTTTGTTACCATTTTATTCTACGTATTTGAGCGAGAAATCCTTTTCTTCATATGCCTCTTTAAAAAATAAATACAGAAACTGGCTCATTGCTGAAAGTGACTTGAGACTATTTATCGTCCTTGGTTCCTGACTTTAAAGCCCTGTGCCATCCAAAGCAAGAGCATCCTTCTCACTAAGTCACGTGAAGAGTTGTGTTAAAACTTGTTAACAATTTTTAAACTTAAATTGGCATGGAATTTTGTGATTAAAGGAGGGTATTCAATTATGTAAAAGCAGCAACTTCCAGTACCACTTTAAAAAAAACAAGTGAAATGTGATAATATTCTGACAGTAAAGATAAGAAAATGTTACCACAGTACGTTACTCATTTAATTTCAGTTTTAATTTTTTAAACAAATGTATAATTATATTAACTTTTACTCGAGTAGTTTCAATATTATTTCATTTTATTTGGTAGGGTATCCTAAAGTACCTACCGAGCTATAGTAGGTTAATTTAAAGGTATTAAACATTTTGATTACAATTATTAATAACTAAATTTCATTAAAATTACGTATAAAATAAAGTGCGTGGCTATGGATATTTACCAGGGGTTCGTGTAAATCACATGTTTGTGAAAGGGGGTTCGTGCGTAGAGAACGTTTGGGAACCACTGCTCTAGTGTATTGGATTGTTTCATATGAGAGGGGTAAGACTAGCGACACGAACGCCACGACAGATTTGAAAACGTCGAAGTGAACGTTTCTTGGGCGTAGCGACCCCTCTCATATGAATTAATTCAACAAACTAGAGCGACCTGTTCGCGGCGTTTGTGTCGCAAACCACCAAAACGTCGGTCTATCACCGGTCTAAGGCATCTAGATGTTTTCTCATTGAATATCAGGATGGAACTGTATTAATATTGTATATAAATATCTTCATCAACACCATGCAAACGAGGGTACCTTCCTTATAAATTCTAGCTTCCTCGTTCTTACACCATTAATGTACTTATGTGAACACCTTAAAAGGCTAGTAAGATATGTTGCACATAAAAACATAACTCATACATTTGTGTGTGGCTGAAATAAGTATATTAAGGTGCCCCTTTACCCACCCTTGACAAAAAAAAAATCACTTTTAGGGATATAGCCTTTAATACTTAATTATATACTTCCTCGTTTAATTGTCCTTCCCCTCTCCCCAACCCACCTTCCCTCGTAATCTTAGCCAGACCTCTCATCAGCGATCTAATATGACCTAACTTCCCCTGTTTAATATTCTTTTCTCACCTTTATATAAATTATGTGTTTATGACGTAGGTGGACGCTTTTGTGTCATCATGTCTGGGGACCCGAATAATAGTTTAGACTATAGTTTGCTTCATTTTTGGTATTTATTATTCTAAGTCTATGTAACACACAACAAAAAATTAAAAACGATAATTAATATTTTATAGCAAATTTAAAGTAAAAAAACTTGAATGAATCGGGCATAAGTTACACTGAACTATAATATTATTTATTTAAATCAAGATACTATTCTCACTTAAGGAAACACACCTATTTGTTATCATTCTACACTATTTTTTAATTTTCCAATGTAAACAATCTAAATTAAGTATTGATAACGTTTTGTGTTTGTGAAAACATATATTTTAAGAAGGGGCAAAAATTCTTAATAATATGATAATTTTTATTTATTTACACTATAATAATTAACAGTTCCTTTTCTCCAGTCAAAAAATCCAGAAACCCAGAAGACCCAGGAAGCTGAAATTTTTCAGGCAAGTAGATCCAAACCAAAAATGGTGAAGGAATACATGATGGCAAAAAATTCCCATGGGGGCAACAAAACTGAGGGGCTCTCAAAAAAAAAAAGTAGAAAAAACCTTGAAGCCCAGAATACCTGATAAGCTGATTTTTTCAAACAGGTATCCTCTGACCCTAAGGGATGTAAAAATACTTGGCTACCAAAAATTCTCATTGGGGCCACCAAAACGGGGGCAAGGCTTTTCATAAAGCCTAAAGTTGAAAAATAATCGAAGCCACAATAGCTAGGAAGCTGAAATTTTACAGGCACGTATTCCCTAGACCATGAAGGTGCAGAAATACTTGGTGACAAAAAATTCCAATGGGAGCCCCCAAAATGGGGGAGATTCCAAAAGACCAAATTTGAAAAAAATCTCAAATCTCAGAACACCTTAGAAGCTGAAATTTTGCATACAGGTAGCCCCTAACCAAAAAGACCACAGGAATATTTGATGACCAAAAAATTCACAAAGGGCCCCCAAAAGTTAGGAGGGGGGTTAACTGAAAATCAAAGTAGAAATACTCTCGAAGCCCAGTAGACCTAGGAAGCTGAAATAAGTAGCCCCTAACCAAAAACACCATGGGAAAACATGATGGCAAAAAACTCATATGGCGAAATTTGGGGTGGAGGGGGGGGTCAATTTTCTTACATAAAAATAAAATCATATTTATTTGGCGAAAATTAAAGCCACCTCCTTTTCTTCTATTTAAGCATTTATTAATATAGTGCATGATCAAACTTACACTTATGTACTCTTTATACAATAATTGTAAATTAATTCATACTAAGTTTACAAGAAAAATAATTAAATATTGAATTAATTGCCATTCATATAATTGTACATTTATGGACATAATACAATTGAATAGATGAAAAAAGCAAAACCAAAGAAATGAGAGTGCCCATATAAACATAATGAAGATCGTAAATGATTTAATGATAAAATAATATTGGTAGTCATCTTTAGCATAGTCAATGTCTTTAGAAACCTTATGTATTAAATAATTGTTTCATATATATTATTATTATTTCACCTCGTTTAGAAAAAATGTTTACCTTTGTAGAACCAAAACAATTGGGCCAATTTGGTTTTAATCTTTGTATTTGAAACAATCTATAATATACCTCTATGTGAACGCAAAAAAAAAAAATCCAAACTAACAAATGTAAAGTCCGACACCATAGCTCAGTCAGTAGCGTGTATACACAGAGCTAAGGGTCCCGGGTTTGTTTCCTGGCATGACTGAAAAATCTATCATTGTTGAAATGCAGGTTTCCTCTTTTACAGTGATAAATTAATGTTCAGGGGACTGCTTATTGTGTCTGTACTAGATTTATGTTAAGTTAAAAGTCGAGTGCTGATATAATCAGTGGGCTCAGAAAATGCACGTTAAATACCTCAGATAAATGAAATGAAAATGAAATGACAAACGTAGCATATATGTTTGTTCGAAACAGCAGAAAATTATTTGGATTAAATTTACACCTCTGTAAAGGATGAGGCAAAAAATGTTATTGTTTTTATTTGTATTTTTATTTAGCACTGTGTCTTACTACCTGTTCGGGTTTTACGCTAAAGTACTAATTAAAATAATGGTTAGGAATTGGTAAGATCGAATAAAGAGGAAGTGAACCCTCATTTGTGTGGAGGAAGAGTGGAAAATCAATTAATAAAAACCATCCCCAGTTCACCAGAGAGAGATTTGAGCCTTGATCTCCCCGTCCTCGGCAGTCTAGCTCAACATGACACTAGTGCTTTAGATAACTACGCTACCGAGTCGGGTCAGGAGTAATTGTTAATAGGCCCCATAGCTAAAAAAGTTACATGTGATGCATATTAGTTATTATTTCATAGAATGCACAAATATTATTAATTATTTTCTTCAAATTTGGTATTTTATAATACTGTTATTGTATCTCGATGCATATTTGATATCAACTCAAATACAAAATAATAAAGTGTAGGGTTCTTCATAAATTCTTTTTACGTTCACTACGTCTGTTTCATTTACATAGTAACACTTATGGTCTATTTATTAGAAAGAGACGGTTTAGAAAAAGTATAGGCCCCCACTCGCATTTGATCAAAGAGGAAGTATAAAACACTTTAGAAATTATTACTATCAATACATCCAGCTAAGATCCGAGTCCCGACCTCCCCCTGTCAATGACAACCAGAACTGACGTGACTAAAAAACCTCTAGTCCATAAGCATGATGTTGCAATTTTTTTTACTAAATTAAAACTATTCATATAATATGTATAAATATATAGTATGTACCTATGTATAAATTCGTGAAAACAAATATTCTCTAATTCATAATTGTTTTGTTTCAACTTTCTTGATATATTTTGTTATTTATGTGTGTGTGTGTGTGTGTGTGTGTGTGTGTGTGTTTTTATCACACAGGTCTTTCTTAAGGTAATTCAATAGTGAAATATATCTCACAATTTTAACACGTGTAGCCTATCATAAGCTATAAATATTGATTCAACGATTTAATATAATTACAGTTCACGAGTTTTAAGTTTTCTAACTTGCTATTTTATGCGATTCATTTACCAGTTTTAAGGTAAAGTAGTTAATTGTTTGGGGTGAAAATTCAGTATAGCTAGATAATCATTCGAAATATTTTAATATGTTTAGTAAAAATAATTTTTAGTGTATAAGCAGTTTAAAAGTGGTAGAATTACATCATTTTTAATTATATATAAATCATGTTCTTTTTATTCTCCGATATTTTGATTTTATTTAATTTTATAGAAGACAATGTCTTTATTTAGATTTTTTTCAACCTAACTCTGCTCGTTTATTTTATTAATGAGTCCGGATTGATAATTTAAAATATAGATTTAAATTATCTATTTCATGACATTTCTTGTTTTGACTGAACCTATTGTAAAGATAAGGCTTGATTCACACGTTCGACGAAAATAGAGAACAGAATCTGCGTGAGTAGCGCAGAAATTTACACGCTGTATGTTGAACCATGATACATTGCAACGCAAACTTAAAAAAACTGGTTATCAACATATTTTATTTTCTAGTGGATAAACACATATTTTAGATCACTCTCCCGATGTATGTTTTCAAATTATTTACAGTGTCATGGAAGAATCCAAGACACTGATACACACGCTTTACATTAACGGGTTATTTCAAATCTCCTCATAAAGGCCAACGAAGCTGTCTGCTTGTTTCTAGCTGTAAAGCGCATGCGTCGACAAATGCGCATACGCACAGATTTGAGATGGTTGGTTCCGAGATTTGAATGGTTCTCCCGTGCTGAACATGTCAGGCAGAGCGGACGAGGTAGAGATGAGTTGAACTTTATGGGAACAGCTCGCGCCGATAAGGCGAAAATCTTGTGATTAGCTTAAAGCTCGTCACGTTACTACATTCCTATTCTGCGCTAGTTTTTCGGCGAACGCGTGAGCCCACAGCAACACTGACTAGCAGAACATAATATGCCAGGCTAAGTCAGAGCGTTGGATAATCTCAATTAATGACACAACCAGGTAAAGTGGCCGCCAGCTTCTTTCCCGGTATTAATGGAATTCTCTGAGACATTGCTATTTGCTTTCTTTTCCAAGATAACCCCCTTAACGTCACATATCATGTCAAATTCCCTGCCAAAATGTTATGGACTCAAAAATTGGTAGTAATTCTCATCGTCGAATGACCATTTCATAAATGAATAAATTAAATACTAAACACCAAAGCCAACAATTCTTGATTGTAAGAAAAAAGAGTAATTTTCATAATGAAACAAACTTTAGATATTAATTGGGTAAATGTTATCTTAGGTAAGCCGTTAGCTTAGGTTAAAAAGTTGCATCGGCCGGGAATCGAACCCGGGCCGCCCGCGTGGCAGGCGAGCATTCTACCACTGAACCACCGATGCTATTGATTAAATTTCCTTTTTATCAATTTATCAGTACTATACAAAATTTTTTAGTTGAGAAACTAGTTTTAGTAAAAGCTTCAGCATTTAGATATAATCTTATAAAAATAAAATTTGCTCATTTTCGATGACGTTTTACCGTTAATGTCGCACTATGGAGATCAAAGTAAACTGTAAGATAAATATATCTGACGCGTCTCAAACCAATATAGTCATTTTTAAATAAAAGTTTTGTGAAAATTTAGGGTGGTTTTAGCGCTTTTGAAGCCTCTGAATTACAGTTGGTTGACATTTTTCTCATGGTACGTACTACCCTAAAATATATGTTCTAAGCGAAACACTTTCACAGCACTAATAGCTTTACCAAGAACTCCTTAAGACATTTACTTTAAAGGGTCATTTCACTTATTTATTAACTTGACTATAAAAACTTGGACATTTTAAAATATTAATAATCCTTTGAATGCGTTTTATGACCTTATTTTATATATATCCTATTAAAAATATTTTTTGCACCTAGTTTTACTAACCATTCGGATTATACGCTTATGCATTAATTACGTTAATGGTTTTAGGTATTAGGAAGGCAATATTTAGAGGAAGTGTACACACATGTGCGTGGAGCGAGAGTGGAAAACCATTTTGGAACCTCAACCGCTCAACCGAGATTCGAACCTTGATCACCCCGTCATAGGCAGTCTAGTCTACTGCGAGAGTAGCACGTTAGACAATGCGGTCACCGAAGTGGGTAATTTTATATTAAAATTGACTAAAATCTATTTATAACTTCACGTACAGTCTAATTTGTATTTAATACAAAATAAATAGCTATAAAATATTCGATGACTAATAAATTTGAAATATTTCCACTATAAAATAGACTATTCTATTAAGACTCGATCTATAAAATTTCTAAAACATGATATTTTGAGTTTAGAACCAAATCCTTAGTAGGGGCTTTCCATAAAATACGTACGAGTATAAGGAGGGGGGGCAGGGGAGTAGTGCTCGGCATGACCAAGCGTGACGATGGGTGAGGAGGCAGATAATGCGTGACGTCACACTACAACTAAGCGTATCAGGCAGAGATCTGTGTTGATAAACCCGAATGCTCGCACGTATGAACAAACAACGATCGACTCATCGAATTAAGATCATCGAGCATGGTGAACACGTACGAACACGTTTCAATAATAGGGTTGTATAGGCTCTACAATTAAAAGGCGAGTTTTCGCGATTGACTTAGTATCGATGTTTACGATCAGATTGTTTTCACGGTTGACCTGGTATTGATGTTAACGATTAGATTGTTTTCACGATTGACCTGGTATCGATGTTAACGATCAGATTGTTTTCGCGGTCTACCTGGTATCGATGTTTACGATCAGATTGTTTTCACGGTTGACCTGGTATCGATGTTAACGATCAGATTGTTTTCATGGGTGACCTGGTATCGATGTTTACGAAATGTTTGTTATCAAAACGATACCAGAGCTCGGTTTGGTAACGCTTTTCTTGACCAGACTAAACAATATGGTTACGACCAATGAGCCGAGAATTTGTGCGCGAATTTCAAAATTTCTTACGTTAGATTTAAACGAGTATAACTTCGTAATCAATGGATGTTTATGTTTTTGTAAATTAAATTGGACAGCAATTACTAGTTATAAATACATGACAGTAAGTAGGTACTTAAAACCCATTTAGCTATGGATAAAAGAGAGTAAGTACTATATGATCTAAGCCTATTTAATATTACACACGTATCTCATGTTTTCTTAAAGTTATTTTTTGGAAAATATGTTTATCTTGATATGTTGTGTAAATACTAGGACTAGTCAAAATAAGAATCAATCTAACTAAAAATAAAATTAAAAAAGCTTAATTTTACGTCGGTTTGCAAAACATGTAGTAGGATTACATAAATTAACTTACCAGCTGTTAGATCTACTTTACCCCAACCGCCATTTTTGTTTAAGGAAAAAAAAATCTCAAAATTGTTTCCGCGCTCCACCTTGGTCAGAACCCCTTGGTCGTAAACCCTCGACACCAAGACGTAACCAAGTCAATCGCGAAAACTCACTTCGAGATATTATTTAAATAGAAAGGGGGTTTCGTGATATTGTGACGTAATATTATAAAAGGTGGGGTTCTCAAAATCGTAACAATTTGTAACAAGATAGGGATAGTGGGGGGGGGGGGGGTGGTCGAAGAAGAACTGGTCTTGACGTAGTTTATGGACAAGCCCTTAACAAATATTTGAGTTAGAATATAAAATTATAATATTAGTTTAGTACAGGATTTTGTTATAAATTTTTTAGTGGCTACTTCTTTCTCGTGTATACTACTATACTATTTAGTGTGTTCATAATTTTTTTCTAATTTAATATTTAATACACAATGGTTTGCTTTTTTTTTTTTTTTTTTGTTCTGAAACGAGTTTATATAAAACTTATCAGTTATCACTGTTCATTTGTTTTACTGTGGCTATTTAAAATTATACGGTACATTTATTTGTATGTATTTTATATTTATTTGCTTATTTTTTTTTTACAATATTAATATAACGACTTCAGTTTTTAGCTTATTTAATTGTGTAAACACTAATAGCCACATTGCACCCGTTTTTTTCCTGTCTATAGTAAAATATTAATCTATTAATCTAATCTAATCATAGCTGGCCCAGCTCAGCTCCCGGCTCGCATCTGCGTTTGAGTGTGTGTGCGAGAGGTATGGGAGTAAAAGGAGAAAGAAAAGACCTACGATATGCCAGAAATGTGTGCAGTGCATTCGTATTTGAATTATTACTTGAAACTTTCCGCGGTGACGATGGGGGACAAAGCGACAAAGTTTCTTGTTAATAACTACAGTATGTCTTTATTATGACAGAATAAAGATTTGTGCACAGTACTTATCTGTGAATCCCTTCTAAAATAGTCAAACACGGTCTTTTTAATTAAGTTGTTATCCAAATTTCATTTAATATTTGAACAATGTTCAGTATTAGGAACTTCTATTAACTCTTTATCTCCATTAATGTTTAATCAGAAATGATTCACGTGCAATAATGTTCGTTTAAATGATTTCTAATCGACTGTATAACAAAGTTGATTGGCATGTGATGCACGCCCCTAAGTAATCACTCTGTCATTGCGTCATGTAAACCAAATATACTAAACCCTTTCACTCAAAAACGACTACATTGAGTGAGTTGAAGTCTCGCACGAGCATAGCTCAGACATTCGGTTAACATATAGGACAATTAAATTACTATACCGCTAAACCTAAAACACCAATCCCCCCTTGACCCCTAGCACGGCCACACGAGTGTATGTTACTGGTAGTGTGCGAAATTTGAATAGTGTCGATATTAGCCGGTAGATGTCGACCTTATCCGGATAATCTCGACATTAGCCATACTTGGATAACGTTGAATGATTTTTGTAAAATTAAGTACGTGTGAATATGGATTATATTTTGGAACGTCATTTTGATGTTTGAACTTGAATCATGGCAATTAACTAACATTCGAAATACCTCATTTTGATTCTTTCTTTTCCACTAACCTAAATTAAACAAACAAACATTCGTAATGCCTTATTTTGATTCTTTCTTTTCCACTAACCTAAACTAAACAAACAGACATTCGTAATGCCTTATTTTGATTCTTTCTTTTCCACTGACCTAAACTAAACAAACAGACATTCGTAATGCCTCATTTTGATTCTTTCTTTTCCACTAACCTAAACTAAACAAACAGACATTCGTAATGCCTCATTTTGATTCTTTCTTTTCCACTAACCTAAACTTAACAAACAGACATTCGTAATGCCTCATTTTGATTCTTTCTTTTCCACTAACCTAACCTAAACAAACAGACATTCGTAATGCCTCATTTTGATTCTTTCTTTTCCACTAACCTAAACTAAACAAACAAACTTTCGTAATGCCTCATTTTGATTCTTTCTTTTCCATTAACCTAAACTAAACAAACAGACATTCGTAATGCCTCATTTTGATTCTTTCTTTTCCACTAACCTAAACTAAACAAACAAACATTCGTAATGCCTCATTTTGATTCTTTCTTTTCCACTGAACTAAACTAAACAAACAGAGCCTAAAATCACTTAATATAACCTAGCCTAGCCTAACCTAGCCTCAACCCTAATTTTTTTTACATTAACCAATTGCGGGTAGATAATTTTAATATTAACCGGATGAACTTCGAAAACCATTATTTAATCCCCTCTCATTTAGCATTATCCAAGTATTTAGGATAATTTCAACACTATCTAGATAATATCGACTTTATCCAGGCTCGAACTTTACCCATAGTATATACAGTACACGTCAGTGGGCTAACGAACTGATAGTAATAACTATCTCAGACCTATGTAATTATAGCATGATAAGAATACAAATGAAGGGTAAATTATTGAAAAAAAAAGGGGAAAAATCCCAATAACATATCAAATTTAGCTAGTGCTGCTTTCTGTTAGACAATCATAATACCTTTCTAATGCACTTTAGATTATGGTTAAAAGAGGTATGTATTAATTAATTAATTAATTTAAACGAAAAAAGTATTCTCTGGGATCCTTGTGAGGTTCTAGATCTAAAATTTGCTGTCCTTTAAAATGTATTTAATGCTATTTCCCCCCCCTTTTCCCCCCGTACTCTTCATCTTTTAACTTTCCATTTTAATACGTTGAGGATATTGAACTAAACAGACTAAATATGTGTGTGTTTTTTTTGTTTGTTTTTTGTAGCAGACGATCTGCAACCATTGTGCAGAAAATGAACAAACCAACCTCTTTTGTCAAGCATTCACAACGTATGTATATTTATGAGTGTGGCTTCTCTTACACACACACACACACACACACACACACACACACACACACACACACACACACACACACACACACTATACACACACAAGAGTACTGGTATTTACACACTACTAATCTCTTCTTGAATAGCTTGAGGTAACTTGCATTGCCTGCTGACGTTTTGTTTTTAAATTGGAAGAGGTTATTTTATTTCGTGTTCTTGATGTTTTAATGTGTTTATTTTTTATTTTTGCCTCTGCGGAATGGTGCAATATAAAACAGGTATATAAGTCATAAAATAATGGGGAGAGTGCAGAGGGTTTTAAAAGGGGGTGAGAGGGTGGAGGACATCATCCGACACATTACTCAGTAGCGTTATCTATTTCACTACTTGATTTTCTTACGATAGGACATTTGAAATACATTTTAGAAAATACAAACGTATATATATTTGCTGTCAACAGTGATATTATTTTATTAAATTATCAGCTATGCCCGGATTTTGATGATTTAAAAAATTAAAAAAAAAAAAGCTTCAGAAATGATCTAAAAATTATAAAAAATGTCTTCAAATTTTCAAAAAATTATCTAAAAATATGAACAAACCTTGAAATAAGTGAGCACGAATAAATCATACACGTCTTTTACAAAATATATAAAAGCTTTTAACAACTAAACCCTTACATTCTGCTAAATATAATATTGATTTACAAATATCTGCTTCAGAAGTGATAGTTAAACAATTCCAACACAATCCTCTACAGCCTTGGTGCAGTGTCTTGCCAGGAATTTATGTTTTACAACAGTAAAACTAACTAAGAAAGAGGATACAAAGTGCATAGCCGATATTATCTTCTTTTCCCTAAAACTGTGCGTTGAAATTTTTCTAAAGCATTTATGCATTTATAAAATAACGGTACTATTATAAAATATACTTATTCGATATTAATGCCTAAAAATGACTCAAAAATTCCTCATAAATGCCTAAATATGACACACAAACCAAGAAAATATGACCTTAAATTCCAAAAATGACATAAAAATTACCTATAAAAATATGCATTACTATAACAAGGGGATCATGAACAAAGTTTATGTAATTATGAGCACTGTATGTGAGAAAAAAGAGAGAGAAGAAAAACGGTGACATGTCATTAAAATCGGGACTCTGGTTATAAGTGTTGTTTTATAAGTATTAACATCTGTTAAAATTGACAGATTCAGAAAACGTGACTTGATTTATGAGTGCACAAAAGTATATCTAGTAACTATTTAAGTTTGTTCAGCTTAGGAATTGTTTTCTGAAAGGCCTTTTTTCCTACCAGAAATCTATTATATGGTAGGATATTGGTAGGAAAAAAGAAGTTTCAGAGAGTAATTCCTACCGTGAATGGAGTATATGTCAGATATGTCCGCTAGTTATAAAATTAGGGTAAACTTGTCCAAGATTCTGTCTGTCCCCTTGGCTAAAATGACAAGAGTGGTTTGCTCGCCATAGCATCAGTCCGCAATCAAGTTATAACGACCGAGAAACAGCCATCTTCTGGCCAAGATAGTGCCAACTTAATGTGGGTATATTCTGCCATATGGTCACCACAACAAACCCTTCGTTCATCAATCTCATTTTTCTAGATTGGAACCACTACTTTTTCAAGTGGTTCCTCAATAATTGTCCTCATGAGACTGACTAAGTTGATCCTGTTCCAGACCCACTGCTTCACAGAACAATCTTGAAGCACCGGGGATCGAACCCGGGGATCTGTAGCCATGAACTCTGAACGATGTACCACAGAGGTGGTGAGTCAAACTCGGTGGTTTTGAGATAAAGTACTCGTCTCAGGACCCAATGTTACTGGGATCAAACCCAGTCGGGTTCAACTTTTTTTTTTGCGCGATAAAGACTCGTAGCACAACTTCCTTTGGAGTGGAATTAAACCCGTTGGTCCCATGTCGATTGTGGCATGTAAAAGAACCCTGGAAGGTATGTGAATATACCTCCTCCGGCTAAATTGGTAGGCCTTTTAACGCTCACTCATAAAAATTCTCGTGTGCTGATATAATCTCATTCGGTTCAGAAAGTGCACGTTAAAACCTCAAATAACTAACTAAACACAGAGACGGTCAAGAGTGGTCCACTAGAAGTATAAAGGTTTCTCTTGTTTGAATCTGGGTGGGGCTAACGGAGATATATACCGCGCAGATATAGGTTCATCGTCCAAGGTAATTAAAATATATATCAAAAGGCTAAGGTATTGTGTATAAACATCAATTTTCTTACGAAGAAACTTATCTGATAGCTAGAAAAGCTAATAGATCTATTTTCACGTATTAACACTTCAAGTAATATGATCTTTAGCTGTAATTATTGATAAATATTATCAATACCTATAAAATAACACTAAAAAAAGTATTAAAATGATAGCAATCCTAGCCGAAAAAATATGTTTGTATTTTCTTAAAGGTTCTGCCTTAACTCGGTTGTTGAAAAATTATGGCTTTCCAGCCTTGAGTCCTGGGGGAAATATTTTCAAACCCGCCGACCTCAAGAAAGGATCCACCAATTAGAATGTATCTTGGCCACAGGCATGTGATCTTGTCACATAATATCTTATAAAGTATTTAAAAACAACCATGCCACCCTCCGTCAACTAATGTCACCATACCCAAATGGGGTAGGGATGAGGAAGGAAGCATTTTAGAGGTAATCTACCCACATTTGCTTGGAAGGAGACGTGGGAACCACTTTAGACCCAACCGGGATTCTAACCCCGATATCCCCATCATTAGCACCCCAATCTAATACAAGAGTTATGCCTTAGACCATTTGGCCACTGAATAGAGTCGCAAGAAGTTTAAACACATTATTTTCAATGATAGTGTTATATAATCGATACATAGTGAATTGTGTGCGACGTATAAAGTTGATTTAACTATAACTTTTTATGTATTACGCATGAATTTGATAATAGACAGTCCTTGTATCAGCCAATGAGAGCGCGAGGAGATTCTTTAGCCAATTAAAAGCGTCCATCATAGTAGGCCCAACTCAGCTCCCTGCTCGTGTGAGGTATGGGAGTAAAAGTGAAAAGAAAATACCTACGATATGACAGAAATGAGTGCAGTGCATTCGTATTTGAATGATTACTCGAAATTCTCTGTGGTGACGATGGAGGACAAAGCGACAAGGTTTAATTTAATAACTACAGTATGCCCCTGTTATGACAGAATGAAGATTTGTGGACAATGCTTATTTGTGAAGATATTCTAAAATTGTCAAAAACGTTCTTTTGAATGCAGTTTTATTCTAAATATCATTTAATATTTCAACAATTTTTGAATTAGGAACATCTATTAACTCTTTATCTCCATCTATGTTTAATCAGAAATGATCCATGTGCAAAAGTGTTCGTGTAAATTTACAATTTTTAGCTGACTGTATCACTGAGTTTATTGTCATATGATGCACACTCTTTAAAAACCACTATACATCAAATGAAAATTGACTTCTGTGCTCATGTTGGAAATGTCTTGTGGTATCTATACTTGTTTGACACTAATTTTTTTTTTTCGTCAATGACTACGATTTAATATACGATTGAAGATAAAGGGAAAATATTACAGTTTTGATTCTATTATTGATAAGTAGGTCTACTATAGTATTCATGACAATCATAAAATCATAACTAAATAAAAATCAAATTTGATTAAAAATATTGTAATCATTAGTAATTTAATTAGGTTAATTTGATGTTTCAAAATATACAGCTTAACTAACGAGAACCCTTATTTGAAATAATTTTAAAGACCTTATCTAATAGGGCAAAGAGTTTAGGCCAATTTATACGAATAAAAAAATCAATCCATTTAAGTAAGACATTAAACACTACGTTTTATTGTAAACAGTTTTTATGTATTGTATGTTATACACTATTTATTATTTACTATGCTTTATATAAGCCCAGGCCAGCAAAATAATTTTGAGATTTTTTGGCAGGACCTTAAAACTACAACTCCACAATCTATTAGTTGAACGTAGGTACTATTAATTAGGATAACGTACGTTTTTATAATTCAACTTTCATTAGAAGGGGCATTTATAAAACACAAACATAATTTTTGGTGGCCAAAATTGATTACAAATTACAATATTATTAGTGTTATTTTAAATTTATTGATAATATCTATCAAAAAAAGGTATATATCACATGACTTGACGTATTAATACTTAAAAGTAGATCCAACCTTTTTTTATAGTTGCCATATAAGGTTTTTCCCATAAAAATTGGAATATATAGTGTTTAACTTACACTTCACAGTGTCTTTTGCTTCGTCATTGGAAGAGGATACATGAGGTACATGCTGCTAATGGACATGTTCCTACCCTCCCCCTTTCCTCTTCTATTCCCAGCGATTCCCTGACGAAACGGCGATAAATGGAAACAATAAGACACCTGTTCAAAACCCGCCTGGAGAGACATTCCTCTGAACTCTTTCCCACGGCTCATCTCTTGACAACCGTTAATTGATTATACTCCTGAATGAAGGAAGAAGGCCTTATGTACAGTCCTCACCTTTCTCCTCTTCTCTCCCCTACATCCTCTTCATAAAGATTTAACAAAGGTGGAGGGATTTTAAAAAAAAAATACAGGAGTGTACACTCCAGTTACCTTGAGAGGTGGCAGTTGTAGCTTGACCTATAACAATATGGCCTTATCTTATAAGTTACACCAAAGTGAGACCAAGCAAGGTAAAGCGTTATGCTTCTCTGGTGAGGCCCCTCGCTGTCGAGTCAAGTTGTGAGGTTAATATATCTCTGGTGAGGCCACTCACTGTCGAGTCCAGTTGTGAGGTTAATGTTTCGCTGGTGAGGCCCCTCATTGTCGAGTCAAGTTGTGAGGTTAATGTTTCTCTGGATGAGGCCCCTCACTGTCAAGTTGTGAGGTTAATGTTTCTCTGGATGAGGCCCCTCACTGTCAAGTTGTGAGGTTAATGTTTCTCTGGTGAGGCCCCTCGCTGTCGAGTCAAGTTGTGAGGTTAATGTTTCACTGATGAGGCCCCTCACTGTCAAGTAAAGTTGTGAGGTTAATATTTCGCTGATGAGGCCCCTCACTGTCAAGTCAAATTGTGAGGTTGATGTTTTGCTGGTGAGGCCCCTCGTTGTCGAGTCAAGTTGTGAGGTTGACGTTTTGCTGGTGAGGCCCCTCGTTGTCGAGTCAAGTTGTGAGGTTAATGTTTCTCTGGATGAGGCCCCTCACTGTCAGGTTGTGAGGTTAATGTTTCTCTGGTGAGGCCCCTCACTGTCAAGTCAAATTGTGAGGTTGATGTTTTGCTGGTGAGGCCCCTCGTTGTCGAGTCAAGTTGTGAGGTTGACGTTTTGCTGGTGAGGCCCCTCGTTGTCGAGTCAAGTTGTGAGGTTAATGTTTCTCTGGATGAGGCCCCTCACTGTCCAGTTGTGAGGTTAATGTTTCTCTGGTGAGGCCCCTCGCTGTCGAGTCCAGTTGTGAGGTTAATGTTTCGCTGGTGAAGCCCCTTGTGTATTTTGTGAGGTGACATGGTGAAGATGATGAATTATCTGCTTGTTGGGTTCCACTTTATAATGTTGTTTTTGTGAAGGGGGGGAAGGTAGGGGACTCTCGGAGGTTGTAGTTTTGTGGTGCTCCGGCTTATTAATAATATTAGTAAGGTCTGGGTTCTTACTGTATATAATACATACAGTATTATACAATATTATATGAGAACTTGTTTTTTATCAATTTAATATTCTTTATTTATTATATTTATAAACTTTATCTGATACGGTAGTTCAATGACTGTTTCTTTATAATCGAACAGTTCTTTTATTTTTTAAAAATAGAGATATTAATTTGATGCTGACCGTTCCCGTATAATGCTGTGGGACGACTGTGTTGAGAAGCCTTCTTTTTACGTACTTATTTCGAAGGAAATTGTTCCAGAACCATCCTTGGGTTTTTTAAGTTACTCCATGGTATATCCTTCGAGAATGAGATGGAGCGAAAAAAAGAGAGACAGAACATGTCTTCACAAGTGTTTGCAATAAGGGTGGAGTTAACTGCGAACAATGAAATTTAGTTGTCAACAATAAAAAATAAATATCTTTAGTCACCCAACTGTGAGAGGATTTTCTAACACATATGGATGATTTGAGTTTTATATTTTGAAAATATTCATTAATTTTTAAAAAATATGAAAGTTGGAAAATTTTGAGTAGAATGATTACCAAATGAAGTTCTATATCATTACAAAGGTAGGCTTGATATAATTACATTTTCATAGGAAGAGCTGACGGCGAGAAAAACTACTATATGTAATTTCACGTATTCAGTTGACTCCCTTTCAAACCAAACTCCTTCAGCACCCATTCATTACTGACTTTGTCTATATGAGTTTTTCCACATTTCCTAGATGTCTCATTCCAACCGCACTCACCCTGCTCTTGAGTTTCTCCTGACAAACCCACGCTTCACATCCATAAAACAATGTTAGCGTTAACACACGGTTATACACTGGTATCCTTGCCTATTTCGATACTACTTCGTTCTTTACAATAGTCCACATACATCCATTTACTCTCCGAGATATATTCACCCATCTATCGAGTTCACCATCCATTCTTCCATTTTTACATAACCTTCTTCACGGATACACAAATCATTCACTTGTTCTAACAGCTTTCCATTTGTACTAAGCTGAATATTTCCAGATACGTCCTAATAAAAAACTATCATCTTAGTTTTGGAGACATTTACACGAAGATCCATTCTGCCATTCACCACATTCAAACAATTTAGTGCATTCTGCAAGTTACTTTCATTCTCAGCCATTAATATGGCATGATTAGCATATAACAGCACTCTCATTCTCACTCTCACTATTCGCGTTGTCCATTTGTACACTAACGTGTCCTCACCAACATCCCTCATACATACATTCATGAATACACAAGACAGCCATGGAGACATGACACAACATTGCACCCTGTTTAATTTCAAACTAGGGGAGGTTTGAGGTCCCAGCTCCCAAACGTCCAAAGCCAAAGAAAAATTACGAATATTAAATGCATCTAGAAGCTATATTATGGAGTTAATTTTTCTAGTAATTAAGGGCTGGGATTAAATACATCAAGTGATTTAAATTTGTTTAATATTTAGAAACCTACATAGTCCTCCTCCCTCCAAGCCTGAAAATTTAAATTGAGCATTTATTAAATAAAGGCAATACCAAGGGGTGGCAGAGCCGGGCAGTGAGGCTTCAGGGGGTGGTGATAATTTTTGCCATTCTCTAGATTTATTTCACTTCCCTCTTATAATTTTGAGTATAACATGATTTTAAAAAAATACAAATAACTACTTAATCTAAAGCAATTGAGTTTTTTTAATCTGGTAGAGACAGTTTTAGACAAATTTTTGAAGTATAAAATTTTCAAAAAAATATAGGATATGACCACTCTAAATAGATTATATAGAAGTACAATTAAAAAATTATAGGTAACTCCGATGAATTAAAAGCATCCAATTGTCAACGTTTGGTGGGGAAGGGTCCCCGATATATTTAGTCTGGGGAAGGGGGGTTAAGTCCTTCGAAATTCCGTTTTAGTTAATTGGGTTTTCTCCTTCTACACAATTAAGGTTCTGTCATCACTGACTCAACATGGTTAATCTAGATATGATATTGTTTTTCTATAATAAAGCTAGAGGTTTACAAATGTGTGCTTGGTCAATGTGAAAAAGCTTGTTACGTTGGTTTGGGCATGTTGAGAGGATGAGTGTGGATCGAGTGACAAAGCAAATATATTAAGGTAGAGTGTGTGGATCAAAGGAAGGGGTAGCCCAAGACGTAGTAAAATGTTATAGATGACTGTGAAAAAGAAAACATTAAGGTTTAAAGAATAAAATATCATGTATGACTCGGTGAATGGATGTTTTTGAAGCGAAGGTGAGTATGCAAGGATAGGGAAGTGTGGAGAAAGTTAGTGAGGATGGATTAAGTACGGAGTTGTTTTTTAGAGCTATGTTTACAATTTCTTGTATGTATGCATATATATATGAACACGTACAGACTGGGTCTATGACCTATGGTTGCGGACACAAGTCTATAAATAGCATACAAGTGACCTGAAAGTAGGTCAAAGGTCAAGCTGATCTAATACGCACCCTGGCTACTTACATCTAGCCTTCCCTAATCCAATAAAGTAATTTTAAGATAGCACAGAAAAATATAAGTTATTTAATGGTTTTATTTGTGTTTTTGAAGTTTCAGACCTGTAATTCCCATAAGAGATACTGTATTGTGAAGATAGTTTATGTGAGGAATGTGGCACCGACCAGAGAAGTTCTCACTGGGAAATTAGATAGATTACGTTCGAACGAGAAAACGTACCAAAGGGGTTTGTTTTATTAACTATTCACTAGTAACAGGTAAATTGGGATCAGGTTTAGTGGTTTTTTTCATATTTATATAATTATTTTTCAATTATATATATGACTCTATTTTTTTAAAATTATGATCAAACAATCTCACGGGTCTAATTACCAATGAGTTATTTAAAAGTTTGGTACTAAAAAATCTTACCAAAATTTGACGTCTGGTTCGAGCTGTTTTACCTCCTAATTTTGGGTTTCTGAAAAATCTCAGCATACTTTCTAGTATCCGGCAGGGTCAAGTTTTCTTCAGTAAATTTATCCAAACGATTCATATCCATAATTTATAGAACCAAATATCCTAAATTAGTTCGTTTTTCCAATCTTTGAATGTTCAATGTCTCGAAAAAGATTAAAGGACGTTGCCTATTAAGACGTGGTGGAAAGTAAAGCCATGTAAATGTGTCAACGTTTTATTCGATGGGTTTTAAAAATATAACATCGCAAAGTGAACAAAAAATTATAAATAATTCTAAAATTAGTTTTTACAAAAATAACATAATTATTTATTTTTGAACTTTCCGTAGTTAATTTATATAAACGTATTATAAATATTATATTTTAATCTATTTACCACTTGGTATATTTCAAAGAAAATTTCTATAGGAATCTTCCTGTAAAGATTTATATTGAAAAAAATCTGTTTACATTATCTTTCTATCTAGAAGACACAATAAAAAAGGTAATTTTGAAAAGTCAATGTTGTCCAGACGCAGTTTCTTCATCTCATTTCTATTTTGTACATTTGTGTCAAAGTTTGATATGCTTGAAGTGCTTAGGTGAGTCAAGTAAATCACAAAGTAGGCAGGCAACGCCATTAAAAAATCTGAAAGCTAGCTTTTTATGTTTGTTTCTCTCAAGTTCTGTCAAGATCCATCAATTAGTTCAAAATATTTTAGGGGAGACACAAACACGGTTGTCACATTAGTATTTTCCCCTAACCACAAAAAAAAAAAAATAGAAATAAAAAGAATGCGTTGATTTTTTATGTTGCTCTTGGACATGGAGTTAATGTCTTTGTCCTATTAGGGTAGCAGATACAGCGAGGAGGTATAAGTTGTGGATACTTGTGTGCTGACAAGACTGGTAAGTGGGATTTATTGAGAGAACAAGTCTTCGTGACCTTCAAAGGCTGTATTGCGTATAAAAGAAGACAACCATTATAACTCGACTCATCTTTTCAAGTAGCACACAAAAAACACCTTCTTTTCCCCCATTGTTCGACTTTGTTACCGCAGCAGTGAAGGAGATTTTCTTTACTAGATGACACCACCTGTGCCATTGATTTGAAAAAAGGTAGTTCTCCAAATAACCTTTCACAATAGTTCCAAAATAACAAAATTGCTTGTTTTCAAATGGTTTAACCGAGAGTGGGTTTTCTTCTTCTACACTTGGTTTCAAATGTATCTATTGATTTTGAGAGGTACAGTCCATCGTTCATAGAAAGGACCTTTCAGTATGGACAAACATATTTTTTACTACCAACAATGACAATATTTGTATATCATATGTGTTTCATTTTAAAGAAATGCTATTATATTTAAAATATGTGACGGCTCCAGATAACATGGCTTGATGTATGAACACTTGAAAGCTAGGCTGACCATAATTCTTTGTAGCAAAAATGGGACTTGGGTGGGGGTGGGGAAAGGGGGAAAGCGTGGGACATTAAAAAAAAAAGTTACATACAAATATTGAACTTACACTGATTCTTCGCAGAACCCATACCAAAACTTTTAAGTCAATGTAGCGGGGACTGTAATAAGGCCCTTGGCCCTGTTGAGTACAAGCCTAAAACCTAAACCTAAAACCTAAACCTAAAACCTGAAATGGTGGACGGGAGGTTGAAAGGCGTGGCGTGGCGTGGCTTCACAACCTACCAAAGTATCCTTCCGTGCCAACAAGAACAGATGAATCACGGAAACCGTAGATGGCGCTAGCTACCGGACAGGTCTTGCGGAAAAATCATACGTTTGGAAATACCAGTTTTCTCGAGAAAGAGTGAAATTTTTATGTTAATATTTTCAACACCCCTTCTAAGATAATGTATCGATGTTTATTAATTGTTACATTTTCCTATTTTTGGTTATGAAGCCGGCAGTTTTCTATTGAAAAATGTCAATTCTATCGATATTTGATCACTTATAGAGGAGGTGTGTACATAAAAGGTATAACTTAATCAACATGCTTCTATTCTTGAACAAACCGTTTCCAAAAATATAATTGCAAAACAATACAAATTCTTGAAGATAACCGTTTGTTCCCCCGGCTCTGCATTTCCATTCCAAATGAAAAGGGCCAGTTGCCTTAAATCTTCATTCCCATTAAACTATTAATATTTCTAAGACAATAATAATCAACAAATCAACGAATGCCGCTCTTTCAAGACGCTGTAGTAAAACTTTTAATACTTTGATTTTATTTATTTGGTATTTGGCACCCTATCATTATTTTTTGCATCACAAAGGGGGTTATATTTATATTATATGGAATATAATTGTGTCAAAAATTGGAGGTCTCATGTAGGGAACATGAAACCCTTGAGTGGACCCATCTTTATTGATATATTAATTTGTAAACAACTAAAAATAAACTGCCTTCCTCTTCATAAATGGCAGCTAATATCTCATCCACATTGCTTGTGTAACTTGTTCACATAACAAACATCCAGACGACCAATTAAAGCACCCAAGAGGATTTTAAGAGGTGCTATAAAAATCAAAATGATGGCCACTTTCGTTGGTTCCTTTACTAAACTGGTCCAAGTTGTCTTAAGACTTGTTCGTGAGCCTCTCCAACAATTTCAGGTTGAGTCAAAACACTTGGAAACGGGTCCAGTGCCGATGATTCTGTGAGAGAGAAAACCAGTGGCGATGCGTCATATTATCCTGTATTATCCCCTGTAGCAATTATTGAAAATGAGAGGCAGTAATACTTTTGCCAACAAGGAACGATCCACATCAGTGGGTACGCAGACTAAATGTCAGGCTCATCTAGTCTGGTTTGCCGTTGACGAGAATATTATAGTTCTAAAATCTTAATCAGGTGTAATATACTGGAGGTGGTTTTTCCCATACATTCCCCTCCCCCCTTCTCCCTCCAAGAAATCCATTTGCATTTCCTCTAAATTATACTTTCCTAGCCTTAGTCTTAGTCACACAATGACTGTGTACTCGTATATTACTTTAGTCAATCTAAAGATGGAGTGATTAAGGTGAAATGCACGTCACCCAAGAAAAGTTGTGTGTTAATGCAGTTTTCATGGAATTTTTTTTCCAATAAAATTAATCAAATATTGCTCTAGTTAAAACATAGAACTTAATTTTTTTTTCACATAATGACCTAAAGATTACATGAATAACTGTAAAGAGTGTTCTGGAATTAATTATAACTTATTCTCTTTATTTAAAAAGGGAACTATCTAATGTCGCTATGCTCATGACGGATATTCAACACAACAACTGTAGATATCACGGTGAAGAAAATTAAACTCTTTGTTTCTTCTGAAGCAATACTTTATTTAATTTCGCAAATAAAAAGCTTTGCTATAAAAGCTGCCAAAACACTGGTCTATTCTTGATTCTCTAAAACTTCACCTAAATAATCTAATTGATAGTTGGGTTAGCTAGATTTTGATAGGCGTTCACACAAAATATAACATTTTTTATATCAAAGTAGATTGATAGAAACAAAAGTGCAGCCTTCCTAAAAAAATAATAATAAAGCCCTTATTTAGAATGCTGCAAAGGGACAACTAAGCATTTTTTAAAGTAATTTTCATGCTTCAGAACTTCCACTCTCGTGATAAAACACCGCAGTGTGAGGATATTTTCCTTCAAATACTTGGCACCTTTAAGGATGTTCAAGTGAGTTTTGGATATTTTTTACATTTTATTTTTTAAACTATTGGTATTTCCTTGATTAAATAACTTTTGTTCCAAAATACATTTTGTTTTCCATTGCTGTAAAAAAGCATGCTTTTATAAATATAATCTCAATAAACCTTATTAGGTAAATTTAAGTTGTAATTATAAGGCCTACTAAAACGTGTTAATAATTCTTAAAACAATACTTATTTCAGAACTAAAGTGTGTTAGTTCATAAATTACCAATTGTTTCTCAACAAAAAATAAAAGTGTTAGAAACAATTTTAAACTAGCTGGTAAAGCGTTTAACTAGCCGCGACTGGGTTTGAAACCCAGATTTCTGGTAGAGCCCTGTCAGCAACAAATAATGGAGTCAATTTGTTATATTAAATTCAGAAAATATAATTATTATAGACTGCTCAGTATTATAATATGTTTTTGTTTCAATAGTATTATCTATGTGATAAAAACCACCCTTCAATTTCAAGAGAATCTAATTTATTGAAAGCCCTCAATCTGCAATTCTAACAACGCCTCTTTGTCCCTTTTATGAATTTATAACGTAAGTATATTTTTCAAAATTATTTATAATTCTGCTTAGCATTCTTTAACACAACATGACTATCTAAATCAACATATTTTAAATTAAATACAATACATCTGCTTCTCCACTTATTCCCAAAACCCTGACATGAACTATGTGCGTGACAGGAAATGTTCTTGAACAATAAGTTAATCGTATGCGCTGTGTAAGTATTAAGTCACTTCCGTTTACATTCATAGCGACGATTCTTAGCCACTTGTTTTCTCGTACAAGACATTCTACTAAGAGGTGCCTCTTATACTAAGCTAGATTCTAAAATATATACAATTGACTAGACTCTTGAAAGTTTGAATTGAACGGCACCAACATAAGTATACAAAGGGTGTAGCTGATGGGGGGTCAGTTGGAATACGAAAGGGGTAGCATCAATACCCTTTACCCCCGTATCCTGAGAATCTTGTTTGAACTTTTTTTTTTTAACAATGACAATAAATTAAAAACAAGAAAGAAAGATTTGTTTGATTTTTGCAAAATTCTTCTTTTAAAATCAGGCATATAAATTACAATGGCGTCCACCAGCTAAATGGTGCCGATTTTTTTTTCTAAAACTCATCAATAAAGTCCTCCATAGCCTCAATAAATAAATTAGCCATATCATTGGAGTAACTTTCTACGTGGTTTCTAGAATAAAACTAGGCACTTCAATATTTAGTCACTTCAAAATTTTTGTTGTTGTTGGCTCTTGGGGGGGGGGTCGTACCCACGCTGCGTACGCCTATGGACACCAGACCATCTCTAACTATTGAAAGCTCGAACTACACGGAATAACTTGGAATAATGAAATTAATTACGGGTTTCCTAAATATCTCTAATTTTGAATTTCCGTTTCAACTGTGGTCTTCACATACAAGACATTGTCTTAGAAGAAATATCAAATTTTCCACATCATCTCCTTCTGGTTCATCATTAGTAATCAGTAATCACAGTGGTGCCTCGAAAAATTGTATTTTGGGGTTGAGGGAAGGGGGGAAACAACCAAGATTGTGTTCATAATTGCATTCTAGTGGAAAGGGGGGTGGCTGGTTTAACGGTACAGCTCCATAACCACTGGAAGTGAAGACAATAATTTATGACTATCAAATGCTTATAAATGCTATTTTAATTCTTTTTGTGGTGACTTAGTTTATCACTTTCAATAATGTAAGTGACCTTAGTCTAGATACAACATATAACATCTATTTTTCCAGTACTTTATCAAATTTGGACCTTTTGGGGCAATTTTAACTCGTGATATGTTAGACTTATAATATTTTACACACAAGCCGGGACATTTTTGAGAGTTTTACTCAAAGAGAAGAATCGGTGATGGCGGAACACTATTTGTGCGGGGTGAAGGGGACATTTAGAAAAATGAAGGTTTTTGTCCTCCAACCCAAAGAGTCCAAGGATCCTTTCCAGAGACAATGTTGGAAGAAATATTGATCCACTTAGAATCTATTCGGAGGGGTCATTCCAACAAAATTTTTAAAAATTCAGATGATTCTAGAAGCTTTACGGAACCATCTTTTTCAAGTTTTTTTAAAATTTGTTTCCTCTAGAATATATTTAAGGTAATATTCAACAAGTTTTTTTGTAATGGATGTTATAGAAGCTATTTGAAATTGCTTTTGCCTGGAGATTTTTTGAAAATTACAAGCTCCTATAAGCCAATCGGTATGGTCTTCAAGGGTACCAGGTTCAAATCCCGTGTACAGGTGCTATTCTTCAATTTAGGAAGATTTTTTAAATATGTTGGGGAGACGGAATATGCCCAGTCAGGAGCGGATCCAGATTCTTTTCATAAGAGGGTCATAATCATAAATAACATAGTTACTTATAATGTTAGATTCCTGTTTAAAGCCATCTAATAGATTCTCATTTATATTTGATCTTATGTATGTTTTAAATCGTAATAGGTGACCTGGTGGTCTGAGGGTAAGGTGTAGGACTTTTGTGCTGAGGTTCCGGGGTTCAATTCTCGGTCCCAGCACAGATTTATCTTAGCGTAAATGCGTATAGCCCAAACGGGTAGTAAGACGCGGTACTACTACTACTAACTACTACTACTACTATACTACTACTACTACCTAATAATAATAATAATAATAATAATAAATATCGTAATCATCCTCTTTAATTTTTAAAAATTAGATAGTTTGTATAAACTATTTGGAATGACCCGCCCTCTAAACAATATTTTTGAAAAATGGTTCACTCTAGAAGCTATGAGTAGTCTATGCCTTGATTTTTTTTAAATTAGATTCTTTTATAAATTATAAGCCACCATTTAAAGTGTTTCTAACCTAGGAATTTTTGAAATTTGCATGCCCGTCGAAGCTATTTAGAGTGATCCTCACCTTAGTTTTTAGGATGGTCAGATACCTCTATAAGATAATCTTTTAAGTGGTCTTCCACCGACCAAGTTTTAAAAATTGAATTATTTAATAAACTAGGCTGTTTGGGGTTGTCCTCACCAGAAACTTCTTCAAAATGACATGCATTTAGAAGCTATTTGGAGTTTTCCTTCCCTAGATATTTATGAAATTTGGATGACCTTGGAAGCTTCTTGGAGCTTTACTCCCTTGACTTTTTCTGCCAGTTAGATAACTCTAGTCTAGTAGTTATTTAAAGCGATCTTCACCGGCAGATTTTTGACAACATAATACATTTAGAAGTCATTTGGAGTTTGATTTAAGACAATCGTTTAGCTTCATATTTGATAATATCGAAGGATTTGAAATATATCTAGGAGGGAATTTATTCCCGGGAAGGGAAAATTATTTCCAGGGGGTCAAAGTCCCCAACAGTTCCGCCGCTCCTGCTGTCCACACATACTTTATATTCGGTATTCATGGATGAACTGCTCTCAGGCGATTATTAGTCTTCTTTGATGTGTGGTAGTCTACCATCTCTATGCGGAACAATGTTCGTTACTCGCTATGCACGACAAATATTCTTTCTTACATAAAAACGAATATTGTTTCCACACTTGCGTGAGTCATATCAAACATTTATTAAACGTGGACGAATAACGCACGTGTTTGAAAAAATTTAAAAAACGTGGACGAATAACGCACATGTGGACCCGGCTTAAGAGGTGTCTGCGCGTAAAAAGAAAAAAAAAAAGGGTATAATTTATCCATGATGTATTTTCTTTCTAAAATTTGAACTTTCATTTTATATTTTGAATTAATTTTCTAACTTTCACAGGGGGGGAATCAAGTGACCCTTTGCCCCCCCCCCCCCTGCCTGGCCCAGTGCTCACACTGTTTTAAGGAACGCAGTAGAATTTATTATTGGTGACAGTGATATAAAAGTACAGATCCTCATTGGGTGCACTGAGGTTAGTTTCCCCCATATCCTTTCTAAACTTATCATCCCTTACTCTAAAGATTAAGTCGTTAGAAAAAAAACCTGGTGGTAAAATTATATCTACCCATACAAAATATATAATATTTTAATAAAATATTTAAAAGAGAGCTAGGCAATAGCTTTGTCAATCATCATGTAAAGACGGTTAGAGTGGTCTACATCTACACAAATCTAAGGAAGTCTGGTTTGTCTTGCTACCCAATGAGTAGCTATACTGATATTATGAATAGAAAACCTTTTAGAAAATACAAACTTTTTTGTGTGGTCAGTTATGTTTAGCACCACATCTTACTACTGGTTCTAGTTATATGCCTATGTACTAGTTACACTATTGGGTTAGAGATTAGTAAGATTTAATTTAGAGAAAGTGGACCCACATTTGCGTGGAGGGAGAGTGGAAAATGATTTAAGAAAACCACACTCAGTGCACCCGACCGGGATTGAACCCTGGTATTATCACTGTTCCACACCCTTATACTCACTACCATCATCATCTCACCTCATTGGGACATGAAAAGAGTCTCCATGGAAAAGATATACGATTAGTACATTCGGGCGTCCTCTGGGCAACGGTACATTAGTACTGGATAATCTTTCCACTACTGGGCTACGAATGTTGTTGAACAGACGCGCAATATTATATTACTTATCTGACGGCTAGAAAAGCTAGTAGATTTATATGCATGTATTCATACGCCAAGTCGTGTGATCTGAAACAATCACTTTTTAAAGGGAGTATTAGTAGCTATAAAATAACAAAATAATTGGAGTAAAATATGATCAATGTTGACCGCAAAAATGTATATTTGTATTTTATAAAATTCCCTTCCTATAAAATTGGATAGTATTGTGATGTCACGTGTAGATATATATGTATCGAAAGAAAAGTATCGATAACAGTAAGTATCGGCATCGAGATTTTAATCTGGAAAAATATTTTTTCCTCTCTAGTAATAAACATTTCAACTTTTGCATCATAATTATATTTTCATATTTATTTAAACAATGAAAAATTATCATGGTATTTAATAATTTAAAACAAATTTTACAATATGCTTTTTCGCTATCCAACTTTTAAAAAACTCCCATAATGCACTTCTGGGAGGTGCCACTTTATAACTACATTCGTCGTTTATATACTCTATCAATATAGATTATTAACTATTGACAAAGAATAGAGAAATAGATGCTCTACCCTGCTTTATCTGCAAACAATGCACATGCACTTTTCTGCTTCGTCTGCTTGGGGCACCGTTTAGTTGACTGAATTTGAGTCCTATAAAAAAATATTTATTTAGTTTGTGAGATCGTGCTCATTGATAAAAGAAGGGGTAGTAAGACTGGTCGTTACTCACCCGGTCAGACATCAAGGTGTATTGATAAACAAAGATGAAAGAACAGCTATGAATTATGATGAGCTAGGATATTATATATATATTTAGCACGCGTCTTACTACGTTCGGTTATACGCTTAAGTACTAATTACGCTAATGGATTAGGAATTGGGAGGTTGAATTAAATGAAGTGAACCCATTTGTGTGGAGGGGTTGGAACCATTAGGAAACCACCCAGTTCACCGACGAGATTCGAACCTCGATCTCCGTCTCGGCGGTCGAGTTCAACACGACTAGCGCGTTAGCCAACTACGCACGAGGCGGGCTCAAGGATATGATGCTAGAGTTGCTTCTTGTTTGTCATGCAGAAATGAGTGAGAATTGAGAACTAGTGTCATTTGTTCTCCCTACACAGTCCATTCTAGTAAAAATGTAATCCCAACATCCAAAAATTTGTTCTTTCGATACCGATCCGATACCGGAGCGTGAGTACTAATATCAGTAAAGTATTGGAAAAAATTATCAAGTAAAAAAAAATACTGGTATTGAAAGGAAAATATCGATATTAGTAAAGTATCGATACTTTTTTTCACATCCCCTTAGTGACTTGATTCACGGGGTGTGTTGGCCTCACCTCTACTCAAGCCAGGGGTCTTTCACCCGGCGCGAGTTGACCTTACCACCAAGAACCACTCTTAACGGAAGTCTGTGCAAACGTCCCGTGTAGGAAATATTTTGGTCACCCTTGGTTGAGCCACAAACCTAAAGCAAGGTTAGGCCAAAGATGTAAAAAAAAAAAAAGCAACAACGTAAGATAACCTGTATTTTATTCAGCAATTTTACGAGCGGATCCACCATAGTTCTCTTTCAGTTGCGAGGGCCTTACTTGGAAACCTTTCAAACTGGTACAAGCTTCCATACCCCTGACCTTCCCTAACAGGAATCCTGTTGAGTCAAGACTCGAGCCTTTTTATTGGCTTCTTCTATGCGGGACTGACAGTGTCCGAACTTCTTATGTTTAAAATGGTGACTTTCACTATCTCATTTGTAACTTTTTTCTTTTTCCCCTCTGGTGGACCAGCTTGATTGTGTTAATTAGAGGAGGACGATGTCTCTTGAAATGGCTTCCAAGACACGGATGGACACGCTAACTGGGACCTTGCCGTGGGGTGGTCAGGGTGGGGGGTGGGGTGGGGCTAAAGCTCTGAAAACAGGTAGTGTTAGTCACACTGTTAATGAGCTTGACACTGACAAGAGAGGTCATGGTTAAACTCTAACCGGCTGCACTTATGATTAGAGTAGGTGCGCAACCATGGGTGAAAAAAAAAAAGACTTGCTGTGGATTCACACGTTCGTCGAAAAACTAGCTTAGAACAGTAAACGTGGTCACGTGACAAGCAATAAGCCAATCAAAAGATTTCCTTCCTCATCGGCGCGAGTTGTTCTGCTATAGTTCAACTCATCACTACTTCGTCCGCTCTGTCTGAGATGTTCGGCACAGGAGAACCAATCAAATCTCAAACTCAACCATCTAAAATCAGTGCGCATGCGCATTTGACAACGAATGCGCTTTACAGCAAGAATAAAGCAGACAGCTTCATTGGCCGCTGTGAGGAGATTTGAAATAACCCGTTAATGTAAAGCGTGTTCGTCAATGTTTTGGATTGTGCCACGACACATCATTATAATGTGAAAACATCCATCGGGAGAATGATCTAAAATATGTGTTTATCCACTAGAAAATAAAATTTGTTGACAATCAGATGTTTTAAATTAGCTTTGCACAGCATCATGAGTCAAGATACATCGTGTGAATTGCCGCGCCACTCAGCCAGATTCTGCTTTCTATTTTCGGCGACACGCCTCGGTGGCGTAGTTGGCTAACGCGCTAGTCGTATTGAGCTCGACCGCCGAGGACGGGGAGATCGAGGTTCGAATCTCGGTCGGGTGAACTGGGGGTGGTTTTTCCTAAATGGTTTTCCACTCTCCCTCCACGCAAATGCGGGTTCACTTCCTCTAAATTCAACCTTCCCAATTCCTCTTCCATTAGAGTAATTAGTACTTAAGCGTATAACCCGAACGGGTAGTAAGACGCGGTGCTAAATATTATTATTATTATTATTTTCGGCGAACGTGTGAATCTAACTTTACATTTGCACAAGATGGCAGTTAGTTTTTTTTTTCCCCAGAAGGCGTCAAAAAATGCTGTTCAACATGTTTTTTTGTGGCAGTCGCTCACGATCGCTTATACTCGCGACAAGTCGCGCTATTTCTAGCAGCGCAGCCGGTGAAGATGAAATATTTTCAACGGTCTTGTTTCCAAGGGCGGCAGAAATACGCGCGACTCTTTAGAAACACGTGTTGTGGTGATGGCTAGGCTAGCCTATATTATATTACCAGATGGCGTACCAGGCGTCCTTTACCACTGGAAACGCTTTTCTTTTTTTCAAACAGATAGAAAAAAAATATCATTTTATTTTTTCCGACCTAGTTTTTAATTAATTTAAAAAAAATTCAATACAAATTCTAAAATTCCGGCCTTTAGGTGCACATTTTCATGCACAGGGGCTACTAATTTCTTAAGTTTCAGTCTTTTATGTCTGATAGATATAACCCAACACTCATGAGACACACAAGCCCTTCATTTTATTAACATATATTATAAAATGTCACGCCAACAATTCTTTGAAAGTTTAGATGTGGGGGTGTTTATTAATGAAATAGAAATGCCATGTAGCGTGTCTGCGAGTCAAGATTATTAGTCTATATTGTAATATCTAATTAAAGTATTCTACTGACATGATAAAATAATCGAAAAATGTGTTTTCATAATTTCATATTTCTTTAAATGTTTCTATTGACATCCAGAAAAATATGTAAAATGTGTTTTTATCTTTTCTTAATTTGTTAAATAACGTATAAAACAGAGGGGGGAGCCAGTACCAATGATGCCATATTTTAAAAACAAATTATCTTTTTTTGTTTTGTTTTAGCACCACGTCTTACTACCCGTTCGGAAGTACTAATTGCACTAATGGGTCAGAAATTGGAAAGCTTGAACTTAGAGGAAATGAACCCACATTTGTGTGGAGGGAGAATGGAAAAACCATTTAGGAAATACCACCCCCGAGATTAGAATCTCGATCTCCCCGTCCTCGGCAATCTAGCTCAACACAAAACTAGCGCGTTAGCTAACCACGCCACCGGGTTGGGTTAGTAAATTATCTTAATTAATATAACGAATACAAATATTTCGTCCTCAGAGTCCGTATTATTGAGTTTTTTTTTTACCACTGCGTTTTACTACCCGTTCGGTTTATACGCTTATGTACTGATTACGTTTATGTGTTAGGGATGAGAAAGGTTATATTTAGAGGAAGTATGCCCGCATTTGGGTGGAAGGAAAGAGGAAAACTATTTTGGAAAAACCGTCCCCGAGATTTTAACCTCGATCTTCCGGCTTTGGCGGTCTAGTCTAACACAAGAGTAGAGCGTTAGACCATGTGGCCACCGAGGTGGGTCATTTTATTGTTGAGATCATAGAAGAAAACATCGTTTAATATTGGCAGTGTGGCAGTCTTGTTGCTAAATTATCCTAAATGAAACTATCACTAAGCTTAATAGTCGTTTTTTTTACATTATTTAGCACAGCGTCTTACTACACGCTCGGGACTATACACTTAAGTACTAATTACTCTAATGGTTTAGGAATTGGAATGTTGAATTTAAAGGAGGTGAACCCGCATTTGCGTGGAGGAAGAGTAGAAAACCATTTTGGTAAAAACATTCACCCGACCTAGATTTGAACCTCGTTCTCTCCGTTCTCGGTAGTCTATCTCAACATGAAACTAGCGCACTCTCTAACTACGCCACCGAGGCGGGTAACTTCATATCTAAAGACCATTCCACTGACAGAGCTCGCAACCTGATTCTGATCAGTGTACCATAGGTTCAACACAGTAAGAGTATATTTGAGTTGTTTTATTTCCGTTGGGTGTTATTTATTCTCTTGGGCAAATGATCCAGCATCTCCTTTCAAATGCACCCTCTTTCATTCCTGCGTAGATCAGTCACTGTAAGATGCAGACAGCCTCTAAGGGGCAGTAAGATTACTCTGCATGGGAAAATAAAAGTAGCAATTACGATCACGATACATACTCGAGATTTTTTTTTTCTCTTTCTCTCGTATGTTTTTTTTTTTTTTTTGTTTCAACGAGTCCGTCGCAGGTGCATCTTTAAAGCTACTCAATAAAACAAAACGAAACAAACGAGACGATCCTCTTTGAGAGCGAGCGAGGTTGTCTGGTGGATAGCTCAGGTCGAGATGTTGAAGGGCGATTTTATAGACGCACAAGACTTAGAGGAATGCCCGTCATTCCTTGATTTCTATTTTTTTATTATTTTGCTTGAGGTATTTAACCTGCACTTACTGAACCGACTGATTATATCAAAACACGGTTTACAAAATAAACTCTGGCGTCAGCCCCCAAGACAGCTACACTGACCGAGCGGCCGACACATTTTGGTGAAGATCGTGCCAACATTTGCAGATAGAGGGTGTCATGTGCTTAGCACAAAAAAACACCTTCAGCCGTTAATCTCAATTTTATAGACTGGATCCGATACGTATTTATTCAAGTAGCTCTTCATTGTCTTCATGAGAGGGAATTGAACCCGTTCAAGAACCATTGCTTCACAGACAAATTTGGAAAAGCTGGGGATTGAATCCGAGACCTCAGGATCTGTAGCCAGGAGCTCTCACCATTAGACCACAAATTATGAACTAACTTAGACCTATATCTATAACAGACACAACAACCAGCCCACCAGACGTTAATTAATCAACGAGAATAAGGGAAAATCGAATTTTAACGATGCTAAATTTTTCGGCCATGCCGGGGAATTGAGCTTGGGACTTTAAGTTCAATAGAGGAACACGCTATCGGATGAGATTAAATTGATGGGGAGGTCAGGGACCGAATCCCGGCTGAGTGTTTTGAGGGTGATTATTTTCCTAAAAGGCTCTCCACACTTTTTATTTTTCATTTAAATGTGGGTACATTTTTACCAACATGTTAGTTAATTACTAAGAGCTCAAACGAGTCATTTAATATGGTGTTATTCTTTTTAAATAATTAAGGAAGAGCTTTAAGATTTGGATGTAGGAAACGCAAGTTAAGGTCAGTATTTTTGCAGTTTTTACAGAAAGATCTTTTTTTAGTTAAACTAGATCAAATATTGTTCGAGTACAAACATAGGGTTTAATTTTCCTCAAATGGTGATATAAATATTTCTTGAATACCCGTCTAGTGTTTCCTGTAATCTAATAACAACTTTGTCTCTTAACTTAAAAAGTTTCTCATCTAATGCCGCTATGCTCTTATCGGATATTCAACAACTGTTGATATCACCATGTAAACTCTATGTTTATACTGAAGCAGTATTTGATTTATTTGTTCAAAAAGCAGTTTTTCTGTAAAAACTGCAAAAAAAAACACTGACCTTACTCTCATTCCCTACATTCCCACCTAATTACACAAAAAAAGATCTTATTTCCATCGCATGTATAGCTTATCTATATCCTGATTTTAGTAGGCAGCCCTTTCTGGAAATCCTTATTTTGTAGCAGAATCTTGTTGTATAATAGTATTTTAGTGGTATGAAAGACTTTCCAGAACTGTAGTAGTATTTCCATTCTGGAAGGCCCTTTATACTAACAAAATACTACAAACTAGTAAGATGCTGGTACGAAATAAGGCCTTCCATAAGAGGCTTCCTACCAACATCAGGGTATATACACTAGTGGGATAAAATGATTGTGAATTCAAATACAGGCTTTACAGCTTCTCATGCGAATGCTGCTACTTTTTATTTTTAACTAACCTCCTTAGCCGTTCTTGTACCTAAGATTAGCTCCTTAAATACTTGAGTGATTGATGTATGAAATATCGTATTTATAAATGAATGCATCGTCGATCACATGATCTAAGATGTCAAGATCCCAACAAACTAGTTTACCAATGACCGGGAAAATTGAGGTTCGAATCTCAGCTTGGTGACAAGGGGATATATAAGCGGGTAAAATCCTTCTAAATGTATCCTTCTCTTCCTTGATTCTCAGATTAGTTCAATAGTAATTTTGTTATTTAAAATAATAGTATACCACCTCTATGGTCTAGTGGTCAGAGTTTCCGGCTACATATATGAGTACATAGGTTCCGAGTTCAATCCCTGGCGCTTTAAATTTTTCAGTAAAGTAGTGGTTCTGGAACGGGGTCAACTCAGCTTCGTGAGGGCAAATAAGGAGCTACTTGATTGGAAAAGTAGCGGCTCGGGTCTAAAAAAACTGAGATAAATGTACGTGAGAATCTTTGTGGTGACATGACACCATATATCTGCAGAAGTAGGTCCTATCCTCACCAACAGATGGAAGCCACTCTGTCGTTATGGCTTGACTTCGGGATGACGCCAAGGAGTTTTATTAAATATAGTTAAATAATTATGTGTTTGTGTTAGTGAATGTATATGAATGGTCCGCCAAATTTCTAATTCAATGTTCCTTAGGCCCTTTAGGAGGTGGACTACAGGATTTTCCGAGAAACATTGAAGACGCCCAAAAATCACGTGTAAGATAAGTCCTAAGAATAGGGGGTGATAAGAGAACCATTTCGTATGTGATTCTTCGGTACAAATAAAAATGGATCGGACAACTACTTAGAAGGAACTGTCTTCTGATGAATCATAGAAGGAAATGTTGAGGTAAAGAGGAGTTTAGGGAGAAAGAGGATTCAATACTTGAATAACTTGAAGGAAATAAGAACATTCTGCAAGCTGAAGGAGGAGGCAGAGGATGGATGCATTGGTGGTTTAAGTTTAAATATAAAAAGAATAGACCGGTCGTAAGACAGAACACCTAGTAATTAGAAGCAGTAGTATATTACAATAATGACTCACTACCAAATGGATTTAATAGGTATCAATATGTCCTTAATCGATTAAAAACATTTGATTTCAAATTTAATGTTTAAAAAACCAAACAAAAAAGACGGAAAGATGAAAATCGCTTACTGTCTACAAGCAAAAGGTTAGAAATATAAAATCAAAGAAGTAAATATAACGTTCCCTAAACAAATAAAGTCATGTTTTAACAAAATCTCGATGGATATTTCATGTCTAAATAAGATTTGGATCATATAGCCAAGCTATTATAGTTGTTAATTACAGGTCATAGCTGCATCTAATTTCATATTCTTTAATTTGAAAAATGACACCTAACACGGGAATATAACCCGGGATTTTTGGCCTTTGAGTTCAGTTCTCGTGTCAAGGTGTAATTTTACAATTTAAATAATATAATATTTAGATGTGTCTATGACTGTAATTAAAAACTATAATAGATTTACTATGAGAGCGCGCATCACATGCTAATCAACTCTTTAATACCGTCAGCTAGAAATCGTAAATTTGCACGAACACTATTGCACGTGGATAATTTATAATTAAATATTAATGGAGATAAAGAGTTAATAGACGTTTTTAATACAGAATATGTTGAAATATTATGTTATATTTGGATAAAAACTGTATTGAAAGGCCGTTTATGATCATTTTATAATGGCTTCACAGATAAGAACTGCACACAAATCTTCATTCTGTCATAATAGGGGCACACTGTAGTTATTAACAAGAAACTTTGTCACTTTGTCCCCCATCGTCACCGTGGAAAATTTCAAGTAATCATTCAAATACGAATGCAGTGCACACATTTCTGGCATATCGTAGGTCCTTTCTTTTCCTTTTACTCCCATACCTCACACCGCGCGCGCACACACACACACACACACACACACAAACGCAGATGCGAACCGGGAGTTGAGTTGGACCTTCTATATGAACGCTCTTAATCCATTATGATACGCACATTCAAACAATCTTCATTGTGATATTGACATTATAAAGCACTCCTGAGTCGCCAGTGTTTATATTTCAATGATAGTTACAAACTAACCGATGAATCCACATGTTAATAGTTGACTCTGCCTTAAAATATGAATGAAGCATTACCCTGAGCACGGCAAGACTCCTGGATAGTTCAGTGGTTACACCGGCAGGGGTCTCCAAACTTTATGCTACGTGGGCCACATAATATATTTTACACATTTTTGGGGGCCAAAGTAACGTTCACCTGTTCTTCAAGTAGCATTATTTTTGCCCTAAATGCCTTGACATGTCAAATAGATCATAAATAAAATTTGTTTCATCATGCAAATTTAGATTTAAGTCATATGACCGGTCACGTCTGTAAAAAAAATGCTATTCTCCAAAGCAGGTCAGTGTTTGATAAAAGTTATTGAGGTTGATTCTTCTCTGTGATAAATGAATCAATTTATATGTAATAAATTATATTTATAATAATTAGTCAATATAATTACTTATTTTTAAAATTAGGCAACATCTTCCGGGACTTTTATTTTATAACCCCCTGCAGGGAGACTTAGAACTACCTAAAAATCATCACAAACCATTCTGTTGTAGATATAATGAATGACGCCTGTGACTGTGACTGAGGGTTTGCAATTCCGACAGCACTCTGGCTTGGTGTCATGGGGGGAGGCACTCTGGCTTGGTGTCATGGGGGAGGCACTTGGCTTGGTGTCATGGGGGAGGCACTCTGGCTTGGTGTCATGGGGGGTGGCACTCGTTTGTGCATGGGGAGGCATCTGCTTGGTTGTCATGGGAGGCACTATGGCTTGGTGTCATGGGGGAGGCCCGGCTTGGTGTTGGGGGGCACTCTCTCTTGGGTCATGGGGTAAGCACTCTGGCTTGGTGCATGGGGGAGGCACTCTGGCTGGTGTCATGTGGGGAGGCACTTGGCTTTGTGTCATGGGGGAAGCGCTCTGGCTTGGTGTCATGGGGAAGCACTCTGCTTGGTGTCATGTGGGGAAGCACTCTGGCTTGGTGTCATGGGGGAAGCACTCTAGCTTGGTGTCATGGGGGGAAGCACTCTGGCTTGGTGTCATGGGGGGAAGCACTCTGGCTTGGTGTCATGGGGGAGGCACTCTGGCTTGGTGTCATGGGGGAGGCACTCTGGCTTGGTGTCATGGGGGAGGCACTCTGGCTTGGTGTCATGGGGGAGGCACTCTGGCTTGGTGTCATGGGGGGAGGCACTCTGGCTTGGTGTCATGGGGGAAGGCACTCTGGCTTGGTGTCATGGGGGGAGGCACTCTCTCTTGGTGTCATGGGGGGAAGCACTCTGGCTTGGTGTCATGGGGGGAGGCACTCTGGCTTGGTGTCATGGGGGGAGGCACTCTGGCTTTGTGTCATGGGGGGGAGGCACTCTGGCTTGGTGTCATGGGGGGAGGCACTCTGGCTTGGTGTCATGGGGGGAGGCACACATGTGGACAGGAACTGGACAAGTCCAATATATTGCGTGGTTAAGAAATAACAAAGAGAAACAATTAATTTGTTTTTTGATCAAATCTTGGGACGGGCCAGATATGTGGCGGGCCGTAGTTTGGAGACCCCAGGGTTAGAGCATCGGCGTACTAGGCCAAAGGTTCCGGGTTCGATTCCAGTGTACAGGTGTCATTTTTACCATTTAAAGAATACAAAAATTACTTAAGTGGTTTTGGAGCTTCCGAACAGTCTTCCCAATGAGAAATGCTACAGTTGAAGAATTTTTAGGTGGTAACAGTAAGGTGATTTGGAAGGAAACTTGGACTAGGTCTTTATGACAAAAAATTATTTTAGCCTGAATAAAAAAAATATTGCTTAAATAGAAACATTGAGTTTAATTTTATGGTTATACGAACCTCAACAGTTTTGGGATATCTGCTATGGACATTTTGTAATTCGAACAGAAAGTTTTATCCTAATTAAAAAAAACCGCTTTGAATTCCGTTATGCCCATGTAAAATATTAAATAACTGTTGATTTTACAATGTGTAGAAAAAAAAGTATATACTGAAGCAACATTTTATAATATTTCTACAAAATAAGAGTTTGTAGTCATAAAAAACTGCAAAATTTGGACCTTGACATTCGTTTCCTTCCATAACATCTTAAAAATGTTTCCTACTTTGTGATGCATAAGCTAATTTGCAAAAATGGATATATTATAGTTTGACGGAATTAAGCAAGCTAAGCATTATCATACTTAGATACCAATGTTAAAAATAAAATGAGGGTGCATAAAATGAGTAGTTCATCCTTCGAATCCTCTTATATTTGCTCTGATAGCACTCTTCCTCTTCCTCTGACGAGTATACACACTCATTCTACTATTTACGCCTGAACACCATTTACTTGATTTTTAAAATTACCTTTTTCTTGTTTCCTATTCTAGATAAACATATGCTCCCTGGACTTTTTTTAATCTACATATTGGCAGGAAGATTCCTACAGGACATTTTTGTGACTAACACAAATAGACTGAGTTGTAGAAGTTAAAAAAAAAAAGTTTTCAAAAAACTACTTGAGATCAAAACAATTTGATAATGGAAGAGGTTGTCTAGGGGTAAGGTGTCGGATTTCTGTGCTGAGGGTCCGGGGTTCAATCCGCGGTCCCAGCACAGATTTATCTGATTGCCAAACCCTCTTTCACCTCTGACAAGACGTGTATTAATCACAACTTATGAATGTGTGGAATGCCAGGCCTCCACCGTGGTTCGGATTCCACGTTAAACTGTAGGTCCTCCATTTCATCTCACAATCACCCTACCATTTGCACATTAGCGTAAGTGCGTATAACCCGAACGGGTAGTAAGACGCAGTGCTAATAATAATAATGGAAGACCATTTTTAGAATTATCAAAGAATATATATATATTGTTTGGTTACATGATATATATTTAAAGTTTATCAAAAAAACGTCAATACACCAACATGGGATATCGTATCGTGAATTGCCGCTACGTCACAGGTAGGCAACGTCCTTAACTGAACTCATTGCCCTACCCTTGAGCTGAACAATAATCCCATTAGCTCCTTTTGTAGTTGTTCACGAAACATCTCATCATGCGCACACATTCATCAGTGCTCTTCAACTGTGCAAAGTGGCCCTCTCTCTCAGTCTTGTTGGAATCTGCCGAGCCGCGAAGAAGAGTGGTCGAACAAGAGGTGGTGGAGAGGAGGAATCATCCTGTTTGTTGACGGTCACGGTTCACCGCCCGTTACGACCCCTCCCCCAATCCCATCAAACCAAACACTACGCGAGTCAGTCTTGTAGTTCTCACAGAGCTAGCTAGCTTCTGGTCAAAGACCCGCTAACAGAAGCCGAGAGAGACGAACCACGTGCTCTACTGACAATACATACCCTCCTCCAATCACACAACAGTGGTTGAACAGACAGGTAGTACGCAGTGGTTGAACCAGACAGGTAGTACGGATGGGGTTGAACCAAACAGGTAGTACGGCAGTTGTCTGTAACCAGAACCGGTAGGTAGTACGGCAGTGGTTAACCAGACAGGTAGTACGGCAGTGGTTGAACACCAGGTAACAGGTAGTACGGCAGTGGTTGAACCAGACAGGTAGTACGGCAGTGGTTAACCAGACAGGTAGTACGGCAGTGGTTGAACCAGACAGGTAGTACGGCAGTGGTTGAACCAAGGATCCAGGTAAGTGTACGGCAGTGGTTGAACCAGACAGGTAGTACGGCAGTGGTTGAACCAGTACAGGTAGTACGGCAGTTGTTGAAACCAGACAGGTAGTACGGCAGTGGTTACACCAGACAGGTATACGGCAGTGGTTACACCAATAGGTATACTAGGGTGTTTGAATCAGGCTGATAATAGCTAAACTTAAACCTTTATGTTTGGTAAGTTTACCTTTAAAATACCCAAAAGGGTATAAATGGTCCCGAAAAAAGTCTATGGTGTGAGCGGGAAGGTGGGGGGAAACAGAAATTAAATAATCTGTATAAACTTGTATACTTTGGAATTAAAATATGTCAGCTTTAAATGTTGTCAGCTTAATGTAGCTTATATTTAACGATATCAATCTATAAAATAAGAAGCTAGTTAAAGTACCCAAACTAATAATTTTTAGTAAACTGGTTCTTTGTATTTTAGATAAATTGAAATGTTTCATTTACATGTCATGGCATGGTTTATTATTTATAGATAACGCAATTCCTAATAATTATGCGTAGTCAACTTTTTTCATTGCATTTATTTGAGTTATTTAACGCGCACTTTCTGAACCGACGAGTATTTCTATGAGCGAGAGTGAAAGGGCCTACCAATTTTGCCTGAAAAAGGTATTTTCCCATACCTTCCAAGATCTCTTACATACCTCAATTGACATGGGACCGACGGCTTTACTTTACCTCCGAAGGAAGTTGTGCTACTGATTTTTACCGCTCGATACGTCGATCCCAAATGACCAAAGACTATCGGGTGTTGAGGCAAGCACTTTACCCCAAGACCGCCGAGATCAATTATGATTAGTCAATTCTTACTATCCAATTATGATTAAAACCAATTCAAAACCATTAAAATTGACACATAATCGCTGAAGTGGTCCATTATTTGGTTATTTCAAAATATAGTTTGCGATTAAATAAAGTTGAAAGGCATCCATGTAGGGTTAAATCATAAATTGGGTTTTTAATGCATTTTAAACAAATTTATGTACAGGTAGAGTTTGTAAAATTTGAACAACTTTTAACGCAAAAGGTTGCAGTGTGTAGGGTCTATGAACTTAAACTTAGCTTTTCTCAAACAAATAAAATTGTTTTTAAAATGGTGACAACAGTCACTTTTAGGAAGATTGAGGCTTTATTGGTTTTGAGGCTTCACAACTGCCATTCCCATTAAAAAAAACACAAAATAGTACCTTAATCAACACTTAAATACAATACATCGGTTTTACTTATCCCAAAGCCCTGACATGAACTATGTGTGTGACAGGAAATGTTATTGAGCAATAAGTTAATCGTATGCGATGTGTACTTATTGAGCTACTTCCGTTCACATTCATGACGACAATTCTTATTCACTTGTTTTCTCGTACAAGGTATTCTACTAAGAGGTGCCTCTTATATTAAGCTAGATTCTAAAATATATATATTAGAATATCAACTAGAGTTAGATGATCAGACTCATCTCGTGATATCGAGAACTCGAAATACAATAAATAATGAGTTGGAATGAAATTAATAATTAATTATTAGCCTACATGTTTAAAAAAGTATTTCACTCTCGAATTTCCATCTTAAGGGGAGGTAGAAGGAGACGCGAGAAAAGGCCAGTGATTTTGCAGTTTTTATAGCAAAACCTTTCTTTGTCCAAAATAAATATAAAATTTCACCAGTATCAACGTTTAGTTAAACTTTCTTCAGATGGTGATATCAACCGTTGTTGAGTATCTATCAAGGATGTCCTGGAATTTAACGACAGCTTTTTCTATTAATTTGAAACTTTTTCATCTAAAGCTCCAATGCTCATGACAGATGATACTGGAGCAACATTTAATTTAGTTTGGCCAGAAAATGTTTTGCTATAAAACTACAAACACGCTAACCTTTTTTATCGTCCACTACTTACTCACCCTAATGGTAATCTTAACGTTTGGGATATTGGCTTAGAAGGATAGTCAAGTTTTCCACGTCATTTCCTTCTGAGTCATCATTAGTCATCATCTAGGTGCTCTTTACAGGAATGTGAATATTGTGGGTATATTTTTCATCGAGTAGGTGATGTTGAGAACACTAATTTAAAATTGAGTTTTTAAGAATACACTTTTAGTGAAAAAAAACCCGCAGGGGTAGAAAAGACATTCCGATACTTCTCCAGAACTAAATACTTGATAAAAGAAAGTATCCATCTCCAAACTAGATATTAATTGATAAATAATAGGGTAAGTAACCAATTAGATCCACAAGGTAATCCGACCGATTCCCGGGATGTTTTAACTAGGTGATTTTTATACATTAAAAAAAAAATCACGTCAATATTATTAGGGAATAACAGAACATATAATTGCAGACGTCTTGTACTCGTAATGAAGGTCCGTGATATTGCACAACAGTTCCCACAACTGCGTCCTTAATTACAGCCTCCGACCGAGTCCTGGACCACCAACGATCATACGGCTGGGCCTTCTCAGAGGGCAGAGGTCAACACTTACAAGTTTCAATTTACTTGACGCTCTTCTCGCAAAGAAACATGACTTTTGTTACTTCTAATACGCTCGGCTGGAATAACAAATAGCTCAACAACGGCCAACTTTATGGAGACCCCCCCCCCACTTTTTTAAAGGACGTTGCCTACCCGTGACGTCACAAGCTATTATTATTATTATTATTATTATTATTATTATTATTATTATTATTATTATTATTATCACCGTGTCTTACTACCCGTTCGGTTTATACGCACTAACGCTAATGTGCAATGGTAGGGTGATTGTGAGATGAAATGGAGGACCTACAGTTTAACGTGGGATCCGAACCACGGTGTAGGCCTGGCATTCCTCACATTCACAAGTTGTGATTAATACACGTCTTGTCAGAGGTGAAGGAAGGGTTTGGCAATCAGATAAATCTGTGCCGGGACCGAGGATTGAACCCCGGACCCCCAGCACCGAAGTATGACACCTTAACCCTAGACCACCAGGTCACATTCACAAGTTAAGATAAGATTTTCCGTGGTAATGTACCTGTGTTATATTCGGCGGGTTTTTAAAGATATAACATTGAAACGAAAACCATAAATTCTTAAATAATTCTAAAAATAATCTTACGTTGTTACAAAATTAAATTTTTGATCTTTATTTTTTTTAAACATAAATGTTTTTGTTAAACATCGTCTAAAACTCAGGCTATTTGGTGTGATGACAAAAATGGGTGGTAGGAATCTTTCTGCCACGATGTATATTAAAAATGTCTATGGAAGTATATTATGCCTCCATAGTAGGAAACAAGAAAATGGTTTCGAAACCCAAGTCAATGTTGTCCAAACGCAAATAGTAAAGTGAGTTAGTCAGAGGAAGAGGGGAAGTACTATTAGTACATGGACAAGAGGAGTCACAGTGTGAACTTGTCGTTTTATTCCCTCTATTTCTATTTTGTATATTATTGTCTAGGTGTGATAGTGTTTAGAGTGCTGAAATACGTCAAGTTAAGATGAAACACATTTTATAAAATAGCTTCGAAATCACCAAGTAGGCAATTTCATTATCTATCCATTTCTAATTACTCGTCTGGGCTATCAACACACACCAATTGGATATTGGGTAAGGATGAGAAAAGTTGAATATCAATTGGGGGGAAGGCAACTATACAATATTTGAGGACCACAACACTGCAACCCAATGCTTTCCCAAACTGTGGTACGTAAACCCCTAGGAGTTATATTAATCACCAAATATTTTTATGAGCCTCTCATTTCCTCTATTACAACTTTTTTTTTGGCTTACCACTTGAGTTATGTTCAAATTTGTAATGAGTGTTTATATATTTTACAATAAATAAGGTATCTCTTTATTTAAATTAAATAGTTTGTAAGGGTACTTCAGTTAGATAAATATTCAGTAAAGCAAAATTTGGAAAACACTGCTTCAAAAAATATTGGAAAGATTATTTTATTATTATTATTATTATTATTATTATTATTATTATTATTATTATTATTATTATTATTACTTATTTTATTGCAAATATCTTATGTGTGTGGTAAAATGCAGAATTGATGCTGTTCGACAAATGAGTTTTAGAAGCAGGTTCTGAAACAAAAATAATACAAAATAAAAGACTATGCTATGACATAAATCCTCATTTTTTGACTGTTTCATACTGGTTAGTCTTTATATTCAACACTTTAAACTCATCAAATGTAATTCTCGTGGTTTTTACTTTCTCTCTATCTTACAGGTAGAGAAAGAAGTATTGTGATCGTCAAAAAAATCGAACTCGAGATTTTGATGAATTTTGACGTTTCATGACTTCCTGAATCCGAAAAAGATGTTTTTGAATTTCCGTCTGTCTGTCTGTCTGTCTGTACCTCCAACTAGAGCCTAAACTATTTTACCGATTGAGCTGAAACTTGATATCTAGGGTTTTCATAGGGTTGCCCCGAGGGGTTTTTGGAATTGGATATCTACCCCTAAAATTAAGGGTAGTTTACTGAAGGGAAAAAAGAGAAAAAGTCGATTTTCTCAAAATCGGCTCTAACGATTTTGATTAAATTTCATTTATGAACATAAATAAATATTCCAAACAAAATGGCTACTCTCAATATTTCGGCAAAATCGTTTTAAGGGCTCCGGTCTGATGCGTAAATTAACATTTTTTATAATAGCTCCGAAACTATTTGAGATATGAAATTACTTAGCATTACAAATATGTATATATATTTATAATACAAATATTTTATTCGAAACATATTTTTATAAAATCAATAACTTTCAATATATACGCAATTATATATATATTTTTAACTTTTTGGGCATTAAAGCTTAAGTATTGCGACCGTAAGAAAAACTAACCTGAAATGTTGATGGATGTCGACGTCTCATGACCCCCCGAACCCTTAAAAATAGTCTTTGCAATGCCGTCTGTCTGTGTGTCTATTAAAACTTAAAATTAAGGGTAGTTTACTGAAGGGCAAAAAGAGAAAAAGTCGATTTTCTCAAAATCGGCTCTAACGATTTTGATTAAATTTCATTTATGAACATAAATAAATATTCTAAACAAAATGGCTACTCTCAATATTTCGGCAAAATCGTTTTAAGGGCTCCGGTCTGAAGCGTAAATTAACATTTTTTATAATAGCTCCGAAACTATTTGAGATATGAAATTACTTAGCATTACAAATATGTATATATATTTATAATACAAATATTTTATTCGAAACATATTTTTATAAAATCAATAACTTTCAATATATACGCAATTATATATATATTTTTAACTTTTTGGGCATTAAAGCTTAAGTATTGCGACCGTAAGAAAAACTAACCTGAAATGTTGATGGATGTCGATGTCTCATGACCCCCCGAACCCTTAAAAATAGTCTTTGCAATGCCGTCTGTCTGTGTGTCTATTAAAACTTAAAATTAAGGGTAGTTTACTGAAGGGTAAAAAGAGAAAAAGTCGATTTTCTCAAAATCGGCACTAACGATTTTGATTAAATTTCATTTATAAACATTAATAAATATTCCAAACAAAATGGCTACCCTCAATATTTCGGCAAAATGGCTTTAAGGGCTCCGGTCTGATGCGTAAATTAACATTTTTTTAAATAGCTCCGAAACTATTTGAGATATGAAATTACTTAGCATTACAAATATGTATATATATTTATAATACAGATATTTTATCCGAAACATATTTTTATAAAATCAATAACTTTCAATATATACGCAATTATATGATTTTTTTTTAACTTTTTGGACATTAAAGTTTAAGTATTGCGACCGTAAAAAAAAAACTAACCTGAAATGTTGATGGATGTCGACGTCTCATGACCCCCCGAACCCTAAAAAATAGTCTTTGCAATGCCGTCTCTCTGTGTGTCTATAAAAACTTAAAATTAAGGGTAGTTTACTGAAGGACGAAAAGAGAAAAATTTTGTTTTCTCAAAATCTGCTTAAACGATTTTGATTAAAATTCGTATCTAGGCGTTGATTAAGATTATAAATAAACTGGCTATTTTCATTTTCCTATGAAAATGATTTTTAGGGTACATTACAGAAGCGTTAATTTCCGTATCTCCACAACTATTGGAGAAACTAAACAACTTATCATTGCAAAATTGTAGGACTATTAGAAATAAAAAACTTTTATTTGACATATATTTTTATAAAAACAGCAGTTTCTGAGATATTTGCAAATATATTAATACAATTTTGTGAGCTTTAGTTGTAAACATATACTACTTAAATCTTAACGCAATAATACTCCAATGCCATAGAGTAATTAAATATAAGTAAGTATCTAAAAAAAGTATGTTATTTTTCCTTAAATCTCTTAGGAGAAATGTTTGCATAGCAATGATCTATCTCCATTTTAGACTCAATAGTCAATATTTACATTTTTTATTGGTCAAAATGTATAAATGAATAATTAAATATCAATGCGATGACTTGAAGATCTGCAACACCTTTTAAAATGCTAAAATTTTAACCAGAAATCGAAATTTTAATACGAAGTGTTGACCCTTGTGGAAGACATTAAACTGTTTGAAATGTTCTTAGGTGGACAAAGATGCGCCTCTTTTCTCATTGATTCTATATCATTGTATATTATTTTATGCGTGTTCTTATGTGGAGTGGTGATGATACAATGTACATTATTCCGTTCAGAAATCTTACGAGTTTATAGAAAGAGAGAGAAAGTCTGTGCGGTGTGCCGTACCATTTATTTTTTAATGATGAACATTCAAAGAGTTTTTGCGAAAATATATTGAAAATATATGCCAAGGGGAAAATGACGTCCATGTTAGTCAAATCTTAAGTGTTTTGATCTTTGGGGTGTTAAGGATATAAACATAGTTTCTATAAGGACTACAAGGTGATTCAAGCAACTTTTCTCTGTGAAGATTTGACTACAGAATTAATTTACAACTAATATGTTTCTTTAAATATTATATTGTAGTAAACATTTAAAACTTCAGTAATATTTTAGGAGGCATTGGAAAAGTACTAATGAAAAATATCAACCACTTCCTTGGGAACAGAATTTTGAATCCCTAATTTATGCATAATGGCAATTAATTTGCCAACAACTACGGGTTTTATCCTCTTCAAATAAAATTCCCCCTCTTCTAAATTATAATTTAAAACAATTTAGTGAAATTATAATTAAAATCCCAGTCGCACTAAAGGGTAATGAAAGTAATGTTCCATCTCCAGTAGCATGATTTTTTTAAATCCCATATTATTTAATATAACAAATTATTAAAACCTTTAGAATCCTCAAAAAGAGTGACAGCCACGGTTGTAAATAGGGGTAAGTAGAAGGTAAAACATATCTATCCTTAATGTAAAGACTAGAAATAGCATACACTTTATTATTAAAGATAAGTAATTACAAATATACGTCGAAAAAAGCCCAAAATTTTAAGTGATGTATTTTCGAAAAAAAAATTTCTTATCGTTGCGGTACTAAAAGGGCCACATTTTAAGAAAAATAGCCTCAAGATGTTGTATTTTGTTATGATAATGGTAACTATGAAGTTTCAAACCTATTAAGATAATTTACGTTATCTTAGAATATTTGGTTGTGACTTTATTTGTTTGAGAAATACTTTCTATATATTTTTAAACATATTTTGATCTTATAAAAAAACTCTATTACATCAGCCCCATAGTGAGCCAAATTTACCAAGCAGCCACCGCATATTGGCTTTAAAAAATAGATTATGCTAAGTTAAGACTATTTTTAGAACTATTTGGAAGTGTTTTTTTTGTTTCGATGTTATATCTTTAAAACCCACATAATAATAACTAAATACATTAACATGGGAAATCTATACATCTTGACTTGAATGACGTCACAGATAGGCAACGTAGGCTACTGAACACACTTTCATTCAAACTACCTTTAAATTACACAATAGCCTATCTCTGAACGTCTTCAACGCGTCTCACTGTTATACTAGTTGGCCTCTTTGATTTTCAGGTGTATTTTACAAAATCTTTTACTTTTAAAAACAATTGATTGCCACTGAAAATATATCTAAATAAGTAGCCACACAAACTTCGTCAAGACACGCCACGGCTTGTCTTGGTACATAGATCTAGCTGCTCAGAATGTCACGGATGTGACGTTATAATTCCATGGCGTACTCAAGGTTGATATCGCAATATGGAGTGTGAGTCCTACGTCACTTCCGTTTGGAATCCATAGTAACTCTTCCTCGATAACGGGCTTCCTGGCCTGAGCAATTCAATGGCACGCCCTTGGGTTAGGTTAGGAGTTAGAGTCCATGCCCTTCATTTGCAGTAGAGGAATTGCAGTCTCTAGTTGATTTGCTGATATGAATAAACCTTTGAGTTTTATATTATTAAGTAACTTAATTAGGACAGAATAATGCTTACTCTATTGCATTAGGAGCTTGAAATTTTTTTGCAGCACTTACAAAAGTACACTACCTGTCCCTATCTTGAGCTAGTTCTATCCAGTCCACCTCATTACTCCCTATTCTTATCATGAGGTAGTTCTATCCAGTCCACCTCATTACTCCCTATCCTTATAATGAACAAGTTCTATCCAGTCCACCTCATTACTCCCTATCCTTATCATGAGCTAGTTCTATCCAGTCCACCTCATTACTCCCTATTCTTATCATGAGCTAGTTCTATCCAGTCCACCTCATTACTCCCTATCCTTATCATGAGCTAGTTCTATCCAGTCCACCTCATTACTCCCTATTCTTATCATGAGCTAGTTCTATCCAGTCCACCTCATTACTCCCTATCCTTATCATGAGTTAGTTCTATCCAGTACACCTCATTATTCCCTATCCTTATCATGAGCTAGTTCTATCCAGTCCACCTCATTATTCCCTATCCTTATCATGAGCTAGTTCTATCCAGTCCACCTCATTACTCCCTATCCTTATCATGAGCTAGTTATATCCAGTCCAACTTATTACTCTCTATCCCTACTTAGAGCTAGTTCTATCCCGTTCACCTCATTACTCCCTATCCTTATCATGAGTTAGTTCTATCCAGTCCACCTCATTATTCCCTATCCTTATATGAGCTAGTTTTCTATAGATAACCTTTGATTTATTTATTAATAACTTATTGGCAGTAATCATCCCATTTCATTAGACTGAATTTTTTCTGCAGCAGTATATACAAATATGTACTCTACCTATCCCTATCTTGAGCTAGTTCTATCCATTCACTCATTACTCCCTTCCTATCATGAGTTAGTTCTAATCCAAGTTCACCTCATTATCTCCCTATCCTTATCATGAGCTAGTTCTATCCAGTCCATTCACCTCATTACTCTCCTATCCATTATCTGAGCTAGTTTAACCAGTCCATCTCATTACACCCTATCCTTATCATGAGTGCTATTCTACCAGTCCACCTCATTAACAACTATCCCTATTTTGAGCTAGTTCTATCCAGTCCACCTCATTACACCTATCTCTTTAAGGTTAAATTCTAATGCTATCCTCCTATCAAGTCTAGATCTTCCCACTGGTCTCTTACCATAGATTTTCCAGCAATCCTAAAATGCGGTAATATCTCTTTATTCACTGCATATCTTGCCTACCATAGCCTGCAAGATTTAAAGCAAGAATAATATTAATACATATTTAAATATTAATTCATTAGAGTAAGGTGACCCATAAAATAAGACATGTCTTGAACTGATTTAGTCACATGATTTATTTCCACGCTATTAGTTAAATACATTATGTAATTTGAAAAAAAAAAATCGTTATAAGGACATTGCCTACCAGTGACGTCACAGCAAATCACGATAATATTTCCTATGTTTGTGAATTTACCTTTATTCATCGAGTTTTATATATATAACCTTGAAACAATACTATAAATTCTTAAATAGTTATAAAAAATTCCTACATTGTCACAACATTATTATTATTTATTTTAATTTTGAAGTTTTTTAAACTTATTTTTTATTAATCCTCTACAACTTAGGCTATCTTTTTTTGGTCATAGAAACGGGCTTCAAGCCAAGATGTAGATTAAAAAAGTCCGTGGTAGCGTAGCCTATCTATGATAGGAAACAAGAAAAATGTAATTTTGGAAAAGCAATCTAATTTTTCAAGGCACAAATTGTATAGTGAGTGTGTAAACTCGACAGAGGGAGAAGGGAAGGGTTGTCAGTGGATGAACAAGAGGCCTCATAGGGTTAACTTTTCAATTTCTTTCCTCTCTTTCTATTTTATACATTGGTGTCTGAGTGTGTTGGTGATTAGTCTGATTTGCGTCAAGTTAAGATGCAACCCGCTTCACAAAATAGTTTCAAAATCACCAATTAGGTAACGTCGTTCAATTCCAGTACACCCTTGACCAATAATCAAGAACTGCTCAGGTCAACATGTTTAGAAAATTAAAATCTATACTTCTACTGAAAAATATTTTGATTATAAAAACAACAAAATTACTGTGTACTCTGCACTTCCACCTCAATACCAGCTAAAAATAAAAAAAAGGATTTTTTAAAAATTATTTACATTCAATTTACATTTTGTAATGGAGTCAAAGTATATGTCAAAACTACGTGGGACATAAAAAAATGGTGTGAATACATTTACCCCCCCCCCCCCCGTCCTCATGTAGGGGCAAAATATATTAGAAATTAAATAAATGGTACGGTGCACCAACCAGACCTTCTCCTGCTCTTATCTTAAAATAGATATTTACTTAACACTCGTAAGATTTGTGAAATGAAATAATAGGTATATGAATTGTTGTAGAAACATTACACCAAAGATCATAAATGAAATAATAAACACTGTTACTTAACTTACTCTATATTATTTGGAACTAGGAATACTGTTATAGAAAAATTGAGAAAAGAGAAATATCTTTGTCTTCCAAAGAGCATCTAAATCACATTTATTTTCAATAACCTGAATTAAAAAGTATATATCTATTTATATTTGCTTATAGCTAAGAAATTATCGGTTTTATAAAAATATATATTTCAAATAAAACATTTTTAGTTTTAATATAACTACAACTTTACAATGATAAGTTATTTCGTATCCCAAATAGTTGGAGAAATGATCAAAATTGGGAATCTCCTCCATGTAAAGTACCCTAAAACCCATTTTCATGAGAAAATGAAAATGGCCATCGGGTTTATAATGATAAAAAATGCCCATACGTAAAATTTAACTAGAATCCTTAAAGCGAATTTTAAGAAAATCGATTTTTTTCTCTTTTTGCCCTTCAGTAAACTACCCTTAATTTTAGGATTAGATATCTAATTCCAAAAAACCCTAGGGGGGGGACGTTATGAAAACCCCAGATACCTGGTTTTAGCCCAATCGGTTAAATAGTTTCGGCTCTAGCCCAAGGTATATATCGATAAATAGACAGACATGCGGCAATGCGATAACAATTTTTTTTTCTTTCAGACGGTCATGAAACGTCGACATTTTTCAAAATCCCAAGTTTAATTTTTTAGACGATCACAATAATTTCTTTCCGAGGTGTCGAGAGAAGGTAAAAATCACAAAGAGTTGAATTACATATTAAACTAGTTTGTAAAGTGTACATGAAATATTAGTAAAAAAAAATTGACAAAAGAGCCTTTATAACAATAGAACACATTAAAATTGAGACATTTTACATTTAAAATCGTTAGGCTCATGGACAATGGTCAAATAATTTGGTATTGCAAATAAAATAAATTAATGCTAGTCACTCAATATTTAGTATTTATCACCCATGAGGATGTGTTTTATTTTATATATTAAATTGAAACCTAGAGACAAAGAATTAGTTTCAGACAAAGTCATTACAAAATGGTGAAAAATTAAAAAAGGAATGTAAAAAAAAATCTAGAAACGCTGGATTTTACTGATTGAAGAATCTAGTAGAAATCATTTTCTCTTTAAATTGTGACGCTTATTGAGCGGCAACCATTTGACGATTAGTTTCAAAGTATAAAGTAAATCATGTTTTCTCGATTATAAAATTGTTCTAGAATAATCAGTACCATTCAAGACCAGGAACTCGTATCTCTGGAATTACGTGAATATATCTTAGGGGCTATGTAATTTTTTTTTTAAATATGTAAATGTATTTATCATTTAAAACTGGTCAACTTCGGTGGTCTCAGTGTAAAGTGATTGCCTCAGGGACCCGACTTTTGTGGGTTCAAACCGAGTTAGACGGTATTTTTCTTGAGTCATAAAATTCAGTAGCACAGCATCCTTAGGAGCGAAGAAAAAGCTGCCCATCTTACGTTGATTGTGGAGTTTAAAAGAACCCTGGATGGTTTGTGAAAATACTTGCCAGAAAAATTAATAGCCCCTTTTAGTGCTCGCTCAGAGAAATTCAGTGTGGAAAGCAACGAGGAACTACCACACCTTCTAAACTTCTTTAGTATATGAGATTTCTACCAGATGGTGCGGGCATTAATAACCAGCCGAAGGTCTGAGTGCATGCCCAGTTCCAGATGCGTAGAAATTACATCTATTTAACCTTCAGTTTGTTGACTTTAGAAGAAAGGGATTTAAAACTTACTATATAACTGTGATGTAGTTAATTCTATTTATCTTAGATGTGGATTATTTTATATTTATATATATATATATATATATATATATATATATATATAGAGAGAGAGAGAGAGAGAGAGAGAGAGAGAGCTTACATTATTTACCAACATCTTTGGGGAGCGTTAGCCCAAACGGGTATTAAGAAATGGTGCTAAAAACCCAACCAAACTTAAGGGGTATAAAATTAAAGAGAAATTACGTTTGGAGGCACGCGAAAAAAAAAGGTTGAATACTACTCATTTTAGATTATTCCATATATTATACTTAAACTTTTTAATGATGAACTTTAAAGCATTTTTATTTATTCCATATGTATTTTGAAAGTAATACTTTTTTTTTATAAAAATTGGGATTAAATAGGGGACAAAACCATTCAGGGACATAAATATAGTTTTGGAGATGAATGGTCGCCTTAATTAATATGGCAACTACCTTCTCGGGCTCCCACAAACATAGACGTCACCAGGACCTAATTATCGGAGGAGAAAGGACAGGGAAGGAGAGGAGAGGAAAGAGTGAACCCATTTTCTTCGCTTTAAACTAGGAAAAAAAAAAAAACTTCGTATCAAATATGAAAAACATGATACTAGAATTAATTCTATAAATCATATTAAAAAATTCACTTTAATTATTTATGCATACAGTAGCCCCCATGACTTCTTTGTTGCTGACTGACAGCTCACAGCTGACTTCTGACAGTCAACATTTAGGTATATACCTAAATTTTGCTACATTTAGGTATATACCTAAATTTTGACTGTCAGAAGTGACAGCTGCTAAACACATGTTTTTTGCAGATCATATGGTTCGGCGTAGGGATATATAATTTGGTCTGGTAGCTTTTCAAAGCCGTCAGCTGTAAGTCAGCACCAAAGAAGTCATGGGGCTACTGTAGCTCTAAACGTGGACTTTTAATTTTCTGAATAAAACAACTGAAAAACAGATATTTTAGGGGGACGTGACTCCCCCTTGTATCCTCCCGACTACTAACTTTCATGTTCTTCTGTAATTTTAAAATGGCTGTCCCCCCAAAAATCGTCTTAGTATACAGGGAGTAGAATAAAGCCTCTAGTTTATAAATATGACTGAAGATCAAACATCCTGAGAGTCCTTTTCCTTCTTCCAGTCTCACCCAGTGACAGATCCTTCCCGCGAGGTCACTAAATAACGTCATACTCGTCATTTGTTTTCTGGGACACTCTAAAAGTGCACGTTTCAATGAACGTAAATAACAACTGTGTTGCTGTTCTTCCCCCCCCCCCCTTTTCTACCCTTTTCCTTTTACCTCCTTCTCTCAAGTATCAGTAACTAGTACAGAAAAAAACAAACCACAACGCGACTGTTGCTGTTGGGTTGTGTACTTGTGCTCGTCAGATTCTCAACTGTTCTGCCGCTTCTTACTTCTTTTCTCGCTAGACTCAGGAATAGGTTGTGTTAGAACTCCGGTTGACCTGGCTCGACCTCATTCACTGTAATGAGAGTTTGCAGTTCAATTACTGGCAGAAGCAAAAAAAAAAAAAAATCTGTTTTCTTGTGTACTGTTTTTATGAGTTGCTCTGTCAGATCTTAGCAGTGCCTCTCAGTCGAAAAAACAAACTAAAACAAAAAATGGTATTTCTTAAAATATAAATTGTTCCTGTATTTTTTATTTGAATCGAAGTATTGAGAGTTTTTTAAAACATACAATAATGTTTTTTTCTCTTGATATTAACCAAAATAAATATATTAAAGCGATAAGAAAGAATATGAAGGGTGCGTATAACCCGAACGGGTAGGAAGACACGGGGCTAGTAATAATAATAATAATAATAATAATAATAATAATAATAATAATAATAATAATGGGTATAAATCGGTTGTTGATTACGCCAGGTAAGTTATTCAACCTTTGATCATCAATATTGTTACAAGATTTCATATGTGATGTAATATTTTACAAAAAACTGAAAAGATTAGAGTTTATTAAGTAAAATACATCTATAAATGTATTAAATCTGATTTCAAATGGTCAATGACTAGGTAAAACAATTTAAAATCTTAGTATGTAATGAAGTGTAAGCATTTAAAAAGCTTTGTGCATATAATTTCTTAAGATTAATAAGTTTGAATTAATTTAATGGGACGATTATGCAATTTGCTACATTATTTTGACAATGATTAATGAATAACTGGAAGAAATGTTCAATACATTATAAATGAAGATTTATTATTTTTGAATTTATTTTTATTTTTAAAATACTGTTATCGTGAGAATTTTTTGACCTCGAGATTATGATGCATCTTGGTCTGTTTTGTGCAACTAGCTCAAAGAATTTGGTTTTTATAATTCCATTTGTTCCCCATGTGTATGTATATAGCTGAGACTACAGCTAAACCCGTCTAATCGATTTCGTTCAAATTTGATATCTAGATTGTATATGGTCATACCTCGAGGCAGAATTGTTATTTTAATTCTAGCCATAAAATTAAAGAGAGATGATTGGTTAGTGAATTAAAAAAAATAATGAAATTTTTCGAAATATATATGGTATAAAGATTTTGTTCAAAACGTTAATATGGATATTATTAAACATGATAAGTAAGTACGATTGTTTGAAATTGTCAGTTCTATCGTGTAGACTTATAAACGAAATAAATTTTGTTTTGAAATTATTATCATAAATTATTTGGTCGGAAGCATTTATTTTACAATTTTACAAAAACAAAAAAACAAAAAGAAATGCAGCTATGGACTCAAGATCAAATATATAGGTTTAATCTTGTCTGGTTTGCCTGGGACGATAAGGCTGGGTTTCGAATCTCGAAGTTGTATACTTAGTTTAAATAAATTCTTTCCAGTTTTACTCAACGCAAATGTGTTAAATATCCTTTAATATTCAAAATTGATCATCACTGCCCTATTACTATGAATATGCGAATAGGCCAACCAATGATAAAACACACAGAAAAAAGACTGAAGAATAATTTTATTCTATAAAAAGAAAGATATGAATATGAAATGTGCGTTTATATACAATTAAATAATGGAATAAATAAAGTTTTATAATAAACATAGAAACTTCAATCAATATTGATTTTATTATATAGAATTGGATTTTTATTTTACAAAAATAGTTTTTGAGAAATATAAATCAAATGATTTGACTTATTTTTTTTCATGATGGACTATTTTTAAATTTGACAAATATAAACCTAAAAAATACATCCAACATAGACAGGAAGGTTACTACTGTATTCAAATAACACGATTAAAATATTAATATATACGATCTGTAAAAACTGACGGTTGTATAGAAGACGCCTTTACGAATAAAGTTGATCTAGTATAGTTTATAGCTACTAGACATGTGATAAATTAAAATTTGAAACAATTTTTGTATTCATTGAGAGCATCTGACTAACCGTCATGACCACATGCATTTTATTTACGCTAATGGTGTAGGGATGAAGAAGGTAAAATACATGTAGAATACGTGGAGAAAAATTAGGAAAACCTTTAAAAAAACAACCTTTAATACACCCGGTCAAGATTCAAACCCCAATGACCCCGGCCCAAAGAAAATCAGACCAAACGAGCCCGTCATCTAGTCCGCATGCCCACTGATACACGTGTGGGTCGGTTACATCTCAAATTGGGTATAACCGGTACTGCCTATAAACTAACAAATGTATTTATCGTTTGGCGTACAATTTCTAAACACGAAGATGGAAACAGTACACGACTTACAAACTAACCTAACCCTGGAACCGTGCACCTAATTATTATACACACTCAACCCCAGTGTCTGGATATTTACTTATTGGTTAAAACCAGGATAACGAGATTTTTCTGACCAGTGTGCCACCTATTATTTACGGGTTTTTTTAACGAGAATTTAACAATCAAAACTTGTTGAATGTTATGAAATGTAATGAGCAACTCAAATACAATAATTGTAAATATTTTTATAGTTACTACATTTTATATAAGTAAACTTTATTAATTATTTCAAATTGGGTGTTTTGGAAAATGTTAATGTAATTAGTGTTAAATAAAAACTTTGAAAGTAACACTTTCATGGGTGAGCGTGGGAGGGGGTGGGGAATACAATAAATATGCAGATAAATGTTAGAATTTTAAAAAATTACATAATCTTCTCCATAATAGTTTGAAACATGTTGTATTTTCCTAGTAAAGATATTTATGTTTGGTTCATAACTTATCTTCAACAGTACGCAAGAATATAGTTGACTTTTTTTTTTACTTTTTACATCCATTTTTACATCCATTTTCCAGCCTGTGGCCTGGGTCAGTTTTTAATTCTAGCCATATATTTTCCACTACCAGCTTGCTAGGCCTGTCGTAGCTTCATATACCTTATATATTCTATCTTAAGACTAGTACAGGCACAACATCCAGTCCCCGGTCGTTGATTCATCACTGTGAGAGTGTAAGCCCACATTTCACCAATATTACATTTTTTCGGCCATGCTGGTAATCGAACCGGGACCCTTAGCTCAGAAGGCTGACATGCTACCGACTGAGCTAAGGTGACTTCACAAAGTTCATTGTGACATGTGCATGACAAGGCGATCGAAATATTATTGACTTCAAAAAATAAAACATTGTTGAGAAAGGTTTCATTAAGTGTTTATTATTTTCATGTTGACGTGCCACCCGAACTTTGTTCGCCTGTCACCCAGTGGCACGTGTGCCATATATTTGCCATCCCTGGGCTAATGGAACGAAACTGGACGCTAAATCGTTAATTATACTCTCGTAAGCAGAACATGGAATCGATCTAGGGTTCCTTATACTTGTGAATGACCACTCTAACCACTTATCCATAAGGATGAGAGATAATAGGAATGAAATAAAAAACACCTCACGTAAAAATGTTCTAACGTCCTCAGTCTTTTAAGACCTCCTGGACGTATTATTCTAAGTGTTTCTTTCTTGACATATTTGGAAAGTCTTTGTACCGTATTCAAGCACACACAGAAAGGAGAAAAAGTTGAGGATGTCGAACGCTCATAACTTTCTAAAAAAAAAAAAGTAATTTTGGTTTGAGGTGACTTCATGAAGTTGTGACAAAACCCCTTTCTCTGATAATATCTGCGCGTACGATCGTGACTTTTTCCAGACACGTATACGGAAAGTTCGTCCATTGCTAGTTTATTACAAGCGTGCGCTGAAATGAATATATGAATCTTGTTTCGAGGTTTGTAGGTTTTTTTTTTACTAATTATTGTTACTGTGGTATTACGATAGCTTTCCATCCTCTTTTCATCCAAAGGAGCTCCACCAACTTCTCACTAGGGGGGGAGGGGGGCATGTTTTCTAGGATCTCGACTAAAATTACAAAGTGCAAATTTTTTTTTTTACTTTACTTTAATCTTTGGTGATCTCACTCCACATACTATGTGATATTCATATTTTCCTCACTCACATTAAGAGCTTGCATCTCATATCAGTCAACTTTATTATACAGTCGGTTAGAAATCGTAAATGTACACCAACACTATTGCACGTGGATCATTTCTGATTAAACATTAATGGAGATAAAGTGTTAATAGAAGTTCTTAAAATAATGAACATTGTTGAAATATCAAATGATATTTAGTAAAAACTGCATTGAAAAGGACGTTTTTTGACCATTTTAGAATGGCTTCACAGATAATCACTGTGCACAAATCTTCATTCTGTCATAACAGAGACAGAATGTAGTTATTAACAAGAAACTTTGTCACTTTGTCCCCCATCGTCACCGCGGGAAATGTCGAGTAATCATTCAAATACGAATGCACTGCACACACTTCTAGCATATTGTAGGTCTTTTCTTTTTCCTTTTACTCCCATAGCTCGCGAGAGCCGGGAGCCAAGTTGGGCCTGCTAAGATGGACGCTCTTAAGGCGGCCGCCTCGGTCACTGAGAAAGTATCAATCACTGTTAGGCTACACAGCTTAAAATACAATGGTCTGTGTCATTTTCTGGAACTACTTCTCTATTCTGTCTAAGCTTATACTCCCTTTTTACTTCACTTACAACCACCCTTTGTCATGTCAGTAAGAAAAAGGGGGAAGATAACTACGAAACTTCTTATCTCAAGGTAAAGAGGAAAACTTGCTGCTAGCTCTTAGATATCTTAAAATTTTTCGTTGTGAGCCTATCAAAAAATTACTGCAATTGTTAGAGAAAGGCTAAATCTAAAGCCCTTTTTCAAAAAGCCGAGTCTCATAGCTCCGTAAATTTGATTAAAAAGTAGTTGAAAATGAACTAGTTTCACATTTCCACATTTTTATTTCTATCGATAAAACTCAAAATATAGGGTTGTTAAGGAAAAAGAGGCCTGTTAGAGTCTTTATGACTTTATTTTGGCGTGAACCATATTTTGAAATAACGCATAATTGATTAAATATTGCTTTATAGCTGAACGTCTGCGTGGTAATTTCTCGCTTACTGAGATGGCTCCTTAAGGGGGCTGTTTAGGTAACTTAGATAGTGTCAATTAGTTGTTTCAATCAGGCTAAATATGGATACATTTTAATATAACATGAGTGTGTAGATTACTTAAATGATAAAAATATTTTCTATGACCCAACATATAGAGAGATTTGTAAACATAGTTTAAAATAGAGACCTTTCACCCTTAAAAGTCCCAAAATCCACATATTTTTGTTGAGCATTAAATAACTACATTCCGGGAAACGAAATATAACTGATATAGTAGTGTAGAATGGATCTATGTGTATTGATTAATGTAATTTCATAGGTGGGTCACATCCGATATTTAAATGGGATTTGTATCGTCCTCCACCCCTGTTTGTTCTCCTACTCCCGGAAAATTCTACCTAGTAACAATATACACCCACTTAAATTCTGACGTTTATGAATTTATGCTCGGCTAGACTAATATCCCCATCAGTGGTAACGTAGGCTAAACGTCAGGCTTTATCTAATCTAGTTTGACGTTAACGAAAGGTCGTGGATCGAATTCCAGTTAGGTGTATTGCTGCTGCTTTTTCTTAAATTATTCCTCTCTCCACGAAAGTGCTGATGCATTTCCTCTAAATTCTACCTAGCCCATTATTATCGTAATTAAAATTCGTATATCTTGGAAAGTTAGTAAGACGCTGTGTGATAAAAAAAACTTGCAGTACAAAAACATCAGGAAGGACCTTTAAGAGAATACGAACTTCTTTTATGCGCGCAATATTGATAACATTTTATTATATAATTATAATTATTTTATAGGTATTTATATTATATACGGAAAGTGACTTCTGCAGATTTCATGATCCACGTATGAATGTATAAAAATAGATTTTAGCTGTCAAAATAGATTTTAGGTGTCAGGTTATATTCTTTATGCCACTTTCTATGTTCTTTCAATTGTTCTACGTTTCTGTTTTTTGTTTCAAAAAAATAGTTTTAAGTTTTTATTTGTGTTTATAACGATAATAGCAATTTTAATGTTGAAAATTTTTAAAATCAAAATAATAATACATGTTTTAATGAAAATTGGGTAATTATGTTTCCTGAATTTGCCCATCAACGCATTCTGAATTAGTTGTAATACAATTCTTTTTGAACTGTGAGAGTAAAAAAAGCTTTGATTCCAACGGGTATTGAACCAGAGACTCGCTCAACTCGCTCGATTGTATACTTTATTCTCAACTAAACGCCACTATGTCTATAAATCCATTTACCTTTATGTATTACAACGGTACAAAGACATATCAATAATCATTATTAACTATATTTAACACTTTTTTTTAGCAACTATTACCTGTTCAGGCTATACGCATATCTACTAATTACTCTAGTTATCTAGGGATGAGTAAGGTTGAATTTTGAGGAAGTGTACTCGCAATTGCGTGGAGAGAGAGTGGGAAACCATTTTGGGGAAAACCTACCTCAGTACACAACCTACCGGGATTCCAACCCCGATTTCAGTCTAGTCCAACACGAGAGTGACACCTTAGAAAAACTTTTTTATTGTATTAATTTGTCACAATTCTAGCAAAAACACTAACTGCCACTTACTTTTTCAAAGAAAACAAAAAGTGTAAAAAATATTGTTAGTAATGGCTATAGACTACTTCAAGAAATGAAAATAAGGTTGCATTTTATTTTACCTACAAACTAAATTGAGAAACCAACAAAATATGTTTTAAATAAAACGATAAAAACAAATTTGCAGTATTTTAAAAGCCATAGCCATGAATGAGGGATTAGAGAGGTCTAATATATATTTAAAAGACTGTTATTTAATTTGTTCTTTTTGTGAAAGTAAATAATTTATTAAGATGCCTCTAAAATACATTTAAGTTTGTTTGAATATATTAAGATTTCTCGACTTCTTTTTAGTGTGAATAGTGTGAATCTTTTGTTGATATTTTCTACTTCTTCTACTTCTTATTACGTAAATACAAAAACTTCTAGTATTAACACATTTAAGACTTTTTTTAAGTTAAGCCCTAGTAGTTTTTTTAAACTAAAGAAAGATATTGTGCTGTCATTCCAAAAGCTATGATGGAGTTGTACTTTATTTAAGTGCACACTCTTAAGAGACCTTGTTAAATACTTTCTCCATTTTACATATTATAGCTAGACAAACACGAAACATTAAGACTTCAAATCAAATCGTGATTGATGGTACATGTATTAGTTCATCGATGAAATACTAACTATACCTAATAGATGAGCACCAGGTTTGATCGTCAAATACACCGTTAAAAGTTTTTAGTATCTATGATAGCTAATATCTATTAGTTTTTATATTTATTTAATTTATCCAATTCGATACTTTACAACCTAGTAAGTCTTCTATATATTTATTATTTGGTAGAAGTATTAAGTATTACTTTTTTTTAAATTCATCCTCAACGCTAAAATATACTTTCCTCATATGTATAAATTACAAGCAAAGAAGACAACAAAAGACGATCATAATAGGTTAAACATTAGAAAGTACTTAGCTCAGATGTTTAAATGATTAGCATAGAAGTCAACAAAAAATGATTATTTCATCCAATCATCCTCAACGTTAAAAAGGACTTTCCTCATCTGTCTAAACAATAAGCAAAGAAGCCAATAAAATATTATCGTGGTAGACATTCCTGGTAAGAATAAAATAGCAAATATAAGAATATCAGGGAACTTTATTAGGTATTATCGGAAATAGAAAAAGCTATCAATCTAGGGCCAATTAAGTGAAAGATGAGAATAGTAATCTGATAGCAGACACGCGCGATGTTTTGTGTAGATTTAAAGACCACTTCAAACATATTTTTAATGTTCATGAATCTTCCAAATTTTGTGAAGTTATCGAAATCCATACTGCTAAACCACTAGTCATAGAGCCAAGTATAAGTAAATTCAAAGAAGATATTAAGAAGTTAAAGAATCATACAACTCCAAGTATAGATTAAAATATTCCAGCAGAGCTAGTGAAGGGAGGGGGTGAATTGTTAGTGATAGAAATTAATAAAATACAATATTTCATGTAGTTTCATGAGGTATTACCTCGATGGAAGGAAGGGAAACGCATGTTATTACTAGGTCAGTAAGTTGTTGACATCTTGCATGCTGTCCAGGAATGTAAAACTCACAATATTCAAAACAATAATTTTACCGGTTGTTCTTTTTGGGTGTGAAACGTGGTGTCTTACCTTACATGAGGAAAATAAACTTAAGGGGTGCGAAAAAAAGATACTTAGGAAAATATTTGGTCCAAAAAGGGATAAGGATATATGGGAGTGGAGTAGATTACATAATGATGAGTTATATAACCTGTATTCATTACAAGACATTCTAAGGATAATCAACTATCGTAGAATATGTTGGGCAGGACATGCAGCGTGAATAAGAGATTCAAGAGGCTTGTTCAGGGTACTGACTGGAAAACCAAATGGGAAGAGACCAAGGGGAAGACCTAGACTCAGATGGGAGGATAACATTAGAATGGACCTGAAAGTGATAGGGTGTAATGAATTGGACTGGATAAAACCAGCTCAAGATAAAGATAGGGGGCGTACTTTTGCAAGCGTGGTAATGAACTTTCGAGTTCTTAATACCATAGAGTAAGTAAGTTAGGCGATATAAAAGTATAGAACTGTCTTAAATAGTTTGATTTTTTATACATTAAATATTAGAGACACGCCAAAATTAAAAAAATAGTGTTAATATTCCATTAAATTCTCATTCACTTTGGTCCGATTATGGTCTGGAAACATTGTAAGGGCTAACAATAATACTGTCACCCAGTCACAGTGAGAAGATTGCTCTCTGTTGCCTTATATGTAGATTTATGTTTGTTAACAGCTGTAATTCAATACTATAAACATTAAAGTTGACTTTCCCACTGCAAAACAATACAGCCCACTGAAAAAAAAAAGGAGATTGTTACTGAAACATTGCTTTGAAACAGAAATAAATAAATAAAAGTCTGTTCAGCGTTGGAATTGTTTTCCCTACCAGAAATATATTATATCATAGGATATTGGTAGGAAAAAAGACCTTTCAGAGGGTAATTCTTACCGTGAATGGAGTATAGAAACTACGGTATTATTTTGTTGTGTACTTATAAAACTAGAGGCCGGATAGTGATAGAAGCACGAAAAAAAAAGCTGCAGACAAACGGGCCGATCAGACGTGGGTTGGCGAACCCTGGTCCAAGCGATAAGCAACGTAGTTAACGAAATAAGATCTACCAGTTACCAAATAAATCCAAACACTACATGCTATATTCTAAAACTGATAATAATTGACCTTTTACCGATTAAAAACACTAGAATTGTTCGACCCCGCCCTCCAGTAGCACAGATAAAGTGTCAAAGAATCCCCACAAAATGGACAAACAAATCCTACGGATAGCATTTAGGTTATATGGATACATAACAAGAGGTTATATTAATAACGTCAACATAATACAGATCCCCACCTATCGCAGATCTTCCAAGCTAAGTAATCTTTTGGAGTGAAACCTATTCTGTTACAGAGTAGACAACTACTGAAGGCAGTGATGGATAGTTTGTCACTGGATAATGAGTGTTTGAAGGTGTTAAGGGTTGAATGGATGAGGTTGTTTAGTTCCCTTAACCCTCCCTGTTTCACTTGTAGCAGGGGTGAGAAAACAGAGGTATCGTTGTCACTAGTTGTTACATCTCCCCAATCATATTGACTTCTTTTGACGTATTTTGTTCAAAGAAAAACGGGAAGACAACTTTTCAAGAGGCTAACAAATACAACTACTGTATATACAGTAGCCCCTTGGCTTCTTTGGTGCTGACTGACAGCTCACATCTGACAGCTGACGGCTTTTAAAAGTTACCAGACCAAATTATGTATCCCTACGCCGAACCATATGATCTGCAAAAACATGTGTTTAACAGCTGTCACTTCTGAAAGTCAAAATTTAGGTATATACCTAAATATTGACTGTCAAAAGTCAGCTGTGAGCTGTCAGTTAGCACCAAAGAAGCCATGGGGCTACTGTAGGTATGGTTAGAGAAACGAATCTGTGAGTGGAGAAAGTAAATAAGTAATAGTAAGTTATGTATTTCTTTATGCTAACCTATACTTTTGGTAGTGACACATCAATACATTGATACCATAACTAATGACACGAATTAGTTCCTTTTCTCACCAAATATTGGCGATAAAAATAATTAATTCACGTCATTATTTATGGTATCAATTGTGATAGTGTTATGTACAAATGGTAAAGAAACGCATTAAGTCATTGATTTAGTTCCTTTCACCAACACTTTGTCCAGTAGTTGGGCTGGCAACAATTAACTAAACATAAAGAGAGCAACACCTATAAATATGATGACACTTCTACCAACATCTATGCCTATAAAACCGATCCCCTAATCTTATTTGCCTTGCGTCAAGATAACGATCCCTTTTAGTAACGCGAATGGCCAGTTTAATAGTCAGACTTATCACGCCTTCAAGTGCAGCGCTATAGCATAAATACCTTTCTCTATGGATATAGTAAATACAAGACGACATCTACCTAAACTCGAATGGAATGGGTCAGTTTTGCATATAAAACTGCCCATTCCATTCTAGTTTAGGTAGGTGTCGATCTGTATTCAAAACAGCGCTACACTTGAGGCGTACTAAGTCTGAATTATGACACAGGTCCTTTTCACAGAGTTTAAAAAGTATCTTTCTTAAGGTTGGGATGCAGAGGACACGAGAAAATTTAAGGGTTTTTGCAGTTTCTTAGAAATCTTTTTTGGCCAAAAGAAATAAAATATTGTTTCAGTACAAACATTAAAGTTTAATTTTCTTCACATCGTGACCTAAACAGTTGTTGAATATAAATCAAGGTTGTCCTAGAATTTATGGCAACTTTTTCTCTTCATTTAAACAGTTTGTCATATGAGGCCACTATGATCATGACAGATATTCAACAACTGTTGATATTATTATGCGAAAAAAGAAAAATTTAAACTATATGTTTCTAATGAACCAATATTTAATTTGGTTTGGAAAAGGAAAAATGTTAAGGTGATTGGCCATTTCATTTGGAGAAGAAATGCAGAGCGATGGGATCAAACGGTTATCTTCAAGAATTATTACTGTTTTGTAATTTTCTTTTCGGAAACGGTTTGTTCAAGAATAGAAGCATGTTGATTAAGTTATACTTTCTATATATATATAAACACCTCCTCTATAATTTTAACAGTGATCAAATATCGATAAAATTGACATTTTTCAATAGAAAACTGACAGCTTCATAACAAAAAATAAGAAAATGTAACAATTAATAAACATCGATACATTATCTTAGAATGGGTGTTGAAAATATTAACGTAAAAATTTCACTCATGCTCGAGAAAACTGGTATTTCCAAACGTATGATTTTTCCGCAAGACCTATCCACCATATACGGTTTCCGTGATTCATCTATTTTTGTTGGCACGGAAGGATACTTTGGTCAGTTGTGAAGCCACGCCACGCCTTTCACCCTCCCCCCACCATCCCACAAATAGGTTTTAGACTTGCACTCAACAGGGTCAAGGGCCTTAATGTACCAATTGCAAAAATACTGACTTTGTCTCGCATTCCCTACAGCCCCAACTTAATCCAGCACAGAAAATGTTTATGTTTTCCGTAATATGTAACTAACATTATTACCATATCGACTCGAAGATTGGTCAGCCCTGAGTCTATTCCTGCGCCTCAAGTCTCCTCCAAGGAGTGATCTGGGTTGGACGGAAATTGTAAGAAGGGGAGTAAAATGCAGATTTGAGGCCACCTTATGTCAGAGAAGGAGGGGCTAGACACAGCCACCAGAATATTCTACCCTCTCCTCTCCCATTGTGAAGAAGAGAGTCAACCGATTTAACCCTCCCTTGTTCTCTTCTGCACAGATCTTTATCTTATGAGGGGGGGGAGGGGGCGGGGAGGAAGGGGGGACTCATGAGTCTGAGAAGCGAGTCCCCGACATTTACATCCTCCCGGCTTTCAACATTTCCACAACGGATCAGTTCACAGCGTTCCCAGTGGCGTGGTAGGGATACCATTGGTAGGGGGGGGTGAACTGTGCGGCGAATACGCCCGATTTCTAGGGTGCTCATCACACCTAGTCACTTTAACAACAAATAATACTCTAAGGCAGGGTCCGCAACCCTAGGCCCGTGGGCACCATGGCACCCGCCGAGCCTTTTGCGTCTGCCCGCCACTTTTTGACCACAGCTGAAAAGTTCTTGATTAAATTTTAATCTGTCACTTTTCCGACAAAAATCAAGTTTATATTTATCTCCAGGCATGCTGTCCTCAAGAGCTAATCCCTCCCTCTCATTGCTCTTTCTTTGCCGACTCATTTACAAAGTTTACTTTTACTCGAAACCACCGTAGTTTCAAGCTGAATGGTTTTGCTTTTCCATAATCTCAAAGACCTATTCCCTTCCATCATTCTCTTCACGCTCACTAATACCTATTTTCTTTGTTAATATCATGACATGGGTCTACCCAGTTTTGTTGCCTAATAAACAAAGAATAAATATATATTTTAAAAATGTACCCACGCACCAAAATGGTGGTGAGTAGTTAAATATTTCCTTGTGTTTTTATTTTGGTCTTGTTAAAACTGTAAATAAAGCAGTATTTTTAAAATGTATTTTTTTGTCAACTTGGAGGGGGTTGAGACCCCTCTTCCCCCCCACCCCCCATGGCTACGGCCTTGAGTATTACCCACAACCACATGTAACGCCACAATCGCTGTTGGAAACTTAACATGGCAGTTGACCTGTCGTGTGTATAGCGTTGAGGCTGACCTCTGAGCCTGGCGGGAGTTAGTAAATTTGCCTTGGAAAAAAGTAATTGGTGCCCACCGCACTACCGTTAGTTTTGAATGTGTTCTAAGGTTAAAAATAAAGGTTGGGGACCTCTGCTCTAAGGCCACGGACACACAAAACTCTGGCAGAGGAGATCAGAGCAGAGCCTACAATTATTCAAACATGACGACGGCCTCACAGAGAGCGCAGCTGAGAGCGGTGCAGAGAGAAGATAGGCACGTATAGTGGAGCTGATTGCTGAGCGGACAATTCACTTGGTGACTTGAAACTGGTTGAGGAGGATTTCATTATAATTTCTGCGAGTTATATTTAATGTAGTATAGTGATTTTGCTAAAATGTATGGTGGAAACACTGATCTCTGAAGCCAAAAGCTGAATTCCTCTTTGGCAGAACAATAAAGATAATAGAACATCAAAAGTATTTATTGACATCCTCGTATTATTTAAAAAATTTAGTTGAATATTTTCTAAATTTTTCATATAAATGATAAAATTATTCCTTAAACTTCTCGCTGTTCATTTATTTCTTGGATCCAGACTTATCTATGCAATTAGTTAATAATACGAAATTTTAAAGCTGTGTCTTCAGCTAATATTAAACCCCTGTTCGACAATCCATGGCTGTTCAGAGACTGAACAGATTTTTACACGCTCTGATATTCTGTGTTTGTCCATAGTAAGTATTCCTGACTGCTCTGCTCTACGCTTTTAGCTCCGCTATCAGTGTTTTGTGTGTCTGTAGCCTAAGGCAGGGGTAGGTAAATGGTCGATTGCGTAAGAAAACTCAATCGACATAAAAAGTCGATCTTTAACATTTTCTAAACTTTCAAATATATCAAGTACTTTGAAATAATATTTTGGTGTTACCAAAACTACCTTGATCAGTTATAGTCGTTAATGTTATAAGACAAATAAATATTTTAATATAAAAATGTACATATTAGATATTTATTTTAAATGAAAATAAATGGTACGGCGCACCGCACAGACTTTCTCTCTCTTTCTATAAACTCGTAAGATTTCTGAACGGGATAATGTACATTGTATCATCACCACTCCACATAAGAACACGCATAAAATAATATACAATGATATAGAATCAATGAGAAAAGAGGCGCATCTTTGTCCACCTAAGAGAATTTCAAACAGTTTAATGTATTCCACAAGGGTCAACACTTCGTAATAAAATTTCGATTTTTGGTTAAAATCTTAACCTTTTATAAGGTGTTGCAGATCTTCAAGTCATTGCATTGATATTTAATTATTCATTTATACATTTTGACCAATACAAAATTTAAATATTGACTATTGAGTCTAAAATGGAGATAGATCATTGCTGAGCAAACATTTCTCCTAAGAGCTTTAAGGAAAAATAGCATACTTTTTTTAGATACTTATATTTAATTACTCTATGGCATTGGAGAATTATTGCGTTAAGACTTAAGTAGTATATGTTTACAACTAAAGCTCACAAAATTGTATTAATATATTTGCAAATATCTCAGAAACTGTTGCTTTTATTAAAATAAATGTCAAATAAAAGTTTTTTATTTCTAATAGTCCTACAATTTTGCAATGATAAGTTGTTTAGTTTCTCAAATAGTTGTGGAGATACGGAAATTAACGATTCTGTAAAGTACCCTGAAAATCATTTTCATAGGAAAATGAAAATAGCCAGTTTATTTATAATCTTAATCAACGCCTAGATACGAATTTTAATCAAAATCGTTTGAGCAGATTTTGAGAAAACAAAATTTTTCTCTTTTCGCCCTTCAGTAAACTATCCTTAATTTTAAGTTTTTATAGACACACAGACAGACGGCATTGCAAATACTATTTTTTAGGGTTCGGGGGGTCATGAGACGTCGAAATCCATCAACATTTCAGGTTAGTTTTTTTTTACGATCGCAATACTTAAGCTTTAATGTCCAAAAAGTTAAAAATATATATATAATGGCGTATAGATTGAAAATTATTGATTTTATAAAAATATGTTTCGAATAAAATATTTGTATTATAAATATATATACATATTTGTAATGCTAAGTAATTTCATATCTCAAATAGTTTCGGACCTATTATAAAAAATTTTAATTTACGCGTCAGACCGGAGCCCTTAAAGCCATTTTGCCGAAATATTGAGAGTAGCCATTTTATTTGGAATATTTATCAATGTTCATAAATGAAATTTAATCAAAATCGTTAGAGCCGATTTTGAGAAAATCGACTTTTTCTCTTTTTTCCCATCAGTAAACTACCCTTAATTTTAGGGGTAGATATCCAATTCCAAAAATCCCTCGGGGCAACCCTATGAAAACCCTAGATATCAAGTTTCAGCTCAATCGGTAAAATAGTTTAGGCTCTAGTTGGAGGTACAGACAGACAGACAGCCAGACAGCCAGACATACAGACAGACAGACAGACAGACGGAAATTCAAAAACCACTTTTTCGGATTCAGGGAGTCATGAAACGTCAAAATTCATCAAAATCTCGAGTTCGATTTTTTTGACGATCACCATACTTTCTCTACCTGTAAGATAGAGAGAAAGTAAAAATACATAGGCCCAACAAATGTGGGAATACATGTATTTTAGGAAAGATTGAATCCAGGGGATAGATAGATATAAGACATGTATGGAAAAAAGGAAAAGCAACTGAATAGTGAAGAAACAATGAGTGATGGTGTAACCTTCTATAAGTTTAAAAAAGTTGAACGGGGGTGCCCAAAAAAAGATTGTATACCCTTGCCTTAGACCTCTCTCAGTTCTCAAAATTGGTTAAGGTGAGGATGTAGGGAACGCGAGAAAAAGCCAGTTTATTTGCAATTTTTATAAAAAAAAATAATTTCTGGTCAAAATAAGCAATACAATACAAATATAGAGTTTACTTTTCTTCGCATGGTGATATAAACAGTAAATAGATACGAGATTTAAACAAAATAATTGTTTGAATAAATTTTGAGAAAACTGTTTTTTTTTCTCTCTCTTTTCACCATTAAATAAGCCTCCCTTAATTCTAGGACTGGATGGATGATTTAAAAAAAAAATAGTGTTCTTATGAAAACACTAAATTCCAAGTTTTGGTCTTATCGGTAAAATTATTTCGGTTCTTGTCCCAGTAGCAGACAGAAAACAGACGGCATTGCGAAAAAATAAATCATTTTAGGGTTCAGGGGGTCATAAAACGATGACATCCACCAAAATTATGAGTTACCTTTTTTTTTAACGATCACAGTACTTTCTCTTACGTAAGGGGTGCGATAAAGTAAAATTATAGCGAAGGGTTTTAAGTTTCTCAAAAACGGACTATTTATATATATGAAACAATTTAATAATAAGTTTTTCTCTGGACTGGCCTTTTTACTCCACCCTACACCTCCCTCCGCCCCTAATCCAACCCCCTTCATACCTTTTCCAGTAATGCGATTCGGCCTGTTTCGGTTGCCTAGCAACGGTACACAAATATATAAGTACCGTTCTAGAATCAGCCGGATAAAATTACATCGGAGATACCATTAAAATGATTAAACTCCACTTCACCAATTTACGTTAACATACTTAATCAACTAAACGGTTTTTTTTTACCCCCTTCTTCACCCCTTTTCTAACTTATTTTTCTCTCTGTCTATACTGTTACGTAGACATCTATTTTCCTTTTTTCATTCTTTTCTACTATGATCCCGAGAATAGCTTGGATAACAAACACACAGTCCTTGTATATTTTAAACAACCATTGCAAAATGGGTTCACTCATAAGTACAACATTTTAGTACATATGATTTCTAATCTATTTTGATAAGCGGGTTGCATCTTAGCTTGAATCACCTAATCACTCTAAACAATATAACACTTAGACCCCAATGTACAAAATAGAAATAGAGGTAATAAAATGAGAAATTCATCCTGTGAGGTCTCTTGTTTATCTACTGATAACACTTCTCCTCTTCCTATGATGAGTTTACACACCCACTCAATTATTTGTGCCCGGATAGTATTGAATAGAGTTTAATTTTTTTTTATCTTATTCTAAATGGACATATGTTTTCATGGAATTTTTTAATTTACACCCTGGCAGCAAGATTCCTACTGGCCATTTTAGCGAATTAGCTAAATAGCTTGACTTGTAGACGATTAAAAAAATACTTTTAAAAGTCAATTCAAGATTTAAAAAAATACTTCTGGAACAACTAAGACTATTTTTAGAATTATTTAAAAAACTTTTTTTTTCAATGCTACATCTTTAAAACCTGTCAAATAAAACGTAATTGCAGTAACATGGAAAAATCCTATCTTGACTTGCCACTACGTCACAGGGAGGCAAACATTTAATACACAGTTTTTTTGTCAAACTTTAGGACTATTATTTAAGTGTTTACAAACATTAAAAAATATTTAAAAAACTGTTTTTTTTTTGTCACTGCGTTTCACTAACCATTAGGGTTGTACGTATCTGAAATAATTAAACTAATGTAATAGGGATGAGGAAGGTTAAATAAAAAGGAATTGTACCCGAATTTACATGGTGGGAGAGTTGAAAAAAATTGGGAAAACCACTCTTGATAAATTCAACAGAGATATGAACTCCAATCTTCCTGTGATCGGCAGGACAGTCTATTGCGAGAACTACTGAGGCAGGTCTTTTTTTTTTTATATAAAGCTCGTTTAAACCTTAGGTACAATAATTGATTAGCATCTTGTCCCATTTTAGTTATAAGGGAAAACATTCAATGTTATGGTCAGTTTTCTACCACTTTGTGATTGAGAACAAATTCCAGTTTCACACTCAAATATGGTTTGTTATACCTTTGATGGGAATCGATTTTATGACCTTTAGATCAATAGGAGACTTGGCGATGTTTGAACTTTTTATACCTCTGACATTTTGTGCTATTGTATGTACGAAAGAAGATACTATTGAGATTACTGTCTCCCTATATCTGTATGACAGAATAATCAATAAAATCCGAGAGGAAAAGGGAGGAAAAAAAACTTTATTTTTACCTTCCTTATATAAAACTTCAATCTTCGGTGGAGATCAGAATATTCTTCTATCTCGTTCTGGCGATTTTCTTTTTCCCTCTTTCATGAAGATTCCAATTTTCTATTTTCTCGCTTATTTTTTTTTTACTATTTTTTTTTCTCCGCCTCTTTTATTCTTTCATATCTATGTTCCTTGGCGTTCATTCTCAACTTTATCCTCCCAGTACCCTATCCTTTTTCTTTTATATTTTACTTTTTCGCGCGTCTTCTATCTAGTTTTCTCCGTTTATTTCATACCATACTACAGCGCTACGGTTAGTTACTTTCTGTACGCTCTAAAGGCGTTGAATTCCATGAAACTTGAGCTTTGTTATCTCGTTTAACTGATGCTTGAAGTGTTAAGATGACCGCACAAAAAGAAAGGTTTTGCTGGCAAAGGTAAATATTGTAAATAACATTTATCAGATTTAGTAATAGTAATAATTATCCGCACCAGTGGCCGAACGATCTAAGGCGTCAATCTCGTGTTAGAGTGGACTGCTAATCACAGGTAGACCAGGGTTCAAATCGGTGACCGAATAAAAGTGAACATGAAAAATCCTCACAGAAAAAACACCACGGTCACAAATACTCACAGGAAAAAAGCTCAAATGGAAAAATTAGGTCAAATTAGTTTGGCATTTTTATAAACTTTTGAGGTAGAAACTGATAAAACAAAATGAAGGTCTTTTCTGTCTTTATTCCTATCTCTTAGGAATCCAATTTGGTTGGCAACAGTGGGGGAGTTAAGTTTCCCTCGAAAAGAAGGTCAAAAATGATATTACCAAAACCACTATAGTAAGATTTTGATAAGAAAAAACTGTTAGGAAACGCAATTATATTTGTTATGGTTAATATTGATAATATTTTACTTTATTGTTAAGAGTTATTTCATGGTTATTGATATTACAGTAAAGCGTCGATAATCCGGACTAATTGGGGATTGATCCATCTCGAAATATCAATTTGTCCGGGTTTTCGAAAATACAGTACCTATACAAAAAAATAAAAAAATATGTAAGCATAGACGGGACATTCAAAAAATCTCAGTGTTAAGTTAGATATATTTTCAATCTATTTAAACAACGAACTTACACATTTTTTGTTATTGCTAAATATCACTAGTTCAGAAGGAATTTAATAAGTCAAAAATTTAACAACGAGATAAAAAATTCTCCAATTTTTTTTTTTGGTGGCCATGTTTCTAATAGACATTACTGTGGTTATTTTTAAAAATAATATTTTTATTGATGATCCGGATCACCAATGATTCGGAATTTTTACGTCTGCATTATTGATGCACTACTTTTTTTACATCCATTACTATTATTATTATTAGCACCGCGTCTTACTACCCGTTCGGGCACTACATCCATTACTGTTTCCAGCCTGTGAGCTGGGTCAGTTTTTTTATTCAAGCCATATATTTTCCACTACCGGCTTTCTGAGCCTGTCGTAGCTTCATATGTTTTATAATCTAACTTAATACTAGGACAGGCACAACATCCAGTCCCTGACCGTCAATCTATCACTGTTAAAGGGCAAACACACAATTCACCAATGATAAACCTGGGACCCTTAGCTCGGTAGACGCTCTACTCTATTTATCAAACGTGGAAGTTGCAGATCACATGACTTGACAATATACAAAGAATATAAAATTCGATTTAGTAACTTTTAGATATGTAAGAGAAATACTTTATCGTCTGAATCTAGCTGTACCTACCCCCCAACCCAACCCCTACATCCCCCCCCCCCCCGCCCCTTACCACATCTCATATAGGTAGGAACATCAATTTCGTATTGTCTGGTTTACCGGTGATAAAGAGTTCGGGGCTCCAAACCCGACTGGTTGTACTGTGGTAGCATTTTTTATAATTGGTTTCCTACTCAGCCCCACACAAATCCAGGTACATTTCCTCTAAATTCCACCTTCTTCATCGCTCCTAAGTTACTGTAATTAAATTCTGATGGACCGGAAGGGGGGGTTGTAAGACGCGGTGCATAAAAAAAACTTTATCTAGACACAACATTTTAGCAGCCAACGAAAGTGGCTAAAAAAATTTTTTTCTCGCGTCATGATTATTCTTTTTTTTGTGTGTGTGTGTTTTTGTGTTTGTTTTTTGTTGTTTTTTTTGTTTTTCCTATCTCCTAGTTTCCTCGAACGCCTCTCTCTTCTCCTGCGCTTTACTCCACCGCCTTGCTTTGCTCCATGAGTGCCATTGATCGAGCTCCGAAAAGAGCGAGTATCTTCTGTCTCTCTTGCACTACAGCCATCTAGGCCCGAGCCAGGCTGGTGCGTTGCCATGGCAACCAGAAAGTCAATCTGCCTGCAGTGAGACGGGGCTGGTTCTTGCCTGTTCTGTTACGTAGGAAGGGGGGGGGGAAGGGGAGGAGTATGGTCACGCGCAAAAACTTCTTCATCACAGTTGCTAAATCAACACTTAATAAAAGAACAACACTAAATCAATAGTGTTTATTAACGACGCTGCACTACTCAAAGTTATATTGTGAACTAAACAATCTAAGCACTATCAAACTAAGACGCCAATGTACAAAATGGAAAGAGAACAAAGATAATAAGAAGTCCACCCTACGAGGTATCTAACTCTATGTGCCGATAGCACTTTCCCTCTTTCTCTGACGAGGATACACACGCACTCAACAATTAGCACCTGGACAGCATTGACTTGCATTTAAAAACTACCTTTTTCTTGTTTGTTATTCCAAAAAGACATATTATTCCACGGACTTTTAAAATCTAACTCTATGGCAGAAATATTCCTACTTGACATTTTCATGCATAAACCAAAATTGTATGAGTTGTAAACGATCTATATAAAAAAAAAGTTGGTAAAAAAACTAATTCAAGATCAGAAATATAATTTTGTGACAATGTTTGACTACGTTTAGAATTTTTTAAGATTTTTATTTGTTTCAAATCTATATCTTAACAAAAACCATTGAATAAAACTTAAATACATTCATAGGTGGAATCCTATTGACTTGCCGCTACGTCACAGGTAGGCAACATCGTTAACTATTACTTTAATTGCCATCTGTGTATGAAACTGTCCATGCGTGTTTTTTTTTTTTTTTTGTACCACGCCTTGCTACCCATCTGGGCTATTTAACAAATATAAAGTAAGAAGAAAATTTAGAGGATATTTATTTGCCTGTGTATGGAAGAAGGGACGATGTAAAATAATTGAGGAAAAAAATAACTTAAGTAGGTTGATTTAATCAGAAAAATATTACATTTTTTATAGTTCTTATAAGTCTGGATGAATGGTTCAGAAAAAGAACATATGGTCTAATTAATTTGGTAAGAGATTAGTGAAGAGTGTACAGGATTTTGTTGTTGTTGTTGTTGTTTATAAGATATGTCTTGTAAATTTTTTGTTGTAGGATTCTTACCAAATTAAATGATGACCACATATTTTAGGTACACAGAAGCCATAATTTAGTTAGTAAATTAATGAAAACAGACACTAGATTACCTTGTTTTGTTTGATTGTTAGTTCGATAGCGGCAGAGATAACAAATACGTGATTATTTAGTGTAAAAAAAAGTCAAAGCCGTTCGAATTAAATAAATATATCCATACAGCACCACAACAAAGCAACTATGCAAATATAATTAATTATATTTGCGTATGTTTATAGTACAGTTAATATTTATATTTTCTATAGAAACGTAAGAATGAGTGGAGATAAGTAATCTTTTTTATTTATAATGGTTTCTTATACTTGGATACGTATATATATATATATATATATACACGAATCCGAGTATATATATTATGGATTAGACCCATTTATAGAATTTTAAAAGTTGGAACTAATTTTCTTTACTCACATTGGCAATATTCATTGAATGAAAAAAAATGACACCTAGAAGAAATTTGTTTAAGTGTAGTTTGAGGGTGTGAAATAGGGTTTATTCAGTGTTATTAATTGTTATCAAGTAATTAGTTTCGTTAGCCTTTCTAATTTTCTAAACAATACATAGCAACAGTTTGTAATATTTTAAGTTCAATGTTATAATATTTAATATTTTTCACACTTAAAATACACCGAGGATTCGAATTTGGATTCGATAAAACCATGGCTACGCTCAAATTTAATAATTAATACCATTCAAGAAATTTGCAATAGTTAGCTAAGATATAAAGTGAAATGTATTTTACTGTTTACGAAACGAACTAAATCCATAAAGAAGCATGGACGAAATCTTCCTCTTTCTAACTTTTAGGAACTTTTAAGAACAATTTGGAACCCTAATCTAGATATTAAGAAGTCATGCTGTGTATGTTTGTCTGTCCAGAGTTTTTTTTTTTCAAACTTCCCGATAGTCTACAAAGCTGAAAATTCGTGCACTGCTTACTTAAGTAATGTAGTTACCTCCAAAATTCTTTAAAACTGTTTTTTAAGAAGATATTTAGCAAATTGCGATCATTTTTCTAGAATTATAGATATACCGTAAATGGTACCCGTTTCATAGTTAGACATAGTACGCGTCAAGTGTGGTGCTATACGTAATAAAGACGACAACTACCTAGACCAGAATGGAATGGGCCAGTTTAATACGCAAAACTAGCCTATTTCATCCGAGTTTTGGTAGGTGTCTTCTTGTATTTATTACAGCACCACACTTGAAACGTATTAAATCTGATTATGAAAATGACCAATAGTTTTGGCTTATGAAGCATGCCATCTTTTGACTTTTGAGAACAATCCGAAACTTAAAAGTAAAGTATTTATTCTGAAAAATTGAAAAATGACACCTGGACACGGGAATCGAACCCGCGATCTTTGGTTTAGTACGCCAATACTCTACCACTTAGCTATCCAGGAGTCATCCTATGACCAGGGTCATTCTTCAATCATATCTTAAGGCAGAGTCTATGATGGACGTGTGTAAATCGTCAGTTTTAATCACGAGCCATCTTTGACTTGGTAGATGGCTTGTTACTGCCACTCGTACGATTATTATCACGCATTGGCGTACTAATTAAAAGGTCCTGGGTTCGATTTCCGTGTTCAGGTGTCTTTTTCAATTTTCAGAATATGACATCTAAAAGGTGAATTCCTCTCTAAAATTAATAACAGATTCGGCTATTTGAAAAGTATTTATGATAATCTCTTAGAGCTATAGACATAAATCACACTACCTTCTATTTTGAAAAATCTAAAGATACATCAAAACAACAAGAAACAAACTTCGCTTTAAATATGACATTGTGGATATAGAATTTGTCTTCAACTGTATTTTTGTCTTTCCCGCCGAAACTACTACTTTTTATCCTTCCCACCCTACTTGACAAGCAACCTCATCTTCGGCTCTCTCTCTCTCTCTTTCGCGTATGTCCGCCACCATTCGGCTCGAACCATAAAACAAGGCTGTAAGATGAGACAGATGATGAAATATGGGACACGTGGTTTGCTGGGCATGGTAAACTTTGGAATGACATAAGTTACCGTTGGTTCGCTTCGTTCTCTTTGAACACCAACTTCAACAAGTTTTTATCATAACCGATACAAAAAACATAAATTAATTTTCTCTTCGGATGTTTTAAATACACTGAGCTATTTAATAGAGTGAATATATGGAGTAGGAGTGGGAAAGGGGCTTTATTCGATAAAGTGTATCCCCATTTCTCTTTTTTTTATGTGTTATAAGGTGGTCATGTGTCTCTAAATTATTTACCTGTATTGGATTGAGTGACTAGGGTAGCAACACCACCACATTTTCCAAATTTAATCTGAAAAAGCTCTTGAATTTTTTAATTCATTTCAGTTCAAGGGGTGATCTAAGTAATAAAAACTTTTTTAAAAATAATTTCGTCTCTGCACGTTCATTCTTAATTTAGTAAGGCTTAATATCTGGAGACAAGAATTAGGAAGTCTGCTTGGAGTAAGTGCACTCGCATTTGTGGGGAAAAAAAACAAGCAAACCCACTGTGAGAGTAAAAGTGGGTAGCCCCCTTTGGTTTGTAGCTCTTGTGTACCCAAAGATTGGACACGCGATGGGGAGTCATTTTTATTTGCTTTGTTGGAGAAAGTGAGCTGGGCGTTGAATCCCAACTGTGTCTTAGGTGGCTTTTTCCCTAAATTATTACTAATAGCCTCACAGCAAATGTGCATATATTTTCTCTAAGTTCTACTTTCCTCATTCTTATCCAATTGTTGTAAATGTATGGATAGCCTGAATGGGTAGTTAGATGTGGTGCACGAATAAAATAAAAGTTACCTGTGTTAAAATTAATGTAAAAGCAATAGTAATAATATCCTAAATGCTATAACTTGAGTCAAGGGCAGTGTTTTTTACTGTTTTTTATAGCGAAACTTTTTTTGGCATGATAAATAAAATATTGCTCGAGTAGAAACATAAATTTTAGTTTCCTACACGAGGTGATATCAAAAATCTTGAATATCTGTGATGGACTTAGCGAAATTTGGATAGAACTTCCAAGCGTTTCTAATCAAATTCCATGTAGAAAATATAGCTAAATGTATCTACTTGAAAAATATTTTATTTGTTAAAAAAAAAGTGTTTGTTATGTAAAAAACCTCAAAAATACTTACCTTAACTCGTTACCCTTCCACCCACCTGAATAACTTTATTTTAGAGCTTACCTAAAGAATGAAGTAGTATCGAAAGAGGCAAAGATGTCAGATTATAAAGTGTGTTGATTTCAACATTTTTTTATGGATGTGGATCGTGGGCTTTATCATAAGAAATCACAGTTGCAATTTGAATACGGTTGGAATTAGATATCTAAAAATGTATGTGGAAAAAAAATCTTATGGACAAAGTCAATAATGAATGGGTTCTGAAGGATTGAGGTTTCAAATTAAATTCGGTAGTTTAATGTGAAAGAAGTGTCTTACTTTGGTTTGTGCATATTAAGAGGATGAGTGTGGCTCAAATATATGAAGGTAGAGTGTGTGTGTGTATCAAAAGAAAGGGTTAGGCCATGTAAAACGTGGCTAGATATAGACGAATGTATGAGAAAGCGATACATTAAAAGTTTTAAGAATAAAAGACCATGCATGACTCTGTGTATGTATGTTATTGAAACGAAGGGAGTATACAAGGATAGGGGAATATGGAGTAAGATAGTTGAGGATGGATTAAGTACGGAGTTGTTGCTTTTTGAACTACGGTATATACACACTTTCTTTCCTACACCGTATGTGAATGGCGTGATTAGGTATGTATGTATGTATATATGTACTTAAAAACTAAAAATATAAATTAAAAGTGTAGAGAATACTTTTAAGAGTTCCTTGGTATTCTCGATCCTCCTAACAAAACTATTTCAAGGAGTGTAAGATGTCAGTGAGAGAGCCAGCGAGGCCGAGCAGTTTAACGAGGTCTTGGAGTAATAGGTCGCTCTCCCCCCCTCACCTTACCTCACCTCACCTCACTCTGCTCTCATTGTACCGTACAAAACATTGCTAAGAGACACTTGGACAGGGATGAACAAAACAAATTAACAACTTTTAATCTACAGAGCTACACTTCATTTTATTCAGCACCGCGTTTTATTAATCCGTTCTGGTTGTACGTATCTGTAATAATTACTTTTATAGATTTATGAGGAGGAAGGCTGAAGTTTGGGGAAGTGTGCATGAATTGGCGTGGAAGAGATAGAGAGGGAAACCATTTAGAAAGAAATAATTCTGATACACCTGACCGAATTTTATCCCTGATCTCTCTTCGTCATCGCAGTCTAGTCTATTGCGAGAAAAACCCACTTCGGTGGTCGCGTGGACTTAGGCGTCACTCTCGCAGTAGACTAGACTTCCGATGACGAAGAGATCAAGGTTCAAATCTCGGTCGAGTATACTGAGGGTGGATTTTCCTAAATGATTTTGCACTTTTCCTCCACGCAAATGTGGGTGAATTTCCTATAAATATAGTCTTCCTAATCCCTAAAACCATTAGCGTAATTAGTAGATATACGGAATACCCAAATGGGTAATAAGACGTGGTGCTAAGAAATAAAAATAAATATTGCGGAGAGTGACCAATTGGCCACCAATGTGTCGTCTTGGCATTACCCTTCCCAAGTTTGAAAATAAAATTATATCAGCAAGCGCATGACTTACGAACTGATTTAATCTTAGTAAAACACACCTGAGCCATGTTGGTAGTGATTGTCTACAATATTTTGGGGTCACGGGCTCAATACCCGGTAGAGACAAACTTTTTTTCCATAAAATACTTGAAGTGCATCTCACCACATCCGATTTATCCGTATATTTATTTTATTTCGGTCAGGATCTAGGAAAAATAATATTTAGAGGAAATGTAGCTATATTTGAGTGGTGATAGAATGGGAAACAATTTAGTGAAAACCACCCTCAGTGCACCCGACAGTGATTCAAACCCCTGTCTACCCATCATCAACTCTCACTGATGTCACTGTTGTTGTGTCTTCAAAAATATATAAATATTAGATCCTGAGTCATCATTTATAGTGATCTCTGTGTCCATCTTGCCTCAGCCACATCAAGTTTATAACTAGAGAATTTGAGCCGGTTGGGATTTGAACTAGTGACACCTCAGTGGATATATCTACACAGGACAAGATATAACAATAGTGCAGTGTTCCACAATTTGTTAAGTTCACAGTACACTTGTGGTTAGAGTGTAGGGAATGCGAGAATAGGTCCATGTTTTCTGCAGTTTTTATATCAAAACGTATTTTAGGTCAAAATAGATCAAATATTGCTTCGGTAGAAACATAAGAGTTTAATTTTCTTCATATTATGGTGACATCTACAGTTGTTGAATATCGATCGAGGGTGCCCTAGAATTGAATGACAACTCTTTCTCTTCATTTAAAAAGTTTGTCGTCTAATGACGCCATGCTCATGACAGATATTCAATAACCACTGTTGATATCAACATGCAAAGAAAATTATACGCTATGTTTCTACTGGAGCAATATTTTATTTATTTTGACCAAAAAACTGTTGTTATTAAAGCTGCAAAAGAACTGTCCCTAACCCTCTTTCCCTAAGCTTCCATCTTAACAACTTTTTTTTTTTTTGCAACGCACTGCTTTGTTTAGGATAGGCCTACGCGCCTTGACAGAAGAAAATGGATTACTTATTTAGTCCGATGGTTGTGAGGTGAAGCAAAACTAAGAAAAAATATACTAATTTTTCCTGAAGCAACTTCAATTATTTTAAGATAGAATGTTGAAGCAACTTTTATGTGCCTGCTTTTTGTTTACACTATAAAATATTTTCTTTCAAACCGTTAGTAATTTGTATAAATCATAATTCTACGGTTTGTCTAAAAATAATTCATCTTCAGCCTACGGGTTGGTCATGATGTGCTTCCAATTCATCTGGAGTTAGGTATGCACTCAAACCTTCGACTGGTTAGTGATGCCCACACCATATGGGAGAAAGTACATTTCCTAAATAAGTCCTAAAAGTGCGGTAGTTTCTCGTTACTTTTCACACAGGATTTCTACCAGTGAGTGAGAAAGAGCCTACAAATTTTGCTGGAAAGGTATTTTCACATACTTAAGAGGGATCTTTTACAAGACACAATCGTCATTGGACCGACGGTTTTACTTTCAATCTGTAGGCAGTTGTGCTACGGATTTCCATCTCTCAGTAAAAATCCTTTGACCTCGGCTGGGTCTGAACCCGTGAACATCGGGTCCTGGAACGATAACTTTACCCCAACATCACCAAGGCTTACCTCTTTAAAAAACTATAACCGATTAAGGCGAGTGTTTCTATATACATATTTATAAAAATGCCCCAAAATTGTGTTGAAAACTAAATCAAATTTAAATACCCAACCTTTTTTGAGATTATATATATTTTTCAAATATGGTTTTATAAGAAAAATAACTATAGTGAATATTTTGACTTATGATGGAATATTGTTTAGCTTTAGTGAACATAAAATAAAACTAGACGAATCGTAAACAGGTGAAAAAACCCAGCAAAGTCAACCTTCTCATTTTTCCACAGGGTTTGTGGTAAATCTCATCTTAACTTAATGACGTTTTGTGATTTTTTGCGCCAATCTACAGATAAGTATATATATTTTACTAGGCCAGCCTATTGTCCTGGCTACTGATTTAGAAATCCTGGGTTCGATTTCCGGTAGTATCAGAGGTATTTTTCCCAAAGGAGATTTGTTCCTGTGGTTGCCTTGGTGCCGTTAATTAGGCTTAAGTTAGTTTTAAGACTTTAAATGGTATCGAAAATCATCATAATTATCATAACATTCACATTTTGCATTTCGTCTGTATGTCTGTCCATCCATATATTTGTTTTACGATAACTGTAATATGCGTGTGACAATATTAACAGAACTATTGGTTATATAGACCCACAGCGGTGGCCTCATGGTCTAACGCGCTACTCTAGCGGTAGACTAGACTGCCGATGAAAAGGAGATCAAGGTTCGAATCTTCGTCGAGTTTATTGAAGTTTTTTTTTTCAAATTTGTTCCAATCTCCTTCCATGAAAATGCGGACACACTTAATTTAACTATAGCCTTCTTAATCCCTGAAGCCATTAGCGCAATCAGCACATATGCGTACAACCCAAACGGGTAGTAAGACACGGCGCTAAAAAAAAATTTGCTTTTTTAATTATCTACATAATGTAATACAGTATTAAATCCCGAACACCTTTTTCAATGATCCTGTACGTAGATCAGTGGCCTCTAAAAAAGGGAGGGCCGTATCTGGCAACGTATCCACGTCTTGGGGACCCCTGGGAGGGCCAACCAGTACATTAACATGGCGAACTGAAGTGGAAATGAATGGACGAACATTGGTGACCTCCCTCCCTTCTTCCCTGATTAATAACAGTTACACCGATACGATAGACACAACATGGTAACCTGGTAGGAGGAATAGCAAGATGTGTCTACTATACTATACACCGAGTCATTGTTAACACGAGGACAGTATACAGTGCAATTTACATAGGAAGAGCTCTCTCTGACAGATACGTTCGATTTCATAGGAAGGGCCTTATCTGACAGCCTCCCGTTTAGTTTTCATAGAAAGGGCCTTGTTTGACAGATCATTAGTTTACATAGAAGGCCTTACCTGACAGCTCTGTCTAATTTCCATAGAAAGGTCTCACCAGACAGCTACTGTCTAATTTTCATAAAAAGAAACCTTATTTAATAGCTACAGTTTATTTTCCATGAAAAGGGTCCTATCTGACAGCTCATCTAATTTCATAGGAAGGACCTTATCTGACAGTTACAATATAATTTTAATAAACATAACCTTATTTGACAGCTACAGTATAGTTCCCATAGATAGGGCCTTATCTGACAGCTACAGCCTAATTTTCATAGAAATTGCCTTATATAAAGTTACAGTGTAGTTTATTTAGAAATAATCTTATCTGACATCTCGAAAAACTACTAATATAATTTAAAGTATTTATACGTCAGGTATGTAATCTGCAGCTGTTACTTTTGATAAATAATATCAATACATTTAAAATATTACTAATAATATAATAAAATATAATAATATTGAACGCTTTTTTTTTTTTTCCTACGAAAACTGTACCGTACCTATGCTTATATATATATATGAAATTATTGCTTTTCCGCCCTTGTAACGTAAGGTTTAGGTTTCGAATCACAGCCAGTTGATTGTACTAGAATGTATTTAGTAATTTATTTTCCAAACACCTTCTACGCAAATTAAGGTACATTTTTGCTGATACTATCGTATTCATCCCATATCTTTAACCCACATCCGTTGTTATTTCCAGCCTGCTGATTTACCCTCTTCATAAATTTAAAGCTTAAAATATAATGATTTCGAAATTACTTTTTTTTTCTATAAAAATATAAGACTTATCCTTTAAGGAAATGTTGATTTTTTCACCTCCATTTTGAACGTGAAACCATATTTTGAGATCCTAACTAACTACCTTTTAAATAATGAACTCAGTATCTGAAAACTCTCACAACTTCGGTAGGTGGGTCCCTTAATCATTCATTCATAAACAATGACGTCAAAGATAACAAATAAAAAATAAGCTCGTGTTAAAAATGCTGCACAAAAAAAAAATCAACACTTTTTAATCGAATTTTAGTGAGCATAAAAGAAGGACAAAATTTATCTGAATCTTCATTCCAAATGTTTGTTGTCAGACTGTTTGGAACGAACCTCTTTTCTTCGTTCCATTTTACCCCGCATAGCAGTCCCTACTATTCCCTACTTTCCTCCCCTTTTCAGTTCTCTTTATTAAAAAAAAAGTCTTCTCTTATTTTGACCTTTTATGTTGTTTTTTTTTTCAGTTTTTTTTTGTTGTTGTCAGTCTAAAATGGGGATGAAAGAAGAAAAGAGGGAAAATATGAAACGTTCTCGATGAAATATTGAGTCTTCAGGCGTTTCTGTAGATATAATCCATTTCAAAGTTGTTGTTTTTTTATGATATTTCTGAACAATTGTTTTAAGACGTAGCTTGTGTCATTACTTGATACTAAGCACCTTTTTTTTTATGATAACAGATTCTGCAATCGTGATTTATTCGCTGACATAGTTACACTGCAAGTGAGTACATTTGTTTGAAAATTCAACACCCTTCAATCATTATCAAAATGAGCGAATATATCTTCATACACTTGGCTCACTGGAGTGCAGATTGGCGAAACCTGCTGGAAACTCTTCTGTCTGGACTCTATAGAGCGTGGGATACAACCCGATGGTCACATGACTTCCGACAAGCTGACGAGCACATGTCATGACAGTTTCAATACTTTTTTTTTAAAATGTATAATATTTTCTGTCATCTATCAAGGTTAATTCAATGGATACGCGAGTTGAGGTTAGTAATTTTGTGGTTTTATAGCAAAAAACTTTAGTAAAAAAGTATCGCTTCAACAGAAATATTTAGCTCATGTTGCTTCTATACGTAGTAATATCTAAAAATCTTGAATATTTGTAATGAATATATTGACATTTTATGATAGACTTTTTAGAAGAAAGAAAAATATATAGTAAATTTCTGCGATGATAAAGACTGATATTAAAAAACTGTTGATATTAATATGTGTGGCTAATTAAAACAAGTGTATCTACTGAAGCTATATTGTACTTATTTTGACCATATACGTTTTTGTTTTAAAAATACTAAACTTAACTCGAAATTCCTTAACAGCCCATCTTAAAGGGACCGTCTCAATGAGCAAGAAATTGCTATGAAGTTCAGCTATAACGCATTACAATTTTCAAAACATGTGAACGCCAAAATGAAGTCGAAATACTCCGAGACGGTTCTTTTCACCTGCTTGGAGATGTCGATGATATTTTTGCGAAGCGGGTTGCATCTTAGCTTGATGCACTAAGCAGTCGCACTGTCATACTTAGACACCAATAGAAAGAGAGAGAAGAAAATGAGCAGTTTTGCCCACGAAGCTTCTTATTTATCCACTGATAACACTTCCCCTCTTCCTCTGACGAGTTTACACAGTCACTATACTTGTGCCTTGAAAACATTATAGTTGCGTTTTTAGAATTACATTTATTTTGTTCCTATTCTAGACAGACATATTTTACCACAGGAAAATTCAATATACATCTTGACAGGAAGAATTCTACAGGACATTTTCGTGACCAAGGATTTATAAAAGCTACGTTTCAAAAAAAAAAACTACTTCAGATAAAAATATTAATTTTGCGATTTGTAGGACTATCTCTAGAGTTATTTAAGAATGTGTGGTTTTTGTTTCAATGTTAAATCCTTAAGACTTGCTAAATAAACCGTCATTTCATTAACATGTGGAATTCTATCCTGACCTGCCATGACGTCACAGGTAGACAACGTCCTTAACAACCTGTAACTATCACGTTGTAAAATTTAACTGTCTTTACTTAATTTTCATTATATTAGTGTAAACAAACACCTATGAGGGTTCCAGCACGAGTTTTTTTTCAGTTTTAAAACGTTTGGGAAACTCTGATATAGTAAACTTTTTTCCGACACATTTATTGGATTGACCAAAAAAATATAGGTTTCAAATTATTTTGTGTTGGGAACATCCCTATTCCAAAGAGAAAACTGCAAATAAATTGAAAATAGTTATGTGGGAGGGTGTATATATTATTATTATTATTATTATTATTATTATTATTAGGTGTTCTGTCTTACGACATGTCCAGTCCTGTTGTCAGTGAAATTAGACCACCAATGCACCCTGTCCTTTGCCTTCTACAGCTCACAATACTTTCTTCTTTCCTTCAAGTCATCTATTATCCTCCTCCTCTCCTCCTTCCTAAGATCCTCTTTCCCTCAACCTTGCCTTTATGACATCGTGCAGAAGACAGTTCCTCCTAATGATGGATGTGTCCGATACAGTTTGCTTTGTACCAAAGAATCACATCCAAAATGGTTCTCTTCTAACTCATTCTTTTTAGGACTTCTTCATTTATCAGCCTGTATATCCATCTGATATCAATTTTCATGTTTAGTGAAATGTAAGAGTTTATTTGCTATAATTTGTAATGAACTTGTTTGATATATTCATGAGAATTCTTACCGATTATTCATTTAAACATTTGGGTTTAATTTTTTGTAGATTTGATGTATATTATAGAATTTTTAATGTAATTATATAAGATTAGTCTATTTATAGCATTTATATCATAAAATCTGGACTCTGCCCGTAAGAAATAACGTGGTATAAAGATATTTCAACTTAAAGTAGGCGGTGTCCTTGAATTATCCTATCTAAGCGATATGAAGGACATATCCTACCTGTAAGGTCGCGACAAGAAAAAGTCGTATTTCCCATGTATATACGTTATATTCGTTGAGTTTTAAGGATATAACAATTGAAACAAAACACTTTAAATTCTTAAATAAACCTAAAAATGATCTTACATGTCATAAAATTATTATTTTGACCAAAAAAAATGGGATTTTTGTAAAAGTATATTTACTAAAATCGCCTACAGCTCAGGCTATTTGGCTTATTAATGAAAATGACTGGTAGGAGTTTTGCTACCTGGATTAGATTTTAAAAAAAGTCCACGGTGGCATAGATATGTCTATCTAGAATAGGAAGCAAGGGAAAAGGTCATTTTAAAAAGTAAGATAATGTTTATAATGAGCAAAAAGTACAATGGGTGTTTATACTCGTCAGTGGAAGAGGGGGAGCGTTATCAGCATATGTACAAGGGGCCTCGTAGAGTGAACTTCTCATTTTCTTCCATCTCTTTCTATTTCGTACATTGGTGTCTAAGTATGATAGTGCTTAGACTGCATAGGTGCGTCAAGCCTAGATACAAGAAGCTTCTAAATCATGAAGTAGGCAACTTAGTTAAATTCCCCTTACTATGGTTACTAAACAACATGAAGTCACCATATTCAAGAAATTATATGATCAATGTCAACCTTGGCTGCCCCTCTTAACCCCCCACCCGCCACCTACCTCTCCTCATCTCCTACCTGATATCACCCGTCACACTCCAATGTTAGGTAATGTCTCCATTGTGTAACTGGCTGCGGAGACAATCCCATTGTAATTCACCTCCTGATCCGAGGTCTACTGGAGAGGAAGTCCCCCTCCACCCTCTTCCCTGCTATGACAAACAAAAGCTTGCACATCTCCGGGAAGCTGTGACCTTACCGATCAATCGGAACTACCATCCCTTTCTTGGAAACAGCCCTTATTGAATCCTTGCTCTGTAATGTTCTCGGCTAAGGGGTAACTTTTTAAACGAATCTTGTTTGTACCCTCTACTTAGGAGGTATTTGTCCCCCCCCCCCCAATTTATCACAAGCGTTTTACTATTTATCCTGGGTATCCGCATTAAAACACACTAATGGGTTAGGTATAGTGAGGGCATATCTAGAGCTAGGGTTTTATGTGCCCTAAGTGAGACTTAAAATTAATGTCTCAGTTATATTCTGTATTATATATTCGTAGATAACATCATAAAACAAACCGGGGTGTTGTGTGACCGCACCCCCTGCGCGAAACCAAATACAAATAATAGGGTGCCAAAATATTGCAAAAAAAAAAACAACAAAAATTACTCCACCTTATGATTCTCTCTCTTTTTTAATTGAGATTTTTAATTTGTATTTTATATCCATTTACATATAGGTAGGACTATTCCAAATACTTTTGCCTAGTCACTCGCTTATTTAAATTATAAATAGTAAATATATTCAAAGAAATATTTAAAATGAAACGTTGACACTGAGAATAAAGTAATCGTATTAAAGTTTACAATAGAAAAAAAAAGACTAACAGACTTTCAACTATAACATCCAAGACGAACAGATAAAAATAATGTGAAACATATCATGATATTATCCAAAGAGTTCGGATACAATGAAATCAAAAAGGGTAATGTTAGCCCCTTCTCTTTCCCACCTCCCCTCACCAAACCATTCTCCAAAAAATGAAACAAAATAGAATAACGAGTAGTTACATGCCTCACCGAACTTTAATATCAATTCATGTTTTAATAACGGAAATCAATTACTTGTCCCAATGATTTCCTTTAATCTGAATAATAACTAGTGTAGTCATGGAATTTAATTTATCAGATTATTTATGTATAGAGTATATGTATGTAGACAAAAAAAAATGAGTTCTACCATTGGTAGACTACAAATTCACAAATACTGTAATTAAATCAAATCAAAGATGTGTAACTCAAAACATGAATCCGTCTGTATGGATATTTATTTTTGTTTATAAAGTCGTTTCGGCATAAGATAACCTCTGGCGGTTTTAAAAGTCACCATTATGCTTTCATGTATCCATACGCCCAGTCACATATTCGTAAGCTTTCCCTTTCAACACATGGTATGAGTTTTTTACAACTGGAAAAATAAACTTCAGTTGCCTTTAATTTTTTTTTACGTCTTTTAGAAGTTTCGCCCTGCATTTATTTGACCTTTTTTTTTTTTTGCATGACATCTTAGTACCCATACGGGTCTTGAATATTTAATCTGGATAATGAGGTAGGGTAGGATTAAAGAAGAGCCTAGATAAGAAATTCACCCACATTTGTTTAGTCCACGTGTTCACTGATGTAGGTACCTTTTGATAGTATTTATCAGATAGGATTTTAATCAGGTGGGTTGCCCGATTACGATTTTCGGCCGAAACTTTTTTTTTTTGTTTACGTATAGCCTGAACATTTAGTAACTTACGGAGATAAAAAAAATAGTCTAAACAGCACTACGTAGTTAATCGGTCTTGTTAAGGAAAATAGAAAAATGGACTATTGGAGTTTAAAAAAAAAACCTTTCCAAAATGCTGTCCTACTGTAAGTGTTGATCTATTACCGACGACTTCCAGGCCATGTAAATAGGTACTATAACACCTTTTTCAAGATGTTGCATGAAGTGTTGATCTAGTATCGACGAATACCAGGCCATGCAATGAAAGGTCCGCCGCCAGAGAAATCCACTCCGTGTCTGGCACAATCTAATAGTTCTGAAGTGCGGGTGGAGACTGCCACGCCACTTTCTCTACAAATAGGAAGAAAGATATATATGAGAATATAATGTATAGAAGTGAGAGACGGGGGAGGAGAAAGAGATCGAAGAAATAGTGAGAGAAAGGCTTTTTTTTTTTCTTCCGGTGTTTTCTCCGAGCAAGGCTGCTGATAGACGAGTCAAAACGAATGCCTTTTTTTTTTTTCTTCTTTGGCATGTAGCGACGTTCCCTTTACAGTGTTGCCTACCAATCGCGGCGTGGCAGGTCGAGATTGAATTTCTCGCGTCTATGGCTGGATATGAAGACTTAGTTAGCGACGTTGCCTGCTTGGTGATTTCAAAGATATTTTTAAGAGCGGGTATTATCTTGACTAAATTAAGCACTTTCACACCTAGATACCAATGCACATATCATTATTTATTATTTTAGTTATTTGAAGTATTTAACGTGTACTTTCTGTACCGACTGATGAGATCAGCACACGATTTATAGACTAACTTAAGTCTAGAACAGACACAACAACTAAACCCTGGCAGTTAATTTATCACCATAAAATTGAAAACCCACATTTTACCAACTATACTGTGTCTAGCCATGTTAGGAATTGATCCCGGGACCCTTAGATCAGTAGAAAGACACGCTACCGACTGAGTTGAGGTGTCGGAATGTACAAAATATAAAGGAAGGAAAGAAAATCAGTAGTTTGTCCTAAGGGACCACTAGTTTATATTGTTTTAATAATTCCCTCTTTCCGTACACACACTCACACATTGACTACTATTTACGCTTGGACAACATTGGCTTGCAATTCAAAATCACTTTTTTCTTATTTCCTATTCTAAAGAGACAGGTCCTTCCACGGCATTTTTTTTCTGGCAGGAAGATTATTATTGACAATTTCCGTGAATAAACTAAAAAGACCTGATTGTAGACGATTTAAAAAGAACTGCTTACAAAAAAAACTACTTTAAGAGAAAAAGCTTTTTTTTGAACACTGTAAGGCCATTTTTAGAATTATTTAAGAATTTCTGGTTTTGGTTTCAATGTTATATCTTTAAAAATGATCAAAATATCGATATAGAAATCCTATTTTTATTTTTTGCTCTGTCATAGTTAAGAACATTCTTAAAGGACCGGCACAAATAGTCGGAGATGCTGGACTTCGAATCCCGGATGGGTGTACTGAAGTCTCTCCCCCTCTAAATCATTCTCCTTCCACGCCACTATGGGTACATTTCCTTTAAAATTTCATCTTCCTCATCTTAGGCTCATATGTGTGATAAAAACGGAGGTGAATAATAAACGACGAAAAAAATAATAGATTTTCCACATCAGGGTATTTCTCTCTTATTCAGCGGGTTTACTGTTCTTAACAAACAACCAAAACTTAAATTCTGAGATAATTTTAAATACTTATATATATTGTAAGAGGGATATTCATTTTTAAATTCTTTGTGTGTCTTCCTCACGTTGAGTTTGAGAGGAAATTTATCAGGATTTTGAAAACGCGAAGAGGAGGGATACCCTTTTGGAAAAATATACCGTTAGTACACCCAACTGGGATTAAAGATACGACTTTATAGTTAATGGGACACCTGACTAGACAAGATTGACGTTTGGTCAGCGTGCCCACAAATGGTTTTTTTTAACATAAATAAGACTTTATAGATTATTTCATTTCTTCCAATCAAATGATGCTCTAGAATGGAGTGCCATCTTACCACGCCCGCACTCTATATAAGCAATTATGCCTTAGGGATGAATGCCATCTTACCATGGCCACACTCTACACAATCAATGATGCTCTAGGATGGAGTATCATTTTTCCGCAGCCACACTCTACACAAGAACTGATGCCTCAGGGATGAATGCCATCTTACCATGGCCACACACTATACAAGCAATGATGCCTTAGGAATGAGAGCCATCTTACCATGGCCTCACTCTACACAATCAATGATGCTCTAGGATGGAGTGTCATCTTTCCGCAGCCACACTCTACACAAGAAATGATGCCTAAGGGATGAATGCCATCTTACCATGGCCACACTCTATACAAGCAATGATGCCTTAGGAATGAGAGCCATCTTACCATGGCCTCACTCTACACAATCAATGATGCTCTAGGATGGAGTGTCATCTTTCCGCAGCCACACTCTACACAAGAAATGATGCCTCAGGGATGAATGCCATCTTACCATGTCCACACTCTATACAAACAATGATGCCTTAGGGATGAATGCCATCTTACCATGTCCACACTCTATACAAACAATGATGCCTTAGGGATGAATGCCATCTTGCCATAGCCACACTCTAAACAAGCAATGATACTTTAGGGTTTAGTGCCATCTTTCCACAGCCACACACTACAGTAGAAATGGTGCTCTAGCTTGGATCACCATATACACACGACAACGCTATATTCAAGTGATCCTTACATGACATCGTGTTTATACCAACATTGGTCCCATATCAATGAACACGTGTGTGTGTGTATGTCATATGTGTATCTGTCACCACTTACCATTGACGAGGATTGGCTGGTGTACACTATTCACTGATTAGAAGGTAACCGGTATAATCGGTTACACGACTAAACAACATGGCAGACTCTCGGCTGTGGTCTCGCCGAACTCTTCTCAAACTCACAATTTAATTCTAAAAAATGTTTATCTTTGAGTTTAAAATTCCACCTTAACTAAATACCCGTTCGAGATATAGGCTTACATATACATATTATTTATTTTTATTTTTTTGGCATCGTCTTACTACCCGTTCGGGCTGTACGCTTATGTACTTATCACGCTAAAAGTCTTAGAGGTTAGGGACGGTATACGTTATGATAGGAAGTGTACTCTCATTTGCGTGGAAGGAAAGTAGAAAACTATTTTGGAAAAAAAATCTTCAGTACACCCGACCGAGATTCGAGCCTCGATCTCCCTGTCACCGGCAGTCTAGTCTACTGCGAGAGTAGCGCCTTAGATCACGTGGCTACTGAAGTGGGTCATATTAATGATTAATTAAATTAATAAAGTTGGATATTAAAGGTAGTATTTATAGAAAAAGTACCCACATTGGATTGAATTGAGAGAGAGAAACCACTTAGGTAAGAAAAACACTCCATTCACACGACCAAGGTTCGAATTTCGACCTACCCGCCATCGGTAAATATGTCAAATATATTGGTAGAATGACGTCGTTGACCATTCGACCATTCGACCACTAATGCGAGTATAAAGTTTGTTAACGACAATGCCTATTTGAGGAATTAAAATCTCATTTGTAAATATGGTTGCATCTTAACTTGACGTATCTAAGCACTCTAAGCAATATCAAACCTAGACACTAATGTACACAATAAAAAGAGAGGAGAAAGAAATTAATAGTCCACACCGCGAGTTCTCTTGTCTATAAGATGATAACCCTTCCCCTATTCATATGACGAATTTACACTCTCACTATACTATTTGCTCCTAGGCCACATTTCAAGATTATCTTTTTCTTGTTTTCTATTCTAGATAGACATCTACGTCAGCAGACTTTTTTTTTTTAATTTAGCACCGCGTCTTACTACCCGTTCGGGTCATACGCTTACGTACTAATTACACTAATGGATTAGGATTTGGGAAAATTGAATTTAGAGGAAGTGAACCCGCATTTGCGTGGAAGGAGAGTGGAAAACCATTTTGGAAAAACCACCCCCAGTTCACCCGACCGAGATTCGAACCTCGATCTCCCCGTCCTCGGTGGTCTAGCTCAACACGACGTTAGCTAACTACGGCACTGAGGCGGGTCAGACTTTCTTACTCTACATCTTGGCAGGAAGATTACTAACTGCCATTTTCATGGATGAAGCAGATAACCTGAGCTGTGGATGATTTAATTTTTTTGAATAGAAAGCACTCTTAGACCAAAAAACAATATTGTGATAATGTAAGAATTTTTTTTAGAAATATATATGAATTGGTAGTTTTTGTTTCGATGTTATTATTATTATTATTATTATTATTATTATTATTATTATTATTATTATTATTATTATTATTATTATTATTATTATTATTATTATTATTAGCACCACATCTTACTACTAGTTCGGGTTATACGCACGCTAATGTGTAATGGTAGGGTGATTGTGAGATGAAATGGAGGACCTAAAGTTTAACGTGGGATCCAAACCACGGTGGAGGCCTGGAACTCCACACATTCACAAGTTGTGATTAATACACGTCTTGTCAGAGGTGAAGAAAGGGTTTGGCAATCAGATAAATCTGTACCGGGACCGAGGATTGAACCCCGGACCCCCAGCACAAAAGTCCGAAACCTTGTTTTTTTTTTTTTTAGCACCGCGTCTTACTACCCGTTCGGGTTATACGCTTAAGTACTAATTACGCTAATGGATTAGGAAATGGGAGGGTTGAATTTAGAGGAAGTGAACCCGCATTTGCGTGGAGGGAGAGTGGAAAACCATTTAGGAAAAACCACCCCCAGTTCACCCGACCGAGATTCGAACCTCGATCTCCCCGTCCTCGGCGGTCGAGCTCAACACGACTAGCGCGTTAGCCAACTACGCCACCAAGGCGGGTGAAACCTTGTTTCACGTAAATACAATAAGTCCTGTCTTTACTTGCTAGTTCTTCACAGATGGTAACGTCTTTAACGCCTTAATTATCAGGGTAGGAATAAGTAAGGTGATATAAGAAGAAGTGCACTCACATTTACTTGTACAAGAGATCAGAAAAACATAGTGATAAGTCCCTCAATTTCAACCGAAACATAACATTTCTTATCGCTCAGGCGGGAAAGAAAAAAAAGGTATCGGCTCTCTATCAGTTGAAGGTCTTGTCACGTAGATAGCATATGTGACATCCCTGAACTCGTGTGGGTAGCCTCGACTGACTTCCGGTGTGATTCCAAGGTGAGGATATGGCGCAAGCGCACTAACTTCTGACAAAAAAAACTTGTATTTTACCACCACGTCTTACTACCTGTTCAGTTTATATGCATATGTACCAATTACACTAATAAGTTAAGGATTAATTAGGGTGAATATAGAGGAAATGTACCCACATTTGTGTGGATAGATAAAGTAAAAACGATTTAAGAAAAAAACCTCAGTACATCCGACCGGGATTCAAACCCCTATCTCGCTTTCATCAGCAAAAATAAAACTTTGTGTTTCTCATATAAATATATTGCTCGATATCCTGACGAGCTAGTCGCGGCGTCTTTTTAGATTCTTATGTTTCTTTAGTTTTGGAACTACCCAGACCAGTGATCACGCGATTTAAAACGTAAGGCTTGCAATATATGTAAAATCCCGAAATAAGGCTAGCTTAAGTTCTTAAGTTCATACTACCAAATTGTTCGCTTTTTTTTTTCTTTATTTATTTTTCAGCTACCTACATCGTTGGCTATGATGTCTAACGCACCAGGCTTTCAACGAATACTAAAATAAAGCCAAAGATGGTTGATATTTCACGAAATTCAAATTCAAATTTTCAAAATTTATAAATGAGGAATTTAATAGCAATTCGATGACCTGAAGATGTGCAACCCCTAATAAAATGTCGATAGTTTAAACCAGAAGTCGAAATTTTAATACGAAGTGTTGCCCCTTGTGGACCCAATATTGATCTTTTTTAATGATCCAAATATGCTAATGAAGACTTTAATTCTTTAAAAAAAAATCGTAAAATTTACAGCTGGGCGTCAAAAAATGTTTTACGTAAGCATAGCACAATTTGTGCTTGAATTTGCTAGTGTATGTTATTTTGTTTCACATATATTACGAACTTTGTGTAATTATCTTCAGTGAACCGAGAAAGTCCGTGTGAAGTTCCGGGCTATTTTTCTACTACATGATCGGACTATAGCCTACTTATTTAATCACACTAAGATAAGATTAAGAATGGTATAATTTTGAAGGTAACGTAGCTACATTTGCGCAGAAGGGGGAAACAAATCTAGATTTACCAAGGCGGCACTAGAACCTTACTTCCTCCTCACCAGCGAGTTAAGATTAGATAATCTTGACAATAAGACCACGTGACCATAGTTTCGTGTCAAAAAAACTTAATGGAAAAATATACTAGTTAAATATTTGCTCTTTAAATAATTTGTTTATAAAAATGAATCGATAAGGACATGGGTGGACAAGGCTTTCTAAAAAAAAAAAAAAGTCAAGTACTTTCCGTTCCAAATAAACCACTCTCACGCCGCGGTCAAAACTTGTTGTAGGCGGTGTGCATTGTTAGAAGGCTCGCATAAACTCCCAAATGAACGCTGCCTTTGCTGCCGCTGACAAATCAACCCGATGAATCGTGGAGGTCATCCTTCTTCCACACATAGACCCCCTTCCAAACCCTTTTTTTTCTCCCTCTCAAAACAGTCCATCCACCTCCCCTACTTCTTTTTTTTTTTTTCAAACTTTTCTTTTACCATCTTTACAGAAACTAATTACGCCACTTGCACTGTAAACTTCCTACTAAGATGAACATCGAAGGGGCGATAGGGGAGGGAGAATGGAACCACCAGAGGGGAAGATGGTGGGGTACGGAGAGGTGGGGATAGAAAGGCGCGTAGTGGGGGAGAGTTTCAGCTGGTGGGGAATAAAAAAAAAAGGGGAGGGAGAGTAAAGATATTGCAGGTAAAACGGAGAGGGTAAAAAGAGAGACGCGGAGAAGCCGACCGTGCGAAGGGCTTTGTGGGAAAGGATGGGAAGGCACAATGAAGTGATCGTGGGACCCAGACACACACATATAAGAGAGAGAGAGAGAGAGGAATAATCAATAGTTTGTAATATACAGTACGATAAAGAGAGGAAGAGAACTGGCAGTTTCAGTAATGACACATAAAGACAATCAGAATATAGATTTTATAATATATATATTTTTTAGCACCACGTCTTACTACCAGTTCGGGTTATTTGCTTATGTACTAATTCCGCTAATGGTTTTTAGAGATGATAAAGGTTATATTTAGATTACGTGTACCTAAATTTGCTTGGAGGGAGAATGGAAAACCACTAACCAGTAATAGACTTCATAGTTGGAATTGTAGGCTCTTGGCCCCAGGCACTATGTTTGGGAGAATTCTCAGTTCTCTACACAGCAGGGGTGGATTCAAAACGAAGGGGGTTAAAGGGTCATTAGCCCCCTATGGTTGTTAGAAAATTAAGACAAAATACTAATTAAAAACTTGATTTTTATAAAGAAAACAAGAAAAGAAAAGTTTTCTTCTTTCTACATTCAGGAGGACTATTACTAAATGGTTTCTGAACCTCCCTCCGCACAAGTTCACTAATGTTTTCTCTAAATTCTACCTTCCTCATCTCTACTAATTTTTTCAGCCCCGTGTCTTATTACCTTTTTGAGTTATACGCTTATGTATTAATTAAACTAACGGTTTTAAGGATTAGGGAAATTTAAGGAAAGTGTACCAGCATTTGCTTGGAAGGAGATTGGAAAACCTTTTTGGAAAACCACCCTCAATACGCCCAATCACAATTCGAACCTTGATCTCCCCTTCATCAGCGGTCTAGTCTTACTGAGAGGGTACTACGTTAGACCACAAGCTTCTACCGAAGCGGTTCACTCTGAACATAGATTTTATATTTTTTTCAACAATAAAACTAATCATCTTCGTATCACCTGCTGCCGTGATCTAAGGCACCAGACTCGCTTTGTATTAGGCCGCCTTCGATAGGGAGGTTTGTATTCGAATCACTGCTCCGTGAATAGAAGGCGATGATGATATATTAAATTCGGTTTTAATAGAGAGTGATTTATGTTTTCATCTTCTTTTCTCCACGCTGATGCAGGTACATTTCCTTTACGATACCCCCTCTCATTACTTAACCCTTAAATTAATCACTTAATAACCCGTCAATAAGAAAACACCCAATCATAGTGATTTATTTTGTATTCATGTGGGATATTTTTGCCTGTGTCATAGTCTCCTTGCACTTCCTGATTATAGTATTTCCTGAAGTAGTGGTATAGTGTAATTTAGATAGGAAGAGACTTTTTTGACAGTTAAAGAATTCACTTATTTTCATATATACATACGCAGTCATATGATATGATATGTTCACTATTCTAAGATAGTTTCAATATTTGTAAAATAAAATTATTGTTATCAATGTTGGCCGCGAAAGAATAAAAGGATTTTTTAAAAGTTACTTTCTAGCAGAATCTAGCTATAGCATACTTTCACTCGCTTCGGTGTCCACATGGTCTAACGTGCGACTCTCGCAGACGACTATACTACCGATGAAGAGAAGATAGAGGTTCGAATCTCGGTCGGGTGTACTGAGGGTGATTTTCCCAAAATTGCTTTTCCACTCTCCCTCCAAGCAAATGCGGGAAAACTTTCTCTAAGTATAACCTTCCTAATCTCTAAAGCCATTAGCGTAGTTAGTATATGAGCATGTAGCCCGTGAGGATAATAAAACACGGGGATAAAAAAAAATACCCTCAAACTCTTTAAGTTTCTAGTCCAAATTCTAATCAAAGAATTGAAACAGTATTGCTATCGTCAACGTCAGAACCAAGAAAAGGGACAGTTTTAATCAGAAGGCATTTGAACCTGGGGTCATTTCTCAAACAGTATGACAAACGGACTTAGAAGATTTCAGAGATAGGACATTGTAAACTTCTTACCTACTTCTCACGGACGTTATGGGATTTAATGAAGAAACGTGATGTAATGTGTTAGCAATTTAGGGCCGTATTTATAGCCTATTCGAGGGTGTCAACTGGTCCAGTATTCGAATAAAAAGCAGGAACTTGCTTCGGTTGTCGAATGCTCTAAGTAAGAGTTTGGCAAGTGGTCAATCTTGTGACTATTTTCATTCGATCGCGTAAGAAAACTACACCGTGTTTAAAAGCTGATCTTTGAATCTTTTAAGGACGTTATCAACCAGTGACGTCACGGCCAGTCAAGATAGGATTTCCTATGTCGATGAAATTTACGTTTTACTCTGTGAGTTTTAAATATATAACATTGTAACTAAAAAAAATACATTCTTAAATGATTCCTACAATGCCTACAGTCCTACAGTGCCACACAATTATTATTTTTATCTTGAAGTAGTTGTTTTGTAAATATATTTTTTTTATAAATCATCTACAACTTTGGTTATTTGGTTTGGTCACTAATATGGGCTGCAGGGGTCCTCCTGCCAGGATGTAGATTAAAAAAGTCCGCACTAGCATATGTCTATCTAAAATAGGAAACAAGAAAAAGTTAATTTTGAAAATCAGGTCAAAGTTTTCAAGGCTGTGTGGATGTGTAAAATTTACGAAATGTTAAAAAAAATGGAATTTTTAATTTGCATTTAAATGTTTAATAAATGTAATTTATAATTTACATTTCCGAAATGTTTAAAAGCCTACAGTTAAGAGCTGTCATTGTAAGAATGTACGCAATGATGAGTTAACAGGACACCGAGTTGGGTTTTAGGTTGGTTGATTCGTCACGAACGTGTTCTACGCCAGACGGGACTTCCTGATAATCCAAAGGAGAAAGTCGATAAGAAAACGTAACACAGTTATTTACAAACACACTTGCTGATAGTGACAAGGGCTACTATAGATTTTTCAAATGTTTGCATGTGTGTGTGTGTGTGTGTGTGTATGTGTGTGACAGTGTAATTACTTAGTGTGATGCGTGTAGGTTACTAGGGGGTATTGAAGTATCACATAGGGAAAGTTGGGTAAATAGAGCGTATATTGAATAGTAGATTTAAACCATATAACATAAAGGTGTGGGCAAGGGCGTAGAAAGGTGGGGGTCCAGACCCCCCTGGGATTAACTGGACCCCCCTGGAATTAGTTGGACGCCCCCTTAAAAGGGGGTTCACAAATACATGTAATAATCTAATGTTTTAAGTTTTTTTACTCTTACTACATTTTTAATTGTATATGTTATTATTATTAGCACCGCGTCTTACTACCCGTTACAGCTTAACGTGGAATCCGAACCACGGTGGAGGCCTGGCATTCCTCACATTCACAAGTTGTGATTAATACACATCTTGTCAGAGGTGAAGGAAGGGTTTGGCATTCAGATAAATCTGTGCCGGGACCGAGGATTGAACCCCGGACCCTCAGCACAGAAGTCTGACACCTTACCCCTAGACCACCAGGTCACCTTAATTGTATATGTCATCAGCCAAATATTAGTTAATGAATATTTTGATATTCACCTTTAATATACACCCTGTAAGCCTCCGATTGTAAAATTAGCTCTGTCAACATTTCAAATACTGTACCTCTTTTCTCATATATTCATATGGTATTGAAAAACAAAGGCAGTTTCTTGGAATGAGCCGAGTAAGAGGGGTCCGAGAAAACGAGGCAAACCTTTTTTATATCATCTGTAAAATCCTACTTGAGGAATCACCCTAAGAAAAGAGCAGATTAAATAACAGTGCTGTCAGAATTGGAGTTTGAATCTTAGGGGCCATACATGTATTACGTAACGCAAGTTTGGGTCTTTTTTGAGCCCCTTTCCCCCATGTCACTCTACGTAACGCTTTGGCAACACCCTCCCCCGCTAAAGTTATGTAACGCTTCCGGTTTCAGCTATAAAAAAGCACCATTTACTAATATATTTTTCGATTGAGCTTTTTTTTAGTAGATTTGTTATTTTCACGTCGGATTTTATAAGTATAAATTAAATAGAATTTTGAATAAAGAATGCAATTTTCTAGTAAAACAGTTCTATTTATATTTATTATGTACTAGGTCACTGAACCCTAAGCAGCGGTAAAATGCGGCCTGCAGCCCGTCGATCGTAGTTTTATTGATACGCATCAACACATGACCGCATCTTTGGAATTGAATATGAAAAACAGTTTAGTACTCCTGCAAATAAATTAACTACTGATTAAAAACTGAATGAAACACTTTTTTAATAGCTTACCTATTTCATTGAATTTAATTAGATATATATATTTTTTTTTAATGTTATTGTTGTAATTATAAACTAAAACCTCGTTACTTTACGCTAGTCTAACCCCCTCTAACCCTATGCCGACGACCGGGAGATTGGGGCTCGAATCCATGTCAGGTGTACTGGGTTTTTTTTCCTTAATGGTTTTCCCACTCTCTTCACGCATGTAAACGCGGGTACATTTCCTCTAGATTCAACTCTCCTCATCTCTTACTGATTAGCGTAATTAGTGCATAAATCCCACAACCTGAACAGGTAGTATGACACGGTACTAAAAAAAATCAACAAACCAAGCGTTATAATTGAGAAGTATATTTTAGAAGAAAAGTAAGTTGCCCTCATTCGTGACGATATAGTGTTTTGAAAACCACCATAAAAATAACTTGAAAAGCATCAAGCACGGGATTCAAACCCTGACCTCCTCGTTAACAGAAATCAATTGCCACGGAACTATTATTATTTATTTAGATCGCATGACCTTCGTTGCGAGTGTGGGACAACCTTAAAAATTTAAACGAAAATGTTTTGAAACAGTTTAAGAAAAAAAAAATTTTTTTTTTACCAAAACCCGTGTGAATCTTCAAAATCTCGATTGGTTTTACACTATCGCTCATTTCAAAACGAAGGTAAATTTTGTTTGAAATTCCACCTTCTTAATCCTTACCCTGTTAGTGTAAGTATCAGTGGCATGGCACCAATGGTTGCCACAGTAAGAAGAGTTAGTTTGAACGGCGACTGTGAAGATTTTCCTCATCGCTCAGTAGAACAATCATTGGTCCAGGTATCGACGAAAATACTGTACATTCTCATGGCATCATCATTAAATCATCAATTTGCTCCTGCTCTCCACTATTGTCTATTCTGAGCCCTTTTTTTCAACATCTCTGTACCGTTTTCTGCCAACATTGTCTGCTATCTGATTCATGTACTTCAGTTTTGTTTTTCTTCTTGAATTTCTCCTTTCCACATCTCCTTCTATAATTATCCTCGTCAAACTATCATGTATCAGTATATGTACTACCATGTTGAAACTTTTCTTTGTTGTAGATTGTTGTAGAACTTCTGTATTTGATACCATCTCCATACATTCTTATGTAGCACCACGTTTCAAATGCTTCTAATCGTTTCCTTCATGTGTGGAGTGTAAAGCAGGACTTATGTCCGATTTGTTGAATGGCGACAGAGTGGCTGAGAATATAATTACAGTTTTAAAAAGCTTTGCAATACCTTCGGTGGCCGCATAGTCTAACGCGTTACTCTCGCATTAGATTATATTAGACTGCCGATGACGGAGAGATCAAGGATCGAATATAGGTCGGGTGCACTGAGGGTGGTTTTTTTCCAAAATGATTTTTCACTCTTCCTCCATGCAAATGAGGGTACACTTCCTAATCCCTAAAACCATTAGCATAGTTAGTACATAGGTATATAGTAAGATGCGGTGTTAAAAAAAAAGCTTGCTCTACCCTGGTGAAATTCCAAGACACTCCACTAGTAAAGATGCAGATAGCTTCAGATTAAATTCTTCCGCAGTGGTGGCTTGCGGCTTACTAAGCAAGTGAAAGGGCAGGCTGGGTTTGGCGTGTCAAAATTTGTTAGAAAATACTAAATTAAAACAAATTATAGCAATGGGAAATCAATATTTCTCGATAAACTTTTCAGATTATTGAATCTCAGAGGAAGAGGATATATATTTTCAAGCTTTGACTATAAAAATGGAGTATAATATATATATCCTATATCAGATTTGAAATTAGTGACACATTCAACCACCAAGCGCTATAGTCGATACACAAAGTAGAAGAGAACTATAATCCATGTTTTGCTTTGTTGTCACTCATTTTATAATGTTTCTGGTGTTGATGTTCTTGAAGAAATTAAACTTGACTTATATCGATTACATCTATTTCATTTAAATATTGAATTTTTTTTACAGATATAAATAAGTACAGTACTTTACCATACGTGAGTTTTTTCAGGAAATTTTTTTCCACGGTGGAAATGGAAAAATGTTCCATTTCACATCCTTACGAAAATCCGGAAGGGTTAAAAAAAAAATTAGAGCAACCAGATAAATGGAAGAAAATCTTGCATGTATCTCGGAGGAGAACAAGTGATATGGCAACATGGCGTGTAGGAGCCGGCTACCACCACTTGGCATGCTGACCCTACTAAGTGCATTAAGACAATTAGCTGACCTTAATTCCGCCTCATCAAGAAAAGACACTCATGATATACAGTGTGTGCACACATACGTCCTACTCGACTCAGAGGCCAGAGGTTTAATTCGCGCCATACATTTTATATTTTCCGAACATGGCAAAAATAACCTAAGGGAGTTTAAGGGAGTCACCTACCGGATCACCACAGACATACGGAAATCGCATCGATATTTAAGAAAAGTTTATTTATTTATAGGCCTAGCAAATGGAGGTGAAAATCAACAACATATTCCTATATTATACATTTTAAATTTTATTATTAAAAAAATAGCATAAGGATGTAGTTAGGACATTTTCAATGTCGTTATACACATTTGTTTTACCATTAACAGATTGTGGACTGTGTCACTGATTTACTCAAGGGCATATATTTTCCACTACTGACTTGATAGGAATTTCTTAGCTTCATATACCTTATAATCTAACTTAAGAACAGGACAGGAACAACACCAAGTCCCCGGCCACCAATTCATTACTGTGAAAGGGTAAACTCACCTTTCACTAATGTCCCCATGACGGGAATTGAAGCCGGGACCCTTATCTAAGTAGACAGACACGCTACCGACTGAGCTAAGGTGTCGGATTTGCTTTCCAAACTAAATAACGCAATTCGTAGCTCGAAGTAAATGTTTAAAAACATATCTAACTTTCTAAATTAATCAAATAATTGTATAATACTGTCACACAGAAAATTATAATATATTTAAGGATAGTTTTAGTGCTATTGGAGCTTTAAAACTACAATTCCCATAATAAAGACTGCAATTTAAGGATATTTACTCTCCTTCATTTGGTATGAGGTACCGTTAGGGTGGGAGTGTAACAAACGCGAGAAAAGGACAAATTTTTCCTTGTAGTTTTTATAGAAAAAAAATATTTGGGTCCAAATAAAAATGGTATTTATCCAATAGAAACATAGTTTAACTTTCTTCAAATGATAATCTCAAAAGTTGTTGAATATCTGTCGAGAGTATCCTGGACTCTAATGACAACTTTTTCTCTTCATTTAAAATTTTTCTCAACTAGCTTCATGTTCAGATATTCAACAACTGTTGAGCTTACTGTGTGAATAAAATTAATCTCCATGTTTGTACTGGAGCAATATTTTATTTATTTTGCCCAAACTAGGTGACCTGGTGGTCTAGGGGTAAGGTGTCAGACTCCTGTAATGGGGGATCCGGGGTTCAATTATCGGTCCCGGCACAGATTTATCTGATTGCCAAACCCTTCCTTCTACCTCTGAGAAGACGTGTATTAATCACAACTCGTGAATGCGTGGAATGCCAGGCCTCCGCCGTGGTTCGGATCCAACGTTAAACTGTAGGTTCTCCATTTCATTATGGCCAAAAAACACGTTCCACTATAAAAATTGCAAAAACACTGACCTTAATTCGCGTTTCCTACATTTCTACCTTAATCCTTATAGAAAATAGCTGTATTCGCATGTCTGCTTCTTCATTACTTCTGTTACAATATTTTGTTTTGGTTGACGTATTAAAAGCCCTACAGATATTTTAAAGTCTCGGGGAGTCCACTTTGAGAAACTCTGGACTCTAAAGAGATTTGTGTTCAAATCCCGGTCAAGCATACACATTTATTTATTTTCCCCAAATTTTTTTCCCACTATCTTTCTACACAAATGTCGGTACGTTTCCTCTAAATTATATCTTACTCGTCTATTGCATTAGTGTAAATAAGTGGATAACCCGAACTCGTAATAAAAACGCGATATATACAAACACACATGATTACTGGCTACGTAATATACTGTCAACATTTTGTTTTCGAGTTTCTTATGGTGATTCAGTGGTAAGGGTGTCCATATTCAGCTAAATATGACCCTATTTTAGCCCAGGATTAAGAAGAGAGGAAACTTTTACATAATTATATGCTCGTCCAACTACCGGGTTATTGTAACTATAAGCGTTAGATATGGGTGTTAAGAGGTAAATGTTATGATCTAGCTCATATCAGTTCGTAAGTCGTTTAAATAAATCTACGTTAAATGGCCTACAAAATAAATCGGCATTATTACCCTTCCGTAGTCTCGTGAAAAACTGTGTAGGTCTACTTCCGTGACTAAGAGACTGTACAAGACTGCACCGAGTGGACTCATCCCGAGTGGATAGTCTTCGCGCCGCGTGGATCTGTTCGGCGGGTCAGGCTACCTATCCTCCTAGAGTCCCCCCACCACCTCTAACAACCTTAGCGGCGGGCAACGGCCCACATTCCACGCTCACGGATAAAGATGTGGGGGGGTGGGGTGGGGGAGTGGGAAGTGGTAGGGGAAGGAGGAGAGGGGTGGTGAAGGCCGTGATCCACTTGATCAACAGTGGGAGGGAGTACACTCGTGTCCATACCACGGTCATACGTTTGGCAACACCGCCGTGCATAGCTTCTGATGAACTGGCCGGTTACATTTAGCATACCGCACGTAGAGAGGTCTTTCTCAAGTCCAATTTTCATAAGAGGAAACTTGTATGACATTTATACAGTAGCTACAGTCCAATTTTCATAGGATGACACTTATCTGACATTTAAAAAGTAGCTACAGTCATATTTTTTAAGTAAAAAAAATAATCTGAAATCTATAAAAGTATCTACATTACGATTTTTTATAAGAAGTAACCAATTTAACATCTAGAAAAGTAGTTACAACACAACTTTTAAAGGAATAATATTATCTGACAGCTAGAAAAGTAGCTAAAGTTCAATTTAAAAATAAAATCTGAGCTCTCTAGAAAAAGAGCTACAGTATAATTTTCATAGAACTAATCTTATTGGCTATTTATAAAAGTAGCTACAGTCCATTTTTCATATAACGAAACTAACTGGACAGCTAGAAAAATAGATACAGTTCAATTTTCATGGTAAGAAACTTATATAATTTCTATAAAAATTGATACAGTCCAAATCTCATAGAAATAAACTAATCTGACATCTAGAAAAGTAGCTAAACTCCAATTTTCTTATATAAAAACTTACCAGACGGCTAGAAAAGTAGCTACAGTTATTTTAATGGTAAGAAACTTAAATAATTTCTATAAAAATGGATACAGTCCAAATCTCATAGAAATAAACTAATATGACATCTAGAAAAGTAGCTACACTCCAATTTTCTTATATAAAAACTTACCAGACGGCTAGAAAAGTAGCTACAGTTCAATTTTAATGGTAAGAAACTTAAATAACTTCTATAAAAAATATATACAGTCCAAATCTCATAGAAATAAACTTATCTGACATCTAAAAAAGTAGCTACACTCCAATTTTCTAAGAAAGAAACTTACCGGACATCTAGTAAATTAGCTACAGTTCAATTTTCATGGTAAGAACTTATCTAATATCTATAAAAATTACTACAGTCCAATTTTCACAGGAGGAAACTTATATGACAGCTTGAAAAGTTTATACAACCCGATGTTCATAGGAAGAGCCTTTTAGAAATTACAAACTTTTTTTTACTATCAACATTGATAACATTTTACTGCATTCAGAGTTTTATTTGATAGATATTGATTAATAACTTGAAGTATACTTGTATGAATATGGTTTCACTAACGTTTGTAAATGTCAACAAAATATCTTCATACCTGATTTGTACTGTATCGAAGGGATAATTAATTCAGATATTTACAAACGAGTTGAAGTGCAGGAGATTTGTTTGTCTGTAAGCAAACGTACCACCAAGTTGAAAATTTGTTTTTAAACGAGAAAGGTTTTGTTTGTAAATTCCATTCGCATTCCATTTTAGTACTAAATTCATGTACGTATTTAAAATGAACCTGAAAGAGATAAGGATAATGAACTAGCTCAAGATGGGGATAAGGTGTAGTGAGGTGGACTGGATAGAGCCAGCTCGAGATGGGATAGGGTGTAGTGAGGTAGACTGGATAGACTTAGCTCGAAATAGGGATAGGGTGAAGTGAGGTGAACTGGATAGAACTAACTTGAAATGAGGATAGGGTGTAATGAGGTGGACTGCATAGAACTAGCTCAATATAGGGATAAGGCGTAATGGGGGACTAGATAGAACTAGTTCAAGATAAAGATAGGTGGAATACTTTTGTAAGTGCGCCAATGAGCTTTCAAGTCCCTAATGGCATAGGGTAGGTAAGTAATTAAGTATGTATGTAGGTAGCTCGAGGTAAGCTATCAACCACATTAAAATTTTTAAATATTTTATAAATGTAATTAAAGGCATATAATTAAGGCATTTTTTTTTTCAAAATCCAACCGGACATTGAGTAAACTCTTTTGAAAATATTTTCAAGATGATTGCCCAGCTCAAAAATACTAATAATAATACACTATGTTAAATTATTACGTCAATAAAAATATACTAAATTAAAGTAACTATAAATAAAAAAGTGTTGTTATTAAGGCATTCAATTTTTTTTTTTCAAAATAATCCTTTTTTTCCTCTCACGGCTTCTTGGTACGTTGTGAACTTCATTAGCTTCAATCAATTTATTGTTAAATAAAAAAACCATAACATTCATCATAATCTGATCAACAGTGTAGGCTACTAGAATCATGATTAATGACCATGCTAAATAATAACGCGAAGTTTTTAAGTCAATTGTTGGACAAGAAAGGTAAGATGAATAGAGCGTGATCATTACGATGCTAACTAAATTTCCTATCACAATATAAGACTCAACCGATGACTACAGGCGTCCTAACTCCTTGTACAACCTAATTTGATTGTATTCAATTGGACAGTGACGCACATCTCAATTACAAGACCCAGCCTCAAGCGCTCTAGATTCTTCATTCTTTCTTGGTATAAAAGGACTCCCTCGACAGTTAACTAATTTATTACCAACATAATTAGTCCCTGTGGTTCAGTACGGGTTTAGGCAGTTTTTGGAATGGAACGTGAATTAAGTAAGTTGTGTTCTTTTTTTCGACTAGAGTAGCTAACTCGAAATTTCTTAGAATACAAGCTATAGTATTAACACATGAATTAATAACATTCTCAAGATTGGATATAAGTGAATGCAAGTTAAGGTACAACATTCTTATAGTTTTTATAATTACAAAAATTTGTCTGTCCAAAATATATATACAATATTTTTTCAGTAGATAAATTAAGTGTAATTTAATACACCTATAAATCCCAACAGCTCTTGAATATTTATCATGGACGTTGTTAAATTTGAATATTAATTTTTATCTTAGTTAAAAAATTGTTATTGTTAAAATTCTACCATGTTAATGAAAACTATTTTAAAAATTAATAAGAATAGGATTATCTAGAAAATTAAACTAAACGTCTATACTGAAGAAAAATATTCTATTTATTGTAGACAAACAAGCTTTTTCTATAAATCTGTAAACAAATACTTTTCTTAGCTTGTGTCCTTTTTCACTCCATTTTAACTTATACAAAAGCGAAGATAAGTTGGATAGCAGGACAACCATAAGTTATATATTATTTACTCAACAAAGAAATTAGATTGAGGTTGTCCAAGGCCAAGGAAACTTTCAACAAGAGAAGGTTACTGCTGACCATTATGTTGGGTTTGGAACTAATAAAAAAAAATCTGATGAGGTGCTACATTTGGAGCATCGCGCTGTATGGAACAAAAAATTGGACTCTCAGGAAGATGGAAAATAAATACTTGGGTAGCTTTGAATTGTGTCAGTGGAGAAAACTTGAAAAGATCAGATGGACTGACAGAGAGACAAATGAAGAAGTCATAAGAAAAGTGGGTGAGACGAGAACAATTTTGGATGTGATTCTTTGGTACAAAGCGAACTGGATCGGACACATCCTTAGGAGGAACTGTCTTCTGCACTTCGTCATAGAAGGAAAATTGAGCTTAGGAAGAAGAAGGATTCAAATATTGGATGACTTGAAGTAAAGAAAAAAAAATCATTGGAAGCTGTAGGAGGCAGAGGTCAGGGTTGATTGTTGGTCTAAGTGCACTGACAAAAGTAATGGACCTGTCGTAAGACAGAACACCTAATAATAAATCATATATCCACTACAGGCCGCTACCATGTAGTAAAATAAAAAGATAAGCTATACACCTTAAATGTTCGGTCCTACTAGGGATCGAATTCGGGGAACCAAAAACTCAGTATACAAGGTTTTTTTTAGCATCTTTGCTGAAGATGTTAGACAGTGAGTTAGCCCACTGTTGCGGTGAGTGGCACGTCATAGCCCTACAATGTGCAACAGACATAAGCGAGCAGAGGGGATGGATGCAAGTCCTGGTAGCGGGACAGCTTGCATTTGGTTCTCCAGTGACGCTACTGGCTAGATGGATGGACAGCTGCCGTCACTACGCGTCAACCGATGGTTAGCTGCCGTCCCTCCTAGGGGGTGTTGAGACAGTGTCGTGTCGTGGAGTGTTGCCAGGGTAAATAGAGCATATTTAGACTGTACCTGTGAATGTTCTAATCACTCAGTAGAACACTCATTGGTCAGGTATGGATGGAATGACATTCTCATGTAGAGTTGTGATTATATGTGTGATTGGTCAAATGGGGAACCTAGAGTGAGAGAACATATCACAGATACGGTTGAACAAAGCTCTGATTACCATGGAAACACGCCACGACACGCCACTGGGCTTATAGTTTCGATTCATTAGGTTTCTCAAGGACTTTGCTTCAATCCTAATTCACTTATTGAACGGAGATAACTTCATACTAGAGCAGGTGTCTCCAAACTTTTTACTATGCGGGTCACATAATATATTTTACACATTTTTGGGGGCCAAAGTAACGTTCACCTGTTCTTCAAGTAGCATTATTTTTGCCCTAAATGCCTTGAAATTTGCAAATAGATCATAAATAAAATTTGTTTCAACATGCAAATTTAGATTCAAGTCATAATATGGCCAGTCACGCCTGTAAAAAATGCCACATTCCAAGGCCAGTCAGTGTTTGATAAAAGTGATTGACGTTGATTTTTCTTTTGAGATATGAATCAATTTATATGTAATACATTATATTTATAATAATTAATCAATATAATTTATTGTTTTTAAATTAGGTAACATCTTTCGGAACTTTCCTTTTATAACCCTCTGCCGGAGACTTGGAACTACCTAAAAATCGTCACAGTCAAGCCGTTCTGTTGTAGGTATAAGGAATGGCGCCTGCAACTGAAAATGAGGGTTTGAAATTCCAACAGCACTCTGGCTTGGTGTCGTGGGGGGAATCACGCGTGCGGACAGGAACCGGACTTGTCAAATAAATCGCGTGGTTAGGAAATAACAAAGAGAAACAATTAATTGTTTTTTTGATAAAATCTTGGAATGGGCTGGATATAATCTTGTGGCGGGCTGGATGTGGCCCACGGGCCGTAGCTTGGAGACCCCTGTACTAGAGTATTTCTTAGTGTTTCTCAAGGTGTGATACTCAGACAAAGGTGGTTTGCAGTGGCCTATCAAGGGTTTCGAAGGTTATCAGGAAGTTTACTAATAATAATTAATTAAGGAAAGTTGATCACATATGGTAAAAACATTTGAAATGCAAAATATTGAATATGAAATAACCATACAATGCTGTATTTATTTTGTCGCTAAACACAAGTCAAGTATAAAAGTAAGTATGTGGTAACATTAAGTCCACAAAGCTGAACAATTGATATGCAAAATTATGAGGTTTAGAATGTCAAAAATAATCAGTAAGCTATTTACTTTATAATAAAATGTAATAATTTTTATTTCTCCATATTTAATTTTTTTTAAATTTAAATTAAGCCTACTATTGAATATTATTACCTAAAATAAAATAGCCTGAGATTGATGTTTTTCCTACATTATTTTATACCCTTACCTCCCGCACCCCTCCTCCTTGAGCTCCGGTGATCTCATTGGTCGTCGTCGCTCACCAAAACTTTGAGAATGGGGAATGGAAGTTATGAAGTAACCAAGTCACTAAAGCAAGCCTCAACTAATTTAAAATATTCTTTTGTAATCCTATTAAAATTATATATTACTTATTTGAGGAAATCTAACCTATGTTTCTATCCATTCACTTAAAAACTATAACTGTGACAATTTGCATGAAAATTTCATTGAAAATGTTTTGATTTCATCTTACGAAATTTTTTTCTTGACACTATAAAACTTATTAAGGTGGGATTGAAGGGGACGCGAGAAAAGGCTATTGTTTTTGCAATTTTTATAGCAAAACTTTTTTTTGACACTAATAAATAAAATATTGCTCTCGTAATTTAATACAAGTTTTTCTCTTCATTTAAAAGGTTTGTCATCAAATACCGCTATGTTCATGATAGATATTCAACATTTGTTAATATCACCATGTGTAGAAAACTAAACGAAATGTTTGTACTGAAGCAATTCGATTCCCGTGTCCAGGTGTCATTTTTCAATTTTCAGAATTTTAGTAACTGTTTTAAGAAATAGATTTAATATTATTAAAAAAAACAGAAACCATAAAAAGTAAAAACAGCAGCAATACAGCATACGACACAACACACTTCCCAGAGTACAGTACCCACTAAAAAGGTTTGCACCAAAATAATAATTGAAAACAAAACTTAAGCAAAATTTCACAGAATACCAAATAAACTAAAAATAATAAGTAATGAATTGAAACACGCCTAACAATAAATAAAGCGAGTAAACAATTGTCAATAAATCACTCGCACGGAGGTTAGGTGACTGACTGCGAATCAAAACTAACATTACACCTATCCCCCACCCCCTGCCGGCCACCAAAAATTCGGCCTGAGCCTAGCTCATAGATCGTACAGTCTCATCCCAACAACTAGTATAGTCCCGTCACCAATGTAGTTGATAGGGGTACGTCGCACCGAACAACCTTTAAAATGTATTTATGTTGTCAATGCATTCTAATGCACTAATTTGAAATTAAAAAAGTACTCTTTTGGGCCATTTTGGCGCCCCCTGAATTGTTTGTGTGTGCGGTTGCACACGCAGCACACGCCTTAGACCGGCCCTGGAACCAACCCTTGTATCCGCCCCCCCCCGCCCCCCCCCCCCCCAAAACCATTGGAAACCTAACAAGCTCTACCAAGGTCACAAAGAATGTTTTGTTCCGGACCAAAGTCATCGCATGAGTCCATCATCAGCGAGTGCTATAACGGGGTGAGTGAGTTGCATTTGCCCCGTTATTATTTCTCTTCTCTTGGACTACGTGACTGTGCCGAATTCTTTACCCTTCCTTCCCTTACCCTCCCCCTCTCCTCCCAAGGACTTCTTTGAATCACGAACTTTCAAGGAACGGAGGGGTGGGTCTACAGAGGACGTCGCATTCCTGTTTGCCTGGTGGCATTCCAAATTTCTAACACAGGTACGGGCTATCCGACGTAGGAGTGTAGGTATCCAACAGCTAACAACTAGCAAAAATTACCAGAGTTACTCAAATGTATCCATCCGTCAAACCATATGATCTGCAAGATCATATGTTGAGCTGTCACTTTTGGTGGTCAAAACTTTCACAATAAACAATTTGTTTTCAATTATGTTTTACTATAACCGTTTTTACATTACTAAAATAACTTTTAGGGAAATGTTGTGGGTCCTATAACTTTTCTTTCCACCGGAATCAGGACGTGTAAACCACCATTTCATCCCCTCCTCTCAGCACCCTTGCGTGGTTAATGGATGATCCCTCAGCTAGGTGCTATCCAGGTGGTGAGACGGGCTCTTATAGACTGACACCTACCAGAAGGGATATGTAATAATTGTTATTGGTGATGTTTCTTCTGGCGAGATTTGCAGCGTTTACACTTAAAAACTGCAAAATAAATTCTCAAATAAAGTTGAAATTTCTGATGAACATAAAACCAAATGACTTGTTTAAAAGATACAAGATCTAAAATAAGAACTGTGAACATATATTTAAATCATTATCCAAAATGAACTAATTTAACCTCTTCTCTAGGCCTGTTTGATTTAATTTATGTCACTCGAAATGAATGGTTGTGAATGTTGCATGGATTCTCGTTTAACTTAGGTTTAATTTTACATGTGATACCTAATTCGTTAAACCTTAATTGGTTAATATTAGTTTAATGTCAAAACTCTAATCGTTAGTGTCCCTTATGCTCTAACTAAAATAATCTAAATTATTTAAAAATGTTATATTGTGACCCTCTTTAAACATTACTTTATATGTTTGAGGAAAGCTAGAATTATGTGGCCAACCAATCACCCTGATTTCAAGATTGCAACATTTCACGTTAAACACTGTTTAAAATGAGATAATTTCACCTTTAAACGATTTTTATACTATAAAACATAAATAATCGTAAAGTTTATAATTTTATAGGAAAGTATAGGTATGGCACCATTTTCTTAAGAATGAACATATCTGACTGTTAGAAAAATATACTAGCTCTATTTTCACATATTAATACTTCAAATGATTTAATCTACAGCTGTTACTTTTGATAGTTGTTATCAATACCTATAAACTAACACAAATATTACAATAAAATGGTATCAATGATGTCCGCCAAAAAGTTTGAATTTTTAAAGATTTGCTTCAAATGACCATCTATTTATATTAATAGAATGAAGATTGTTTTTCTCTGTCATTAGCATTGCATACCTCACGCAGGGGTATGCAATTTTAGAAATTAGTAGCCCTGTGTACGAATATTTACAACTGGAAGCAAGAATTTTTCTTAAAATTGTATTATATTGTTTTTAATTAATTAAAAGCCACATCGGACACAAAAAGGCCACAGGAAGCACAGGCCTTAAGGCCACTAAATTTAAAGTTTCCTTCCAATTGCACTCTTCAAGGCCCTTGGCTCTATCGAGTGCAAGTCTAAAACCTATTTTGTAGGATGGTGGGTGGGAGGGTGAAAGGCGTGGCGTGGCTTCACAACCGACCAAAGTATCCAACAAGAACAGATAGATCACGGAAACCGTAGATGGAGCTAGCTACCGGACAGGTTTTACGTAAAATCATACGTTTGGAAATATCAGCTTTCTCGAGGACGAGTGAAATTTTTATGTTATATTTTCAACATCCCTTCTAAGCTAATGGATTGATGTTTATTAATTGTTACATTTTCTTATTTTTTTTGTTATGAAGCCACCAGTTTTCTATTGAAAATATCAATTTTATCGATATTTGATCACTGTTAAAATATAGAGGTGTGTACATAAAAAGTTTAACTTAATCAACATGCTTCTATCCTTGAACAAACCGTTTCCGAAAAGAAAATTGGTAAGACAATGAAAATTCTTGAAGATAACGTTTGTTCCCATGGTCTGCATTTCAACGCCAAATGAAAAGGGCCAATCACCTTAAGGTGGAGGTGTAGGAACGCGAGAAAAGGTGCAGTTTTTATAGCACAATAGATTTATGGCCACAATAGCTCAAATATTGCTCAGTAGAAACATATATTTGAATTGTTTTTACGTGGTGATATCAACAGTTGTTGAATATCTGTCATGAGCATAGCGGCATTAGATGACACACTTTTTAAATGAAGAGGAAAAGTTGTAATTATATCCCAGCACTGACGATATCAGACTTGAGGTCCACTAGAAATGGATTCTGATGTTGAACATTTTGATTATTGACCAAAAAGATTAAATCTGCAAAACATTACTTGTCCATGTCTATACATACCCACTAAACTAAAAATCTCTGGGTATCACGGCTTCAGATGTCTGTCTCTATTTTGCGTGAATCATATTTTAAATAACAAAGACTCTTTCAATAACGTGGTATTACGAAACCTCTGTCGCATATCTTTGCGTTCTAATAGTGGCAAGCAAATATTTCACTTCAATGACGTACTACGTCCCATGATTGTAGCAATGAATATATCACCTCAAGTCTAAGAATCCCTCGTAAACACCAAAAGACAGAATCCCACATGTCAAATCTGGTTGGAACGATTTTAACAGAAGATTGGAGGGTAAAATTTCCTCTTCGTCAACATCTATTTGACGTGAGTTTAGGGAAGTCATTTTTAAAGTTTTATAGTCATAAACATTTTTGGCAAAATAAATCAAATATTTCTTCGTATAGAAACATAATAGTATCCTAGCTTTACTGTCAACAGATGCTAATCATCAACACGTCACTTGAATATCTGTCAATGTGTCCACTAATTTAATGAAACTTTTTCTCTTAATTTAAAAAGTTTGTCACCAAATGCCACCATGCTCGTGCCAGAATATTCAAAAACTGTTGAGATAACCGTGCAGAAAAGCTAAACTATATGTTTCTATGAGGATAACAATACATAAGAGCTCCAATAATTCTACTTTATGCAAACTAGCTGTCTTATACTTAACGATCTCAGATCGAGTTTATAACATGCTTTAAATACAGTTAATTACGCTAATGGATTAGGAATTAGCGAGAAAAGGTCATGTTATATTTAGAGGAATCTTTATAACCAACTTTTTTGGTCAAAATGAATCAAACATTGCTTCAATAAAACATAGATTTTATTTTCAGGTGACCTCACGGGTATTGATATTTGTCATGGGTGTCTTGGAATTTAATGACAACTTTTTCTCTTCATTTAAAGATTCTTTTCTAATGCCTCCTTGACCATTATGGATATTCAGGAACTGTTGATATCACCATGGGAAGAAAATTAAACTCTACATTTGTACTGGAGCAATGTTTGATTTACTTTTACAAAAATGAAAAAAAATTCTATAAAATCTACAAACACACTGTACTTTTCTTGCGCTTCCTACATCCCACCTTAAGTTACATAAATCGACCTAGCTCATCAAAGTGTTAAAATGGCAAGGTGGATAACTTTACTTATATTTAGTAACCTTAAAATATAAAAAATATATATAGGCTAAAACTACCACGCATAGACTATACCAAAATGTAAACAAGAATGTAATACACGTGCGTATAGCCCGAACGGGTGGTAAGACGCGGTGCTAATAATAATATAATACACGTAACGGTGAGTGAGTTGTCTAAGGTAGAGTGAGTGGTCCTCAACCTGGGGTACATGAAGATCTATTAGGCTTAGGGGTGCGTAAAATTTAAATATATGTATTATATATTTAGAAACAATATATATGTATGTATATTTTTATATTTATATATGTATATACGTACGTACGTTTGTATGAGTTTATATAGCCTACATGTATATTAATATATGTATATTTGTATTTATTTATATATGTATGTATAATATATATGTATATTATGTATATAACACTGAATAATCAGGGCTAGATTTAGAGTTAGCCACAAAATACCCTGACGTTAAGGACATGCATGCTATCTGAGAGCACCAATTTTATTATAGATGTAGAATACAGAATATGTACTGTACAGTACTGCTTACCTTGTGCACCAACAACTTTTGGAAGACAGATTTGAAAATAAACTATATTTGGGGGTCACGTGAACAGAAGAAGGTTGAATAATATGGTCTAAGGTGTTAAAACTCGTATTTCACTTGGATGGTTGATGGTATAATCTTAGGTCAAGGAAGGGATGGGCAAACTACGGCCTGTGAGTCCAATACGGCCCACCGGCGTATTCAATCCTGTCCGAGGGATAAATAATTTTATATTAAAACCATTCAAAGTCAACATTTACAGCTTGTAAATCATGCCCAAAAATACATGAAAATTATATCTACGTGAAACTATCCATAATGTGATTGTGTTGGTTTGAAAGTCTCTTATGATCTCATTCTTTATTTGTCTGTAGTGATTTATAGTGATTTTTTTGCCATCATTTCTGGACCTCAGTTAGTTGGGTACATTTAGTTTCACTTGAGAGTTTGTATTTCCACTGACTTGTAATTTTTTTATCTTGCCGTAGATATTTGTTTTACAATATTGAGTGAGTAATTAAGGCAGACGACGATTCTGTTATTTTGTTGGTTAATAAGACTGAAGCAAATGAAGTATTACTTAAATTTAATTTTATATTTCCATACGTTAGGACTATATATCCCTTTTAATAGGGGTGTCAGTCAATTTTGACAGTGCCATATTTGGCTATCGAGTCAACCTTTATGTGTTATATGCTCTAAAACAGTGTTTATCAAACAGTGGAACGTGTACCCCCCTGGGGTGCGTGAAGAATTTCAGAGAGCTATTAATGTGGCACTGAGTGTTCATAGTTGAAGTACCCGGCGTTTCCGGCACAAATGTTTTTAGTTTAATTATCATACGTGGAAGGTAACTTTAATTCCGGCTTCAGGTTCACATTTTCGTGAATAGGGGGTCTAATTTTAAATTTTCAGATCTTTTGCCTGTGTTAGATATCGCGCAATGTTCATTAAAGACACACACAACTCTTCATTTTATTAATATTGCTTTGGTTCCATCCCGGTTTATAATTAATTTAAAAGAAGCTAATCAAAATTTTAAAATTTTTTCCTTGAGAGGTAGATGTTCGTGCTCAGGGGAGATACTCAATTTTAAAATTTCAGACCTGATAGCGTTATACCGCACAATTCTCATGACAGACAAACTCTTATTGTATTAATATAAATAAAACATTTTTTGATAATAGTAAGTTTGATCAACAAATTTACCTCAGATTTTGACGTAATGTCATTCCCTGTCACTTCTACGTTTGATTGCCACTAAAGCCTTACTAAAATCTGGAAAGACTGTTTATACTTTTCAAAATTGTGGGTACTTGTGCCCCCCCTCTTATTATATATATTATATATATATTTGAAGTTTACTCGACTGGCGAAAGTTTTTAGAAACACTGTCTGCTCTAAAAGGTTCTTCTCTAGTCGATCAGACTATATATATATATAATTCAAAACAGGAAATAAGGTTTGTAAATCAAGTCGCATTTAGTTTTAACTTCATAGATTAAACATCGTTAAATATTTGCTCTACTTAGAGAACGGAAGAGGAAGCAAGATAAATAGAACGCAGCGTTGCCAAATATAAGTATCCCCATCACATGATATAAGCTTAATAAGCAAAAAATACTTGTTTTAAGATTTTCTGATGTAAGTTACTAAACAAATAATAAATTCCACAAATGTATTTTTTTTTGTGCTACGCGTGTTACCAATCTTACAAGATACTTACATATTTACACTAATGCGTGAAGTTATCAGCTAGAATGAAATCCATATTTGATGAATAGGAAGAGCTGATAAACATTTAAAACACATTCGTCCTCAGTAGGCCCAAAATTGGCTGGAAATCTAACTTCAACCTAACCGTCAACAGCAAAACCAGATCAGATGAGACTGACGCCTTAACCCACACACCTTCCTCTCCTTCCATACCTCTTTGCCTGACACTCTTTGCTCTTCCTTCTGAGCTAAGGAGGCTAGGTTCGAATCCCAGTAAGTTAGTAAATTTTATCCTTCGTCAAATCTGGGCTTCTCCTAAACGATTTAAATTAATGGTAAGTAGATTGGATGTTGTGTGTCCTCTAAAGTTAAGATAGTTTTTGTGTCTTGTGCTGATAGAATCAGTTGGTTCAGAAAGTGCAAGTTAATTCCCTATAATAATCATGATTTAATAATAGTTTCTAGTTACCTCTTAAATTTAATCTCCCTTCTCATTTTCCGCCCATGAAAAAGTGTCTGTTAGGCTGTTCTTGCCGGCAACTCGCTAAATACCGGTTGCAGGCCGCGGTGTACATCCGGCCTAGAGATGTGTATTGTGTAGCTAGCAGCGCGCACGCGCAGAAAACAGCAAACAGCTGCATTCTCACCGGTCACACAGTCAGGGGTGAGGATAAGAGGAGGGAGGGAGGGGAGAAAGGGCTAGGCTGGGTGCGTCGTCAGGGTGGGCACTACAAGCATGGGCGACGCAAGAGAAGCCAAAGAAGGAGGACTAAGATATGACAAAGAAAGAAAGACAAGAAGAAGACCGTTTAAGGGTAGAAAAAAGGAGGATAGAATGAGGACATTAAAATGGCAAAAGAGGATGGGAAAGAAGACAATAGTAATAATATAAGAAGTCAAGAAATATTCAAGAAATTGTATACAAATAAGAAGATAAAAAATACTAGAAAAATAATGCAAGGCAGGACAAGAGATGAATAGAAATTAGGCAAGAATAAGTATACGAAGAAGACAACAAATATATTAGAGCAATGATGTGAAGAAGACAATAAAAATACTAGTAAGATAATATAAATAGGACAAGAATTAGAATTGAAAAACAATGTAAAGTAGACAAGTAGTTAAATATATAGAAGACAAGATAAAAAAAAAGGGATAGGAAAAAGGAAAGAAAGGGTTGAAAATAATATAAGGAATATGACAAAGAGATTATAGATAGAATAATATAGAGAATACAAGAAAGAGGTTATATAGAGGATATAAAGAAGACGAGAAATTTAATTTAAATAAAACAATAAAGAGACTAGTACAGAGACATAGAGAATACAATATAGATATCAAGAAGGAAGATAATAGAGACAATACAAAGAAGACAAAAATAAGGATATGAAGAAGACCAGAAACTTAGAATTAGGATATAAAGAATACAATAAGAATAATAGAAAATTAATATAAATATAATATAATATAAAGAAGACAAGACATATAGGCCTATTAGAAACTAAAAAAAATCAAATATGTAACACTAACGAAGACAATAAAGAGGATAAGATGAACAACACGAAAGATAAGGTAATGAATAGAGAGTCCCCGAAATCCATCCGGGTGCTTTAGTGGTTTGGGAGACTGACTAAATGTCTAAGGGGACCTGATTCGACTCGAGGTAGAGATAATACCATAAAATATAAATTTATGTGTATGTTTGTAATGACATGGAATTATACATCTCAATACTTTGTTATGCGCCTTAGTATTCAAAATAACGACATTATAGGTTAGAGCGGGTTGTAAGATTTATTTGTTTTAATTTGTTAAGTGGCAAGGCATGGCGACATCTTTATAACGTCTCTGTTTAAAAAGACAACGCAGAAAGGTCAACAGAAACGCAACTGGATGACCGCACCTCTTTTTTCTAGGAAGCTTCGAGAAGGAAATGTCGCTTGATATACCCCTTCAGGGTACGCATATCCTCACTTCCTTCCTGACGAGGAGCCGAGTAGGTAAAGTCTATGTGAATCTTAATCCGTATTTTTACCGGAATCTAAGGCCCGTATGCAAGAACGATGTTGGAGTAGGAGAAAAGGAGGAGAAAAGGCGGAGTCAGCTACTCTTGAGGAAGGAATCCGTGTCGTGCTAGAACGTCTGGCTTGAGTCACTCAAGGTCACGTGATGAAATATTACACAGAAGTACCACATCTCCAGGGGAAATAAAATTCACTAGATCCACCGCCTTCTAAATTGTCGATTTTGCTTGTAAGGTTTGCAAACCTGCTTAAATAAGTCTGCGCATTTATTGAAATGGCGGCAACAGGGAAAGGTGTTGCATTTAGTGAGAAAGAAAAATTATATTTATTGGAACTAATTAAGAGGTTTCCAATTGTGGAATCAAGAAAAACAGATGTTGGGACCATCGCAGTTAAGAAGAGGGCGTGGGAGGAAATTTGTAGGATTTTTAACTCTTCCGGTAATTTCCAAAAGGTAAGTTCATTTTTATCGTACACTATTTTAGCTTGGATCCATTATTTAATGACTAATATTATTTTAGTAATTGGATCATCTTTAGAAATAAACACAAGTAAAATCAAATTATTAAAAATATTTCTTATTCATGGTGGACACAAATTTCAATGCGTTCGTTTGAGGACATTTTCTATCCAACCTCAAAACTGCAATAACTGCCCTCAAACGTTATAACATCACTTTCAATTTGACCAAAAATTATTTCTATACTATCTAATGAAGTAGCTTTTATATGTTTTACTAACTTTCTCTTGCGTATATTTTTGCATAACCAAAGTTGAAAAAAAAGTTTTGCAATTCTAAGAACTAGTGGAATTTATATATTACTATTGAACAAACCTACTTTTAACCTAAGAGTGTTTGGTACATGTAGGTTTTACTAGGCCTGCTAGTACTTAATACCAGTAATATCTTAACCTTCAATAGGCCCTACTATTTTTATAATAGGCCTAGTTACAAAGAAGTAGCCCATATCATTGCTAAAACAATCCTAAATAGCCTAACAAAGTCATCCTCATAAATTGAAAACTAGTATTACTACTAACACAGATGAATACAGATTGATACACTAGACTTTAGTTGTAACTTTGTTTATATTATTTTGTGAATCATTTTAGCGCTCTCTGGTTCAACTGCGAAAACATTGGGATAATGTTAAGACAAGAAGGAAGAGAGAACTAGGCGAAGAAACACGGGAACTGATGAGCACCGGAGGAGGGCCCTACAAACCCCACAAGCCATCATGTCCCGAGGTCGAGGTGGTAGCCCCTCATATAAACTACCATCTTGGTTACGAATGGGATGGAGATGCGGTTGCAATGGAGAATGCAGCTGCCAAGCGTCAACGAATCTCCATCTCAGACGTAACTGCTGCTCTGAGGTCTACAGGTTCAACTGTTGCTGGCACAACCATTTTGGATTATCTAAATACAACAGGTAGGCTATGCGAAATATGACTCAAAGGTTCATATTTAGAGAGAGCACACATATAACAGATTGTATGAGTTAATTTATATTTATAAACATAATAAGGTTTTAGAAGGGTAGGCCTACTATTTACTTTTTAATAAACAACATATTAACATCCATTTACAAAATAGGCGTAAGTTTCATGGTAGTTTACAGAGAATTAACAATTATTTTCAAAATTAGTTATATAACTTAATTGTTAAAAAATATTCTAACTATTGAAAAACAACTTTATTGTCTTTAATCTGAATGAACGTGTCTAGTATTTGTGGATGAAGTCTTTAAGAGCATATAATGCACACTTGTCGATAAGTTAGGCCTGTTCTTTGAATCATCAGAATCATTTGAATCATAATCATTACAGAACATGTGTCCTCATAGTGAGTGTTAAGTTTAAGAAGTATGTGTTCATAACTTCTAATCTTCAATATCAATCAAACTTGCATCTGTTAACCTGCAGCGTTTTGAATTTTTAAAAAATAAGCTTGTTTGAAAATGTAATTAAAGTGGTTATAATTAAAAGCTATTTGCTAACTATGTGTAATGAGACCCTAATTTAGACTTAATTTAGACTGGCATAAAACATGCTATAAAAACACTTATCTGTGCAGTATACAATGGTAAAGATGTGGCTACTCCATTAGTGTTATTCTTTGATATTATCGAAAGTAGCAGCTGAAGATCACATGACTTGACATCTGACTTATGAAAGCTGTTTTAGTAACACTTGAAATTTAATAAAATTACCTTCCCATTCAAACTGAGACTAGTTATGATTGCTATGTTCTTACTATCCTTTATTTTGCAGATTCCCCAACTACAAGCAGTGCCAGCCGGCCTCTGCCATTACTCTCACCAGATCCTCAAGCCTCGGTCAGCCTTTTCACATCACCTGTGTCACCACCATCCCCCCCTTTCCCCCCACCACCACCTTCCTTCACACCACCCCCACCACCATTCCCCTCTTCCTCCCTATCCCCCTCGCCGCCACCCCCATCTCCACCACCCTCTCTATCTCACTCTCTCTCACTTTCCTTACCCCACCACCACCACCACCACCACCAAAACTCATCATCATCACTACCATCACCACTCCTCTCTCCTTCCCCAACATTAACCCGACCAGGACTGCTAAAAAGGACTCTCCGAGCGCATGAGGAACGAGAGAAGGTGTGGCTCGAACACGAGCAGGAGCTACACCGTGAGCGCCTGGCAGAGGCCAAGTTGAACCACCAGGAGGCCATAAGGCGCCAGCAGAGGGCCGAGGAGCTGCACCATCTGGAGGTTAAGCTTTTGGAATCCAAGGTTAGGCAACAAGAAGAAGAGGCCCAACACCAGGCTGAGTTGCGAAGCTTAGCACTCCAGGTGGCAAAGGCAAAACACCAAGCACAGCTCCAAAAACTGCTGGAGCCAGTAAGGGCAGCAACCTCAAGTGTTTCTTCGCCGTGTTCTCCTTCAGACTCTTCACATTTTCCCAATTAGGTCCCATATCTGTTTTTTTTGTTTCTACAATTGATCTAGGCCTACTTATTTTGTTCCAATAGATATAATATTTCTTTCTCACTAAATTATTTTCGCCATTATTTGGTACGTGCTACAAGTAAAAGTGCACTTATATACCTAACAACCACCCTAATAGCCCTACCACCTTCAGGGATTTTTCATACTGTCTTCACCATTTCAAATATGTTTCATAAGTTCCCTGTAATTCTGATTCTCCACCTCATATTTTCACGACGGCTAGAGCTGACATCACCAACACTGGTGACAGCTGCCAGGGTGACAAGTAATGAATATGGGTTGTCAATTAGACACTTCATACACCTTGCGACTGCACAGAGATGGTGTCTTTCTCATCATGCGACTCATCAGATGACACAACTCGCCGTGACACACATCACAGTGAGCGGGCTTTCAGCGACCACTGTTAGGATCGCCCAAATAGCACCAATTATGATTGGAATTTGAAGAAATTGAAAGAAACTGTACCTAAAGTTAAAAATAGAACTTAGAAAAAGACCTTTAAATTTGACTGTGGTATTTAAAAGTGTTGAAAAAACATTCACATCAATAATATTTCCATATTTATTTTTAACACTAATATTATCTTTTACATCTGCATTTAAGTGAATCAACTTTCTCTTTGATGAACTAGAAAGTGTTGAATTTCGAGTGTGCTCTGATAAATGAACATTAGGTTGCTTCTGCATTGTTAGACTAAGGTTAGGAATCATTGTTGATTAATGATTACTTTTGACATTTTTGTGTAGGAATATATTTAATTTCAATTATGCCTTTGATTGAACATACTATTTTTCCCAAATATAATAAAATACATTTTTTTTAACTCAGAAATCACAATAAGCAAAAACAAAATAATCCATTTAGTAGAAAAACATCAAATATGATAGAGAGAAATAAACTCGATGTTACATGTGTTTTCAAACTCAATCAAATGAATATTTTTTTATAGATCTTTATTTTTACCAATTGCCTTTATTATAAAATTTTTATCCATTACCGATACAATAAAAAATAAATCATTTGATCTCACATAGAAAATTTGTAACAGATGTAGTTGATCTAATTGTAAATAAGGTGTGTGGCTGGATTCAAATTTCTTAAAAATCAGTTTTTAGGTATGTAAACATAATAAATGTTGATATAGCTAAAAAATGTATGGTTAGAAAACTATATTTTATTTAAAAAAAAAATTACAATTAAAAAAATGTCATGACCATCCTCAACTCCAACTGTGACTAGACTTGCTAATTTCACTGACTCAAGTCAGTTTTAATGGCCTCTTAGGGTGTTTCCGCTGTCTACTAAAGAGGTGTGTAAATTTGTGTTGTGTCATGGGTTCATTCCCTGTTCAAACCAAAGTTATGTATGCTATTTTTACTCAGTCTATCCTTGTATGAACAGTAAATCACAAGCCGACAAGCCTCTTTATCTATTGTTTTGCATATAATAAATCATTAAATTTAATGTCCACCTATTACCTTTTATTTACTATATTTAAATGTTTTGAAAGATAACCAACCTTTATATATTTCTTTAGAACTGATGGAGCTAGGTAGCTTATAATGATTTTACATAGTAAATTACAATATTGTGCAAGTAAAAAAACTAAAATGTCACTTTGATGGCCATATGGTCTAAGGTGTCACTCTCACAATAAACAAGACTGTGGTTTGAATCCTAGTCGAGTCTACCGAGGGTGGTATTTGTTAAATTGCTTTTCACTTTCTCCTTGAAAATGTGGGTACACTTTTTAACTAAGGATTCCTCATCCCAGACTCGTTAGTGTTACCAGTATGTATGCATGCACATAACCAGACCAGATAGTATGACAAAGTGACTAAAAAAAAATTACTAAGAAACTGACAGGATTGTGTATTCTTATAGCACACAAGTTTTACAGCAAAATTGAGCAATAAACACGGTACAACTTTTTGTGTACTTGGATACAAATATTGGTGTTTGTGGATTATTATTAGTAAGTTAAAAATTTAAGAATTTGTAGTTGAATTTACCAAACAATATACCCACCTTAGCATAAAGGGATTAAAAATCTACTCAGGGTAGAAATAAAATATTTGTTCCCTCTCCTACATTGGAACATCCATCCATCCATCCATCCATCCATTATAATTATTTTCAGCCTATGGTCTAGGTCAGTTTTTTATTTAAGCCTTTCATAGCCTCATATGCCTTATAAACTTAAGCCTAGGACAGAAACAATATTCACTTTCCTGGCCGTTATCTTTTCAATGTGAAAGGGTTAACCCATATTTTCATCAGAGATATATGTTCGGTCATGCCGGGAATTGAACCCAGGATCCTTAGCTTAGTAGGGAGACGTGCTACCGACTGAGCTAACATGTAGGTCTTCTTTGTAACATTCATCAAAATAAAAATACCTGCCTGAAAATTAGCGAGGAACCTGCTAGTTCCCATCAAGCTCCACTTCATTAAAGGCCTGTAGGTCCAAGATGATCGATAGGAAGTGTAATAGATGAAAACTGTCCACATTTTGTACATGTTTTGATACAAGAACAAAGACATCGTTCCTCTGTGTTTCTAAACTGGACTTGGAACCAGCTATGGTCACATTACCGATGTTTTGGTTCACCCCCTGCAATGATTCTAATAAGTTTCCAACTGATGTTAGACCAAGGGTGCATAGGTGGTTAAGTCAGGTCTCTCAGGTGGTGTGAGTCCATGGAGTGATGCCCGACTCGGGTGGTGTAAGTCCATGGAGTGATGCCCGACTCGGGTGGTGTGAGTCCATGCGGTGATGCCCGACTCGGGTGGTGTGAGTCCATGCGGTGATGCCCGACTCGGGTGGTGTGAGTCCATGGAGTGAAGCAAAGACCCCCAGGTGGTGTAAGTCCATGCGGTGATGCCCAGGCTCTTAGGTGGTAAAGCAAAGACAGTACCAGCTGATCTAGTTGTTGACACTAGGCAATGAAGTCAATGATCAAATTAAATATAAAGTACATTAGTACACATAATATAAACTAGTAAACAAATAAATTTTACTGTGGAATGAATCATGTAAATGCAGTTATTTATTTACCTTAATCAAAGTACTGGCGTATGAAGTTATCCCTTATGGCCCGGCCTCGGAGGAACTCTCCATGAAGATTTCTCACAGGCACATCAACATATCTCTGGCACAAAAGATTTATGCATATAACTAATATATTCACATCCATTCAATAAAAGAGCAATTTATCTTTGTATTATTCAAAGTTAGCTGGTGTGACCACTCAATGCATGGGGAATCTTTAAGATTATACAGCTAAAGGAATACACAACAAATCTTGAATTATTTTTTTATATTAATCTTCAAGTGGTTTAAACTACATGACAAAACGTGTAAACCAAAACGAGAAGTTGTTTTTATATAACATTAACAAATTTCAAAACCCCTCTCTCCCCCATTTCAAAAACTTTTACCAAGAAAATTAAAATATTTAGCTAGAGTCCCAGTTTAAAATTTGAAATTATCACACGGTTATGTAGAGTAGTTCCAAAACCTTTCTACAAATTGCAGTTTTTACACCCCCTCCCTTTTGTAAGATGTTTTTATTAGCTTTGAATCCCCCCTAATCCCCCATCTGCCTCCCATTTCACAAAAATCAACTTTGAAATTTAAAATTTTAAGACTGGTTTGATTATTTAGAGTGGTGTCTACCTTCTTTAATAGTTTTTTCTTATTTATAGACAACCCCCCAATAGCTAACACAGTAAGAAAATGAAAAAAAAATACCTCAAGTTCAATATCAGGGACATTGTTATCATTGTGCCTGAGTCCAACATTGTACAGTACAGCACATGCACAGACGATGGCCCTGCTGGTCCGAATGTGTGTGCAGAGCTTCCGCTGAAGGCATGGAAATCTTCGTTTCCAAACCCCAAAAAACTGTTCCACTGTCATTCTTGTTCCTCTGTGCGCTATGTTGTACCTGTATAAATTTCCACTCTTAAGATTGCAGGTTCTCCAACTTAAATTGAAAGGTCAAGGATATACAATATTTTAGTTTGATGAGTTACTGTAGAGAAGTGCAAGCATGTTTAGGGATATTACCAAGCATAAAATATGGCTCCTTCACCCAGGGATAAACCCAATACATTACTTTGTGATAAAGAGACAAGATCATGCCAAGCCCTCCAAAATAGAGTTAGGTAAATTCTAATTCGACATTTAGATTGTAAATATTTATGAGAGTAATGAGAAAGTAGACTAAATATGTTATTATTTAAGTCACCGCTACTGTCAGGAGGTGTAAATTTATAATGTAGGCCTATTTCAAGGAAATCTGGTAACAAGAGGTCTTATCATAGCGACTTATAACCTATTGAGTTAGACACTGATGTGCTATTTTACAATACTATTTATAGAAAGTGTAGCCACATTTGTGTGCAAAACCATTTAGGAAAAGCCAGCCCGAGTGGACTCGAGCGGGATCGAACCCCGATCTTCTTGTCATCGACAGCCAGTTTATTGTGAAATTGAGGCTTTAGACCATGCAGCCACCGAAGTGGGTTAAGAAACTACAGTTAATTGACTCCTAAGACTCCTCTAATAAATCATAAGCCCCCCCTTACCTCTGTGCAAGTTTATATGAGCCTTTAATAGAGATTTGTTAAAATACTTTTTATTGCTGAACATTATTTGATTTGGCATGTTTTGTGAATCTCACCGTCTATGTCCTGGAGTGCGAACCTGCTGGTCAAGAATGGGAGTGAACAAATAGGGCAACTGTGGGTATCCATTGTCACCCAACAGTTTGCCTTGTAAATGTCCATTCTCAAACCTTGCCTTGACGTTGCTGTTGTCGAATATACGACTATCATGGGTGGATCCTGGCCACCGAGAAACCATGTCGTATATTTCCCTGTTGGGACCGACAACAGCTTGGACATTGAGGGACATATATCCCTTGCGATTTCTGAAGCATATAAATAGCAGAACACTGTTTTTTAAGAGATTGTATAGTAAAAAAAGTTTTATTAAATCTCTAGAATCCCAAAGTTCCTATCCTTGCCAAAATGATTCAAGAAAAAAATTCTGTTTTTATATATGTATATATCACAAAAGCCTATAAGATTAAATATTCTAAAATAAACAATAGTATTTATTAAGTCAACTTTTACACTTTCTTTATATTAGTTCTATTTAATATTCTAGTATGTTAAGCATAACTTAAAACAATTGCTCCTTGAAAGCTGTTGGCCTAACCTCAAATCACCGTATAAACTTAAATGTAGAATGGTTTAAAATAGGAAGCCATGACACATTTTACTTTATATTGTACCTGAAATTTGTAAAAACAAACATTTAAGTAATAGACTTTAGTATTGGTTTGTTTTGTATGTTCACTTTTAATCACCTAAGTGTGCTATTTAAAATAAAACTGATATTTTGAACTATATTTTATTTTAGAGCTAAAATATGTATAAATACATTATCGAGGTGCTTTTCTAGTCTAGCTTAACATCTATTAAGCTATTTACTCGGCTGACTGACCTTTCTGCTGTTCCATTCGCAAATAAATTAAACTCTCTATCAATATTAAAACACTAAACTATTTGACTATAATTGTATAAGATTATGTAATATTGTGAAGGATAATTAATTAAACATGTTGGTATTGTATGTTTATATTTGAACTTAAGGTTTATTGAGGTGTAGTAATGTTGTAAAAATTAAATAATTACAAAATATATAATCAAAGTATCAATGGATTTGTTATTTCCTTGTAGTAAAAATATTGAATTAATTTTTAATGATTTGGTATATTCAATTAAATACAATGTATTTCACGATTTTTTCATGAAAGTATATTAAAAAAAATTATATCAATAATAGTTTGGGATAAGGGTTACCTAAATAATTCTCCATTCGGACCACCAGGGTTCTGGACAGGAATGTGAGTGCAGTCGATGCAGCCTAAAACTCCAGGAAAATTGGCCTTGTTATAGAACTGCACTCTTACAGCTTCCAGTTCAGCTTCTGTAGTGGGAAACTTCACCACATGTCGCATGTTTTCGGCCAATCGAATTGATATTTTTTTGACGACACGTGATACCGTTGACTGGTCAACATGGTACAGGTCCCCACTAACAATCTAAAAATAGAAGAACAAAGTTAGGCCTACTATTTTATAAAATGATAGGAATAAGTTCTATGATTTAGGGTCTAGTACACCTTATCTGTCCCACATTTGTCTACTATTCACTAAAGGGGTATCATGTGTCAATATTTTATTCAATTTATTATGCACATTTTAGTACGTAGAATTGAATGACACCAAGATCTAGAAAAAAGTCATATTAAATAATAATATAGTCAAATAAAACTCGACAACACATCAACTAAATCACTTTTGAAATGTATATATTGACAATGACATAGGCCCCAATGACTTTTCTTTGATTCTGCGTAAGGTATGTGTACTGTCCATGTTTAATTATTACAATGGGTGGTTTATTTTATCTATAATTATAAATTTAATTTTTTAACACAAGAAAGGTTAGGTTAAGATGGGTTTGGATAGGTGTCATAATAATTAATATTTAAACTAATTGTGTTATTTCAAAGACTTCACAATTTACTTCATATATAATTTTGTCATTATGGCAACTTGTGATCACTTACATCGAGTTGAGTCAAAATGCTTGAAGTTAAGTTTACCATGAAGTAAAGCAAACTGTGGTCGTTATAAACAGTTTTTACAACTTTTTAAGACAGTGTAAATTATGTTTGGGGTTTAGTGTAATGTGTCCAAATTTGTTTTAGAACAGCCGAGAGATATCCATCGCTTAGGTGAGTAGAAATTTTTCTTATTTAAGTAAAAAGTGATTTTTGGCTTCTTTTTTAAAAAATTGATTCTACGTGGTTTAATGCTTGGAATAATATACAGCTGATATAAATATTTTAGGTTTTTTAGGAAATAAATGGCGTAAAATAGGATGAATAAAACATACTATACCTACCTATGATTTTTTAAAAGGCAAGTTTATTTTGGCCTACATTAAATATTTTCGGTATTTTTAAGAAAACCACCAGTAGTAAAACAAAGGTCAGCTTTCTTTCTCTATCATAAATAAATATTAAACTTCACACAAAATCCTAAAATCCTAACAGCTATTGTATCAGTCACAAAACAATCAATTAGCCTAAACATACTGGCTTCAATAACATAATACAAAAACAATGGAAGAAATATGTTATCAGTAACATTATTATATAAAATAAACTTACTAAATTTATCGTTAATAATACCTTACAAAAACCAATAGATACTTATTATTGTATTCAATACAATTTAAATTATTGTTTCCCTCTAGAAAAAAAAAACCCAGTTATGAACCATTTTTTATTGTAAGTTTAGTAATAATAAATATAACCTTTTGATAAGACTATTTACAATTTAGAATTACCTGAAAGCTTCCTGTGGCGTAAAACCGTAGGGCAATCAACAGTTGTTGTAGCGGAAGCAGTGGAAGCCCTCGTTGTGTTTCGGGATTGTCCATTTCCAACATAGGCAAGATATTCTGCCTAACAACCTCCTTCGAAAATCGAAATCTACGACGAAATTGTTCGTCAGAATAAGCCTGAAAAGGATCCTGGAAATCCCTAACATGTCTTCGTTGAATCACAGCAACTTGATTATTCTCCTCTTCAAAATAGTCGTCAATAACGTCTAAATACGCGACAAGCCGGTAGTCATGTAGCGCCATATTTTCTTGACAACACAAAACAAAATAACAGCTGTTTGCCATCTCTATTGCTCATGCGCGCCGCGCTGGAGTAGCCCTGTGTATAAGGGATAGGAGTAAACCTATGTATAAGGGATAGGAGTAAAGCAGAAGGCTGGTCGGGACCAACCTTTGGAATTCCTCAAGCGCGCGCACGCGCGCTCGTCCTAGCAAGCAAATCGACCGTCCTCCGCCTTTTCTCCTTCTGCGCCTTTTCTCCTACTCGTTCTTGCATACGGGCCTAAATCTCGCATGTCGAGGAACTGTCGTGCGTATGACATAATAGTCTGGCATTTAAATTAAAGTCAATAACGTGTGAAATATCGAGCAAAAAACTTTATCTACTTATAATAAAAACTATAAAATACCAGGACTTTTAATTTTTAAATAAGATATCATCCCTTCATAGTTATTATAAATACAGGATAACAAACTTGGACCCAATTTAATCATGATAACAATTAATGTCACCCTAATGGTGGCGAATAAACATTAATATATAACACTATCTTTTTTAAACGTTACATGTTCTACTAAACATAAAAAGCTTAGTAATTAACGAGTAGTTTCGGGTATCAAGTGTGTCACGTGCTGAATAAGTTAAATCGTTTAGGATATGTAAGTTAAAATAAATGAAATAAAACACAGCTAAAAGAGTGCGTACAAGTTTACTGTGGTGGTCAAGAACGCTCAGCGATAATTGGAACTCTAATTTATTTCTTATTTAATTATGTTTTCTGCTCAAACCTTTTTCTAAAGACAAATATGCTATCATCACTTACCTGTGCCGTAGCGGCGGATTAGGGAGGATTGCACCCGGGAAAACTGCACCTTCCCAGAAAAAAAGGGGAAAACTGCGCCCTCGCATAAATCATCACACAATTAGGTGGGAAAAGTGCACCCCACACACTGTTTTACACACTTACAAAACAAGTACGCCCAAGGACCTAACAAAGTGTTTGAAAAGATTAAAAAAACAGAGTAAAAGGTCATAAATAATTAGTATGACAACTTCAATGTATACGTTCACATCAAATGCTTACAGATACACACAAATCTTAATTTCATTGAAAAACTTAACCTAGCCTAACCTAACCTAAGCAGGCAAAGAGACAGGTGCGATGAATTGATGTACTTTGACCTCCTCAAGACCTCATGGTGTGCGATAAGTCGATTTGAAATACCCACCCTCCTAAACGGAAGGATGCGATGAACCGATCTACGCCGATGAAAATGGTAAGGTCGTGAGGAAAGTGAGAAAAGTGCACCCACACGACCTTGTTAAAATTATTTAGGTGAGACAGACAAGGTCGTGTGGACGTATTTTTATCAGCTATTAGTGTGATGATTCATGCAAGGGCGCAGTTTACCCCCCTTTTTTTTCTGGGAATTCCGACACCGTAACGGCAAGACAAAATACGACTTCCCATATTGAAGTATTTTTTATTTAAGGATATTGACACAAGAAAACATACGTTCTTAAATAATTACCTCATTTTCACAAAATAATTATATTGATTTTGAAGTGGATTTTTTGTAAACGTATTTTTTTTTTAATGGTCTACAAGTCAGGCTATATGATTAATTTAAGAAAATGGCTTGTAGGAATCTTCCTGCCATGATGTAGATGAAAAAAGTATGTGGAAGCATGTGTCTAACTAGAATAGCAAACACGAGTAAAGTGATTCTGAATAATTGCAAGTAAAAACTGCCCAGGCGCAAATAGCTAATAGTGAGTGTGTATACTCATCAGCGGAAGAGGGGAAGTGTTATCAGCACATAAATAGGAGCCACACAGGGTGAACTACTCCTTTTTTTCTTCCCACTCTTCCTTTTTTGTACATTAGCGTCTAAGTGTGGTGGCGTTGAAAGTATATACTATATATACATTCAACGGTGGTGGTGCCTAGAACGGGTAGTAAAACGCTGTCCTAAAAAAAATCAAGATGTATATAACTATTTGACCGATCCCAATTCTACTGTTGTGCATTAAAGAATACAGAAAGCCGCCCTCCGATACATTTTCTGATTCAAGCGTAGTGGTGTATATAATTTCCCGGTTAATCGTATGTAAGCTATGCTATCAAATACCTTATGGTGACCTGGCGGTCTAGGGGTAAGGTGTCAGACTTCTGTTCAGGGGGTCCGGGGTTTAATCCTCGATCCCGGCACAGATTTATCTGATTGCCAAACCCTTCCTTCACCTCTGACAAGACGTGTATTAATCACAACTTGTGAATGTGAGAAATGCCAGGACTCCACCGTGGTTCGGACCCCACGTTAAACTGTAGGTCCTCCATTTCATCTCACAATCACCCTACCATTACACATTAGCGTAAGTGCGTATAACCCGAATGGGTAGTAAGACGCGGTGCTAATAATGATAATAAATAATAATAATAATAATAATAATAATAATAATAATAATAATAATAATAATAATAATAATAATATTAAGACCTGAATGGTTATAACCGGTAGGTATTGAATCTAGGCCTTAAGATAGAGACTCCAAACCGCTAACACGTGGCCGACTTCTAAGAGTATAGGAAATAAAAAAAGTGTTCAATGAAAATAAAATATTTGTTTGGATAGTTCCGTTATACCCCAGCAGCTTAATACTTGTCAAATTGTTTCTTTTTTTAAAAGCAGCACACAGGACACAACTTTTTAATCTTGCAATGAACATAATGGGAAAAAAAGAAGCTTGCTTACCTGCTGGTGTGAAAAAAAAACATCTCTTGCAAAGATTCTAATAAAAAAAAACTTAAACCTTCTTGAAGCAAGAATAAAGAAGAGATTTGGTTTCCCAGATACATTGCAGCTTCTTTGAATTTTTTCTCTAGTTCTCACCCTAAACATAAGGGTATTTACAAGGGATGGGGTTGGCTGAGGTCAAAAATTGGGAACGAGGCAAGAATATAATACCGTAGTAGCAAGGAAGGGTTGAGGCCATGTCATCACGTCACGAAAGTTCATGCCAAAGATTTAAAAGTTACTCAACGTGTAGTACATTCGGTTGTGATAAAATGAAGTTTCTCTTTACATCGGGTTAAGTGTTTTTAGATGTACCTTAGTTCTAAACCGTTATTTTTTAAAGTTATTCAAGCTAGTCATAAAATATTGTACAACTTTTTTTTTGGGGGGGGGAATAATTTTATCTCGATTAAGGACGTCATCCCTTTGACTTCATGGCACGTCAATATGGGATTTATCATGTTAATACATTTAAGTTTTATTTAGTGGGTCAAAATATCTAATATTGAAAAAAATCTATACATTCTTAAATAATTATGGAAATAGTCTTATATTGTCACTTATAACAATTTGTTTTAATCTTTAAGTAGTTTATTTTCTACAGCTCAGGATGATTATTTTATTCACAAAAACGTCCAGTAGGAATCTTACAGCTTGGACATAGATTAAAAATGTCCGTGGAAGCATATGCCTATCTATAATAGGAAACGATATAAATGTAGGTTTGAAATGCAAGTCAATGCTGTCCAAGAGTAAATAATAGAGTGAATGTGTTTGTTAATCAAGAGGGTTCAAATGGTTTTCTTAAAAATATAACATTATATTTAAAATAGTTTAAAGATCTCTTATATATCCATATGACATGGATGTATTGAATAAGGTCTGTAAAATCTACTCCTTAAAATAATTAGTATTGAGGCACAAGGTTCTTCAAATTGGTTTATGTCTAACACATGCACTTTACTAAAACAAATTGTTTATTTAGTAATACGTCTGGAGGGTCCTTTTCTATCAGCCTTCCCTTAACTAGCCTTTCTCCTTAGCTCGATAAGTAGTGAATCTGACAACTTAATCTAAAGATCCAAGTTATTATTATTATTAGCACCGCGTCTTACTACCCGTTCGGGTTATACGCACTTACGCTAATGTGTGATGGTAGGGTGATTGTGAGATGAAATGGAGGACCTACAGTTTAACGTGGGATCCGAACCACGGTAGAGACCTGGCATTCCTCACATTCACAAGTTGTGATTAATACACGTCTTGTCAGAGGTGAAGGAAGGGTTTGGCAATCAGATAAATCTGTGCCGGGACCGAGGATTGAACCCCGGACCTTCAGCACAGAAGTCTGGCACCTTACCCCTAGACCACCAGGTCACCCCAAGATCCAAGTTAAATTCCCAAAACGGCTATAAGACAATTAACTTATTTTCGATATTAGTCTATTCAGGTAACTCAAAACTACTTATTGTAAGGACGAAATCACCTTTAAGGTTATGAGAAAGGGGACGTGATCGAGAGGCAGTGTTTTTGCAGTTTTCATATTAAAACTTTTTTTTTTTGTCAAAAGAAATCAAATAATTCTTCAGGGAAAACATTGGAGCTTAATTTTCTTCGCATGATGACCTCAACAGTTCTTGACTATCTGTCAAGGAAAGGTGTGTGGAATTTAATGACAATTTTTTTAAATCTTTATTTAAAAAGTTTCTTATGCTCATGACAGATGTTTAACAACTGTTGATATCAACATGCGAAGAAAATTAAATTCTATGTTTATATCAGAGAAATATTTTATTTATTTTGGCAAAAAAAGTGTTGCTATAAGAATTGCAAAAACATTGTGTCTTTCTCACGTACCTTTCTACCCCACCTTAAACATAAAATTCTAAATTGCTTAAAGTAGGGGTTTATATCATATACTAGGAGTGTGCAAAGATTTAAAAACTCAAAAATAAAAATTTACCTCGAAAATTACGCAGCTTAGCCAATACAAAAATATTTAAGTATGAAATAAATACTTCAATACTATGATATAAATTAGTCGTGCCAACAATCTGCAGTAATTGAATTGCATATTGTGATACTAGCTATGAGCCTATTCACAAACCTAGGCCACAAACAAGGTATACACCAAACACTCATCCTTACGGGAATTTCGCTGAGCTCATTAGGGCTAGATTGAGTCCTCGGTCACTGTGGACTGCTAGTTAGTTGCAGTTCTCATTGATAACAGCCCTTTCAAGTGAAACAACTTACCTTCAAACTGGTCGTTGTAAAGGGGTGGTGGTCCAAGCCCAAAAATTCAGGTACCAGAAATCCGCCCCTCCAAATCACCCCCTTGCAACCTTTCAAAGAACAAACCTTTTCAGAAAAGTAACTAGTCCACTGTAACACTGTATATGAGGATTACTTACAACCAAACAATTAGATGCAAACATTTGCTTGAACAATAAAAGGACCATTGTATTTTAAGTTTTTTCTTGTAACTTGTAGTCTGAGTAGGCTCGTTTGGAGGGTTTGTTTATGAGAAGGGGGTGGAGCTGCCACCTGAACCAGGCTTTGTGAAAGCCATTTTATCCACACCAAAAGGCAGTTTTTGTCTGTCCTCTAATAAAACCAAATCACCTTTAAATTTAACTGTTTTCAAAACATGCCTGCTTGATAGTGATGCTGTCACTAGGGACTGTACGTAGCGACCCTAGTGTTGAAAGACTCAAACTCTCCCAATCAGCACGGACATTTTAACCTGATGACTAGCTTGTCTGCGGCCTTAGCTTGAATCTGTTAAATATTTTCGCAATAAATCTTATTTTAAATTATATTTAGTGTCTAAATATATGAGCTAATTCACAATTTAGTGTCGTTTTCCAGCATAAAAGTTTAAAAAAAATATTCTAACATTGATTTTTCGTCGGAAATAGCTAATATAATTCTATTTAGTTTCAATTTAAATTGAAAACGGATAAGATGATACTGGGTAACCTACAGCGAGGGATGATAGCTATTAAGAAGCTCATGTAAATCGTCCAAAAGACCAATTAATTAATTCACTATTACGATTACTTATTTACTCTATTGCATTAAAGTTGTAAAGTACTCTACTTATCCCTATATAGAGCTAGTTCTACCAAATCCACTTTATCACACCCCATCCCTATCTTGAGCTAGGTCTATCCAGTTCACCTCATTACACCCTATCCCTATATTGAGCTAGTTCTACCAATCCACTTTATCACACCCCATCCCTATCTTGAGCTAGCTCTATCCAGTCCACCTCATTACACCCCATCGCTATATTGAGCTAGTTCTACCCAATCCACTTCATCACACCCCATCCCTATCTTGAGCTAGCTCTATCAAGTTCACCTCATTACACCCTATCCCTATCTTGAGCTAATTCTATCCAGTTCACCTCATTACACCCTATCCCTATCTTGAGCTAGTTCTATCCAGTTCAAACTCATTACACCCTATTCCTATCTTGAGCTAGCTCTATCAAGTTCACCTCATTACACCCTATCCCTATCTTGAGCTAATTCTATCCAGTTCACCTCATTACACCCTATCCCTATCTTGAGCTAGTTCTATTCAGTTCAAACTCATTACACCCTATTCCTATCTTGAGCTAGCTCTATCCAGTTCACCTCATTACACCCTATCCCTATCTTGAGCTAGTTCTATCCAGTTCAAACTCATTACACCCTATTCCTATCTTGAGCTAGCTCTATCCAGTTCACCTCATTACACTCTATCCCTATCTTGAGCTAGCTCTATCCAGTTCACCTCATTACACCCTAACCCTATCTTGAGCTAGTTCTATCCAGTCTACCTCATTACACCCTATCCCTAGATAGTTACATTTAAAAAAAATTGTATTATGAGTTTTACATGTCTTGAAAACATCAATGCTGCATTTATTTATTTACTACAAAAATATTTAGTTATATTTGAAAGATTTATATCCAAGACTACCATTATGTCTTAGACGCAAAGATTTCGTCATTTAGCTTTACGAAAATTGAGGTTGGTGAAAGTTTCTCATCTCAAGACTTTCAAAAGGGATTATGTTGGAAAGTTTAATATTTCTTTTAAACGTTCTTATTTCTTTAAGTGATATTTTTTCAAAGTTGATGTGGTTTATACATGTATACAAAGGAAAATAGAGGACTAAAACAAGAGGATAAAAAAACACAACATGTAGTGTGAGAGTTATTTAATTACTAGACGATCAAAATAAACCTCCACCTTGATGTTAATCTTGAAACTATCTTTTTGACACCCCAGGGTAGCCAGCATCTTCGTAATACTGAAACAAAAATACAGACGATTGGATAAAAATATTTTTTTTTTCAATTCTATGCACATTTTAAATACGAATCATTTTTTACAATACCCATAAGAGTTTTGGCTCTCTGAAATGAGAGTGCATAATTGAACGATAAATAATTGTTAAACATTAATTTTATTTTTCTAAAGTTTCTTAATTTAAGATAGATGAGGGCTTATAGCATTGTCAAACTGTATAATACATTCATACGTATTCTTTAATTACTTCAACGATAATAGTAATTCAATGATATATTATTAGGCGGAGTGACAAAACGAATTCCTGTATGAACCCTTTCACTTAATTATAGCTACGCGAATAAATAAAAGCATCATTTGAAATAAATGTGAAGGGGGATGTATCTAGTACAGTTAAATAACAATAAAGGCTGCATTTTAATTGTGAACGACTTACAAACTACATTAACTAATGCCAGGTATGTGGAACAATAAGATAAAAAAAAAAATACATTATAATATGAACTGCTTTGTAATGAAATTTGTGTGAGGAATCCCTTACCACTCAGTCGTAAATACACGGTGGTCGAACGCTCTTCAACAGTTATTGGCAAACATTTTACAAAATATTTATTGCTGTTTTTTTCTAATAAAGTTAGAAAGTAGTATGTGTAGATACTATGCTAAATATTAGCTAATAAATTGAATATTTTAGCCTATATATAATACTATTGTTAAGGGACTTTTAAATCAACTTGTAATATGACATTGAATGGTTAGTAAGGAAAGCGGCAGATATCAAAATAACGGTCACGTCGCCCTGATTTATGATTCTGTTCCAATTTATCATACCGTGAACAATCGTTATGCAACCCGATCATTTGTAAACGTTGGCGTAATCTTTAGATTTATAGAGAAAGATCTTTCGTCTCTAACTTCTATTTAGCGTGTAAACTAACCTCACTGATTTCATGATTCCCCACAAACTTTATAAAACGAGGTTAAAGAAAATGTTATGAATATGTTGGTTTATCTAAGCCTTTTATAAAGACGATTATTGTGACAGTATCTTCGCAAGACATAAGATTCAGATATTTAAGATGGGGTGTAAATAATGAGATATAGTAAATATGTTAATGTTTATTATTTTATTATCAAATCAAATAAAATGTTTCTTTAATAGAATGGTTATTTTAATTTTCTACGATTATCAATATCAACAGTTCTTATAATATTTATTAAGAGTATCACGTGATTTTAACATAGCTTTTTCTCTTATTTTAAAAAGTTTCTCTTCAATTGCCCCTATGCTCTTGGAAATTCAACAACTGTTGAGATTACTATTCGTAGAGTATTAAACTGTATGTAGGTATTATCTAGTGAATAAATTTTAATATTTATTTTGACCAAAATAAAGTTTGTTATAAAAAACTGCCCATAATACAGACCTTATGTTGGGTGTCACGCCCCCACCTTAAACACTGGAATAATTCACCAATAAGATAAATGTGGTCGACTTGGTAAACTTGTACATATATATTTTTAAATGAGAAATTTTAAAATGTTTTAGAATATTTAATTTCTGTGCATCCCTTATCTATTAGGTCATAGAAGAAGATAATTTAAAATGCTGACATTATTATAACATTGAAAAAAAAGTTTCCAAACAAAACAAACGTACTCAAAAAAAGTATTTCATTCCCACAAAAGTTTTTTTTTATTACTCTTTCAGTTTGCATTACTCAACTCTTTCAGATCAATGTTTTCTTCTTTCTGTTCTTGATTTTTTTTTCTCTTTTTATTAGTTTTTCTTCTTCTCATAGAAACTTTGACACACACAGACACAAACAAAATCAAACATTGAAGTCAAGAAATTTTCCCTCCACACTTTCTGAGAAGCATGTTTCCCTGTTCTACTTTTTTTTTTTTATCTTTACCTATTCTTCTACTTTATCACCCCTCATCTCTCCACTCTATTATCCTCCCTTTCCCCCGTGGTTCGCATTCTCTTTATTCGTGATCACTCAGTTGGGGGTCCATTCGGTAAACTGGGGCTACCAAATGGGTGAAAAAAAAGGAAGAGAAATAAGCATGGGAGAGATTGTTTGGAAGGGGTTGGTTTGACGAGATGGTTTTTGGAGGGAGAAGGGAACTTTCTGAAGGGGTAATAGGGGAAGATAGGGCAATGCGCATGGGCAATGAGATTCGAGCACAAGTTGTGTGTGTGTGTTTGTTACTTTGGGGAAGGGGATAACAAGCCTCTCTGCGCAGACTCTCGGTTCTGGTGGAGTGTACATTACTATGTCAGCGTCAAGGGGCAAAAACCAGGCTCAGAACTCAGACTTAATAGCGTGCATTACTTGCCAATCAACTCTGTGATACAGTCGGCTAGAAATAGTAGGTTTACATCACCACTATTGCACGTGGATCACTCCTGATTAAACATTAATGAAGATAAAGAGTTATAAGAAGTTCCTAATACTAAATTATTATTATTATTATATTATTTATTATTATTAATATTATATTATTATTATATATTATTAATTATTATTTATTACTAGCACCGCGTCTTACTACCCGTTCGGATTATACGCACTTACGCTAATGTGCAATGGTAGGGTGATTGTAAGATGAAATGGAGGACCTACAGTTTAACGTGGAATCCGAACCACGGTAGAGGCCTGGCATTCCTCACATTCACAAGTTGTGATTAATACACATCTTGTCAGAGGTGAAGGAAGGTTTGGCAATCAGATAAATCTGTGCCGGGACCGAGGATTGAACCCCGGACCCTCAGCACAGAAGTCTGACACCTTACCCCTAGACCACCAGGTCACCCCCTAATACTAAATATTGTTGACATATTTAATGATATTTGGATAAAAACTGCACTGAAATGACAGTGTTTTGACCATTTTAGAAATGGCTTCACAGTTATACAATGTGCACAAATGTTAATTCTGTCATAACAGGGACATACTGTTGTTATTAACAAGAAACTTTGTCACTATGTCCCCCACCGTCACCACGGAACATTTCGAGTAATCATTCAAATATGAATGCACTGCACACATTTCTGGCATATCGTAGGTGTTTTCTTTTCCCTTTTACTCCCATACCTCACGAGAGCCTGGAACTAAGTTGGGCCTTCCATGATGAACGTTAATAATAATTAAAAAAATCACAACTTAACGAAGTTGCCTACTTGGTGATTTCAAGATTATTTTGCGAACTGAATTGGATTAATTAAGGCGGCCACCTCAGTCAACGAGAAAGTATCAATCGCTGTTAGGTCATACAGCTTAAAATACAATGCTTAGTGTTGTATTCTAAATCTACTACTTTACAAACACCCTTTGTCATGTCAATAAGAAATAGAGAAATAAAACTACGAAACTTCTTTTTTAAAGATAAGGAGGAAATCTCGCTGCTAATTCTCAAATATCTTAAAATTTCCTGTTGTGAGCCTATCAACAAATTGGTGTATTTGTTAGATGAAGGTTAAATCTAGGGCCCTTTTTCTTCAATCATTGTCTCATAGCTCTAAAAAAAGTTTAAAATAAACCAATGTCACATTTTATTTAAAAAATTCTATAAAAATATAAATCAAAGTATAAGTTTGTAAAGAAAATTAAATCTATTTGAATCTTTCAACTTTATTTTTGTGTGAACCAAATTTTGAAATAATGCATCATAGAATTAAATATTGTTCTAGAGCTGAACGTCTTAGCGGTCCTCTTTACTGAGGTGTCCCCCTTAATGTGATGATGTAGGGAGCTCAAGCTAAGATCAGGGTTTTTGAATTTTTTGAAGCAAACCTTTTTTGGCCAAATTAAATAAAATATTGGTCCAGTAGAAATATAGAGTTGAATTTTCTTCGCATGGTGATATCAACAGGATGTGGAATATATGTCATAAGCAATAGAATACAAACTTTTTAAATAAGAGAATAATGTGTCATTAAATTCCAGGGTACCTTTGACAGATATTCAAAAACTGTTGCAATCAGTACGCGAAGAAAGTTAAACAATATGTTTCTACTGGATTAAAATATTATTTCTTTTGACCAAAAAATATTTTGCTATAAAAACTGCAAAAACACTTACTTTAACTTGCATTCCTTGCCAGCCTACCTAAGCACTCAAAGCACTATCACATTTAGACTCGAATGTATAGAACAGAAAACTATGGAAGGAAATTATCATTCACCCTGCGAGGTATCTTATTTATGTGTTGATTACACTCTCCCTCTTCTTCTGACGAGCATACACTCTCACTCTACTATTTGCGCTTGGACAGCGTTGACCAGCATTTCAAATTACTTTTTTTCTTGTTTCCTATTATAGATAGACATATGCTTCAACGAAATTTTTAAATCTATCTCACAAGGAAGATTTATGCATGACATTTTCGTGAAATAGACTAAATAACCTAATCTGTAGATGATTTTAAAATTACTTTAAAATCCAAAGATAAGTTTGCAAAAATATAAGATTATTTTTAGAGTGGTTTGAGAATTTATGGGTTTTGTTAGCGTAAATTAACCCTAATTATTAATCTGTTATATTTAATTCGAAACCCAGTATAATCGTTGCTAGGGCACGGGAATCTACAAGGCACTAAAATATTTAAATCTAGCGCTGAGATATAAACTGACGTAAGTGGATTCAGGGCAATATGGCCGTATATTAATTTGCTCAGTATCCAAACCAAGGACGCTGGGACAGATACGAAGTGTGCCGTTATAACTTCCTACAAATTAAGCCTTCTTAATCCCTAACCCTTTAGTGTAATAAGTACATAAAGTACATATCTGTATAGCCCGAACTGGCAGTAAGAAACAATGATATAAAACAGCTACTCTTGTTAGTGTATTGGGAATTGAACAAATAGTAGCCAGTAGTCAAAAGGCATTGAGTAAACTACCCGGTTATTCCACCCAGGGCGTGTTATGCAACAACCCAAAGCAGTATATACACTAAAAGTCGTTTTGCTTTGCTTATTCTCACTTCTTTTGCAAGCATGGTTTAAAAGTAGACTCACCCTCCCCCTTTTTTTACAAACCATAACACCATTGCTATGTATTTTTTTTATTATTATTTGTGTTTAGTTTAGAAGGTTTTCAAGTGCATTCAAATTAATACAGTCAGATTACAAAATCTGTGGTCAATGAAATAAAAACGAATTCTACTCACAGGGTCTTGATGTGGGATAGAAGGAGCTAGTTTAAGGTAGGTATTTTTGATATTTATAGGTTTATCAAATAATTATTATTATTAATTTTTTAAAAAACGGATTAAATAATGCTTCATTAGATATGTTTAGTTTAATTTAGCACATAATGGTAATTTAAACCTTTTAAAAAAATATTAATCATAAGCATGGTTGCATCAAAAAAAACTTTTCAAAAGAAGTGAAAAAATTCCTGTATTTTGTTTATCACCTCATCCTACAACCTTTTCAGTTTATACGCTAATTTGATAATTACTCAGATGGGGTATGGGGTAGGAAGCATTTTTTAGAGAGAATCTACACACATTATGCGTGGAACGAGAGTGGGAAACCATTAAGGGAAAACCATCCCTCAGTATACCCGACCGGGATTTGAACCCTGATCTCGCCGTCATCATCAGACCAGTCTAACACTATAGTAACGCCTAAGACCATTCGGCCACTGAAACGGGTATCATTGTTATAAAATTGAAATACTTTCGTGCTTCGCAATAAAGAAAGAAAGTTATTTATTAATTTCCACGTCATCCAAACGTTACCAGGTGAGTAGGGTCAAGGCTCTGGTTAAGTAACAAAAAAAAATGTCGGCATTGTTTGAAATGAAAGAGAAGGAATTTAAGAAAGTGCATCACATGCCAATAAGCTCTGTGATACAGTCGGCCAGAAATCGTAAACTTACCATTGCACGTGGATCATTTATGATTAAACATTAATGGAGATAAGGAGTTAATAGAAGTTACTGATACAAAACATTGTTGGAATATTAGATGATATTTTGATTTAAAAAACTGCATTGAAAAGAACGTTTTTTGACCATTTTAGAATGGCTTCACAGATAAGCACTATGCAAAAATATTCATTCTGTCATAAGAGAGACATACTGTAGCTATTAACAAGAAACTTTGTTGCTTTGTCCCCATCGTCACCGCGGAAAATTTCGAGTAATCATTCAAATACAAATGCACTGCACACATTTCTGCATATATAGGTTTTTCTTTTCCCTTTTACTCCCATAACTTCGCGCGAGCCGGGAACTGAGTTGGCCTTCTATAATGAACGTCTTAATCAGCAGATATTACTCAATGCTTGAACCGTCCGAACACGACAAAAGTGTATTGTCTTCATTGATACACATCTTATCCACCAGGAACACTGGAGCTTTAATATCATCACTACCCGCTTCGGTGGTCAAATAGTCCAAAGCATCACTCACGCAAAGACTGACCTCCCGATGATTGGGAGATCGGGATTTTAAGGACTGTAGGTTTTACTGAGAGATTTTTTTACTAAATGATTTTCTACTCTACTCAACGCAAATTCGGGTACACTTCTTCTAAATTAATCCTTCCTTATTCCTACCCTATTAGTACAATTAGTACATATGCGTACAACCCAAACGGCTAGTAAGACGTGGTGCTTAAAAAACTTTTGGGAAAGCAGCCATTCATTTATTTGAGGTATTTAACATAACTTTACGAACAACTGACTAATTAATGAGCATATGACTGACACAACATCCAGCCCCCAGCCGTTAATTCATCGCTGTGAATGTGGAAACCCATATTTCATCAATGATAAATATTTCAGCAATGCCAGGCATCGAGCGGGGACCCTCAGCTCAGCAGACAGACACACTACTGACTTAGCTAAGGTGTCAGGCCATTGAAAAATTAAATATATATAAACTGTATTGATATTTCAGGAACAATAGTTGAATTAACTAAAGCATATTCGGTTGAAACAATTTTTAGGTTAGGTTATTTGAGGTTATTAATAATTGATGTGAAATACTTATTTGAAAAAAATAGTTTGATAAACGATGTTAAATAATTAAATATATAAATAAATCTAAATAAACTAAATATATCGTTTATAATTTATTTATCCTTATCTGAAGTCCCTTGTTACTGGTTGAAATGGCTACATTAACTGGTCAGTTGTTGATGACGAGTTAAAACCCTAACAGCGTCATCTTCAAGTCTAATATTTGAAGTACCTTTTTTTAGCACCATATTTAACTACCTTTAAGGTTATACGCCTATGTATTAATTACATTAATGGGATAGGGATTAGGAAGAATTAATTTAGAAGAAACTCCCCCGCATTTGCGTGGCAGCAGAGTGGAAAGCTATTCAGGTAAAACCCACCGTCAGTGCACCCGAACTGGATCGAACCCAATCTCCCCACCTTCGGTAGTCCAGTCCAACACGAGACTAGCGCGTTAGACCAACGTGGCCACCGAAGTGGGTTTGAAGTTGCTTTTTATAGTCTGGTTTACAGGTTCAAATCCTAGCTGGGTGTCCTGATTAAGCTTCTCCATAATGTTTTCCACTATCCCTGCGTCCATATGCGGGTACATTTCTTATTCCTAACCCATTACTGTAATAAAATGTGAACAGCTCGATAGGCTGATAAGAAACGGTGTAAAGTGAATACAAATGATTATATAAAAACAAGAGAATCTATATAAACCATTAATGAATTATTATTTTTGTTTCGTGACAATTAATAATAATTTTACTGTTATAAACATGTTTTTTAGCCTATATAAAAAGTTTGTTTGCGTATGAATATATTATGTATTTAATCTTTTGGTTACACGCCAAGCTAGACTGAAATTCCTGTCATAGCACTATTTTTGTTTCTTTTTTTTCTATCGTGGAATATCCACGCAACCATTTATTTATAATAGCCTACTTTACATTATAAATTAGTGTTTGCGTGTAATTATCTGCACGGATGCTATCATTTTGAACACACGTGTTTACTTATTGATCTTTTACCTAGCATTTTGTTCCATGTTTAGAAAAATATGTATTATCCTATTTTGATTTCCGATCTAAAATAGTGTGTTAAAAAACCTGATTAATTTTATATAAAAAATAATAATTCTATCATAATCTTATCGTTTTAAATCTTATTAGTATATACTTAAGAGCTTTAATATTTTAGTTGCTATAGATAAATTTTACTTATTTTAAATTGGTTATTGTTTCTACTGCTCATAGTTTTTTTTAGCACCACGTCTTACTACATTTCAGACTATATACATATGTACTAATTACGAGCTAGGAACGAGGAAGGTTGAATTTAGAGGAAGTGTACCCATTTTTAGTAGAGGTAAAGTAGAAAACCATTTTAGAAAAAAACACCCTTTAATCTCGAAATGGATTCGAACCCCAATCTCCCTGTCATAGGCAGTCCAGTCTATTGTTGGTGTGTTGCCTTAGACCATGTGGCCACCTAAACGGGTAGCTAAATATACTTATTTTAATTGGACTACCTAAGAAATACCTGATATTACAGTCCATAAAGCTTCTATAATCATACGCCAAACCAGGAGTTTTGTAACCGTCACTCTTGAAATGGATGTAAATTTGGTTAACTGTAAGAAAAAAAAAGATTAATGCTAATCAATGTTGGAAACGATACATTTATTTTAATTTGATTAGCAAAATATCTTATCATGACGATTCAACCATAGAAAATATTTAACTTTAAATTATTGTCAATGATATGGTATAGCAGATATGAGTGTGCAAAAATAAAATACAAATAAACCAACTCAATTCAATTCCCCCGTATTTTATTCGTAGCCCCCTTTCGTTACCCATGCCAGGAAACGACCTGATTGCTTTGATTTAATAGCAAATGTCACAACTACAACAACAAACAGCAACAATAAAAAAAACTACCGTTTGCGTAACTCTAGAACCACAAACTTCCGCGGGAAGTGCATGCGACAAAAAAACAACAACACTGGTATCAATGAAACTATTTATAAAACACTCCGTTTTGGTCCAAGCGCTTGGTGCAGGATTCTTGACATTTGCTTCAGACGTTGCTTATCTTCGACATAATGGCAAATCAAGACAGTATTTCCATTTTAATGTATTTACGTTTTATTCGGCGAGTTTTAAAGATATAATATTGAAAATAAAACCGTAAATTATTAAATAATTCAAAAAATAGTATTTTAATTGTTACAGAATTATTTTCTTTATCTCAAAGTATTTTTTATTGTTCGTAAAAGTATTTATTTCAAATAGTTTACAACTCAAACTATTTAGTTTATTCTTAAAAATGACCTGTAAGAATATTCCTTTCAGGATTTAAACTAAAAAAAGACCTTGGAAGCATATGTCTATCTAAAATAGTAAATAAGAAAAAAGTTAGTTTTGAAATGTAGGTCAATTTTGTCTAGTCGTGCGTAAGTGATATAGTGTGTATACTCGTCAGAGGACGAGGGGAAGTGTTATCATCACATAAGTGAACTCGCAAGGTGAACTGCTCAATTTATTTCATCTCTTTCTATTTTGTTAAGATGACACCAGGATTGCTAAATAGATCCGAAATTACTAATTAGACAGTTTTAAGGTAGCTTGAGCTATTTTTGAAGTTTTTATTACATTTTTTCAACCAAATAAAATATATTACTTCAGTAGAAATGCAATTCAAACAATAATATTAGAACAGGAACTTTTTAGATGAATTAAAAAAAGTATTTTCAAATTTCACGATCCACCTGAACCTATTGAAACTAATTTGTGTAAATAAATAAACTGAAACTATATAACGAAACATATTATATCTATATTATATATCTAGATGAGGCTATAGCCGTGGTTGCATATAACCTGAACCGGTAGCAAGACGTGGTGAAATAACCGGTGAGGCATTTAAATTCAGACACTATACTATTAGGAAAACTGAGCATTTTTAAAAAAAAATCCTACAAATGATTTTTGTTTTTAATGGGGAAAGAGAACGAAAAGCACTAGCTATTTTTATTTGGTGGACATCTTCAAGGTTATTTCAAGGTCAACCTAGTTTTTGTTAATGCAAAATCAATAATTAATTTAGCAGAATTTTACTCTACCCAAAAACAGACTTTTGCCTTAAATGTTTTTAATGACAATGATTTCTCAAAATATTTAATTTGTAGGTGACCTGGCGATCTAGGGGTAAGGTGTCAACTTCTGTGCTGAGGGTCTGGATTTCAATCCTTGGACCTGACACAGGTTTATCTGATTTAAGAATCAAATAGCCAAAGCTATTATTTATGCTTTTAGTAAGGACTACTCCATCTAGATATCATATTCTAAAAATTGAAAAATGACACATGGACACGGGAATCTCAGTGGTTAGAACATTGCCGTACTAAGCCAAAGATCCGGGGTTCGATTCCCGTGTCCAGGTGTCATTTTTCAATTTTCAGAATATTTATCTGATTGCCAAACTCTTCCTTCACCTCTGACAAGACGTGTATTAATCAAAACTTGTGAATGTGTGGAATGCCAGGTCTCCACCGTGGTTCAGATTCCACGTTAAACTGTAGGTCCTCCATTTCATCTCACAATCACCCTACCATTTCACATTAGCGTAAGTGCGTATATCCCGAAAGGGTAGTAAGACGCGGTGCTAATAATAATAATAATAATAGTAATAATAATATAATTTGTATTATATATAACTTATTTTTATTCAAGATCGTGATACTACATTATATTATATTAAAAGTGTATCGATGTTAATGGACATCATTTTGTACATTTATTAAAGTAATTTTATAAATTATATTGCATTTAATGTAATAAAGAACAACAAAATGTAATAAAAAAATCTTGAACAAAAAGTTTTATAAAAATAAGAGTTTAACTAACTTCAAAAATTGATATTATATAAAAAAAAGTTTTATGCAGATTTTGTTGTTGTTCAATAAAATACCGTTAAAAATGTGTTGGTTTTTATTTAAAAATAAAGTTGGCCTTGAAATTACCTTTAATACGTCACACAAGTCAAAATTATCTAGTGCTATTCTCTTTCTATCTCAGAAAAAAAAAATTACTAAGAAATTTTCATTAAAATGCTGTATTTTTGGGATATTTAAGTGTCTAGACTTAAATTCCTCACCCAGTATTTATAACCGTACCTTATAAGTATAATATCTTGGTTGGTAGCTTAAGCCATCGTTTTGTGTGAATTCGTACAGTTGTGATTGTAAAATTGGAAGCCTAATGCCCTCTTGAGTCGAAAGTGGCTGCGCTATATGATAGCTCACGTTCATTCAATCGCTCAATAATAGCTGACAATTTCCGCACGTCTATCACAGACGATGGCCTGAAAAATATGAGTGAAGAATGACGCTGGCCACGGGATTTCTGAATAGCTCAGTGTTAAGAACATTGGCGTACTAAGTCGACACTCTCGGGATTAATTTCCGTCTCCAGGTGTCATTTTTCAATTTAAAGAATATACTAGTTATTTAGAAGCGAGTACAACTGTAGTAGATTGGCTATTTAATTCATGAAGCAATATTATTATTATATTGTCTAAAAAAGTTGTTTTTTTCTAAATAGATCTGTAAGAATCACGCCTCAAAAATATCACTTTTCTGTTCAACTTTTAAATCAGTTCATTTTGTTTTACTATTTTTTTCCATAATTAAAAAAAATAATTCCTTTTTAATACTGGTGCGTGAGATGCTTAAGTTTGTCCGATATTTGAGTGATCGATAAAAAATCTCGATTTGGGTCATTTTAAAGGCGGTACCGACTTGACGGGGAGTATCTCTTATTGCAATGTTACTGATAGGAATTGCAAAATTTGTTGCCTTCCTGTGACGTCATGGCCGGTCAAGATAGGATTTTTCATATTAATGAATTTACGTTTTACTCAGCCAGTTTTAAAGATATAACGTTGAAACAAAAACCATAAATTCTTAAATAATTCTATAACCAGTCCTACAGTGTCACCACATTATTATTTTTATATTTAAATAGTTTTTTAAACGTATTTTTTATAAATCCCGTACAACTTAAGTTATTCGGTTTGATCATGAAACTGGCCTGTAAGAGTCTTCCTAACAAGATGTAAACTAAAAATGTCCGTGGAAATATATATATCTATTTAGAATAAGAAATAAGGAAATAACATTAAAAAGCAAGTCAAAGTTTTCAAGACGCAAATATTAAAGTGACTGTGTAAACTCGTCAAAGGAAGAGGGAAAGGGCTATCAGCACATAAACAAGAGCCCTCTCAGGGTGAACTTCTCATTTTCTTCTCTATTTTTTACATTTCGTAAATTTGCGTCTAAGTGTGATAGTGCTTGGACTGCTTAGGTGTTTCAAGTTAATATGCTTGCGAAATATTATTATTAGCTCCGAATCTTACTACCCGGTCGGTTTGAACGCACTTACGCTAATGTGTAGTGGTAGGATGATTGTGAGATGAAATGGAGGACCTACAGTTTAACGTGGGATCCGAACAACGGTGGAGGCCTGGCATTTCACACATTCACAAGTTGTGATTAATACACGTCTTGTCAGAGGTGAAGGAAGGGTTTGGCAATCAGATAAATCTGTGCCGGGACCGAGTATTGAACCCCGGGCCCCCAGCACAGAAGTCTGACCGCAAGGCCACCGCTTGCAAATAGCTTTTAGATATCCAAGTGGTCAACGTCGTTGTGTTGTAGGGGACGCGAGAAAAGGACAGTGTTTTTGTAGTATTCATAGAAAAACTTTTATTTTGTCAAAAAATATTGCTTCTTTAGAAAAATAGAGTTTAACTTTCTTCACATGTTGGTATCAACAGTTGATTATCTGTCATGAGCAAAGCGGCATTAAATGATAAACTTTTTAAATGATGAGAAAAAGTTGTCATTAAATTCCAGGACACTATTGATAGATATAAAACACCTGGTGATATCATCAGCTGAAGAAAATTAAACTCTAAAGTTTCACTATAACAATATTGTATTTATTAAAAAAAAAGTTTTGCTATAAAAATTACGACACCCTTTCTCTTTCGCTCTCCGTACATCCCTACCCTTTAGTTTTAAACGAGTGTACACAAAGATAAAATAGGGAGCTAATTTCGATTATAGAAGCCGATAGTGGGGTCTCTTTCTCTTTTGTCATTCCCTGAAGTTACCAACCACACAGCAATTAATAAACACCTACACGACCTCCTTGGTGTTCACCCAATCACAAGTCAACATCTTACCCTGCCGTGTATGCAACCATCACTCCTAAGACACGGCACACGTCTACAGATAAGTGTGTGGAAGTTCTAAATGTTTGTTTATTTTAGTATATATGTTTCGCAATCGATTCATATTATTCTATTCATGTATAGGTTACCTCATTTTTTAAATTAATTTTTATAGCTGCTAATCGACGTGGTAACAAATTATAAGCACCGTCTCTTTATTTTAAAGTGGGAATTTAAGGGGCGCGAGTAAAGGTAAGTGTTTTTGCTATTTTTATAGCAAAACTTCTTTTGGCCAAAATAAATATATTTTTTTTCCAGTAGAAACAGAGGTTAATTTTCTTCACATGGTGATACCAATAGTTGATGAATATCTGTCATGAGCATAGCGGCATTAGATGACAAACTTTTTAAATTAAGGGAAATAGTTGTCATTAAATTCCAGGACACTCTTGACATATATTTAACACCTGTTGATGTCATCATGTGAAGAAAATTAAACTATTAAACTCTCTGTTTGTACTGGAGAAATATTTTATATATTTAGACCAAAATAAGTTTTGCTGCAAAAACTGTAAAAACTGACCTCTTCTCATGTTCCTTATATTCTCAGGTTAAGTGCCAATTGTTTTAGTGGGTAAAATATAAAAATATAAAATTTTAATATTTCAAATGGATTTTTTTTAGCTGCATTCAGAATTACACGGTCTAAGTCTAATATATCAGGCACGTAATAGAGGCAATTGGCAGTTTTGAGAAGGTTAGGGTTTGAATTATAGCTTGATATACTAAAGGTTTTTTTTTTTACTAAATAGTTACGCACTTTTCCTCCACGCGAATTCAAGTTTATTTCTCCTTAAAGTTATGCCTTACTCATTAGCGTAAATGAGTGGTTATCCTGGACGGGTAGTATGACGTGGAGTGGTTAAAAAAGTCATGGTTTTAAAATACTCTTTTTTAAAAATATTACACCTTCATTATTCCCACCTCATTAGTTTAACTTCATGTAGAGATAGTTGATCGGTAGTAAGATGCGGTGCAAATGAAAAGTGTTTATGACACTTATGGTTTCTTTTGTGTTGACTTATCTTAGATCTAAAATAATAATAGCTAAATAAATATTAAAATTTAAATGATTTTTAGTAATACTCATTGTTAATTTGTAGTTAGGAGAATTAAAGTTTGAAAATATGGAAAGAAAATTTAAATGTTACTTCTGATTATAACATTATAAGTTTTCTTTCTTTATTTTCAATCTTAAATGATTTTTACCAAACAAGTGTGACTCTAATATTCTCAATTTTGAATCGAGATGTTCTCACTATACTAGAATCAATTACGAATCATTTATCGTGCTTCAGAATTACTTTTTTTTTAGCCGAATCTGAATAGAAATTTCTTATTGAATAGATTTCGAATCGAGTATTTTTATAGTAAAATAGTTTCAAGTTAAATCCGAATAAAATATTAGACTTAATTTTTTTTCTTCTATAATCAAGTCCAATGAACAGTTAGTTAAAATCATAAGAAAGTGTTTTCATACAGTTAATAGATTATTAATACTATACATTTCACAAGTTAATATCAACAATTCAAATTCTATAAGCTTATTTGATAAAATAATTGTATATATACATATTATATTACCATATGACTTATCTCAAACTCTATGATGAGGTATTATTAGTTAAATTTTACACAACGAATTGATTTTTATTGATAAGTTGGATTCTTGTATTCGAATTTAGAGCTATAATTTAATAGTATCCTAATCTGAGACCTATTAGAATCTCGAATTCAGCTAGAATCTATCATATATTAAGATTCAAAATTTCAAATTTAGTATAAACCTTTGTTAGATTCAGATTGGGATTAGAAATGTTGAGGCTTCATACAAGCTTATTTCTCATATTCACAAAAAAACTTTCTAGGTTTACTTTGAAGCTCTACAAACAAATAAAATCATGTCGTAGAGTGTAGAGTAATAAATCATCCATGCGTTTTTAAATATATTACTCTAGAGCCTACCTACATATTATATTAACTAATTATTAAAAAGTAAGCTTTCATTGGTGCTAATATCCAAATTCCACCTACCTTTATCTCAGTGGTTCTTAATCATTTTATGGTCAAGGACCCCTTTGATAACCTAAAAAAAACTTACCCTCACCCTATAAAAATACACCTTAATACACTCACATAAAAGATTGCAGATTATTAAATTTATTGCAGTGGAAATTTATTACGTTCATATGAACATAATATATAAACAATCTTGACAACCAGTTATGTCTTTAACTTACACTATTATTAAAATAAAAATATAATCACTTTTTGAAGAAAAGTGAAATAGATCCAAATTTATGAAATTTAAAGTGAACTTTAACTATGTTTAAAAAAAAATCAATTAGAAGAGTGCTATTGTTTCGATTGAACGATAAGATGAGTTTTTGTAACGAACATATCATCAATCAATTTTTATACTTCGTTTTGATAGCAAATCCTCCTCCACGATATTCTACTTTAAAACCTAAAACTAATTCAGATTCACTTTCAGCAAAATCAAAAGGAGTACTTTTAGTTAGCGTACAACCCGAATGGGTAGTAAGACGTGGTGCTAAGTATTATTACAATTAGTTTCCACCAAACAAGATGTTATCAAGTGGAACTAACAGGAGCTACAATTAAAATAAACCATATGTAATACTTATATATCAAATAAATTAAAACTACCAACCAATAAAATATAGGTTAATATTATAGCTAAACTAGCTTCAAAAGAAATAGTTTGAGCAACAGAAGGTAAACCTCATAACAATGAATAATTAGAATTAGAAGTTCGACATGTTATTATATTAGCATAAACACTTATTCTTAAGACCCGCCTCGGTGGCGTAGTTGGCTAACGTGCTAGTTTAGTGTTGAGCTTGATTACCGAGGACGGGGAGATCAAGGTTAGAATCTCGGTTGGGTGAACTGGGGGTGGCTTTTCCTAAATGGCTTTCCACTCTCCCTACACGCAAATGTGGGTTCACTTCCACTAGATTCAACCTTCCCAATTTCTAGCCCATTAGTTTAATTAATACTTAAGCGTGTAACCCGAACGGGTAATAAGACGCGGTGCTAAATAATATATTAGACAACTTATTCTTAAACAATAAAAAATAGATAATAAGCCTTAATTAATATATAAAACTATAATTAAATAAAGGAACACACTAACCAAACTAATTCCTGCCTATTAAAGTAACAGGAAACTTTGTATAAACTAATTGAATTCATATAAGCTTTTGTCCAAAAATTATAATTTTTTTGAGCTCGGTCAACGGACCCCATGAAGCCCATTCATGAACGCTTAGTTTGCGAACCCCAGCTTTATCTACTTCTGAAATCAAGCAAAGCGGGCTGTATGGTATCACATTGATTATTTAAGAAGTGGTTCTATATTTTTTTAAATATTGTTTTCAACATAATGTGGAGGAAAGTTATCAACAGGTTTCTGACTAGTTAAAAAGATTTAGGTTTTGAGTTTGAATAAAAATAAATAAATCAACGACGACCTACGCGAAAATTTGTACTTCTGTGATTAAAACAAAAGGTAAATCTAGATGTAGACATACCCTATCAAAGAAAGTCATGTTTTGGTAGGGTCACAACAGAACATTTTAAAATAATATTGAATTGTTTTATAGGGTCATAGGTAACTTATCACACATAAAAAATTGTAAACTTTTAAACTGGTCAGAAATTTATCCTATATTTTGGTGAAAATAATATTTAAAAATACCAAACCACTATAAAAATAATCCATAATTTCCAAACGTTTGCAACTGATCCCAGTGCTTTTTCGATTAAAATATTTTCGACCTCCAACGGGGTTCGAAACAAGGTGTTTCAAATAGGTGGCTGGATATCGTTTGAAACCCTAAAACGTCACGATGACCTCCTTCTGAGGTCCTTATACACACTCGGGAGTAGTATAAAACAATAACAGTTCGCGTACTACTTTAATTCGGAAGCTTTTCATTAGCGTCTTGTCTAGTCGGCGCCAACTGGGCGCGTCTATCTGTTGACGAACGGTCGGAGGTAGAACCACCCAAGTCACCCATTGTCAATAAAACCTCAAAGAGATTGATATATTCGAATCTCTTCAGCCCTAAATATGCATTTTTTTTTTTTTTTTTTTTTATTTTGCTCTACTACTGGTATGCCCTATTGCAACTTAAGATAGGATATTAGGGAAAGGAGGACGGGGAGATCGAGGTTCGAATCTCGGTCGGGTGAACTGGGGGTGGTTTTTCCTAAATGGTTTTCCACTCTTCCTCCACGCAAATGCGGGTTCACTTCCTCTAAAATTCAACCCTCCCATTTCCTAATCCATTAGTGTATTTAGTACTTGAGCGTATAACCCGAACGGGTAGTAAGACGCGGTGCTAAATATAATTAGGGAAAGTGAGTTAAGATAAATATTTTAGCTATTTGTGTTTGCAAATTGGCGCTATGGATACAACGACCTATAGGGCTATCCTTATAAGAGCTATTGAGAAAAAATAGTTTTGGATTACGAGAAGCCCGAGAAGGGATATGAACGCCTACGTGATCAAGGGCCAATTTTCATGAAATTTTGTTATTGAAAATATTAAAAACAGAAAGGGCATCACAATAAAGTCCACGCGAGAAGAAAGTTTGGAGCCCTAAGAGGTTTCGAATTATGTCATAATTATAATAAATCCGGTTACTAAAGAATTGATCAAAGCACAATAATAATAATATAAATTAAATAAGATTAATACTAGGTTTAGTCAATTTGATTTAAAGAAATTTAGTTGGATTTCTCCTTAATAATTGATTTATTGAGTCGATGACCATTCACAAACACAACAAACCAAATAACTTTAGTTGGAAGGCTCGTGTTTGATTTGTTTTACTCATTCTCTATCTCTCAACGATAACATGTGTACATTCCCTTTAAACTATAATCCTCATCACTAGATTAAATATAATCTTTAGTTAAGATCACCAGTTGAGGAATAAAATAAGTTAAGCAATAATTTCGCTATGTAAAGGTGTCTTTCTCGCAAATATTTAACATCTATGTGTTATTAGTTTGATTAAATACTCAATATTTTACACACAAATTCCGATAACCAACTTAATTTAATACAACAAATACCACCGATAAACCAATAAAAACGCCAGTTATTGAAATATTTGCTTATTCAAAACCAATATATTTATATATTGAATTATTTTTTGTTTCATAAGGATTTGAAGCAGGGTCCATTATCTGTTTTGTCAACGTTCCTAATCTTTCTGATAAAGTCTCTTATAATGAATTAATGGGATTATTAAATCTCATTTTTACATGCGTAACCCGTGTTTTAATAACCTTCCGATATATCCACTAATTTACACTAATGATTTGGGAATAGTTAAGCTAGATTTTTTTTTAAGCACCGCATCTTAGTACCTGTTCAGGTTATACGCATATGTAATAATTATGCTAATGAGTTAAGGAATGAGGACAGTCAAATTTAGAGGACGTATACCCGTATTTGCGTGGAGGGAGAGTTGAAATTAAATTAAAAATCCTCCTTACACCCAACCGAAATTCGAACCCTTATCTCCCCGTCATCAACAGTATAATCCAACATGAGACTTACTCCTTAGACCATATGGCCACCGAAGCAAGTGTATCAGCAGTTATGGGAAAGGAAAAAAAAATCAGTACATACAGGCGGGTATTAAAGCCCTACCTCCCCGTCACTGGTAAACCAGATTAAACAAGACTTACGCAATTATTTGGGATCTGCTGTGGCTCATAATATAGATGACCTTTTATTTACACACACACATATAAATATTTTTTTTCTCGTGAAAACCATTCAAATTATTTCTTCAAATCGTTATATTTGCAAAACAATGACTAACGTAACCTTTTCTGTTTTTCAAGCAGACATGTCTGAATTTGACAACCTCAGAAATAGATATTAATTTTATTTTTAGCGAATACATTCGATATTGTGGTGTTTAGTGATTCATTTGGGGAGAGGAAATTGAATGTTAAAATAGATGTACCATTTACCTCCCTCCTTACCTCATTTTCGTCTCCAGAACGTTTCAAATTTAGCCTGCATTGCTAGTCATGTGTTTATAAGAAAAACTGACAACTTCAAAAATAGATCTTTATTCATTTTTATTTTTAACTACATGTATATAAAAGCAAAATTCGTGTCTTAGTACCCGGTGAACGTATGCCCATACATTAACGACGTTACCTATCTGTGACAGAGAGAGAAAATTCAAAATAGGATTAATAATGTTAACGTTTAAGGCGATTGGCGTGGAAATGCAGAGCCATGGGAACAAATGGCTATCGTCAAGAATTTTTATTTTTTTGCAATTTTCTTTTCGGAAAAGGTTGGTTCAAGAATATAAGCATGTTGATTAAGTTATAATTTTTATATACACACCTCCTTTATAATTTTAATCTTGATAAAATATCAACAAAATTGACATTTTTCAATAGAAAACTGCTGGCTTTATAGCAAAAAATCAGAAAATGTAACAATTAACAAACATCAATACATTATCTTAGAAGGGGTGTTGAAAATATTAACATTAAAATTTCACTTGTCCTCGAGAAAGCAGATATTTCCAAACGTATGATTTTTCTGCAAGACCTGTCCGGTAGCTTGCGCCATCTATGGTTTCCGTGATCTACTGTATCTGTTATTGTTGGCCGCGGAAGGATACTTTGGTCGGTTGTAAAGCCACGCCATTCCTTTCACCCTCCCGCCCACCATCCCACAAAATATGTTTTAGACTTGCACCCGACATGGCTAAGGGCCTTAATTCGGTGGGTTTTAAAGATATAAGATTGAAAATAAACTAATACATTTTTATATAGTTCTAAAAATAACTTTACATTTTCACATAATTTATTTAAATTTTAAAATAGATTTTTGCCAATGTATATAATTTTTAAATCACCTAGAGCTCAAGCGATTTGGTTTATTCACATTGGTCAGTAAGAACCTTCATATCACTATGTGAATAAGATAATTTGTATATGCCATTCAATGCTGTCCAGCCACAAATAGTATATTGTGTGTATATACTCGTCAGGTGAAGAGGGGAGAGTTATCAGCAAGTACAGTAGCTCCATGGCTTCTTTGGTGCTGACTGACAGCTCACAGCTGACTTCTGACAGTCAACATTTAGGTATATATCTAAATTTTGACTGTCAGAAGTGACAGCAGCTAAACACATGTATTTGCAGATCATATGGTTCGGCGTAGGAATATATAATTTGGTCCTGTAGCTTTTCAAAGCCATCAGCTCTCAGCTGTGAGCTGTCACTCAGCACCAAAGAAGCCATGGGGCTTCTGTAAACAAGTGGTCTTGCTAGGTAAACTATTTATTTTATTCCTTTAGTGTCTAAGTGTGATAGTGCTTAGTGTGCTTTAAGTACGTCAAGCTAAGATACAACCTGCCTCGCAAAATAGCTTCAAAATAACTAAGTAGGCAACCTCGATTATTAGGATAGTGGAATAGGAATAAGTTAGGTAGAATTTTAGAGGAAACATACCCGCATTTGCGTTAAAGGTGAGCTGGAAACTATTTAAGAAAAAAACTACTCTCTATACACCCTATAGGGATTCGAATCCTGATTTCTACTTCACCAGAAATCAAGTCAAACACTAGAGTGACACGTTTGACCATGCTACCAACGATGCGTAATCCACTGCGTACATAATAATATAAGAAATAATAATAAAATATGAGAAAGAAACATAAGAAGAAAATGTGTTTGAAGAAAATAAAACAGGACCTTGTTAACGCAAACCACAGAAATATCTTTTTTTTTCCCCGTGGGATATAACAAACCCCACCCAACACTGTGGGGAAGCCACACTCCCTAAAACACTGCTCATCCTCTTTCCCTCTTTCCATCAACTCAAAGTAAAGAGGTGCCTTATCTCTAGACAATTCTGAGAGGGTGAACACAATAACCCGCTTCGGTGGCCACGTGGTCTAACGCGCTACCCTCGTAGTGTACTAGTCACTAGACCAATGATGTTGTTCTAAGATCAGGGTAAATTATGAGAAGCATGTGAATTAATTTTTTGACATGGGTCACTACATACATTTAAAGTATAACTGAGGATTTTTTTTAGTTATTTTGAAGTTTCAGAAATCCTTTTATTATAGGAAATATCTCAATGTGAGGATTCGTCCCTTAAATTAGGTGGTGCTATTAATTTAAGAACGGTTTTATTGGCACATATGTTTTATTTTTAGCACTTCATCTTACTACCCGTTAGGATTATGCATATATAATAATTACGCTAATGTTTTATGGATGTAGAGGGTTAAATTTAGAGGAGTTGTACCAACATTTATGCGTAGAGAGTGGAAAACTATCTAGGAAAACGCACTCTCAGTACACTTGACCAGGAATTGAACTCTAATATCTCATTGGTAGTTTATTCTATTGGGAGAATGATGCCTTAGAACATTCGATCACCTAAGTGGGCTGGATGCATAGTGAGTAATCTTAAAACAAATAAGTATAATAAACCACTTCATTGTTTTCTATTTGAATTATGTTTCCAGAAATATTTACTATCTACCTTCTTTCAGGGAGATTCAACAAGTGGTTTTTCCGACACGAAATACAATCTAAACCTATCACTATATTTTCGCCTCATAGCGTGAGCTGTTCTTCTGAAGTTCAACTCATCTCAGCTTTGTCTGAGCTCTTCAACACACGAATCCCAATAGAATCTCTGAATCCACCATCTCTAATTAGTGCGCATGTGCTGCTGCAAAGCTTCAAGATAACAGACAGCTACGTTGGCTCTTATGAGGAGATTTGAAATAACCCTTTAATATAAAACGTGTGTATCGATGTGTTGGATTGTGCCCCATGAAACAGCTTTATAATTTGAAAACATCCATTGGACGAATAGTTAGACTATGTTGATAATCAGATGTTTTAAGTTTGCTTTGCAATGCATCATGGGTCAACATACAGCGTGTGAATTGCTCAACCTCTCAAGCAGATGCTGCCCTCTATTTTCATCGAACGTGTCAATTAAACGGTGGAGCTGTAGAGAATGTGAGTTAAGGTAAGTGTTTTTGCTTTTTACAGTGAAACAGTTTTATGACAAAAATTAATAATAATTTGTTTCAATACAGTTTAATTTTCTTCACAGGGTGATACCCACAGTTTTTTTAATGCCTTTCAAGGGTGTTCTGGATATTAATGACAACTTTTTCTTTTAATTTGAAAAGTTTCTCATCCTATGCAGCTATGCTCATGTCTGATATTCAACATTTGTTGATATCACCGTGCTAAGATTATTAAACTCTGTTTCTACTGAAGCAATAGTTTATTTTTCTGGAAAAAAAAATCGCTATAAAAACTTCAAAAACACTAACCTAAACTAGCGTTCCCTACATCCTCACCTTAAGAAGTTTTCCACAAATTTTCGGATTCCAAACTATACAGTAAAAATTAAACACACATAATTCATTATCAGGAAGACTTGATCTCCGTTACACCCCAGATCGGTCCGACACAAAACAGGTGTGGAGGGGACCGACAACTATGCAATCCGCAACAGTTTGAGAGATCCGATTGATTTCATTACTGCGGGTATCATACCCTCACCACCTCTTCTCACCGAATAAAGCACTGGATTAATTACAAACCGCAGGAGTGGGGAAGGGAGGCTAATTTAACGGCCCATTTCTACTTCATTCATTGCCTATCAAATGAATAAAAAAAAGGGAAGGCAACAAAGAGATTAGTTGTCTTTCGCAGGTACATTTATTTTTGGGGGGGGTGAATATGATTGTTTGGGTAGAGTGAAAGATGGTTGTCTCTAATTATGGGGAGTAAGTCACACATAAGTCATTAATTACTGTAACCACATTAATAATTTGTACACTAAAAAAACACTTTATAACTGTAAATTAAGTGGAGAGACTCGACAATGGAATTAAGGAACTTTTTTTTTAAATTGTGGATTGAACCAGATTTTGTCGTAAAACTATACTATCAAAAAGTAATCGAAAGGTATTTTTAGCATCACGGGCTACTAAGCGCTTGGGCTATACGCGTACGTACTAATTATACTCATGTTTTAGGGATTAGGAATGTTGAATATAGAATAAGTGTAACTACATTTGCGTGGAAGGAGAGTCGAAAAACCTTTTTGGAAAAACCACCGTTATTACACCCAACCGAGACTCGAGCCTTGATCTCCCCATCATCGACAGTATAGTCTACTGCAAGAGTAGTACCTTAGACCACGCGGCCACCTGAGTGTGTTCCAGTGGTATTATTCTCACTCTACTAGTTTTAGTGCCTCGTGTCTTAATACCTGTCTGGACAATACGCATTTAAATACGGTTTAGTGATGCATTTGCGTGTAGAGACATTGAGGAACCATTAAGGAAATGCCACTCTAAATACACCCAGGTAAGATCTGAGCCCTAGCCTCCTCGTAAAACTATATTAGATTAGCTTGACGTTTAGTCTAAATATTCATCAAGGACTTTTTACTCTACTAGCTTTGTTTTAAAAAAAAATTTCCTCTCCCACCCTTCATGCATTGAACTGTGATTGACTTTTGGAGTAGAGAGTACAGCTTTACACATGGTACCTGCAACATGAACCTGGAACAGGCAAAAAAAATCTTCACTTTATAGGGATACTCACTGTTGGATATAAGAAAAATTGAAAACCAAATTTGGGATAGCTAGCATTTGAATAAACCCGCTTCTCTGACCGCATCGTCTAAGTCAGGGGTCGGGGAACTTTTTTAACTAGTACCCCAAAATATATTTACTAACGACTACGTTACCCCCTTGATTTGAAAGAAAGAAAATCATAGGATAGATTATTCAGATTCAAAAGGTTTATTGAATCTATTTATTTCCATACGGAGGGTATAATCTGAAATATAAAAAATATAAAATAAATTAATATCTTCATTATAAAAAAAGTTTTTTAAAAACTTTTTCACTTCAGGTTTTGAATAAATAAGGTTGTTTCATTTTTGATACAATAACATCAAAATTGAGGCATTTTGATATGAGAGCAATTGGATACTGTATTCGGGGTCCAATCGATTTCTCTGCTTTGTTTTTATGTTCATTAGAGTGTAAAATCCTCGTTGGCAAAGGTAGGTTGTTGCAAAAGGCAGGAACTTTTTGACTGCTTCCTCATGTGCAATTTTGAAAGCCTCTTTAGCTGTTGACATCCAAAAAACATGACAGATCTGCCTTGATTTCAAATTCAATACGTGCTTCATTATTGGATCGAAGTTCAAGAAGTGCCTCTACCAACCCTTGAGGTTCTTCTGGCACATCAGCAAGTTCACATTTAAAGGGCTCTACAACCCAACTGACAGTATGTGAATCAGGATATGGAAAGTAAACAGAACTAATTGAGTTTGGTAAGATGCCTTATAGCTGTATCCTTGATATCGTTAAAAGTAATATTTTCACAATCTTCCAAAAACAAAACTAACTATGAAAAGGAAGCTATCTGGTTTGGTTCTGCTTTCTGTCTCCAATATAAAAGCTTTGATCCAAACGCTGAAATCTTTTCTCTGGCTGAAATTATATTGAGGTTTTTTTCCTTGCAATTCTTTGTTCAATGCATTCACATACTCAAAAATATAAGCTAAATATTAGAGCTCAAAATGTCATGACGTCCCATAAATACGTCTATTACAATGGACAGATGCAGTATTGCCAGAAGAAAAATTTCTGTCGTAACAAGGAACACGCGTTTTAAATAATTTTATTTATGTCTATATAGTCCTCTTTACGCCCAAGGATTTAATTTCCACCCCATTTGGGGTAATTTACCCTGGTTCACAGACCCCTGGTCTAAATTATCACTCTCACAATAGACTAGACTTCCGATGACAGGAAAAATGGGGCTTGATCCGAGTAGGGCGTACTGAGGGTGATTTTCTTAAATAATTTTCCACCTTCCCTCCACGCAAATGTTGGTGTACTTCCTCTAAATTAAACCTTCCTCATCTCTAGTACATTAGAGTAATTAGTACATATGCGTATAGCCCGAATGTGTAGTAAGACGCGGTGCTAAAAAAAATCACTCGAATAAAGTTACTGTATTAAATATTGACACCATCCTTTGAAAATCATAGCCATGCTGTAAGAATTACTTTAATGAAGATTTCGTAGTAATAATTTTTCTCGCCGTCAGATAAGTTTTCTTTCCTAAGGCGGACCCAAGATGTATCAAGTTGGCAACAGTGCACACACAGTGACAAACATAACCTCATTGAAGGGAATCAATACAGGACCACCAACCCTTATCGTACTCATCCTGTATTTTAGAAGCCAAGCCAAAAACCGAACACAATACAAAATATTAGGGGGCTGGGGGGGGGGGAAGAGGGGAGCCCATCTGCACAAACGCTTAACCAACTCGAAAATTGACGCTTCTAAATATGAGAATAGGGTGAGAGAACAGAGACTTAAGAAGGGGTAAAGCGAGTATTTTAAGGATAAAGAAAGAATTGGGAGGGAGTGGTTCGGAAGGGGGTTGGAAAAACTCATTGTGGAGTATTTTCTAACCCCTTTTACTAACGCGTAACTTCCCGCCCACCCCTTTCATGATACTCATACTATACGGTTATTGCTTCGTGTCATTGTAAAGTCGAATGGTAAAAGGACATAAGTCCTTGATCAATAATACTATTAGGATGTGGTCAGCGATCAAATTGATACCATGGATGATCTGCTGACCAGAAAATGTTGAGTTTAATGTAATTTAAATCGTTAAATCTAAAACTAATACGCTTTAGTGGAAAATACCCTCACTGTAAATTTACGTTAAAGGACTGTTATTTAATATATCAACGGAAACCTGTTGTCGAACGGATGGTTATGGCTTGCGGTACTCAACAATTACAAGTTGGCGTGTTTTGATAATGATTCGTTCTGATTTATAGCTGATGTTTTCGGTGGGAGTAATTAATAAGGCAATAATTGCAGTCAGAAAGCATATAAAAAGAAACAGAAACATTCATTATGGAACATTTTTAATGCATTCATGTTAGTATTTTTTTTTAGTTTGAAAAAAATATCCAAACTAGTACCGGTTCACACGGAAGACATTTTGGTGGTTACAGTATTTTTGTCGTTATCTTTTTTATGTTTTATAGAATCATTGTGTTCAGCTTAGGGACAGTTAACGCAGACGAAAAAAGACACAAAAGTTATTGAGATTTATTTTAATTGTCACAAGTAGTTATAGAAACGATACGGTAACAATAAGTAACAATAACAGTTTCATGATGGATTAAATAGCCAAGCTATTATATATATTTTTTTAGCACCGCGTCTTATTACCCATTCGGGTTATATGCCCTTGTACTAATTACAGTAATTGTTTAGGAATTAGTTATCCTTAATTGAGAGGAAGTGCACACACATTTGCATGCGAGGTAATTGTAAAATCATTAAGGAAAATACCCCTTCAGTGCATCCAACCGGGATCGAACTCCTCGACAGTCTAGTCCAACATGAGTTTGGCGCTTTAGACCACGTGGCCACCGAAGTGCATTATAATGTTTGTTACGGTTATGGCCGCATCTAAATATCATACTTACTATTATAAATGCGAATGTGAGTTTGTTTGTTTGTTTGTTTGTTTGTTACGCTTTCACGCCTAAACTACTCGACCGATCATCATGAAATTTCGCATACACGTTGTCATGGGTACAGAAAAGGACATAGGGTACCTTTCATCCAGAAAAAATGTGAATGTGAGTTTGTTTGTTTGTTTGTTATTGTTTGTTACGCTTTCACGCCTAAACTACTCGACCGATCATCATGAAATTTCGCATACACGTTGTCATGGGTACAGAAAAGGACATAGGGTACCTTTCATCCAGAAAAAAAATGCGAATGTGAGTTTGTTTGTTTGTTTGTATGTTTGTTATTGTTTGTTACGCTTTCACGCCTAAACTACTCGACCGATCATCATGAAATTTCGCATACACGTTGTCATGGGTACAGAAAAGGACATAGGGTACCTTTCATCCAGAAAAAAAATGCGAATTTGAGTTTGTTTGTTTGTTGGTTTATTATTGTTTGTTACGCTTCCACGCATAAACTACTCGACCGATCATCATGAAATTTCGTATACACGTTGTCATGGGTACAGAAAAGAATATAGGGTACCTTTCATCTAGAAAAAATGTGAATGTGAGTTTGTTTGTTTGTTTGTTTGTTTGTTTGTTATTGTTTGTTACGCTTCCACGCCTAAACTACTCGACCGATCATCATGAAATTTCGCATACACGTTGTCATGGGTACAGAAAATGACATAGGGTACCTTTCATCCAGAAAAAATGTGAATGTGAGTTTGTTTGTTTGTTTGTTTGTATATTTGTTATTGTTTGTTACGCTTTCACGCCTAAACTACTCGACCGATCATCATGAAATTTCGCGTACACGTTTTCATGGGTACAGAAAAGAATATAGGGTACCTTTCATTCAGAAAAAATGCGAATGTGAGTTTGTTTGTTTGTTATTGTTTGTTACGCTTTTACACCTAAACTAAACGACCGATTATCATGAAATTTCGCATACATATTGTCATGGGTACAGAAAAGGACATAGGGTACCTTTCATCCAGAAAAAATGTGAATGTGAGTTTGTTTGTTTGTTTGTTATTGTTTGTTACGCTTTCACGCCTAAACTACTCGACCGATCATCATGAAATTTCGCATACACGTTGTCATGGGTACAGAAAAGGACATAGGGTACCTTTCATCCAGAAAAAATGCGAATGTGAGTTTGTTTGTTTGTTTGTATATTTGTTATTGTTTGTTACGCTTTCACGCCTAAACTACTCGACCGATCATCATGAAATTTCGCATACACGTTGTCATGGGTACAGAAAAGGACATAGGGTACCTTTCATCCTGAAAAAATGCGATTGTGAGTATGTTTGTTTGTTTGTTTGTTATTGTTTGTTACGCTTTCGGCCTAAACTACTCGACCGATCATCATGAAATTTCGCATACACGTTGTTATGGGTACAGAAAAGGATATAGGGTACCTTTCATCCAGAAAAAAAATGTGAATGTGAGTTTGTTTGTGTATTTGTTATTGTTTGTTACGCTTTCACGCCTAAACTACTCGACCGATCATCATGAAATTTCGCATACACGTAGTCATGGGTACAGAAAAGGACATAGGGTACCTTTCATCCAGAAAAAAGTACTGTTCCTGACGGATAGAAAAAAATAACTGTTAGACGGTCGTCCAGCTTAACAACTCGGCCTACTGATATGAATAAATTAATTGCAACATGATGCCTGGAGTACAGAAAAAGGGACCTGTGGTATCCCAGAAGAAAATCTGATACCCCGAAAAAAAATCTGTTCCCGAGTTATTTTAGGCACATCTTTCTTAAAATGACTAAAAATGATTATATTCAGCTAATTAAGCTCTGTCTGTTCACCCCGTTATGGTAAATGACAAAATTGTCGTAAAAAGTTTGGTATTATTCATTTCAGCAAAAATAGCTCTCGAGGTATGATGCTACGACAATGTAAACTTTTAGTGTGGGACGAAAGTACGATGTCCCACAAAAAAGCTATAGAAGCGTTAAACCAAACTCTTCAGGACCTGCGAGACAGTACAGTTATTATGGGACGAATGGTAGTTTTACTGGCTGGTGACTTCCGACAAACTCTACCGGTGATCCAGAGGGACACACATGCAGATGAAATCAAAGCCTGTCTCAAGTCATCAAGATTGTGGGCAAAAGTGAAAAAATTCAGCCTAACAACGAATATGAGAGTCCACCTTTATAATGACATAGATTCAGGACATTACGCAGATACACTATTGAAAATTGGCGATGGACGTTTGGACACGGATGCTGAAGGCTGTATTTTACTTACAGGGGAATTCTGTATTTTGGTGGAAAATGATGTGGAGCTCATTGCTAAAGTTTACCCAGACTTACAACTAAATTTAAGTTGTGATCATTGGTTGTGTGCAAGAGCAGTTCTTGCACCAAAATATGAAATAGTTAACAAAATCAACACTGACATTTTGAATGAGGTGCAGGGAGAAATAAAGGAGTATTTGTCAATAGATACAATCATGGACACAGAACAGAGTACTTCATATCCCGCTGAGTTTTTAAATTCTCTGGAGCTATCGGGTGTACCCTTGCATAAACTACAATTGAAATTAGGTGTACCAGTTATGCTTATGCGAAATTTAGATACACCCCGTTTATGTAATGGGACGAGGCTTCAATTACACAATTAGGGCAAAATATAATCTGTGCCACCATTTTAACAGGTGTGGGAAAAGGGGAAAGTGTAATCATACCTCGAATCCCAATAATCCCCACTGACCTACCATTTCAATTCAAAAGACTCCAGTTTCCAATCAAACTTAGTTTTGCTATTACTATTAACAAAGCGCAAGGGCAAACATTGCAGGTAGCATGGGTGCATTTGGAAATGCCATGTTTTTCCCAAGGCCAGCTATATGTAGCCTGTTTGCGTGTGTCCAATGCCCAGAATTTGTATGTATTTGCACCAAATGAAAGGACATACATCATAGTATATAGGAACGTCCTAAAATAATTATCTATTCTGTGCCCATGATTGCAACGGTCAAGAACAAGCGGAGTAAATAAGGGATTTTAATTAACTGTAAGTAAAATTTAAGATGGAGTAGGATCTTCCAATTCGTGGCAAGGCATAACCTATGACTCTACTGACACACACTCCGCTACTTCTTTTCTACTCCTACACTTAATCCTGATTTATATTGTGTAGTTTGTTTTTTTCTTTATCTCTACCTCTATTGACTAACAACCTCAATATGTTCATCGTTTTTATTGTCATATTCCCTGTGTCAATCGACAACCTGAATTTATTGATAAAATCTACATTAACGCGAGTGAAGCCGCGGGCAAAGCTAGTATTCTATAAATTGAAAAATGAATTAATTGAACCTGGGACCTTTGACTGATTGACAGCATAAAACCTTACCGAGTCAAAGGTGGCTGCGTTATCTGATATCTCGTGATCTTATTTGATCACTCATATGTAGCTGACAATTTGCACACATCCATCACAGACTGTGCCTTAAAATATGAGTGGAGAATGACCCTGGGAATGAGACGATTCCTGCATAGCTCAGTGGTTAGAGCATTGGCGTATTAAGCCAAAGGTCCCGGGTTCGATTTCCGTATCCAGGTGTCATTTTAAAATTTAAAAAAATAAAAATTTCGTTGCGTTTAGATAGAAATTCTGTAGGATATGGAGGAAGATTATACGAGCGATATTTGATTGCAACGATAGTCGGCTGTCAGTCTTTCGTTTACGATGGTTTTGAAAATATGAGATCTCCCGAGGTAATGTTGAACTATTAAATACTTGTTACTTGTAATATAGCGAAAAAATCATCATGGAATTTCCCATGTTAATATATTTACCTTTTTAAGGAAATTACATTGAAACAAATACATTTCATTCTTAAATAATTCAACCATTGAAACACACACACACAAAATTGTATCTTGAAATAGTTTTTTTTTTTGTAAAATTTATTTTTAAATCGTCTATTTGGCCTATTCATGAAAATGCCCTGTAGGATCCTTCCCGCCATGATGTAGATTACAAAAGACAGACACAGCATATGTCTGTCTAGAATAGAAAACAAGAAAAATATATTATTTTGAAATGCAAATAAATGCTTTCCAGACGCAAATAGTTGAGTGACTGTGTATACTCGTCAGAGGAAGAGGGAGAATGCCTTAGTGGATAAACAAGAGGCCTCTCAGGGTGAACTGCTCATCTTATTCCCGCTCTTTCTACTTAGTACATTGGTGACTAAGTGTGATATTACTCCAAATGTCTATGCTGCAACCCGCTTTGCAGAATAGCTATGAATGAACTAAGTAAGCAACGTCGTTATTAAGGAATATAGGAAAGAGGCTGGAAAATTTGTATGCGTCTATTGAGAAATATGAAGACAAAATAAAGAAAACAAATGTTTACAAAACTTTGAAGATGTAAAAATAAATGAAAATAATGAACTAATTTAGTAAGATACTTTTTTTTGTTGGCTTTTATTTTAGAAACGCCTAATTTCACTAAATTTCTAGGTAGAATAGCACAAAATATAATATGTTCATGTTAAGAATGACTACAATAGTTACTAAAAACTACTTTGATGTATTTATACGTCACGTCATATGAGCTCCAGCTGTTACTTTTGATAAATAATATTATTCAAGTAGTAAAACGTTCTCATTGAAATCCGTAAAAAAGAAAATTTTAGTTTTTAAAGAAACCTTTTTCACCAGATCCTACCATTACAATTTGTCACTGCAGTATATTGTCGTTCGTGTTAGCTCGGACCTAAACAATGACGACAAACTGTCATTCACATTATGAACGGAGCCAAAGAAGTCAAAAGCTCTAGCAGGATCTAGAAAATGAAGGATTCGGTGTAAGCCTTGGTATCTAACATTTTACAATTTCATATTGTATCAAATTTAAAAAATATAATAAAAAATTATTTATCATTCCAGCAGTCAACTTCTGCCAAATTTTCAATTAAAAACAAATTTTTATATCTAAAACCCCATAAGGACTCCAGATAAAGACTTTTTCTATTTAAATTTAAATATTACATATATCTTTCTTAACCATAATCTAAAGTTTAATAGAAAGGTTTCGTGATTACCTAACAGATTCCATTACTAATGCAATTTGTGTTTAAATTGGCCTTTTCCCTCTTTTCCGCTATACCCTTAATTTTATTATATTTTTCAAAGTTGATAACATTAAAGTGCAAAATGTTAGATATCATGCTCTACACCCGAGCCCTTCGTATATGTGAGACAAGGATATGACCATGTTTTCCATTGATGTGTGAATTAATGTTTTGGAGGGGTTTTTTTTCCTAACAAATACAGACACGCAAACACATACACACACAAGCACATTGACTCATATTGATCATTGTTGCTCTAACAATGGACTGAATAGTGGGGAATAGATTTTTGTTCATGGGAAACTCGCAATCGATTTGACGTCTGAGGAAAAGAGGCCTAAGGGCCCACTTCAGCGTATGAAATTCATTTTCACATTTAATATTTATAAAAAAAGGAATTTAAAATGGATTTTAAAAAAAAGTTCAATCTATTTACTCTGAAAAGCCCTCTATCGACCACAGCGTGGTTCTATTTTATAGGCATCATAATGTAACGCGTAAAGGCAGGCATGCCATCTTTCAGAGTAAATTGAGTATATAAACATCTATTTTTTATTATATGTTCTGTTATTGAACTTAGACCTCCAATGCGCCTCATCCTCTACCTCCTCCTTCAACTCCCAAAATTTTATTTTTTTTCCTTCAAGTAATCTAGTATTTGAATCCTCCTTCTTCCTAAGCTCCTCTTTCCGTTAACCTTTACTTCTATGACGTCGTGCAGAAAACAGTTACTCCTAAGGAAGTGTCCAATAAAGTTTTCTTTGTGCAAAGAATCACATCCAAAATGGTTCTCTTCTCACCCACTCTTCTTAGGACTTCTTCATTTGTCATCCTGCCTGTCCACCTGATCGTCTCAAGTCTTCTCCAGCACCACAAAGCTCTCCAAGTATTTCTTTTCATCTTACTAAGAGTCCAAGTTTCTGATCCGTACAGCGTGATGCTCAAAATGTGGCATTTTATCAGTTTCTTCCTTAGTTCCAAACTCAACTTGCTGGTCAGCAGTAACCTCTTCTTGTTAAAAGCTTCCTTGGCCATGGCGATCCTCAACTTAATTTATTTTTTTAGTGCAGAAGGCATTCCAGGTACTTGAACTTCTATATGTTTTCCAACTCCTGGTCTTCAATTTTGATTTTCAGTGGATCTTCATTTTTTTAAATCACCATCACTTTTGACTTCACAATGTTGAGCTCCATACATTCTGGAAGGCTATTCTTAAAGTGATTAGACCATATTTCAAGAAGCTTAGAATATACAGCCCAATTTTCATAGGAAGGGCCTTATAAAATATTATTCTATTAGTGTTATCTCATAGGTATTGATATTATTTAAGGTATGGATGTAAGGAGCGCGAGTTAAGGTCAATGTTTTTAGAGTTAATAAGATTTTTAAAAAATGTCGGTCAAAATAAAGCAAATAATTATTCAGTACATACATAGAGTTTAACTTTCTTCACATGGTGACATCAACATTTCTTGAATATATTCAAGGGTGTCCTGGAATTTAATAACGACTTATTCTCTTAATTTAAAAAGTTTCTTGGATAATTCCGCAACGCTCATGACAGATATTCAACAAATGTTGATATCACGATGTTAAGAAAATTAAACTATATGTTTCTTACTGGATAAATGTTTGATTTATTTTGGCCGAAGAAAAAAAAGGTTTTGCTATAAAAACTGCTAAAACACTGACCTTCTCTCGCGTCCCCTTCCACCCCACCTTAAGAAACATCAAACTTGTGACCTAATTTAACCTAACCTATAAATACCGTGTACACAGTATTACGACGCCACAAGGTGGTTCCGCCTCAAGAATAGGGGAAACGGAAAGGAGGGGAAGTGAGGGTTATAAGGAGTAACGAGAGGGGCAGAAGTATCGATACTACTTGCCAAGAATCGATATGTTGAGGGATGGAGGGGTTAAGGCGTAGGAGGGGAAGGATGGTATACATCTAACCAACAAAGTGGAGTACTTCGTTGTTTCGCGTCCTTCCAAAACTGTGAACGCCTTTCTTCGCCCCTAACTGAAAACAACCTACCCTAGCCCGCCTTTGTTTGGGGACGTAACTAACAACTCAGGGGTGGGCATACAATGACATTTGACAGCGGCGGAAGTAGGGTGGGGGGAATGAACATTAGCGATATACCGATCAAATAAATGCCACACAGAGACATCAATTGGAATCGTACGGTCTTTTTCTGCCACTAGAGTGGGATGGTTGGGATTGTCAGCTAAGGGTAGTAATTTAGTTGTTTTTATAGCAAAACAATTAAAATATTTATCCAGTAGAAACATAAAGATTTTAATTATTTTTTATCACGTGGTGACCTCAATAATTCTTGAGTATCTGTCAATGAAATTGAAACTTTATATTTTGAAAACGACACAACTAAAGACGTTTTGTATGACGTCACTAACCTCCCCCTGTTTCACCATCTTAAGTTATGAAGAGAACGCCTCCAAAATTGACACAATAATCAACAAAAGTCACAGCTCTGAACACTGTACCAAACCGCTTCGGTGTTCGCATGCTCTAACGCGCTACCCTCGTGTTGGACTAAACTGCCTACGACGGCGATACCGAGGTTCAAATCTCGGTCGGGTGTACTGAGGATGTTTTTTTTTACAAAATGGATTTTCCATTCTATTTCCACGAAAATGAGGGTACACTTCCTCTAAATATAGCCTTCCTAATCCCTGAAGCCACTAGCGTAATTAGTACACTAGAATATAATATATAATAGGCCTATAGTAAATTAGATCTATTTTCTTGCTATAACTTCCCGATAGTGTTATTCCTGTTATAAAATGGCTAATAAACTTTACGGCTTGAGCTTATGTGATGAATTTAATATCTGACTGATAGAGTTAAGACATCTAAGAGAAGACAAGTCGAGCTGTCTTAAAACAATTTTTTTTTTACTTAACTTCTAAAATCATTTGTTCATTAACGTTGATTAGAGATGATTGAATGTGATTTAGAAACCCCCTGGACAACCTTATTCCGCCAACTGTGAGCTATATAAGGCACGTGGACCACTGTTTACCCACACACAATATGGTCAATACGTTGAGTGACGTCAGAGATTTGATAGAGAGAGAGGGAGGATAGTGAGGACGGTGAGGATGAGGGAAGGAGGAGATGAGGGGTGTATAACAAGAGAGTTAGGCTTAGCTGAGGGGAGGGTGAACAAAGACACAACATTTTATAGAGAATTGGTTTGGGGGGTGGGGAGGGGAACGATGAGTAGGGGTGAGGGAGGGGGGAAAGAAAGTAGAAATAAAGTTGTTCGTTTGACAAAACTTTTATAACAAAAGATTTCCCCTCCCTTTTTTTCCACCATACCGTCTCTTTCAGCAAACATACTGGACTGTAGTTTTTAAAATACGTTAGAAATTGTGATATGTTTGGAGAGAAAAACTTTATGATAGAGTAGAACTTTCGTAAGAAGAGGTTGACTTACAAAAGTAACTAAAACTATTTTTATATTATTATGTATAAGTCAGGTCATTTGATTTTCAGCTGTCAGCTTTTGATAGTTAGTATCAATACCCATAAAATAGCACTTCTTACCTATACTATGGCCATAGGAGCTTGGAAGTCCATTGTCGCACTTTAAATTAGTAGCCACCTATCCCAATCCTTGAGCTAGATATATCATCCACCTCATTACACCACCCTATCTTGAGCTAGATATATCCATCCACCTCATTTCACCCTATCCCATTTTTGAGCTAGATATATTCCAGTTCCACCTCATTACACCCCATCCCTATTTTGAGCTAGATATATCCAGTACCACCTATTACACCCTATCCCTATATCTTGAGCTAGTCTACCCAGACCACCTCATTACACCCTATCCCTATCTTGAGCTAGATATATCCAGTCCCCTCTTACACCCTATCTATCTTGAGCTAGTTATCAGACCACCTCATTACACCCTATCCCTATCTTGAGCTAGATATACCAGTCCACCTCATTACACCCATCCTATTTTGAGCTAGCTCTACCAGACCCCTATTACACCCTATCCCTATCTTGAGCTAGTTCATACAGTCCACCCATTACACCCTATCTCTCATTCACTCCATCTATACTGTTTGATATATCCAGTCCATCCTCATTACACCTCCCTATTTTGACTAGCTCTACCCAACCCCTGATTACACCTATCCCTATCTTGAGCTAGTTCATACAGCCACCCCATTACCCCTATCTCTCTTCAGTCCATTATAATGTTATCTCTCATCTGCGTCCTAGACTTCCAAATATTCTCTCCATTGAGTTTTGCCAATCAATGCTTAATAGATTCTAGAGCACCATTCGCGCTGTATGTCCTCCAACCGTTAACCACCAGATTTTATTGTCCTAACATGTTTTGTGCTGAGTATAAGTATAACTCATCATTATTTTTCCTCCTCTACTCAGCAGCTTCCACCCTTTTTAGACCAACATTTTCCAAAATTTTGTTTTCGAGCACTCTAAAATTTTCGTCGTTTTTACCAAGGCTTCACACCCATAAACTAAAAATATACAGAAAATGTTATCGATGGATGGCCCTAAGAAGTTTGTATTCAACAAATTCCTCCTAGCAATCATATAGCTATTTCGTGAAAGAACCCTTTATTGAAGAGCAGCCCGTATGAATTAATGAGAACACTTATATGGACCCTGAATGAAAACTACATATGTCCTAACATTTATCTTTACTGGCTTAAAATGTTTTTTTTATTTTCAAAATATATTTTTGTGTTCAAACTGTTAGGCTTGCCTTCATGGACAAAAAAAATTAAGCGTTAACGACGTTGCCTACTAGATAATTTAGAAACTATTTTATTGAGCAGGTTACAACTTAAAATGACGTAACTAAACACTATAATAAAGTACAAATGTATTAAATAGAGAGAGGGGGGAATAAAATGGACAGTTCCCTAGGTAAGTCCTCTTGTGTGTGTGTGTTGCTAAGAACACTTTCCCTCTACCACTGACGAGTAAACACACTCACTCTACTATCAGCACGTGAACAATTTTTATTTTTATTTAAAATACCTCTTTTTTGGTTCCTATTCTAGATATAGGCCTACATATACTTCCATGGACTTTTTTAATCTACATCCTGGCAGGAAGACTCCTGCAGGACATTTTCGTAAATATACCATACACACTGATTTTAGTAAATCTCATATTAATTGTAGTAAGGAGAAAATGAATTTATAATATAAGGAACGTACTTGGATGGAACAACTAATTAGATTAATTGGTACAACTTCTTTGGTCAACTAAACAATATAAATATGAAACATAACATGAAGATAATTTATTCACTGAGAAACTAATATAGCATTAAATTAATTCAAATAAAACAGGTACAGTAACATTTCTAAGAAATATCATCATTGAAATAGTTAAATAATAAAATTCTGAAATTAATTAGCATACAACAAGGAAAAAATATAAATATGTAGATTATAGGTATAGTTTATAAGTTCAAAGAAGTTGTACCAATTAATGTAATTAGCTGTTCCATCCAAGTACTTTCCTTATATTATAAAAACATATACACTTAGTTGTAGAGACTTTGAAAAAAATATATTTACACTAAAAAATTAATTGAAGATAAAAAAAATTATTTGACAAATTAAGATTATTTTTAGAATTGAATAAGGTTTTATTTTTTTAGTTTCAATGTAATATCTTAAAAATCCACGGAAAAAAAAACTTAAAATACGGTAACATGTGAAATCCTTTCTTGACAAACCACTACGTCACAGGTCCTTAAATATCTCTAAACAAAACAATTTAAAAATATAATCGGGACGTAGTATCATATTCCTCTGAACGCATCAAGAAACCGTATAAAAGCTTATTCGTAACGTTTATTTTCGAATAACACACAGACCCTAATACAGCTGTATCAACGTTACGCGCATGAGCGTTGAAGCACGTAGTATGTTTTGTTGGAGGAGGGGGTGGGGAAGGGCAAGGTAAAGGGGGGTGTCCTGCGCCACTTCCTTCCGGTCCCCTCTATTAAAACCATGCAGTACTACGGATAGAGCTTATTAAAGAAAAAACGATACCACCGAACATTAGAAAAACATTGTTTGTGACCGGCCGCAAATATTTCCTGCCAACTGGCTATCGTGGGAAGAATCCTTTGGAGCATGTAAACAAATGTTATTTTTTTTTTAATCCCTCAGCTTAGTGGGTTTCATTTACGCAGGTTCACACGAGATCCGTGGCTAACCAGTGTTGGGGTGGTGGGGGTAGATATGGATTCCCCTCTATACCCTCATTCAGATAGCTTCCCCCCCCACCACCACCACGCCACCCCTACCCGTAGAGAATAAACACATTTTAATTTTCTGTTAATTCACTGCGTTTTATTACATATTCAGGATATACGCATGGTAATTACTTTAATGGTGTAGGACTTATGAAAGTAGCATTTTAAAGGAAGTTTAGCTGCATTTGCGTGGAAGGAAAATGTGAAACCATTTAGGGAAAACCACCCTCAGTAGACCCAAATAGAATTCAAACCCAGATATCCTCTCCTTCTTCGGCAGACCAGTCTAACACGAGAGTGACATCTTAAGCCATTCAGCCACTAAAGCTGGTAAAAAAATACGCTGATGTTCAAGGGATAAAGAAGTTAGAATCTAGAGGAGATTTACCTGAATTGGTGAAGAGGGAGGTGTGGGAAAACTTTAAGAGCGTACATCACATGCCAATCAACTCTGTGATACAGCCGGCTAGAAATAATAAATTTTTACAAACACTATTGCACGTGGATCATTTCTGATTAAACATTAATGAAGATAAAGAGTTAATAAAATTTCGTATAACTGAACATTGTTCTAATATTAAATTATATTTGGATTAAAACTGCATTGAAAAGGCCTTTTTTTGACCATTTTAGAATGGCTTCACGGATAAGAAATGTACACAAATCTTTATTATGTCATAATAGAGACATTCTGTAGTTATTAACAAGAAATTTTGTCACTTTGAACCCCATCGTCACCGCGGAAAAATTCGAGTAAACAATCAAATACGAATGCCCTGCACACATTTCTGACATATCGTAGATCTTTTCGTTTCCCTTTTACTCTCATACCCAAGGTGACCTTCCATTCCGTATTTGAGAGTCTCATCAAAAAAATTTTTACAGGTCCGAAAAAAAACCCGCATTTATATTCCGTATTTTACTATGCGTCCCGTAAAGGTCTCCTATTTTTGAAATTACATGATATGAATCATCGAAACCTCGGTACTTTACATTATTTCTCTTTCTAATTTGATTAAAACGTAACATTGATACGATATATTCGGTTATAATTTTACATGGAAAAACCTGAGTTTAGAATTTAGCCGTTAGGTGCTGGGAATCCCCGAATTCTTATCTAATCACTTCTTACTGCGTTTCACGTAACGGTTAGTTCACAATCTTAATTAACTAACAAACGATATTACAGTAGTAATAAATTAATAATAATAATAATAATAATAATAATAATAATAATAAATACAGTAGGCATAGCCTACCTTTGACGAGATAGTGTCCCGCATTAATTTTGTGCTATGAGAAAACGCTCATCTTACCAATACCTCACGCGTGTACACACACACACACACACACACATACACACACACAAACGCAGATGCGATTTGGGACGAAAATCACCCTTCGTACACCCGTCTAGGATTTGAAGCCCCGATCTCCTTGTCAACGACAAACGAGACTAAATGAGTTTGACATCCAAACCAACTTACTAACATTTCCGGAATACTCGAATCTAAGAACACAAACTTGGGGTGGTAATGAGAATGATAGAGAGGGTCAAGTAATCCGTCACCTGGATTCAAACCAAAGTCACGTTTGGGCGAAGAAGGGTGAAATGGCAAAAAAAAGGGGTTGGGGGGGCAGGTGTACTAATAGCGTAATATACCAATATTGGATAGTACGATTGTACAGGTGGTGAAATTATAGTTAGAAGTAGTATCCAGATCATAGAAATGTCAGAGTTGAACCCCATCAACATCGTTTTTATCGACACGATACTAAAAAAAAAACAAAAAAAAACATAAAGACAATATCTCCCGCCCTTCGGAAGAGCTGGCGGAACGGATTGGATGGTGTATGACGTCATCCAAAGGATTCATACCCTGGCCTGAGATTGTACTCTACCTATTGATGTCATTGCTGACGTCATTTCCTTTGCAGGTAGACCTCGACCCAATATCTTCATCCTCAACAGTCTCATGGATGTCTGCCCGCGCTGGGGCTCTCGCCGATCTGGGGACAATTTGATCCAGAGTGCGGTGGGACACCCAGCGAGGCAGGGTACCGGGGGCGTGATATACCCGGGGTGGACCACCTAGTAGGTTAGGTATATATAGGAAAGAATGACAAATAGGACTTTAAGATTTAGGTGCTTATTATAAACTTATTATTGTATTTAAAAAAAGAAAGAACATAGCTAAAAGATGTAATGTTATTTCAAGATGTAGTCTAGGTCCCAAGCTACATGCTAGGAATCGGTATAAATAGTGTAAATAAATAAATATAATAAAAATAAAGTCTCATGTGCGATAGTATTAATAATAACAATAATAATATTAAATGATTTAATATTAATAAATAACCAGTAAACTCTTGCGAAACTGTCACAAATTCAACATTTCCCTTCTCCCCTCCCAAAAAAAACCACTATGGTTTAGTCTTTTGTTGGGTTGTTGGAATTAAATACTTAGCGAAGTGTATACACAAAATAGCAAAGAGAGTTTATTTTCAGTAATTGATACACAAATTATTGTTAGATTTTTCTTTAAACTTAAATTTTAAACAAACAATGTGTTTTAACGTAAGATGAGTATGTTATGTCACAAGTCGGTAAAAAATCCTTTCCACTGATACCTTATTCCTCTTTTTAGCCTTTGTATTAGTTGAGAAAAACAGATGTTGACAACAGAAATAATATATAGGATTTTATAAACAATATTAATATTACGTAAGATAATATTAAAGATAATATTAATATTAAAAATATTTCATTTTGTACACCTCAAATAAATGTCTAATTATATTAAATTTCAGCCTCATACATTAATTACTTTACTTTAACAGCAGTACAAAAAAAAGCATAAAATAGCAATTTTGATCCCTCATAACTCGTGAACCGTAATGATTTTAATCATTGAATCACTATGAATAGCTCAACATTAAACACTTGTTAAAATTTTACCGTCGAGATTTTTGAAGTCCGACTCCATTTGTGGGCAAACATGACCGGAGTGAATAATGCTGGAATTACACATGCATATATTTAGTGGTGCCAGTCTAAACTTTAATTGTACTTTCATGCCAGTAAAGTTTTTCCACATAAAATGCTTTTTTTTAATCTCGCCAATCTCATTTTTCAAGTGAAATTAGGAAGGTTTTGTTTAGATTGTGCACTATTTTATATGTGAAAATGTTGAAAGAACTTCATAGCAGCTGTTAAATAGTTGCCAGAATGATAGTCGAGAAGATGGTTTATGATTTGGAACAGAGAAAAAAAAATCCATAAGCGAATAAGGCCGTATATGGGTAAGAAAATGTATTTTTCAGAGACAAAGTTTTGGTGCATCTGAAAGACTTTAAGAGAGCTTTCAACAGAAGATTATGAACGCTTTAGAAACCATTAATTTGTCCATTACTAAAGAAAGTTTTGATTTAATTCTATAGTGAGTAACACCAAACATTGAGTAAAGTAGCACCCAAATTAGGGATGCCTTATCTGTGAAACTTAAATTACGGGTAACTTTAAGGTGTTTAATTACTGACGATTCCTTTGTTTCACCACAGTACTTATACCGTGTGTTCCAAAATGTACAGTATCACAATTCCTACCAGAAGTTTGTCAAGATATTTACAATGCATTGAAAGATTATATTAAAGTAATAAATCATTAATTTGATTAATATTCTATTTATTCTATTACTAACAGACGAATAAAAAAAATCCTCAAAATTTAAGTTGAAGAACACGTAGTCTACAGAAATAAAATATACAACTGGCGCGCATTAATACGTTTACACTTGCAAATTTGATTTTCACATGCGTATGAATCATCACTGACACATGAAAAGTTAAAAGGCTATTGACTTTTTCGATCTTTACGTGTATGGTTAAAAGATACACGCCAGTAAAGGTTTACATATTCATTTTTTTTTTTTACTGGCGCGTCAGTGAGCACTTGCGCCACTAAATCTATGCATGTTTAAACCTGGCATAAATAACTTCATGAAAGGCTGTAGGGATAGGAGGGGATGTATAAGAAGACGCTTTGCGGTTTCAAAGGGGGAAGATAGGTTTAGTTTTGCTGCCCCTGAAGTTTGTTTCACCCTTTCCACCCCCCCATCTCCTTGGCTCTACCAACAGTTTCACCCCAAACTACCCACCACAGCTCGAACTCTGTAAGGGCCACTGCTAAAGTCTGTAACCTTCTTCTTTGCCTGACACACACTGCTTGGAAGCCAAAACTTGTCGCGAAGTGATGGGTTGGGTTCTAGCGACGGAATAACTGAAGAGGGTGTAGTTGGGAGTTGGGGGGAAGAGAGGGTGAGGGTTGTAACTTGAAGAAACCCTCGTGGAAGTTGCTTTGTAGGGTTGAGAATGTAGCCTCGCTAAGAACCTTGCTTCTCCCAAACATATCATCCTCTTGAAGAAGTGATGTGTGTATAAGAAAATTACTTAACTATGGTATAATGTTCTTAGGAAGGACATTTCATGACAACTAAAAATATATTAGAGCTACTTTCATGGATTAAGCTTTGTGATATTCAGATGTTACTTATGTTATATATTATCTTTCATTAACTATAAAATAACACAAATAAAATATAAAAATATAATCAAATTTTACCGTAAAATATATGTTTGTATTTTCTAAAATGCTCTTTATATGTATATTGGACTATTTATGTTAAATTATATTAAATGATTAACATTTTGAAAAACATTCTTTATTTAAGTAGTAAGGAGCGCTAAAATATTGAATAAGGATTTATTAGAATAATAAAGGAAGTAAGCTTGTAATAATTGACTTGACTAATTAACAGAGTAAATTATCAGGAAAAATAATTTAATTTGATGTCAATTCTTGAGTAATTTTAAGCCTACCTCAGGTGGAAAACAACTGGCTTACAGTAATTACTAGTTTATAACATGAAATCTTCCACTCAAATTATTGGCAATAAAAGAGTTAAATTATTTTTTACTTCTTGCAACCCCTTGAAGAAAGGAAAAAAAATCAATAAAAAAAATCGAATGTGTGATGTTCAACGTTTCATGACACTGAACATAAAAAAAAGTTGTTTTCGCGATACCGTCTGTCTGTGTATATCTCGGACTAGAGTCGAAAAAATTTTACCGATTGGACTAAAACTTGGTATTTAGAGAAACCTGTGATTTTTTTGGAATTAGATATAACTTATAACCCTAAATTAAGGGTTGTTTAATTAAGAGCGAAAAATAGAAATCACTCAATTTTTCTCAAAATTGGCTCTAATAATTTTTGGTATAAAAACGTATCCAAACAATGTTTAACACTACAAACAAAACAGCACATCTAATTTTATCGGTGAAATGGCACAAAGGGGTACTTTACAAAACCGGGTATCTTAAATTTTAATCGTATCTCTGAAACTCTTTGAGATGGCAAATATTAATTTTTAAATAGAGGTCTGGAAAATGGGTAGTTGATTATTATGCTCTTTGGTGGACGGATATTTTACTTTTTCTCTAAATATGTTTCTGTAACAGTGTATACTATTTCATTTATACTCTTTGGTAGAATAGAATGCTCTTTTTTTCCCCCTTAATTTGTATGCAACCATATCGTTTCACATATTAGAACTTATGAGTTTGAAATAAACAAGCAGGAAACTTTGTGTGGTCCACCGCAGGGGCGGATTCAGGATTTTCGTGAGGGGAGGAGGGAGGCGCTCTAAAGGGACCAGGTTGGGAGGTTCCCCTTCGAGAAATTCTGATGGAAAAATACTTTTAAATTTTATAGTAAATTAAACATTAATTGGAACAGGTAAAAAAACAACCGCTTACATGTCTACCGTTTATTTATGATTTTCACTAATTTCTGTTTAAACTATGTGTTTAAAATGTAAGTCCATTATTGACAATGAATGACACGTGAATCAGCTGGATAATGAGCTATTACGTGACAGTATAACTTGTAGGGGATATAACAATACAACAGGGGTTCCCAAACTGTGCGTCACGATGCCCTAGGGTGTCACCGGTCTTGGCCCGGGGCATCGTGGCTATAAGGAAACATTTAAAACCTATAATGTGGCCTATAGTGAAATACAACATGGACATTTTCAACACGTGTACTCTTACATATTTTAATGAATTGAGTAAATCATACAAGAAAAAACATATTTCTTTCTTTTTGAAAACAACCCTTTATATGAATTCCAGATTCTAATGATCCTTGAAAATTTAAATGGAAATTTTGTAAATTAAAATTTTCTTTTAAGCAACTAAATCGAATTTGGACAGCTAAAAAAATATATATATATTTATAGGGTACAGGGGCATCGCATGGAAAATCTGACATATGATGGGTGGCGCGGTCTCAAAAGGTATGGAAATCCTTGGGCTATAACATAGATTTAATTCTTGGGGTGGGGGGGTGGGGGGGGCACGCACCCCATCTGGATCCACCTCTGGTCCACCGTAACATTAATTTGTGAAGTTTTCTATTTCCAAGGAGAAGGGAACTTTCTATCTACCAATCTCTACTTTAGATAGCTGAACACAAAACATTTTGTTAAATTTTAAAAGTAAGGTATTTAAAAAGTTACGGTGAGCGAAGTTTTCGCAACTTGTTGAGGCAAGTCAGATAATAAGTAGTCTAGGACGTGCTGTCAAACCAAAGAGTACAACGTTATGAAAGGGAATTTATTAACTTTACGGCCCTGCCCCAAGCTTACTGTGTGGAAAAATTAAATTTGCACAACTTTGAATCAAGACGGGGATCAAGTTTTCTACAAGTTTTAAAATAGAGAAAGAAAACTTTTTGTTTCTAAATCATCGCTAGTAAGTTAAAAAGTGTACGTACAAAATAAATAAGAGAGTACACAAAATTTAGGAAAATAAATTGAACGTTTAATTTTAAATGTCTTACTATCCAGCTATACGCATATCTTTAAATAAAACAATAAACAACTTTATCAAGTAAAGACAAATTAAACCAAGATGTATTTTACTCTACAATATGACTCTATAAAAATTAAGGACAGTTTTTTAGTTCCTATAGTGGTTTTAATATTATTTACTGGCAGAAGTACCCAGCGTTTCCCGGGGTAGCCGTACAATGAATATTGCGTGGTTGTCGATATTTTTTGTACAAATGAATAAACTAAAAATATAGATAGTTACTCCGTTCCGTATACAGATAGAGAGATAAGATAGATTGATGATAGTGTTTCTTGTGTGTATTTTATTTGTTTTGTTCGGAAGTTTCCCAGACATCAGGAGAAGAGCGGCTACCAGGAAAGCAGTTCTTTATAAGAGGTGGCGAACGAAGAAGCGTGGATAATGATCCTCCCCCAAACTACAAAAAAAAAAATTAATTGCTCTATTTATGTATGTAGGACTTGTCAAACTTTTTTTTTCCTTACATAATTTATTTATTGATATTTTCTGTTGCACGTCAAATAAATCAAAAGTAACAAATTGAATGTTTAATTTGACAAAAATACCAATCTCTGACCAATATCAATGCCAATCATTATTCAAGGACTACCGGAATTAGGCTTTTCTTTACAATGTGGCTCACTTTTTCAAAGCGAATACATGTACGGTAACTTTAGAAAACTTGTAGTTTTATCTTTTATTAAATGGTTTAAATCCCCTTCTCCCCGTTTGCTATATTATATTGCTTCCCGTCTGGGCTAGCCACATATTTATACTAAGGAAACCTGCTTCAGTGGCCGCATTGTCTAAGGTGTCACCCTAAAAAAGACTGGACTGCCGATTACGGGGAGATCAGGGTTCAAATACCAGTTGGGTGTCCTGAGGATGGTATTTTCCAAAATGCTTTTCCACTCTACCTCCTCACAAACGTGGGAACAAATCCTTTAAACTCAACTTTCCTCATCCTTAGCACATTAGGATTATTAGTACATATGCATGCAACCCAAACAGTTACTAAAACGTGGTACTAAAAGAATTACACTAAGGAGTTAAGTATGAAGAAAGTAACATTTTGATAAAAAGTATATGCATTTTCGTGGAGAGAGAAAGGGTAACCACTCAAAGAAAAAAAAGCCATCTCTGATAGACCCAACTGGGGTTCGAAACCCCGACCTCCCCATCACCGGAAATCAGACTGTATGAGCCTGGCACTTCGCACGAGATTCTTATTGAGCAACAACAACAAAATTAAATATCTTTCGAACCCCTTTCCCATCGTAATCGAACCGGGGTCTCCTAAACCTGTGGCTAACCACTTAGCCGTAGGTAGAGAGGGTACAAGTATTATTAAAACGATTATGTTATTTCAACACTTAATTTAGTCCCTAAACATTACTACCCTCTTACCACAAAGCCAGTCGAAGGGGGTGGGAGAGGGAAAGCAGATAGCTGATGGCATTATAGTAACTAACTAGGATAATTGAAAAACGGCAACGTCGCGTAGAGGGAGAGCCTACAACCCTCTTTTCACTATGAATAGGCTTCAAACCGGAAGTATCCACTCTTGAGGGGAGGGGAGAAGGGTTCAGGAAGAGAGAAGGTTTCAGTTTCCTTCCTGCGATGACGTCACGGCGTTGGTCCTATTATCGGGAAAAGTGGGTGGAGGAGAGGGTGAAGAGGGGGGGGAGGGTGTGCAGGACTTTCATCATGAGAAATGAATGAACGAACGAACGGATGAATGAACCGAAGCCGGCCAGATGGTTCTCCGGTTTCCTGCTAGTCTATGCGAGTCTTTTCCTTAGTACCATGTCGCGAGAAGACCTACAGATGAGATCCTCGTGATGTGGGCAGGATCGTCAAGGGCACCTTGATTATATATTTGTATATTACGCGTCTTACCAACCTTCCATGCTATCAGCAAATTTACACTAACGGCGTAGGTAGGAGGGGGCAAGATAGCGGAATGGAGGGAATCTACTTCGCATACGCGTGACGCGAAGAATGAAGACTATTTAGGAAAAATTACTCTCAGTGCACCCGGATCTGATTCGAACCCTGATATCCTCATCACCGACAAACCAGAGTGGACTAGGTTGGTGATTTAATCCCCCTTGGCCTTCGATGCGGATTATAACCTCTTTGATATGGGCAAGTTCAAGTTCAAGTTCTTTAAGGTGGAAATGTGGGGGACATGAGAAAAGGCTGGTGTTTTTTCAGTTTTATTAAAAACTAAAACAGATCAAACATTTCTCCAGTAGAAATATAGAGTTTCATTTTCTTCTCGTGGTGATTGTCAACAGTTGTTGAATATCTGTCATGAGCATAGCGGGATTAGATGAGTAAAATTTTTAAATGAAGGAAAAAGTTGTCATTTAATTCCAGGACACCTTGATCAGATATAAGAATTGTTGATATCCCAACGTGAAGAAGATTAAACTCTTATGTTTCTACTGGAGAATTATTTGGTTTCTTTTGACCAAAAACAGTTATCATAAAAATTTACCTACGGTACTTTTTCCTAAATGGTTACGAAATCTATATCCACGAAAATGCTGATACATTTATCTCTACCTTCCTCATTACTTACTTAATAAGTGCGGATACGCGTACATCCCAAAATGGTTGTATGACGCGGTGAAAAGTAAAGTATTAGTAAATATCCACGTAAAGAAAGTAGTCTACGGAAGAGTTGAACATCTGAGCCGTAACTTGGAGAATCGATATCTCCTTGTCTCTTCATGTGATGGCAACCAGCAAAGCATCGAGCCGTTCCATTAGGGCGACCTCGATCGATACTTTGAATGTCCACGATGTATCGCCAAGTGAGTTCCCTCATTGGACGGGTCACTAAAACACGTGTTGTACACGAGACACGATTACAATCAAGACCCTTATAAGTCGAGGGGATGGGCGTGCAATCAGACATAAACTGAGACGCGTGCTTACGGGACGCTAACAACGACTTAAGTACACCTAGTTTAATAGCTGACACTCTTATACTTGTAAAAACAAATGACCTATGAATTTACCAAAGAATTATAAAAAATATTGTCTTCAAATTTACACAAAAATTTACCTAAAAAATATGAACAAAAAGTAGTATCGTATGCACATGACTAAATCAAACACGCTCTTTATTAATGAAAACTAAAAATAAATATAAATACAGTAAAATAATTCTGATTTAC